>CM040620.1:1193444-1350940 GCA_022817965.1 Solanum lycopersicoides
ACAGGGTAAAGCTGCAATCAACTCATCGTAAACTGAGCAAACAGAAGATGCAAATGCAGGAAACCAGCAATAATCAACCAAGACGTGGATGTAGAAAAAAACTTAGTTCTCCAAAACAACAGTTGTGTAAAACAGGATTTCACCAAGAGAGTTAGCATTTTCACGATAGTTTCTGACAAGAAGTTTTGAACTCCATATGGTATATAATGTTCAATGACATTTGGCAGAAGTGTAAGATTTCAACAACAATCACTTTTCTATTGACAAATTTATGGAACAGGAATCTTCATGCAAGGGCAGTGATCCAGTTCAAAACTATAGTTGACATATGTTACGAAATAAAGAGATAGATGCGTCGCAGAAAATAGCGAGCCTGAGAGCGTATCAATTTTTTGCAATTCACGATCGTGCTGACACTATCCAGTTTTTCCCTTTTCCTATTTGCTTAAACACACCTCGTTGAGAGCATGTGACAGTTAGTAGAAAAAGGAAACAACTGATTAGTCTGGTGCCATGAGAACTTGCAAAAAGATTGACAGTTCAAATGTATTGTTTACCATTAGCTTCTAGGTGGAGTTGTTACCGAACTCTAAATAGAATACGGTACTAGGACTCAGAGCTTACAGATACTATCACGGATAAACAAATTGCGCAGGTCTCTCGTGTTATGGAGGCAAGGATAAATAAGAAAAAGGGTCGGAAAGGCTGGCGTAGGAATACATGTGAACAAACACACAACTGCCTTTTATGATTACTTACCAGCACTTTTGCACTTCCAAAATCACAAATTTTCACTTGGTGGGTAACAGGGTCTACCTGTGGAAGCCAAAATAATGATATAAAATATAAAGGCCACAATGTACAAGCTGAGATAGCAACATGGAAGATGCATTACCAAAATATTCTGAGGTTTTAAGTCTCTGTGGCAAACGTCAGCAACAGTGTGCATGTATGCCAGCCCCCTAAATACCTGAACAAGACTCTGTTTAATATAGATCAAGATTAGGAAGAAAACGGCTGCTCAAGAAAGTCACTTACTTGATACGTGTAAAGTTTAACATAGATGAGTGGCATTCTTTGGTTCATATTGCTGTAATGCTTCAACATGCGATACATGGTTTCCGGGACATATTCCATGACCAAATTGAGAAAAAGCTCATTTTTACTAGTAGTTGAATAGAAGCAATGCTTCAAAGAAACAACATTTGGGTTATCCATAGTGCGCATCAACTGTAGTTCACGATTCTTGTATCTACGATCTTGTAAAACCTTCTTTATCGCAACTGTCTCCCCATTTTCCAGGCATTTTGCCTACACGAGACAGGTACCAATCGACCAAAAGTTAATAAATGATACATTTATTAGTTAAACAAATAAAACTGGTGCTCACTTGCCTGAAAAACAACTCCAAATGATCCAGTCCCCACAATACGTTCAGCCATGTAACTGACTGTCTGCACCAAATTATTTGAAAAGCCAAACACACTTTCAATTTTCAATACTCACATGATTCAGCACTCAATAGAAGCCAAACTCAATAACAAACTTTCATGATTCCACATTGACCGCATTCTTACCTGCTTTGGCTCGCCATTTTTACCTCCAATGGTAGTGGAAATTATATGACCTGTGACTCCCCCATTCACATCCATAACAGGAGCAGACATCTCCTACAATCCACATTGAACACAGATCTCAGACAAGCAATTTCTCAAACCTGATACAGCATTATCATACTAAAAACATGCAACACTACTACTGACCAAAAGTATCATTGGAGATGCATAAGCCACACAAACTTAACAATCCCGATTTGAAGCATAACATACGAAGAAATATAAAAGCTTCTATTATTAGAAACATTTGTGCAACTAGATATACTTCGATAAACAACATTAAAGTAAATGAACAAGAAATGATTTACACAAGCTCGGAGAAATTGTGGATCAGGTCATGTACTTAATAGGTACATATTCTTGAAGGTAGCAGGTATCCCCAAAAGGCTTAACAAAGATCAGGTAAACTATCATCAGCTAAATTTCTAAAGATCCGCAAATGGAAAATCTTGAGTGACAAAAATATCAATCTTTGAAACTGAAACTAATTTTGAGAGCACAAAATTGCTAGTTTGAGACTCAGAGAAAAGGGTAAAAGCTCATACTCATATTTTTAATTCAATACGAAGAAATTCTGAATTACAATACGAAAACAATTACCTCTTCTGAAATTCTCAGATATTTTCACAACTAGAAGTTAAAGACTAGACCTAGATTTGCAATCAAGAATCACAAAAGTAGAGCCCCCCCCAAAAAAAGCGAAGCAAATTTGTACAGTGCTGCAGGTATTTTAACTCAGATCAGTAATGAAACAACAACCAATATTCCCACTTAAGTTTTCCAAAAATGAAACTAGCAGAAAGAAAACAACTCAACAAATAAAGTTCTGAACTTTTTGACAATAAATAATAACAAAGCAAAACAGTAATAAAACTCAGATTAGTAGTAAAATTTGATCTAAAGGAGCAATATACTTTGAATCCAAGAAACAACAACCTACATATTCCCACTAAGAAGGAAGACATCTTAACAATAAAGTTATGAAAATACCAAGAAAGCAAAATGGTATTTAAATTCAAATTAGTAGTGAAATTTGATCTAAAGGGGCAATTATACTTTGAATCCAAGAAACAACAACCCAAATATTCCCACTAAAAACTTTCAAAAAAAAAATGAAACTAGTAGCAGAAGAAAACCAACATATAACAAGTAAAGTTATGAACTTTTTGTACCTAAAACAAAATACCCACGAAGCAAATTAGATTTAACCTCAGATTAGTACTGAAATTTGATCTAAATGGGCAACAACACAAACATTCCCCTAAAGTTTCCAATAAATGAAACTAGAAGAAAGAAAAACAACATATAACAAGTAAAGTTATAATCTTTAACACATAACAAAAATACCCACAAAGCAAAATGATACTTAAACTAAGATTACTACTGAAATTTGATCTAAAAGGGGCAACAACACAAATACTCCCAAAAATGAAACGACTTAACAAGTAAAGTTATGAACTTTTCTACATAACAAAAAATACCCAGAAAGCAAAATACTTACCTTATCATCAGCCATAATTTTCCAGCACCTAAACACAGAAAAAAAAAATTGAAAAAAAAAAACAAGAAAAGGGAAAGTAGAAAGAAGAAGATGAAGAATTTTTTTTTCTTCAGTCCACTCTTTAACTTTATGATTCAAAGCTCATAATTGTCGGCTGAATTAAGAGAGAGAAAGAGGAGAGAGAGAGAGAGAGAGAGAGAGAGAAAGGACCCATTAGCTAAAACAGCATCCCATGTGAATACAGCTCTTTCCTCTAGTGGTTTTTTTTCTTCTTCCTCTCTGTCTTCTCTTTCTTTCTTTCTGTCTTTTTAGATATTCATTTAGGCCCCTAGAGTTTTAGGTAATTACCAATTTCTCTGTTTTTAGCAATAAAAAAAGAATAATTGCACTTTAGTCCCTATATTATTGATAAATTTTAACCTTATAATATTTGGTTAAGCACATTTACCTTTGAATTAAATAAGGAGTCGTTTGGTAACTGATTTGATGATGAGTTATGCAGGTAATACATCGTGCATAAGTAGTATATCATATCCGATAATTAGTTAGGAGGTAAATTATTCATGTATAAAATTAATACAGTGTTTGATTTCACACAACTAATATATGCATAAGTTATGAATAAAAAATGGAATAATTAATACATAACTAACTAATTTTTGTATAAAATTATACATATATTCCCACCTATCGAATAAGAACATTACTAACATCTACATAACTAGCTAAGAAGTCAGTTATAGCTAGTAAAGAAGCAACTTATTCATGTATTAATTCTACTAATAGTTATACAAAATTTACTAGCTAGTCATTTATATCTAAAATTATTAGAATTAATATATGTACAAGTTAGGAGGAAGTTTGTATATTATCTTAATCCCAAATGGACTATCATGCAATTATAGAAAATATAATAACAAAAAGATGATGACACTAGAGAAAAAGGTAATTAAGAAATGATGCATAAATTAGAGGTCAAAAATATGATAAAGAATAATAATGAGATATTACTATATTAGGAAAACAAATTTAACATAGGTCCTTTTCCACTATATGTCCAAGTGGAGAGAGATATTCTTTAAGTCCTATCTTTCGATTATGTGAAATTAATCTTTATCCCATACTTTTTTTTCACCGATCTTAAATATATATAAATCATGAATTTTTAAAAGCGAGTTAGTAAGGTGGGTGTATGACAATCGTGGTAAAAGTACCTCTACCCGCATGAACCACTATTTTAACTAGTCCTTTTAAGAAATTATGAATTCCATAGAATTTTATCAATTCCAGCACAACTGATTCTTTTGGAATCGACGTAACAAACTCCACGAGCCGAAAAAGTTACATGTAACTTACAATTTGCTTCTTCATTGTTTTAGGGGGATCAATCACAGATATATAAGTTTACTTGTCACTTTCCAGTGATCTTGGCCACTAAAGTATGCCACCTTTTTTCTTCACAAGTAGTTTGGATATCCAAGGTATATGAAAGGAAAGTTGCTGTTGTTGAAACCAATATAAAGCAATTCGGTGCACTAAGCTCCCGCTATGTGCGCGATTCAGGAAAGGACCGAATTGCAAGGGTCCTTACTCCTTACCCTGCATTTCTACAAAAGGCTATTTCCATACGTTCTGGTCACATGTCACCATATCCAACTTTACCAGTTACGTCAATGGATTGATTCAATTCCTCGATTTGTATTAGCATATGTGTTTGGAGCCACCAAATAACAAGATTTATTCATGTTCACTAGTTGACCAGAGATGTGTTCATAATTCTTGAGGGTGTTAAGCATAAGAGTCAGAGAGTTGCTAGTACCTGAGAAAAAAAGAAGAAGAAATGTATCATCAGTCAATAGTAGTATAAATTAGTAAATATGGCACTACTTAGAGAATAACTCAAGAGGAGTGGATTACCGAAGTCTATTAAATAGATCGTCATTCTATTCCCTAACCAATGTGAGACTTTAACTCACTCTTGCGTCGGCTCAAGTTTCTTGATTTAAGTTTGAACAACTTCATAGTTGAGGTTCCTTCTTGGTTTGGATTCTTTCACTAACTTGAAGTAACTAATTAGAGTATATCTTGAAGAAATTGTACACTATATCTTGAGCATCCATACATTATGATTATAGAAGTTAGTGGTGACTCCTTTCCAAGTCAAACACTAGTAATATTTTTTTTTCTTGGTCTGCCACTTCAACTTTTTGATCAACCTTTCATACATATTGTAGGATTAGTAAGTTGATAAATGCAGCACCAATTTTGACTGTAGAATTCTAGTGAATTATGAAAGCAAGATTTGGTTGATATGGTGGTATTGGTATTGAATAGAAAAAATTCCTAAAAAGAGATCTTATTGCTATTCAAAGTCTCAAAACAACAGGTTACTAGTACTAATATTTGCACTAATGGAGAAAGCCTTTACTATTTTAATCTTAACGATACTCTTGTTGCCTCACTATGTTATGACTTATGGGTTCTATACCATTCACAATATTCAATATTTCTAGAATTGAAGTCATTTCATTTTCATATAATAGCCTATCCGGAGATCTTCCCAATGGTTTATGCAATGGTGTCCCAATACTCAAAGAGCTTGATCTATCAATAAACAAGCTTGATGGTCATATGCCTACAAGCTTGTCAAATTGTTCACAACTTCAATTACTGTCTCTATCTGGAAATAATTTTGATGGACCAATACATAATGAAATTGGAAGATTGAGGAACTTGCAGACATTAGAAATCGGATACAACCATTTCACAGGTATATATGTTTTATCTTATGAATGCTACTACTATATATTGTATCTAATTACCTCACATCTTTCTTTATTACACATTGAATGCAGATATAATTCCACAAGAAATCGGAAATCTTGTTAATTTGGTGCACTTAAGCATGGAGAATAACCAGATTACCGGCTCTATCCCGATCTCCATATTCAATATCTCATCGCTGCAATCATTGTTACTGTGGGGAAACAATCTTAGTGGAATCTTACCACGGGATATTGGCAACTTAACCAAGATGCAATTCTTAAATCTTAAGGAAAATAGGTTTACTGGTACGTATTCAAAGCTATAGCGATCTGTATTGAACTAGCTAGTTAAACTCATTCTTTCTTAACGTGTTGACAGGTGAAGTACCCAAAGATGTAAGAAATCTCGTTGAGTTGGAGGAATTTGATGTTGGGTTTAATAGTTTTAGTGGTTCACTTCCAGTGGAGATCTTCAACATATCACGACTGAGAACAATTCAACTTTCAGACAATAATCTATCAGGAACTCTACCACCAAACATAGGTTCTACCTTACCCAACATTGAAATACTTTATCTCACTAGCTTAACCAATCTTGTTGGGACTATTCCTCATTCTATCTCCAATTGTTCAAAGCTTACTGATCTAGAACTTTCAGACAACAAACTCAGTGGCTTAATACCCATTTCTCTTGGATATTTGACTCATTTAAACTTCCTAAACTTGTGGGGAAACAATTTAACCAGTGATTCATTTTTAAGCTTCCTCACTTCCTTAACCAATTGCAGAAATTTAAATTTTCTTTCTCTGTCTTTCAACCCTCTAAATGCCATGCTTCCGGTCTCCGTAGGGAACTTCTCCAAATCTCTTGTAAAGTTTTATGCCGCTGTTTGCAACATCAACGGTCAGATTCCAAATGAAGTTGGAAACTTAACCAGCTTATTAGACCTTGATCTTTCTAATAATAACTTCATCGGATCAATTCCTACCTCAACTCGTAACTTGAGAAACCTTCAGCGCCTGTACTTGAACAACAACAAGCTTACTGGATTTATTGGAGATAATTTGTGTAAATTGCAGCATTTGGGTGCGATTTACTTGGGACAAAATCAAGTTTCAGGATCTCTTCCTGATTGTTTAGGGAACGTCACTTCCCTTAGAGAGATTCATATGTATTCCAATAAATTGAGTTCCAATATACCAACAAGCTTAGGAAATCTTAAAGATCTAATGGTTCTTAACTTGTCATCAAATAACATGGTTGGTTCTTTACCTCCGGAAATTGGATATCTAAAAGCTGTGACATATATGGATCTGTCAATGAATCATTTCACAAATGGAATTCCTAGAGAAATTGGAGGATTGCAAAATCTGGAGATCCTTTCTTTGAGATACAATAAGTTGCAAGGATCTATACCTGACTCAATCAGCAACATGGTAAGTTTGGGATACCTAGACATTTCACATAATAATATATCGGGAACTATACCCATGTCTTTGGAGAAACTACAATACCTCAAGTATTTCAATGTTTCTGTCAACAAATTGTATGGTGAAATACCCTCGTGGGGTCCTTCAAGAACCTCTCGAGTCAGTTTTTCATCAACAATGAAGCATTGTGTGGTTTGTCAAGGTTTAGTGTCCCGCCATGCCCCACTTCATCAAGGCATAGATCAAATAGGAAAAAATTGCTACTTCTATTTCTTTTGCTAGGAATAGCACTTGTATTAGTTCCTATCGCCTTTCTGTTCCTATGGATAAGGTATAGAAGAGGTAAAAGAGCTCCTCAACAAGCTGATTCATTGTCTACCGTAACAAGAGAAAGAATTTCATACTATGAACTGCTCCAAGCAACTGATTCGCTTAGCGACAGTAATCTGATTGGTTATGGAAGTTTTGGCTCTGTCTACAAAGGCATTCTCAGGAGTGGGACTTCCATTGCAGTTAAAGTGTTTAATCTGCAACTGGAAGCGGCATTCAAGAGTTTCGATACAGAATGTGAAGTTTTGCGCAGCCTTCGCCACAGGAATCTCGTGAAAGTCATCACTAGTTGCTCCAACCTGGATTTTAAGGCTTTAGTGCTTGATTATATGCCTAATGGAAGTCTTGACAAGTATTTGTACTCGCACAACTACTTCCTAGATATCAGGCAGAGACTAAGCATTATGATAGATGTGGCATGTGCGTTGGAATATCTCCATCACGGATGCTCCTCACCCGTGATTCACTGTGATCTAAAGCCTAGTAACGTCTTGTTGGATGAGGATATGGTTGCCCACCTAAGTGACTTTGGTATTTCAAAACTGCTTGGTGAAGAGGAGAGTGATTTATACACAAAAACCTTAGCAACATTTGGTTATATTGCACCGGGTACGTCTCTTTGTTTTTGCTAATTTGAGCATTAATTTTTGTCCTTTTTTTTTTCAATCAAGAAAGTATATTGCATCCTTAAATTTATTGTTTGACTGTAGAGTATGGACTGGATGGACTGGTGTCAATAAAATGCGATGTGTATAGTTACGGGATTATGTTGCTGGAAACATTTACTAGGAGAAAGCCTAGTGAGTTTGAGGAAGATCTTAGCTTGAAGCAATGGGTGAGTTATTCACTCCCAGAGGCAGTAATGGATGTTATGGATGCCAACTTGGTTACACCTATGGATCATCGCTTACAGAAGGAGTTAGATATCGTGGCATTAATCCTGAAAGTAGCATTAGATTGTTGTGCTGAATCTCCGACAAGAAGGACAAACATGAAAGATGTTGTAGGGATGCTACAGAAGATCAAGATTCAACTTCTTGCAAGTTGAGCATGCTCTCGGAATCTCTTGTTTAGAATCGGTCACTTTTTTTGTTTTGTTTTAGCACTTTGATTCTGTTTTCAGAAATGCTAGTTGGTTGCAATAAATGTCACTGTTTGTCTGTTTCCTCTTAAAATCCTCATGAAAATCTTACGAGACCTATATTGAAAAAGAGTATTTTTGAGAATTTTTTTTTAAAAAAATGAAGGACAAAAAGATAGAAGACACTTCAGAAAAAGGTAATTAAGAAATGATGCATAAATAAACCATAGGTAAAAAATATGATAAAGAATAACAATGAGATATTACTACATTGGGAAATTTGATAGGTCCTTTTCCACTATATGTCCCCGTGGAGAGAGATATCCGCATTTCCTCAAACATATATAAATCATGAATTCTTCACAATAGCTTAAATATTCAAGAAGATAATTATAAAATTTTGTGAACTGAACAATACAAATAAGATATATCCATCCAGCAAGAGTAGCGAATAATTTAACAATTATTATTGGTCAATTTTATGCCTTTATCGTTGAATCTTTCCAACATGACTCTTACAGGCAAAATTCCAAAAGATTTTGGAAACCTCACATTTCTTGTTTCTCTTGACTTGAGTGGCAACAATTTCCATGGATATTTGCCTCAAGAAATGGCAAACTTGTGTCAGCTTAAGTTTGTTGATTTAAGTTTGAACAAATTCAGTGGGGAGGTTCCTTGTTGGTTTGGGTTTTTAGACCAACTTCAAGTTTTAAATCTTGGAAATAATAGTTTCAGTGGTTCCATTCCTCCGTCACTCTCGAATGCCTCAAGATTGGAGACTTTAGACATATCTACCAATTTACTTGAAGGAAACATCCCGGAAGAGATTGGCAATCTTCACAACCTGATTTTTTTGTCCATGGAACATAATCAGCTTACGGGTTCTATAACATTCACAATATTCAATATTTCTAGAATTGAAGTCATTGTATTTTCAAACAATAGCTTATTAGGAAATCTTCCAAATGGTTTATGCAATGGTCTCACAATACTCAGAAGGCTTCGTCTATCAATGAACAGGCTTGATGGTCATATGCCTACAAGCTTGTCAAATTGTTCACAATTACAAGTATTAGCTTTAGCATCTAATGATTTTGATGGATGAATACATAGTGAAATTGGAAGATTGAGTAAGTTGCAGGGATTGTATCTTGGAAACAACCATTTCACAGGTATGTTTTATCTTATGAGTGAAATTGTACTATTGTATCTAATCACCTCACATCTTTTTTATTGCACATCAAAATAAATGCAGGGACTATTCCACAAGAAATAGGAAATCTTGTTAATTTGGTGACCTTAGCCGTGGCAAAAAAACAGATAACTAGCTCTATCCCGATCTCCATATCCAATATCTCCTCGTTGCAACGTCTTTCACTAAGGGGGAACAATCTCATGGGATCCTTACCACCGGAGATTGGCAACTTAACCAAGATGCAGATTTTATATCTTAACGAAAATAGGTTTACTGGTACGTATTCAAAGTGATATATAGCAATCAATATTGAACTAGCTAGCTAGCTCATTCTCTGTTCATGTGTTGACAGGTGAAATACCCAAAGAGATTAGAAATCTTGTTGAGTTGGAGGAACTTAATCTTGGGTTTAATAGTTTTAGTGGTTCACTTTCGACGAAGATCTTCAACATATCACGACTGAGAAGAATTCAACTTTCAGGCAATAATCTATCGGCAACTCTACCATCAAACATAGGTTCAACCTTACCCAACATTGAACAGATTTATATGAGTGACTTAACCAATCTTGTTGGGACTATTCCTCATTCTATCTCCAATTGTTCAAAGCTTTCAGCTAACAAACTCAGTGGCTTAATACCCAATTCTCTTGGATATTTGACTCATCTACAGTACCTAAACTTGCGGGGAAACAATTTAACCAGTGATGATTCATTTTTAAGCTTCCTCACTTCCTTAACCAATTCCAGAAATTTAAAACATCTTGATCTATCTTCCAACCCTCTAAATGGCATGCTTCCGGTCTCCGTAGGGAACTTCTCCAAATCCATTGTAAAGTTTTATGCTGCTGCTTGCAAGATTAACGGCCAGATTCCAAATGAAGTTGGAAACTTAACCAATTTAATAGAACTTGTTCTCGCTCGAAACGACTTGAGCGGATCAATTCCCACATCAATTGGAAACTTGAGAAACATTCAGCGCTTCAACTTGCACCACAACAAACTTACAGGATTTATTGGAGATAACATTTGTAAATTGCAGCATTTGAGTAAAATTTTCTTGGGACAAAATCAACTTTCAGGATCTGTTCCTCATTGTTTAGGGAACGTTACTTCCCTTAGGTGGATACATCTTGGTTCCAATAAATTGAGTTCCAATATACCACCAAGCTTAGGAAATCTTAAAGATCTAATGGTTCTTGACTTATCATCAAACAACATGGTTGGCTCTTTATCTCCGGAAATTGGATATCTAAAGGCTGCAATATTAATGGATCTGTCAATGAATCAATTCACAAATGGAATTCCTACACAAATTGGAGGATTGCAAAAGCTGATGAAACTTTATTTGGCACACAACAAGTTGCAAGGATATATACCTGACTCAATCAGCAACATGGTAAGTTTGGAAATTCTAAACATTTCTCATAATAATATATCGGGAACTATTCCCATGTCTTTGGAGAAACTACAATACCTCGAGTATTTCAATGTTTCTGACAACAAATTGTATGGTGAAATACCCTCAGGGGATCCTTTCAAGAACCTCTCCAGTCTGTTTTTCATCAACAATGAAGCATTGTGTGGTTTGTCAAGGTTTAATGTCCCACCATGCCCAACATCATCAACGCATAGATCAAATAGGAACAAACTGCTACTGCTACTTCTTGTGCTGGGAATAGCACTTGTATTTGTTCCAATCGCCTTTCTGTTCCTATGGATAAGGTATAGAAGAGGTAAAGGGGCTCCTCAACAAGCTGATTCATTGCCTATGGCAACATTGGAAAGAATTTCATATATGAACTGCTCCAAGCGACTGATTCGCTTAGCGACAGTAATCTGATTGGTTCTGGAAGTTTTGGCTCTGTTTACAAAGGCGTTCTCAGGAGTGGAACTCATATTGCAGTTGAAGTGTTCAATCTGCAACTGGAAGCAGCATTCAAGAGTTATGATACAGAATGTGAAGTTTTGCGTAGCCTTCGCCATAGAAATCTTGTGAAAGTCATCACTAGTTGTTCCAACCTTGATTTTAAGGCTTTATTGCTCGAGTATATGCCTAATGGAAGTCTTGACAAGTATTTGTATTCACACAACTACTTCCTAGACATCAGACAGAGACTAAGCATTATGACAGATGTCGCATGTGCATTGGAATATCTCCATCATGGTTGCTCCTCGCCCGTGATTCATTGTGATCTGAAGCCTAGTAACGTCTTGCTGGATGAGGATATGGTTCCCCATCTAAGCGACTTTGGTATTTCAAGACTGCTTGGTGAAGATGAGAGTGATTTATACACAAAAACCTTAGCAACATTTGGTTATATTGCACCGGGTAAGTCTCTTTGATATTGCTAATTTAAACATTGATTTTTCCTTTTTTTTTCCAATCAAGAAAGTATATATTGCATCTTCAAATTAATTATTTGACTGTAGAGTATGGACTGGATGGACTGGTGTCAATAAAATGTGATGTCTATAGTTACGGGATTATGTTGCTGGAAACATTTACTAGGAGAAAGCCTAGTGAGTTTGAGGGAGATCTTAGCTTGAAGCAATGGGTGAGTTATTCATTCCCAGAGGCAGTAATGGACGTTGTAGATGCCAATTTGGTAACACCAATGGATCATCGCTTACAGAAGAAGCTAGATGTTGTGTCATCAATCATGAAAGTGGCATTAGATTGCTGTGCTGAATCTCCGGCAACAAGGACAAACATGAAAGATGTTGTAGGGATGCTACAGAAGATCATGATTCAACTTCTTGCACACTGAGCATGTTATCGGAATCTCTTTTTCCAAATTGATTGCTTGTTTGTTTTATGGGAAGAATATTGTTTTTTTTGTTTTGTTTTTTTGTTTTAGCAATTGATTTGTGCATTATTCTGTTTTCAGAAATGCTAGTTGATTGCAATGAACGTCATTGTTTCCTCTTAATATTTATTAGTGTTGCAAAAGACGAATTAACGATATATGAATATAAATAGGCAAGTCATATAGTAAATGTGACTTGACTAAGAGGACATATAACATGAAGACAACAAACAAAAAGAGCAATGACAAGAATTTTGTGATTAAACATGGCTTTTGTGATCGCTGGTACTTTTCATCCGTCTATTACAAGAATTTCATTCTTCCCCTATTGGTGGTGGGCACGCTCGTACTTTTCATCGTCTCTCATCTATGCAAGCTTTTGTGACTGCTTGCCGAGTGAGTCGACAAATGAAGGACATGAATCGCATCCCTGCTGCAACCATTGCCTATACCGAATGTGTTGTTTCAGGAGATCGCTATGGACTTCATCGGTAGCCTCCCGAGGGAAGGCCACAATCATGACTGTTGTATACCGCTAGTCAAAATATGGGCATTTTATTCCATTGCCATCCACTTTCACAGCACATTCTCTGGCTATGAGTACAGAGTATCACCCACAAACTGATGGTCAATCTGAAGCCTTGAACAACATCTAAGGTGTTTTGTTTCGTATTAGTGGATATTACTTAAACTTGTATAAAATTGAATATGTAGACACATGTGTCCTAAGTGGCATAATACACACAGGATACAAAATTGTCATTACGTAGGACAAATGTGTCTATTTGTTCAATTTTATACAAGTTTAAGTGGCTAGTTGCGCACACCTAAAGTTAAATGGCATAGTCATCAGTTGAAGCCAAGTTAAGAGTTATGTTTATATATCATGGCGTTTGAATGAAGTCCTTGAACGTTTACAACATGTACTCTTTCATGCACGATTCTCTGCGATTTTGGAAACGTCCTATGTGCGTCCTACATGACAATTTGCAGTCCCACATAGTGTCCTATGTGTATTATGTCACGTATGACATGTGTGCTACTTGTTCAATTTTATACAAGTTTAAATACCTACTTGTGCATAAGACTGGCTATTGGACAGGACCGGGTCAACAGGACCGGTTTTACCGGAACCGGTACCGGTACCGGATTTTTCTTACCGGATTTTCTTACCGGTACCGGATTTTACCGGACCGGTTTTACCGGAAAAACCAAAATGTTCCGCCCGGTCCGATAGTAACCGGTTTGAAACCGGGTTGGAACCGGGTCTTATCGGTTCATCCGGTAATTTTATTTTTTTTAATAAATTTTAATTATTTTATTTATTATATAAATATTATATATCTATATTAAAACTTCAATTGAAAACTTTAAAGTTTATATAAGTTTGAATTTGAATTTATACTTTAAAGTTTATATTGAATTTAAAGTTTCAAATTGAATTTAAAGTTTTATATTGAACTTAAGTTTTATATATTGAATTTACAGTTTAAACTTTATATTGAATTTAAAGTTTGAAATTGAATTTAAACTTTAAAGTTTATATTGAATTTAAAGTTTTAATTTAAACTTATATTAAATAATTAAAAATTAAATTTATAAAATGACATGAATTAAATAGAAGAGACTATTATAAAAGAAAATCAAGGCGAATAGCCGTATATTTATTCAAATAAATAAATTCTACAATACAAATATTAGAAAGAGAATAAGAGTACATAATTTAGGAGGAATTAAATATTAATTACTATACTAACAATTGCATTTTTTTTTAAAGTCTTTTTGTAAATTTAGTATCATTTGAAAAGAAAGATTTTTTGGAATTGGCATTTGTCGTTCTTCTTCCATTGCTTCCATGCCATCATCACTATTCTCACCAAATATTTCATCTATTTGGTCTTCTATTTGGCTACTTAATAGTGATAGTGAATTTGTGATTTAAAATAAAAAAAGAGGGTATATTTATAGTATAAATGGGTTAGAAAGGGGTGGGGGTGCTATTTGACCGTTTTGGGCCCCAGCCCAACGGCTAGAAGGGCCCAACGGTCGTTTAAACGGATACATAAATTTAAAAAAAAAAAAAAAAAACCCAGCTAAACCGGACCTTACCGGATCGGACCGGTCCGGAACCGGTTCTTACCGAACCGGTTCAACCGGATAAAAAACCGGGAACCGGTCCGAGAACCGGTCCGGTACACCAAAAGACCGGTTCCTAACCGGTTCAACCGGTACCGGACGAACCGGTACTGGAACCGGTACGGAACCGGACCGAACCGGCCGAAAACCGGTCCTTTTGCCAGCCTTACTTGTGCACATCCAAAGTTGGAGATTACATATACAAACTGAGGCCAAGTTAAAGGGCACTTTTATGTATTAAGCCAATTTTTTTAAAACTAAGATGATACTTATTTTGAAGGGCGGAGAGGACATAAATAATGTGGAATGTGATTCATTAAGAAATAAAAGAAAGTAAAATTATAGAAAAGGGTACATGTGTTTTGGTTACAGAATTAACTGGTACTTGTGGTCGGTTGTCGTTGGTGGTAAATGATATTTTATTTCGTGAAATTAATTGAGGTGTGTGAGGGTTGTCCCGAATACCATAATTATAAAAAAAAGTGTGGTTACTACTTAAATAGAAGCGTTGAAACTGCTAATAAAGAATTATATATTTGGAAAAAATTATAACGGTTAAGTTGTTCTTTTGTTAAAATGACCAGAATAAATCTGAAAGTGCCCTTGTAAAGAATTAGAGGAAGGATGTATACTTAGTGAAGAGGAAGTTACGAGTTTTATATTTATTTATTTATTTATTTTGAGAATTTTTAAAAATGAAAGGATAAAATAGTAAAAGACTTGATCAAATCAAAAGTGTTCATAAGCTAAAAATTAATATGTTATGGATGACCAACTATGACTTTTGTTGATTTTAGTTTATAAGTACTTTGAATATTTACCAAACAAGTACATAGCTAAAAAATATATATTTCTAAGTTAGTTTAACGAGCCTATAAGCTTAGCAAACATCTCTCAAATATCTCATTTTGTACTTTATATCTCCTAAGTTAAGTAAGAAGCAATAATGATCAAGAACACACATGATGTATTTTTATTTTTATTTTTTTTGAGATTCATACATGAACTATGATAAAATTATCACTAATTATACAAGTTTAACTCTTCTTTCTTTAAAATCTCAAATCATTTATGGTTGCCAATACTTGATGTGCATTTGGTCCTAACCAATTTTGTCAAGTCTTTGAACCCACAAAACCTGGAAAATTTCCTAACGTAATTATGCTAAATGGCCAGAAAATTCGACCAGAAAGTAAAAAAATTATAATTTTTTTTTTTAACTTCAAAATAATATTTTTTTCATTTTTTAGTTAAAAGGTATTAACGTTAAAATGGTAAAAATATTTTTAAAATGTAACATAAAATAGAAAAAATGTCATTCTGGCCAAAAGAATTTTTCCATTCCCTAAAATGATAACAGCCAATACAAATTAATGTTGTGTATTAATTTATTTTAATAAAAGAAAATGGAAAAATATACCCCTCACTACATTTCACCACTCAATTATAGAGAAAATAAGGGACTTGCACAAGTTTATAGTATAAGTTGCTATCACTACATTTCACCACACAATTTATAGAGAAAATAAGGGACTTAGTGGACTAGCACAAGTCTTTGGATGATAAGGGGAATTTTTGCACCATTTTACATTTCTAATTGATTTGATAGTATTCATATTCATATGAATAAATAAAAGTAATTATTTTTTCTTAAAAAAAAATAAAAAAAATCATGTTGATTTCATTGCTATTTAAAGCCTCAACACCACATGTTACTTAGACATATCATTTTTCAAATTTGTAATATTTGCAGTAATGGAGAAAGCCTTCACATTTTTCCTCTTAACAATACTCTTGTTGCTTCACTATGTTATGACCCAAACCAACATTACCACTGATCAATTAGCTCTTCTCTCTTCACTATCGTCACCAGCGAGTGAAGTCCTTGAATCTTTCCAACATGGTTCTTATAGGAAGGATTCCCCGCGATTTGGGAAACATCACATTCCATTCCTCCGTCCCTGTCGAATGCCTCAAGGTTGGAGATTTTAGTATTATCTTCCAATTTACTTGAAGGAAACATACCGGAAGAGATTGGCAATCTGCACAACCTGAAGTACTTGTACAGAGAACATAATCAGATTACGGGTTCTATACCGTTCACAATTTTCAATATTTCTAAAATTGAAGTCATTTCATTTACAGACAATAGATTATCAGGAAATCTTCCGAATGGTTTATGTAATCGTCTCCCAATACTCAAAGATCTTCATCTATCAAGAAATGAGTTTCATGGTAATATGCCTAAAAGCTTGTCAAATTGTTCACAACTTCAAATGTTGTCTTTAGTAGATAATGAGTTTGATGGACGAATACATACTGAAATTAGAAGATTGAGTAACTTGCAGTTCTTGTATCTTGGATATAACCATTTCACAGGTATGAATGCTAGTACTAATTCATTAATAAGATACAATACCTCAGATTTTTACACATTAAAATTAAATGCAGGGATAATTCCACAAGAAATCGGAAATCTTGTTAATTTGGTGGAGTTAGGCGTGGAGAATAACCAGATTGGTGGGTCTATCCCGATCTCCATATCCAATATCTCATCGTTGGAAACTGTTTCACTATGGCGGAACAATCTCAAGGGATCCTTACCACGGGAGATTGGCAACTTAACTAAGATGCAAAAATTATATCTTGACGAAAATAGGTTTACTGGTACGTATCAAAGTGATAGCAAAAAATACAATGATTTCTACTGTATTGAACTAAACTCACTATCATTCATGTATTGACAGGTGAAATACCCAAAGAGATTAGAAATCTTGTTGAGTTGCAGGAACTTGTTCTTGGGCTGAATAGTTTTAGTGGTTTGCTTCCAATGGAGATCTTCAACATATCGCGACTGAGAGCCATTGGTCTTTCAGCCAACAATCTATCAGGAACTCTACCACCAAACATAGGTTCTACCTTACCCAACATTGAAGAGCTTTATATGACTAAATTAACTAATCTTGTTGGGACTATTCCTCATTCTATCTCCAATTGTTCAAAACTTACTCATCTAGATCTTTCACAAAACAAACTCACAGGATTGATTCCCAATTCTCTTGGATATTTGACTCATCTACGCATCCTTAACTTGTTGCGAAATAATTTAACCAGCGACTCCTCATTAAGCTTCTTGACTTCCTTAACCAATTGCAGAAATTTAAAATATCTTTTTCTATATTTGAACCCTCTAGACGGCATGCTTCCAGTATCAGTAGGGAACCTTTCCATATCTCTTATTGTATTTTCCCTCCGCAGTTGCAAAATCAAAGGGAGAATTCCAAATGAAGTTGGGAAATTAAGCAGCTTATTAGACCTTGATCTTTATGGAAACAATTTGGTTGGATCAATTCCCACATCAATTGGAAACTTGAGAAACATTCAGCGCTTCAACTTGAGTAACAACTATCTTACAGGATTTATTGGAGATAACATTTGTAAATTGCAGCATTTGGGTGAAATTTACTTGGGACAAAATCAACTTTCAGGATCTATTCCTGATTGTTTAGGGAACGTTACTTCCCTTAGATTGATATATCTTGCTTCCAATAAATTGACTTCCAATATACCAACAAGCTTAGGAAATCTTAAAGATTTAATGGTTCTTGACTTATCATCAAACAATATGGTTGGCTCTTTACCTCCGGAAATTGGAAATCTAAAAGCTGTGATACGAATGGATCTGTCGATGAACCATTTCTCAAATGGAATTCCTACAGAAATTGGAGGATTGCAGAATCTAGTGCATCTTTCTTTGAGACAAAACAAGTTGCAAGGATCTGTACCTGACTCAATGAGCGACATGGTAGGTTTGGAATACCTAGACATTTCTCATAATAATATATCAGGAATCATTCCTATGTCTTTGGAGAAACTACAATACCTCAGGTATTTCAATGTTTCTGACAACAAATTGTATGGTGAAATACCCTCGGGGGGTCCTTTCAAGAACCTCTCGAGTCTGTTTTTCATCAACAATGAAGCATTGTGTGGTTTGTCAAGGTTTAATGTCACACCATGCCCAATATCATCAACGCATAGATCAAATAGGAACAAACTGCTACTGCTACTGGGAATAGCACTTGTACTTGTTCCTATTGCCTTTGTGTTCCTATGGATAAAGTATAGAAGAGGTAAAAGAGCTCCTCAACAAGCTGATTCATTGCCTATGGCAACATTGGAAAGAATTTCATACTATGAACTGCTCCAAGCAACTGATTCGCTTAGCGACAGTAATCTGATTGGTTCTGGAAGTTTTGGCTCTGTTTACAAAGGCGTTCTCAGAAGTGGAACTGCCATTGCAGTTAAAGTGTTCAATCTGCAACTGGAAGCAGCATTCAAGAGTTTTGATACAGAATGTGAAGTTTTGCGCAGCCTTCGCCATAGGAATCTTGTGAAAGTCATCACTAGTTGTTCCAACCTTGATTTTAAGGCTTTAGTGCTCGAGTATATGCCTAATGGAAGTCTTGACAAGTATTTGTATTCCCACAACTACTTCCTAGATATCAGCCAGAGACTAAGCATTATGATAGATGTGGCATGTGCGTTGGAATATCTTCATCACGCATGCTCCTCGCCCGTGATTCATTGTGATCTAAAACCTAGTAACGTCTTGCTAGATGAGGATATGGTTGCCCACCTAAGCGACTTTGGTATTTCAAAATTGCTTGGTGAAGATGAGAGTGATTTATACACAAAAACCTTAGCAACATTTGGTTATATTGCACCGGGTAAGTCTCTTTGATATTGCTAATTTAAACATTGATTTTTCCTCTTTTTTTTTTTCCAATCAAGAAAGTATATATTGCATCTTCAAATTAATTATTTGACTGTAGAGTATGGACTGGATGGACTGGTGTCAGTAAAATGTGATGTCTACAGTTACGGGATTATGTTGCTGGAAACATTTACTAGGAGAAAGCCTAGTGAGTTTGAGGGAGATCTTAGCTTGAAGCAATGGGTGAGTTATTCATTCCCAGAGGCAGTAATGGACGTTGTAGATGCCAATTTGGTAACACCAATGGATCATCGCTTACAGAAGAAGCTAGATGTTGTGTCATCAATCATGAAAGTGGCATTAGATTGCTGTGCTGAATCTCCGGCAACAAGGACAAACATGAAAGATGTTGTAGGGATGCTACAGAAGATCATGATTCAACTTCTTGCACACTGAGCATGTTATCGGAATCTCTTTTTCCAAATTGATTGCTTGTTTGTTTTATGGGAAGAATATTTGCTTCTTTTTTTTTGTTTTAGCATTTTGATTCTGTTTTCAGAAATGCTAGTTGGTTGCAATAAATGTCACTGTTTCCTCTTAAAAACTAAAACCAAATTGATCCTCTTGAAAATCTTGAAGCAGAATGATCTTATTTTTTGTAAATTGTTAGAGGAATAAACTATCTGAATACAAATAGGCAAGTAATATATTAAATTGTAATGCAGCCAAACTACCTGACGTTAACATTGAATCCAGAACTCGAAATCGTGACCTCTTAAGTCTTGATTTCTTGATTTTCCACTTGTTGTGATTGCTCATTTCCCTGCCATGTCCAAACTATATCTTTTAATGATGGCTTTAATCCTTGATCACAAAAGTTCCTGTATTCAACAGTATCTCCTGATTTTTTTGTCACTTGTACAACATGGAAAGCTGGAGTTATTTCAAATATCTCTGCATCAATAGCTAATTGCCCTTTTCTCCCTTCTTTGCTTCCTTGCATTTTCACCGTCCCGTCTTTTTTCTTCACCTGTTGAAAGACATAATAAAGAATATAAACTTTGTTCGTTCTAAAATACTAAACTTTTCATAGACGCAAAGCCACATAACTTTAAGGGTGGTCAGATGAACATCTTTCACATACGTACCTTAAAGCTTCCCATTGAAGCTACTTCTTCTAGCCTTGACACGATAGTGGATGCAGACTTTTGTGTCGTGAATCTAGCATCCGATCTTTGACTCTTATCTTTCTCGAACAAGCTAGAGAGATCAAAACCAGGAGAAAGTGAAATGATATCGAAAGCATTCAAACAAGTAGGCTTCATTATAGTTGATGAACTCTCTTCTTTGTGTCCTGAAGAACACTCTGCATCCGAATCATCCAAAATATCAAAAACACTACGAGGTGAATCATCGTCGTGTTCTTGATCCAAAATTAATGGTTTGTCAATTTGTTTGAATCCTTTCTTGAACCAATTATTGTCCATTAGCTTAGCTAATGTAATTCTTGAAATTGGATTTGGATCAAGAATTCTTAAAAGTAGTTTTTTCACTTCATATGGAAAATATTCAGGGCATTTAAATATCCCTTTACTAATTTTCTTATACATTTCCATTAAATTTGTGTCATGAAATGGAAGATAACCAGCTAACAATACAAACAAAATCACCCCACATGACCAAATATCCGCCTTTTCGCCATCATATCCTCTCTTATTTATGACCTCTGGCGCGACATATGCTGGAGTTCCACACGTCGTGTGGAGGAGTCCATCTTGTCTTTTCGTATCGAAAAGAGCACTCAACCCAAAATCAGAAACCTTTAGGTTTCCAGTTTCATCCAGGAGTATGTTTTCAGGTTTCAAGTCCCTATGATATACCCCTCGACTATGACAGAAATCAACAGACGCGATTAATTGTTGAAAGTATTTTCGCGCTGCTGATTCCCTAAGCCTCCCTTTAGCAACCTTGTTGAATAATTCACCACCTCTAACATATTCCATTGCAAAATAAATTTTTGTTTTGCTAGCCATTACTTCATAAAGTTCAACAACATTTGGATGCCGAATTAATCTCATAACAGAAATTTCACGTTTGATTTGGTCAATTAAGCCAACTTTCATAACTTTTTCTTTGTCAATTACCTTAACAGCTACAATTTGTCCTGTTTTTAGGTTCCTTGCATAATAAACTTTGGCAAATGTACCTTGCCCTAACAATTTGCCAATCTCATATTTATGCAACAAAATTGTCCCTTTTTTCTCCGTTTTCGCGCTCTTCATGCTCATCATCCTGCAAGAGGATAGATGATGCATCCAAGCGCGCGAAGAAATTGAAATTATGGGCGAATCATCGTGTATTCGCCTAGTTATTTCCCCTGCCTAATCATAGGGGGGGAATTAGCTAGGGTTAGAGAGGTGTATTTGTGTTGGGAGAAATTAAATCCAATGAAATGGAGAAAAAATTATGGAATTTAAAGAATTGGTAAGGTTGTTTATAAATTAGTTATTTTTGGAAACTAAAGAAAGATGGTTAAATTATGATATTAAGATTTTGGGTAGTTGCTATATATATAAGTAATCAATAAAAATAGCAAAAGCCTATATCTATATTTGTATTTATATCTCATACGGTTCGTTTTATATGACACTATTTTCGTTTAGAAAATTGAATAATTCTTTCATATGTTCTTATTACAAGTATTTAAAACTATGTATAAGAAGTCATTAATTCTATTTGTTTCGATTTATATAGTGATATTTGATTAAGCACTTCGTTTCTGAAGAAAAATATAAATTTTTGAAACTTGCAATCTTAGATCATTTCATAATATTTCGATAGCTATAAAAACATGTGTCACCAATTAAGGGACCATTTCTTGAGTTGTGCATGCCATCCTTTGTGCAACATTTATATTTGTTGTAAAAAAAAATGTGGAAATAGGTATTTTATCTCTTTGATAGAGGTAAATTTAGAATTTATGAATTTCGAGCTCTAAAGAAACAGTGTATCGAATAAGCAGATTTCTAACACAAATACAGTTTTGAGTTAAACTAACAAATTTTGTTGAATCCTTACTTAATTAGAATTCTAGTTTTGCCCCGGCCTAACAAAACAAATAACTCCACCTCTCTCTATAATTTTTTTCAATTCAAATTGTATAATTTAAAAGCCTTTTTTACTTTTTTAAAATTTTGTATTATCTGGTAAAATTCAAATTAAAATACATAAAATAAAATAAAACGGATGGAGTAATAAGAAGAAGAGAAACAAACCAAAGATTTGGAATATATACAACAAATTCAGGCATGCATAATAACATAATGTATTCATGTCAATATACACATTTAAATTATCTTCTTTTCTTTCGAGTTTCACATTCAAACAATTAGTTGTTTCTTTTAACTACATAAACTATCAGTTATGTATTAAAACACACCTTGAAACTGCTTCAAACAATTATCAAATATTCTCTTTTTCTACTTGAACTATCACCATCTGCTCAACTAGATGTATTTTAATACCTAAATCATGATAATTCATGTAGTAAAAGAAAATCACTTATAATCAAAGTATGAAACTCGAAAAAAATATATGATAAAATATCATATGTGATTTTGATGACTATCTCTATTATATATTATAACAAAGACTAATAATCCCATAACATATTGATCTCTATCTAATTAATTATTATTACTATTATGTTCTTGTTCCCTCTTTTTTCCCCATTGTTGCAAACATAGCCTTATTCTCTTTGTTGCTGCTAAGTATTCCACACCTTGAATTGGTGTCAATATGCCCAATATCTCCTTTAGTGTCTTCATCCTCAACTCATCAACTTCTTCAAGTAAATTTGACATGTCCTCACCATGTTTATTTAAAGGCTCGATTTCATTTCCACCTGTTGAAAATATAATTAAATAAATAAAATATTTTAAAAAATATATATAATTTAATTTTTAAAATAGTCATAACTTGTTTATATCATAATTAAGTCATTATATATTGTTTCATAATATATTATTGTATTGTTTTGATAAATACAATTAACTTCTAGATAGATTGAATTATTTTTTGTTGTTTCATAATCTCATGCATCACCAATTTGAAGACTAAGCTTTTAGTATTGCAAAGAAAAAGTAAAATATGAGAGAAAATTAATTTTCTTTTATAAAATTTTTTATAATAATTAATAGAATATGCTTATTCAATAAGCAAAAGACAAAACGAGGAGAAAAAAAGGTAACGATGTGATCATATATGTTTATAATAAGATTATAATATTTGTTTTGTTGTTATTTGTTATACTTTCTTTTTTAATTTATTCCAAAAAGAATGGCATAGATCTACTTTACTTATCATGATTATATAATTTTTCCAAAAATACTTTCCATTTTAAATAATAAAAATAGAATTTATATATTTGTCTACACCCCTCTACATTCTTCTAATAAATGTATATATGGACAAAGATTTTATTAATATGATAAAAATTGAAATAAAAAAAAATCTTAATATGTTCAATCAAACATCGATAAATAAATTAATACGTCACGTACCTCGTTCAGTATCATAAATTCTGGCCGCCATAGCAAACGGTTGATCAACAACATCTTCTTGCAAGCTAGCTAACCTTGAAGAAAATCTTCTCTCTTCTAAAATAATCTGTCTTTGTAACTTATCAATCATGGTAATTTGCTTACCAGAAAGTTGACCAAAGTCTCCAACTTCCATACCCTATATATAAAATTAGTTCATAAAAATACAATTTCTGTCTAACTCAAAATCATATTTGGACAGGATAACGATAGTCTTATTTATAAATTCAATCTTATCTAAAAGTTGTTATATAGCCCACATTGACAATCTTAATTAAAGTATGGGAAAATACACAAGTACCTCCTAGTTTATAATTGAAATTCTACAGACACACCTTAATTAAATTAAGGTTCTATTACCTCTTGAACTTAACTTTTTTGTAATTTTGTACACCATTTTTCTTACGTGGCACACTCCGTGACTCTACGCAATTGAGGCGCGTGAGAGATATTTGGATTTCCACATAAATCAAAAAGGTGCACAAAATTATAAAAAAACAATAAGTTCAAGAGGGTAATATGACCTTAGTTTAGTTAAAGTGTGTCTCTGAGATTTCGATAATAATCTAGGAGGTACTTGTATATTTTTCCTTAAAGTATTAAAAATAAGACTTCTTTTTGTAATGCAAAACCTGTCATCGCTATCCTTTAAGTCCACACGCACCAAATAAATATGTTCATGTGTAATAAACTACAAGTAGTAGGAGATGTAAACCGCAAAAGGTCGGTTACGACGAAGTGTGACGAACTCGACTGTATTGATGGAAAAAATGATTTTTGACATTCCCTATTTGATACCTTATATAAAATCATAATAATTTTTTTAAAATAATTAAACTAATTATAAAATAACAATCAACAAAAGTAAATATATGTAAAAGTTGGATGGACTGAACTATGATCTATTATTTAGATCATCAATTTATTCTAGCTCATTTCATCTTAAAAAACTTTTCGCCGATTAAAATAATTTATTAATATATTTAAATTTAACTCAATCTGCTTATTTAATATTTTACCTGTAAATATTCCGCGATATGGGATTGGATTTCGATTCCGCATAGCGCATAAATCAACCGTATAAACGTAGATGGCCTACACCCTCCTATCCACAACACCGAATTTTCCAAAGGGGTGCACCAAGTAGGTGCAAAGAACGGCGATACGTCGACTCTCGCGAGTCGACTACGGCCGTTCGCGTACCCTTGGAAGTTGTTCACCATTTTCCTTAGTAACTCATTCAATTCGTCGTCGTTTAGCTCATTTTTTCGAGCACGAACGATGGCGTTTTGAAGCTCTTTTAGTTCTTCTTGTTGATTGTTCATCCATGAATTGTATAAATTTTCTTCTTTTTTTCTATCAGAGCTTGAATTTGCCATTTTTGTTTGTTTCTTTAAGAAATTCACTAGTCATATCATGAATAAATGTAATTTTTTTTATTAATATATGATGTGAATTAAAATATAAAAAAATTGAGATACATTTGTTAGTAAGTATATATTTTTGGACATTTCGTAATTTAGGGAATGCAACGTGACGTAGTTTTGTACTCATCTGTAGCCTATTTTGTGTTTACGCAAAATCGAGATAAATAAACGTTATCTCAAAAATATGACATCGACAGACTATCTAAATACAAATATATTTTTATGGCTCATAAATTTGAATAAATTCAATTAGTGGGTCAGGCTCATAAAGTTAATTATTAAAACAAGTTATGAATTTAATAAAAAAAAAATCACAATATAATTAAGAAATTTTCAAATGTTATACACCACCTTTTACTTTAAGAAGGCTGTTTTGATGGATTTAAATTCAAAGACCTATTTTGCTAAATTTTCTGCTCAAATTATTTTTTTAAAAGAAAAATAAGTAATTTTCTTTTTTCATTGATACATAAATAAAAAATAAATTTTCTTAAAACTATTAGTATAATAATTTGATTAGTTAAGTACTATAAGAGGTGAAGATAGAAATCATGAGAATAAAAACTACGAAGATAGAAATAAAAATAAAGAATATTATTAAAGAATATATCAACATTAAATGTCAATTTATTTTTTCTAGTTTCACTAAAACATTTTTTTTATTAATTAAAAAAATTAAAAATATTTTTTGCCGTACCAAGCTTTTTAAGAGATAAAGTTCAAACGAGATAATCTCGATGTATTTGGCCTTCAAAATATTTTGTTTTCTAATATAAATGAAATTAAATAAAATAAAATACTATTAAGGCGTATTATAAAGACAATTATTGGAACTTTAAATCATGCATGTGATTCATCATCTTTTATTTTGTCTTTCTTTCTTTTCTTGGTTCTTGTTGGTATTATTATCCCCCACCCTAGTAATAATTAATTTATTTTCTGACAAATATTTATATACAGATATTTTAGGAACTATTTTTGAAAGTTAAAAGTATAATATATATAAAAAAAATTAATTTAATTTTAACTGATATTTATGTAATTCAACTTTTAAATATGAATAAGTGATATTAATAATTTGCATCCTACATATCATTTTATGAATATTATATCTGGGGTCTGTATATTTAATTTTATCTATTTATTCAACTTAATACAAATTCTCAAATGTCTATTTATGAATATTTAAAATTACGAATAATAATCATACTCTAAAAGTTTTAAATAACAAATTTTAGACACTTGACATGTAATAGTAAAGTTTTAAATACAAATTCTAGACACTTAATATTGAATAATTATAATCATACTCCAAAGTTTTACAATAATAATTTTAGACACAGTTTAAAAGTTTTATATCTTTAGAAAATTTGTGGCTCAGAACAAACCAGAGATATATGTATGATTATTAATTATTTATTAGGAATAAATGAAAAAAAGTTCTAGATAAATTCTTTATAAAAAGTTCTTCAAATGTTTGCAAATAAAGAAAAACAGTTTATGATTGGAAACATTTATTTATTAAAAAAGTAAGAATTTTATATGCGAATTTTATTAATTTGAGTAGTAAAATGAATAAAAAATAAAAAATAAAAAATACAAAAAGTTGCCAATTAATGACGTCCATCTCCCTACTAAAGTGGAAATGTTTTTTGTTTTCTGAAAATGAAAACATAAATAATGATGTATCCTTAACTTTTTTTAGTTTTGCATCATTTTTTATTATTTCTTTAATATAAGAATAAATTCAAAAAAATCCAAAAACAATGGAAAATAGTGTATAATCATCACATAAGGAATAGATTTAATCGAATTTTAAAATAGATATAGTAAACGTTAAAAAACTCTTCACGTACTAAGATTTTGTTCTCTTACGATAAAAGGTTTAAAAATACAAATTGCCAACTTCTATGAGAAAAAAAAGCACAAAAAGTCAAAAATATGAGTTTAATACCCTGTACTGTCAAAATTGTTAAAAGTATAATATATATATATATATATACACGTCTGGTCGATCAAATTGATAAAACTTTAAGTTTAACTCAACACGTAAAATTTTATCAGCCCTTGATATATGAATAACAATTTATATATATGTGTTTTCAATTTTTCGCTTTTATCCTTTATCTTATAGGTACCGTATAGTTCCTATAGAATTTATCATTAAAAAACTAAAAAAGAAAAGTATGACAATTAATAGTGGATAGAGGATGTAAAAAATAACTTGCTATCGTTGATTAGATTTTCTCATAAGGTAAAACCATAAAAAAAGAAAAGGGTTTTAAACTATTAATGTACATGGGGCGATATTTTGAGAGTGGTCGTAAAATTATACCGTAAACCTAAATAAAATCATTTTTAAAAGGATAAATGACAGAAATTCCACTTTAAGTTCTATTATTACCATTATCCCCTATTAGTTTTATAAATTCCAAAAATCCCTTATTTTCACACATTAGATTAATGTATCAGCGCATCAAATTAATGTATCTCGCGCATCAAATTAATGTATCATGTATAAAATGTACATTAGATTAGTGTATCATGTATAAAATATAATGTATCTTACTTAACGATTATTGTATCTCGCGCATCAAATTAATGTATCAGTGCTTCTATTATTGAATCATTTGAGGGATTTTGGAAATTATAAACTTATAAAGGACAAATGGTAATTTTACCTTATAAGTATGAGATTTTTGTCCTTTGCCCTTAAATTAAACACAAATATTAAAGCTACATGTCATGCGAATGATTTTTAAAATTTTAGAACATTTATTCATAAAAATAATAATATTACGTAGTTCGATTTTAAAGTTTTCAGTGCTCCCATTCATCAACTTTTTTTTTGCTTAGATAATTCTTGGACACCTTTCTTGAAATTTCTAGCTACGCCACTATCAATATATATAACTAAAATTCATCTGGATATATATAAAGTCATTAGAAATAAAATACACAAAGATGAGAGAAAACACACATTCTTGATTCTTAAAAGGGCATAGACCACAAAATATCCCACAAATGAAAATGAAGAAATGCCATTCTTGGCTAAGACAAAATAATAATAAAAGAATAAACCAATAATATGCAACAACAACTATGCTTCAATCCCGAACAAAACGGGTCAGGTATATGAATCCTCATTGTTCATCATGTCACTCATATAATAAAAGAATAAACCAATGTATGACGTCAATTACGCCTGAATACCAAACAAGCTGAGAAAAAGGTCAGCTATATTCAATAGTCACAATTCTTGTCAACTCAAATGATAAAAGAATAAACCAATATAGATCATAAATAGATGTAGAGGATAGTTAGATACAACTACCCCCAAGGGGGTTTAAGAGAAATGATGTATTTTCGTATTCATACGTAGTAAAACAACACGTACGTACTCAAACTTACAAAGTAGACGGACAAATTATAAGCTGGATCACGCTGCCTCGCTGGATAACAACTCGAGTTCAGCCCACCACAGAGGAGAAAGCCTTGGAACTGCAGCATTTGGCGATACATCAATGGCTTCCCTTAATTTATCAATGGATTCTTTGATAGTTGGTCTCTTCCTTGGATCTTCTTGAAGGCATTGTTCAATTACTTCACAAATAACCATAAGCTCATTATTCTTGAAAGACTTCAATGATGGATCCACCAAAGAGGCGATATTCTGCTTGTCGTGACGTAAATATTGTGCCGCCTGAAAATAACCATGGTTATGATGTTTATAGATTGTATAAGGAAGTTTGACGAATCAGTTCTATCAAGAGGCGAATTCAGGATTCATTGTCAGTGAGTTCAGAACGAGCCTAATTTGTACACGCACATAAGCATAAAGTTGTTGGCTATGTTGCTCTGACTATCCAAAAATGTTGTCGCGCTCACATTGGATCCTCAAAAAATGCACTATTTTTGGAGGATGCGACACGCACCACGTGGTACATTTGAAGAGTCTGACCAACATAGGTTTCTGGTATATGTAATTATGATTCGAGACGAAAGAAGTTTCTCCTAATTAATACACGCACACAAGCATAAAGTTTTCAGCTATTCTACAGTCTCTCTAAAATATAGATGCATCCATGCCAAATCCTCCAAAAATGCACTACTTTCGGAGGATCCGCCACAGACTTGGTAGCATTTTTGATGAAGTTCAAGCAACATAGGTTTTTTGGCATATTTCCTTATGGTTTGAGATGAAAGCAATTTTCTGTCAGTGGGTACAGAATGAGCCTAACTAATACACGCACACAAGCATAAGCTTTCCTGCTATGTTGCTTGGACTCTCTAAAAATTTTGACGCACCCGTGCCAGATCCTTCAAAAATGCACTACTTTTGGAGGATCCAACATGCACCTAACAACATTTTTGACGAGTCCCGAGCAACATAGGCTTTCGGAATGTGTCTTACGATTCAAGATGAAAGCAATTTCCCATCAGTGGGTACAAGCATACAGTTTCCAGCTATGTTGCTCAGATTCTCTAAAAATATTGAGACACACGTGCCAGATCCTCCAAAAAGATGCACTACTTTTGGTGGATCCAACACGCACATAACAATATTTTTGAAGAGTCCGAGCAACATATAGGTTTTTGGCATATGTACTTATTGTTCAAGATGGAAGCAATATCGGTTTGATGGATTCAGAATAAGCCTAATTAATACACACACAAAAGCATGAAGTGTTTTGGATAGTACTTATGGATCGAGATTCAAGACGACAACAATGGCTTCAGATGAACCCCTTGAACCATCTCTAGATCCGCCGATCTAGTCGGACACAATAATTAGCACATTAAGTTCAATACATATGAAAATAAGGATAAAGGATATTTACCCAGTTTAGAAGAGACTCTTTTTCTCCTGAATAAGGTGATTTGCCAGAAATTATTTCTATTAAAAGAACCCCAAGGCTATAGACATTAGTCTCGGGATCAGCAAGTGGTGGCAGCACGGAATTCTCTAAATCATCGCTAGAGGACTTCGACTTAGCTGTTAGTTCTGACCAGAAATCAATCTCTGTGATCTGTTGAAAAGAAGTACTCAGTCGTCAGTTAAAGTTTCCTGTTGACATATTTTGGGATATATAACTATGTGAAACAGACCTTAGCAGCATAATCATCGGTCAAATATATGGATTTAGAATTCAAGTTGCAATGTGGCACTGGGGGGTTTAATTCATGCATGTATTGAAGACAATACATTGTACCCATGACGGTTCTCATCCTCGCAGGCCAGTCCAGATGATCAGCTTCTTCAACTGGATCATTGAAAAAGTTGTAGTTCGTGTTATTCAGTAATGAATCCAAAAACACCATCATGAATGATTGAAATGAAACATAGCTCTGCTAGAAAGTTTTAATTACCATGAAGATGCTCGAAAAGAGTTCCATTAGGAGCATACTCAAAGACCATCATCCGAGTGAAAGGTTCATCCTCCTCGCAGTATCCAATAAGATTAACAAAATTCTTGTGGTTCACTCGTGAAAATGTATCGATCTATTTAGGGTGAACAAGAAGAAACATAAATGAGTTTTATAATCAAAAAAGTGAAGTGTTAGATGAAAAAGGATTTCGGAGGTGGTTAATTTGTGAAAGCAAAGAAATGATTAACCTTCTTCCGGAAGGCTGTTTCCGAGTTCACAGACCAATCTTGCAGAGAACTTATAGTAGTTGAGATAACAGCAATCTCCACTCCACTAGACAGTGTTCCCTTGTATACTATATATGAATCGCCGCTGGTAATAATGTTGCTAAAATCCTCGCATGCTGTTTCGAGCTCGGATCTGTTCAGTTTTGGGACCCCTACAACAATGTTTCACAGCCAAATGAATTACAACGGACAAAAAAATATCACAGATTAAGAAATAAAGGATGAAAAGCAAATTTGTGGAAGGAATATAAGTTCGAGAAAGTAAAATGTATGAGGAAAGATCGGCGACATTTCAGAAGAAGTATAAGAGGATTCCAGCCTTCAAGCGTTAGTATTGACATCTCAGCTTATTCATTTCTCATGAGAAAGAAGGAAATAGTTCCATTTGTACCTTCTCGTCCTAGCAAACATATAGTGAAAAAGGGTATATAACAATGCTACGCTGAGAACATTAGTCCTCTAATTTCTCATAAGACGATGAATATCAGTACCTCCCTTTACTCCAGTTAAATTGTTATAACAACACCACGCTAAGAATATCAGGGTGGGGAGCAGAATATTAGCAGTATCACTTTTCGGCACAATATGATGGAAGTACCTGTAACAAATGCTTTTTGCAGCTGTCCACTCAATCCAGTCTTCCAAGGGACAATTGTTCTAGCGGCTCTGATTCGGCAGATTAAGAACACAGAAGCAACAAGAATGAGCAAAAATACTCCAATGCAAATCCCAACTACATACTTCCAAGTACTTCCCGATTTTCCAGCAGGGGGGCCTTGGCTATTAGTTGGATTTTTCGCAGCAGGCGACTGTTTTACAGCACTTGCAGACTGTCCCGTAGGATGTAGTTTGTCTTGAGACTCATGCGGTGGAGGTGGTGATGGTAAGTTTGTAGGATGTTTTCCATCGGAATTTGGCACCGCACGAAACGACCCACTGCTTCTTGGCATTTGAATGACAGGACCCAACGGTCCTTTGATATTAGCTGGAGCAGCAGCAAGGTTACTGGATTGTTCAGCCAACTTACGGCGTGCGATCTCCTCTTGGTGCTGTATAGTGTGGATGATGTGAGGCCTGGATAACCCTGCTAGACAATGAAGAATTATTATTTGTAAACGGTTCTTCGGAGTTATTTTGAAAAATATGATATGTATACTCACTAGGAAGGTTGTCAGAGCAGTCTTTTCGGTCATCCATAAAGCCCGTTCCAAGAGATGGCCTAAAGAAATAGAAAAAATGTTTCTCAATGATAAAACTTAACTAAATGACTCATGATGTGAAAAACTATTTAATTACTTACAGTTGGAAGAAACTGAGGTAATGCATAAGTGTACATTTTATTGGTTCAATCAAGGAAGTTATCGTCTTGAATGGTTTCATGCTGCCTTGCCAGATGCTGTCAGAAACAGGCAACAAAGTATCAGAGAAAGACATGCAAGATACCAAATTGAGAAATGAACTAGATCGATTAGATAGTGTGTTGCCACAAAGATAGACTATACAACATCTGATGTGCAAATACCAGCTAAAAATATGAAGATAGGGTGCTAAAACAAATAAAAGCATCCTACCAATGACGAAATTTTCTTATACAGAGAGTTCCAGAAGCAAAAGCAGAAGTGAGATTTTCGTCGAATTGTAATTCTGTGACTACATGAAGCTTCCCAATTTCCAAAGGAACACTCTGCTCAAAGTTATTGTTATGAATCAACCTGGAAAAACGAAGTAAACACGATTGATGAGCATTCTGAAATCACTTCGCATAATGAATGTCTATGCATATGTATATATCCATCTGCACACAAAAAACCGTTCATGATGCACGCAACAAATCATTAACTCACAAGATTCTTAGTGATTGCAGGTCTCCTATTTCTGCTGGAATTGTTCCACTCAAATTATTATCTCTCAAGTCGAGCACTTCCAGCATACCAAGTCTTCCGAATTCTTTAGGAATAGCACCGAAAAAATGATTCCCTGAGAGCACACTGTGAAAGCAATCAGACAGCAAGAGGAAATACTGTTAAGATTCAAACACAACTTATGCGGAGAACAATGCAAATGCGGAATACAAGATAATGAAAGCTGATTAGTAGATATCCAAAGCTTATCCACCTTAGTGTCTGCTTCCCAATTTACTCGACCCAGGATCAATAACAAGACCAGGGATAAGCCCTTACTATTTTTTTATCCCAAGACAATTTATGGTTGTCCATCATACACCAAAGACCCCTTACGTTCTTCCGAATTTTCATAAGAAGATAGAAGACTATTCAAAGATTATGACAACCTTCTATGGACGACGGTTAAGATAAAAAATACCATTTAAGACTTAATGAACAAGAGCGTAAAGAAAAAGCATATTAATATAGCTAAAGCTTACAGTGATCTCAAGTGAGTAAGATTTCCAAGCTCGGATGCCAGTGTACCTTCCAAAGAACATCCATGAAGATTTCTGCACAGAATGAAGAAAAAAAGATAAGTCAACTAATTTAACGACATAAGAAAAATCACAAGAGTCGAAACAAACAATTTCACCCTATTGCATTTGGTTTATCATTATTAGTTCAATAGACTGGTTCCAGAATCACATCATTAAACACTAACCAATAGAAAAAGTTTATTGACAAAACAATCTTAAATAGAAAACTTGAGTATCCATAACAAGAGACTTACAACATGTGCACTTTACCATCCAGGCACTCGACACCAGACCACATGCACGGGTCACAGTGATCAGCATTCCAGTTTTCAAGAACTCCATTTGGATCAGAATACACATTCAATTTGAATTCAAACAACGACAATCCTGTTTCTCAAATCAACAGTAATCAGTGAAACAAAGAATAAGCCAATAACATGAATAGACTAAAGAAACTAGAGAATAGCCCACGACCCGAGGAGACAGAAGACAGAACCCTAAGTGAGTTAAAAAACATGAAAGATCAAAGGTTCATATCCCAGCAAAGACCAAAAACTCGACTCCCTCTATCTCAATTTTCGCAACATATTTTCCTTTCTAGTTTGTCACGAAAAGAATAACATCATGTTTAGACTTTAGAAACAATTAATCTTAATATTCAAATTACACCCGTACACAAATGTCTATAACTTGTTTAAGACTACAAGCTACAAAATTCTTTATTTTTTAAACTTTGTGTAAGTAATTTCATCTTGTTGGGCTAAGTCAACCCAAAAACACTCGTAACATGGTGCGATATTGTCCGGTTTGGAACACGCCCGCACGTTTTTCCTCAAAAGGCCTCACATCATGTTAAGAGATCCTACACCTTATGTAGATTTCCAATCTTTTTAGCTACCAACGTAGGACTTTGTTCACCCAACACGTCTAATATGCCTCAGCCTCGATGGGCATAGTAATTGATGCATATGTTGGTTGGAGGTAGAGAATATACGGTGGACAGTCGAATTAATGCAAGATCGCCTGAATGGCGAACACTATGGTCCTCCAAAAGTAAAAAAGAAAGAAACTAGAGAATAGTAACTACCTTCAGAATTCAGACTGCAACATTCATGAACCTCCAAAAGAAGAATCAAAATGGTGAGAAACGATAACTTGATTCCATAAATGTTCCATCTACGCCTCATTTCTTGCCAACAGCCAGGATTCTGAACAAATTCTCGCACAAAATCGCCAGCTTTTTGATATGAAATGGCTCTCCTCTGAGCAACAAAAATCACTCGGACACACGAAAACCAACTTGCTTATCTGCACAACTCTACACTAGACACAAAAAATAAAAAAGATTACATACAAAATCTATGTATATTACCCACAATGGGGTCAACTACAGAGCCAGGATTTTCACTAACAACGTTCAAAAAACATAAAGAAATAAACAGCTCTACAAGGCAAAGGGTTCAACATGCACAACATATATATAAAAAATAATTTTAACTATATATAAACAACATAATTTTGAACCCCTCGACCCTACCTGGCTACGCCCCTTCACGGGGTCTCTCATTTTCTCAACATTTCTATAATATAGGCTATATTACCTCTGTTTTCTCCATCATTGCAGAAACCCCAAGCCTTCAAAATTTCCAAGATTCAATTTTTAGCTGAAAATGCAGACATACAAACAACAAGAATTAATAAAAATCGAATCTTTTGGGAGAAAAAAGCAAAAAAGCATCATAACATAACCATATTCTCAAGCAAAATCAAACAAAAATTCAAAAAGTGGGGGTAAAGATAAAAAAAAATTACCAGAAAAAGCAAACAGAGATCAAATTCTTGAAAAAAAAAATTCAAGAAATTTAACCCAATGAAAAATGTGGGATTTTTTATGAAATGTAGAATTAAAATCCCAAAAAATTTTTTTTTTTTTTTTTTGAATATTTTTTGTTGACTGCTGTATTCAGGATGATCTCAGAAGAGGAACCTCTCTTCGACCATCCCTGAGAAAGAGGGTTGAGGTGAAAGGGAAAAAAAATGAGAAAAAAAGGAAAAAGCTTTCTCTCTCTTCTTTTCTCTCTCTAACAAAAAAACTTTTTTTTTGGTTTTTTTTTCTTCAGTTTTTCAGTTATTTCTCACAGCCCACCAAAATTTTCTGACTCGTATAATACGCGTTTTTAGCAAATCTTTATTTTTTTGTTTTTAATAAATTACTTACTATTTTTAAAAAAAATTATAAACATAATATTAAGATTGATGAAAATATTGTCGATAAGGATGGCCGAGTTGATTGTCCAATCGAGATGTCTAAGTTTACCATACATAGATGGCATTAGAAATCATAAATGAAAAGTTTCGCGTTTGAATTTTTCTCTATACTTGCTCGATCAAGATCATCACGCACTAGAATCTCTCAAATGGTGATTCCAAGTTTGAAACTTCATTCATGTTCTTTTAGTCGAGTCCGTTGCATTAAGTTGGATTAGTAGAAATTGTCTTTCTGTGTTATTTGCATATCATTATACTGAAGCGGTTTTATTTCAAAAAAGAATGATCGAGTTGATTATGTTGTGAATTTTTCAAATGAGGATCTCAAGTTCGCAATTCCTTTTATGTTATTTTGGACATACTTATCGAAAAGAATTGACATTCGAATTCACAATTAAGAGATTTTAAATTTGCACTTCCTTAATACAGCGTAAAAATCATATAAAAGAAATTTAAATGATGAGTCTCAGATTCATAACTCTCTTCGTATCTTTTTAGTTAAGTTTATTCTACGAAATTTACTTAGTACAATTTATCTTTATTGTGTAATTTATGAACTATTACACCAAAGAGGTTTTTTTTTTTTTAGGTCCTACTCATTGTCTTTGTCCGTGTGTGCGTGCCTGCCACTTTTAAGAATAAAAAGAACTTAAATAAATTTGCAATCATTATCCAATGATATAGTAAGATAAATTTGAATATTTTTTATTTTTAGTTATAGAGATACTCCTTTCCGTTTTATTTTATTTGTCCTATTTTGATTTGACACGAAATTTAAAAAAAGTAAAAACATTTTTAAATTTTACGATCTTAAATTAAAAATATTTTTTAATCATATAATTTAAATATGTCAGTTGAAAAGTTAAAACTAAAAAATTATTTAAAAAATAGATATTCTTTTTAAAACGAACCAAAGAGAGAAAAAATAAACTAATTGAAATTAAAGATATATTTTATTTGTCCCAAAAATTATCATGGCTGGCAAAACACACTCATGGTGTACCACGATAGCTCTCCCATTTATTTTCTTTTAAAATATTATTATACCCTCTATATGTACTAGAATACTTTATTATAAATTTAATTATTATTATCTATGATTAAGTATTATCTTAAGTACTCGTAAATATAAAATTTTGAATCCGCCTTTAAACTCACTTGGTTTTGTTGAAGATGAAGCACTTCAAATGAGAAGTCTGTATTGCATAACCAAACTTTGTTTGAATTTATTTTATAATGTATCGTATTGTTTTGATGAATATGACGCACCAATAATATGAAGAATGAGCTTATAATATGTTTAAAAGTATAAATAATAATGAGATAGTAGAAATAACATTTTTATAAATTAACACTCACATATAAACAAAACAACTAGCAACGTGGTATAACCTTGCACTTCATATCAATTTAGGTATATATGTAGGACAGACCAATGTACTAAGCTCTGCTATGCATGGGTTCGGAGAAGGACCGAACCATAAAGCTATATTGTACGTAGTCTTACCTTACATTTATCGGAGACGGTTTAAAAAACAACATAATTTAGGATGATTATAAAATTCATCAAGGTTCTTTTTAGGCAACAACAAAAGCACTAGATGAACCTTCAAAATGCTTAACTGAACCCAAAAGAGCCTTTGCAGCACCAAAATGTCTGATTCTATATACACCTGAAGCAGCTGACTCTGGTATCCTCCACTCGATCATTGCCTCACTCCGAGTGCTGAGTTTAGCAGGTCTCGACCATATAAACCGAAGGCAGAAATCATCATCATCATAAGCAGGAACCCAAGTGTCCTTTCCTTGAAGAATCTCGACGAGAGCAAATGTACCTTCAGTCATGAGGTCATTTCTGGGGCATGCTGACCAGAAAACAACCGAGACAAGGTCACCCCTCTTGAAAGTCGAACTTTGTGGAACATCGGTGATTAAGTCACCAAATTTGGAACCAAGTGGTGTAGCATCCATTACAACCGGTGTCAACAAACTTATCTGTTTTTCTAGCAAATCAGGGGGTTGAGGACCTGTTTGTAAGGTCTTTCCTGTGATAAGAGCAGACGCTAGCGTCTTGAACTGTTGGATGTAAGCGCTAAGTGTATGTGGACCATACAGAGTAGAGGCACCCTAAGAAAGAACACGTAAAGTTATTCAAGAACAATATAGAGCAACTTTGCACATTCGAAATGTGCTAGTTCTAAGAGACAACTAATTGACATAACATGACAAAAGTCCTAATTTCAGAAGAGAAAAGCAGATTAAAAAAACAAATTTTGGGTTTGACGGATTCCTCATAAGACAGGAAAAATAAGCTAGCAGCAGAGAGTGATTGCAATTAAAAAGGCGAAACTAGATTTTAATTTGTGAAACATTAAGGTGAAGTTAAAGGAGTGTACTATATAATTTAGCTCATTGTTCGAGATGAGAATCATAGACTTTTCCTACTGCGTTGTACTTAACCTCATTGCAAAAGATACCATTAGAGACAGTCTTTAGTGGCAGCACTATTTTCAAACAATCAAATGTCAACCACATCTTCCGAAAAAATTCTGAAGCTCCTGTAATATTTAGTCTTAAATATGCACATCTTTTGGGAGGATATATCAAGGTTGTAATAGAATGACTGTATTTAAAACCTTATCCTATGGGGTAACAAGTCCCTTTATTTCTTTTTCTTGTCTCTGAAAATTGGACGGAAAAGAGGGCTTTACATGCTTAAGGTACATACTAATGTGCAATGAGTATACCGGACTTCTCTGAACATTTATATTATAACCGATGCACTGTAATTCTACTTAACTGACCTCATATCTCTGTATCTCGTACTCCTCAAATGTGGTTATATATTGTGAATATGTATTAGTCAATCCAGCTAGCACAACATGAATATTGCTACCAAACTCCTTGGTACCCCCACTCGTGAGCACCGTCTTCACAGCATCTCGTAGGCGTCTACCCGCCATTGTAGTGAATTCTATTTTGAGCATAAAAGGAAAATTTATATGAGATATGAGAAGAAGACATCTCAGAATCTGCCAATGCATAAGAAATCACCAGAAATAAAAGAGATAGCAAGTCTTGATTGATACCTCCAGGTACGCTGAGAATGACCAGCTGCCCTATTCTTACAATCTGCAGAGGAAGTATTGAAGGCTGCAAAAATGGAAAACAAAGGAATCAATCATTGAACAATATAAACAGGACATCATGTAGAGGGTTTCTAGTATTGTGGAGGGAGGTTTACGCATTTGGCTTAGTATTTTGAATTTTTACGTAAAACAAACAAGTATGGCAAGTAAGCCAGAAAATGGATCATATGCTTCTCTATAGTAGCAATTCATAAATTGGCATATTGTTGAGCAGGATGAAGACTTCCCATCACTCTTTTATCAAAGTCCAAATATGTATTTTCTTCAGTTAGAAACCATACAGAGTTTAAACCTTCTCATCATTAGCAGGACATACAGACAGTACCATTATTTCTCCCGCTCATCTATATCGGCCCGTACATACGGTTAAAGTGAGATGAAAATTGTAAAGCTTGATAACAAAATCTATGGATTTCAAGTTGTACAGGCTTTTAGTTGTCAACTGCTAGTGGTAGAATGATAATCAAATATGTAATTTTGCCCTCAAATTTCAAAACGAGAATAGTAGATTAAGAACCATGTGTTCTATTGTGCCAAAGTAATTAAACACATTTGAGATTCCGAATTACATTTTCTTCAATCAGACACTCTTCCTGACAAAAAGATTAAGTATTCTACCAATAGGAACTTGAGGAAGAAGAACATATAACTGTTTATTGCCAGAGATCCTCTGCGTGCGAAAATATTTAACAAGTGACAGAGCAAGAAGCTACTTACTGCCCAATCATATGGCACCTTCATTTCACCAGTATCAAGCAAAATGGGTTTGGGATGTTGACACTTGTTTTGTTCAGCACTTGGTCTTTTAAGCAAGTTTCGCACCAACCTCCAAAATGCATTTCCCTGAAGATTTTTCCAGTAAAATGAGCAAACATTGAGCACTTCATTCACTCTGATTGATAATGGTCAGATAGACTAGAAAGATCTTTTTAAATACCTGGTCATCGCCCTGCTTAAAATCAAATGCTCCGGGTCCATCAGTTGTACCGGCAGCAAATGCAAATCCCATTGCAGCAGGACAGGTTTTAACCGTTTCAGTACTACCACCCTCTTTTGTAACTGTTACCTCAAGATTGGAGAAGTCCACATAGGTGTGGCGAAAATCAATCTTTCCCTTTACTTGCTCTGTTGCTGTATCGAAAAGCTCAACAGCTTTTTTAAATTGCCTCTCTCCAATGATGCGCGTACTCTCAAATTCATCGGGATATCTACCATCAAGTGAAGGATGACATTATGATAAAACTATCCAAATAGTACTTATCAATGATTGAAATTATCCGAAATCAAAGTAATAGACTATAATGCATACCCTGGTCCTCGACCATAACATAACTCGTTCTTTCCACCGCATGTACTATGATTGAAGTCACAAGGAAGCCCTGTGTCTATGCAGAATGTACCGAGCACATTGGGACTTACATCACCACAGTTGGATTGACAAAAAGCAGAAACAAATTTTGGCCGATCAGCCAACCTTAAGGCACTTCTGACACGTCTGGCCACGCTCATTAACCTTGTGACTGGCTTACCTGGAGAAGACTGGAAAGAAGCAGCAAGTTCTAGTAGCTCATGATCTGCATTTAATAACAATCTGATTAATGAGTATCCTTGCTATTGAAACAATTAATATTCTCAACTTTCAGCAGCAGTCTAGTCCTATTGCCCTCTGAGCTATCTCTTATTTACATCATTCTATTTATCCCAAACAGGAAGTGAAAGGTCCAGAGAAGAACTCTATGAATTAGAAATTGGAACATGTTACCATACTTCACTCATAATTGATGAAGAATGCAGTCTATGCTTCCACTGCATCAGTACCTTGTGTGCATGATGCATCTAGTGTTTTATGAAAAGACTGTATGGGTCCACTAACCAACTACATGAACCTCAAGATGAGAAAGACTAGCCCTCGTCCGCAGACCAGGTCCAGGGAACAAAGACCACCTTGGAGTCATACTCGACTGTTTGGGAAAGCTGAGACCAAACATTTCTATTCCTAACTTTTTGGTACAAAATAGTGTTTCACCTTTTCGCCTTCCAGTCAAAACAACCAGAGCATCAACTTGTAAAGGTAAAAAGCAATCTTGGAAAGTGTAATGATAGTATATGATGTTTAGTTTTACAGTTAGATGCAATTACTTGATCTAGTTCATACACAATGGGGAAAAACCTTTCACTCCTCGTAGATGTGAGTTAGACGATATCTACATTTAGTCCCTATTTTAATCTAACGACATGTTTACAAGACTTTATGTTCATTCTAGCTTTTTTCCCAACAAACTCCATCAGATTCACTAACCCTACTAGGTTTTGGCACCGACCTTCTGCTACAACCTATTCCCCCAACCACACATTCCCTCCCAATCACCTAAAACTTAAAAGTACCCCATCTCTCTCTCTCAAACCACCACAATTGTTCCTCCAAACCTCCGTGGGGGTTGGGAGTCTGGAGAAGTAGACAATGACAGTAAAATTAGTTAAATCGGCTTACAATGAGTTTAATTATTTCAATAATGAGACTAGAATAGCTTATGTCAAACAAGTCAAAGGTTACTGTTAAGTAATATAATATAGAGGTTTAAAGAAAAACAAACTCAATAGATCAACCTAGAAGGTGCAAAATTGTCAGAGGGAAGTATAATCTAGGTAAAATCTGCAATTAGTAACCAATCATCACCTTGGCTCTACTGAGATAATTCATCACATGGAAAAGGAGAAAATCACTTACGCTTCCCACGAACAGTTGGTATGATGTTTGAGACTCTTCGGGGAAGTTCGCTTGCTTTAGATACATTAAACTTTGATGGTTCAGTATTTCTCTGATCATACCAGTCTTCCATAAACCGTGCAGCAGCTCCTTTGTTGTCTCCACTAATCAAAGAGTTAGTTCGACTCATGGAAGTTCCATGAGTTGCAAACCAATTAAAGCTGCCTACTGGGCCCCATTCATCATCACTAAACTTTAAAAGGGTCATTTCTTTGTCAACATTGTACTTATATTTACCACGTTCTCCAGCAGGATTATTCAAATAAGCACTAGGGCTACGATTCACACCAGCATCCAGTAGCTCCCCTGTTGATGACAGCCAAAATTCAATTAGTCTAATCCACAGGTTAACTTGTTAATTACCCAAGATCTGTCAAAGTTTCTTCTGTGAAATATATAGTTCTTTTTCTTTTTAACAGTAGTGAAACTCGAAAAGAACACAAGCAAAAGCAAAGACACCAGTACTTGAGCAATTTACTCGAATGCACACAACCCATCCACTCAAAATAGTTGATTAAGTAATACTAGTAACAAACAATCATAGATAAATAGATAAACCCCAAAGTCCAGACTAATAAGATCAAAGCAAAAGTCTAAAGATTGGCAGGTAACAAGTAAGTTCAGCCAATATATTTTCTCTGGCGGCACTTAGCCACTCTGTTTCATAAGACCACATACAGAAGACAGTAAGCAACTAAGAGGACAGGCGCCAACCATCATAACAAATATTAAAATGACACATGATGAACAATTGCAAAGACCTAAGACAGATGGACATAGAAGAAAACTAAAAGCTGCAATGCTATGTCTCATTGTCAAGCAAAAGATACAGAAGAATCAACAACTTACCTTTATTCACAAATATTGATCCAGGTCGGAGGTTTTCATGTGCTTGTATGATACTTTGCTCAATCCCATTAACTACAGCATCAAATGATTGACGGACAAAACCAAGAGATGTTACGATATATACTACGTATTGCAAATAACCACCAGGGCCAGCATGCGTGTGAATCCCACTAATTGCAACATTTTGCTCGGTGTAAAGATTCCCATACCTGGAAAAGAAGCAGTTAAAACAAAATTTGAAATCAAAATAGGAATTGGGCCTAGTACACCATCAAACATGAACCTAAATCCAGTTAAGAATTTTTTGCATTTTGTCACACTTCACAGATTCAGTTGGAAATAAATACACCATACTAAGGAAGATATTAGCACCTAGCCTTCAATCTCTCAAGAACTTTGATGGTTACAATCTGCGAGGCCATGCAAGCATCAAGGTTCACGAAAACAACACGCTTCCCTTGAGGTTCAGCTACAATGAAGGTACGAGCTCGCAATCTGAAGTGAACACCCGACACAATCTGTTCCATGTTAGCATATCCCATCATGTTGACATCAGCAGCCGGCCCAGTTATATCATAGCTTCCAAGCCCAATTAAGTAATCAGAAGCTTCCACTCCTCCTTCCCCATTCCCTTGTGATAATAACAACAACAGAACCAACCAAATCATCCCTATAGATCTCCCCACCTCACCCTTCAGACAAACAGATACTCCGATCAAGTTATCAATGCAACGCAACTTTCCAGCTTAATCAGTTCAACACATCCTCCTATACCAAAATGAATTACAGCCAAAATTTTAAAGATCGAAACTTTGAATACTAATTGCAGCAACTAAAGATCTATATCAGCTCAACGAATAAGGAAATTCTCTAGATATCAACAAACATAAGAAAATTTTTATACTAAGCAGTTACTAGCTTTAACTTAACTCAAACCAATCAACCTGTTATCAATGAACAATTAGCTAGGAAGATAAAAACCCAAAAACATAAACGCTAAGCTACACGCGAGCTAAAAAGTTAAACCGAATAGGAAAAAGAATCTGAGAAAGTGATGCATCAAATTGCGCTAAAAATTATAGTTGAATACAATTATAGTTGGATCAGCTAGTCTCAATCATGATATATATAAATGAATTGGGAGATAAAAGGAGGGGAAAAAAAACAAATAATCCCATCAAGTTATCAACAGGGCACTAGCTTGCAGCTAAATCAATACAACACAGCCTCATATAACAAAATGAATTACAACCAAAACTTCAAAAGACTCAAACTTTAAATACTAATTGCATCTAACAATCTATATTTCAGCTCAATAACTGGGAATTCCTCTAACCTCAACAAAAATAAGCAAAACTTTACACTCAGCTCTAAGCTAACTCCAACTAAACACACGAAAAAACAAAAAGGGGTTTAATATCCACTACATATACATAAGAAATAATGTTAACCATATATAAAACAATGCAAGTTTCCACCCCTCAGCCCCACCTAGCTCCACCCCAGCAGATGAAAAAAAAACTACATTTTGATACCATAATTGGGTTCAATTGTAAAATCATAAAGATTACAACCCATTATCTCAAAATTCTAAATTCCCCTTAAAACCCGGGAAAAAAAACCTAAGTTAAGAAATTACCGCTGCTCTACCAATTGAACTACAAATTGAAATTGTGCTAATAATAGCAATTCTTATAGAATCAACTACTCATATATATAAAAGTAACAAACAAAAAATTGTTGCGGATGAGTGAAGTATGAACTTACAATTATAATAGGAAGCTTCATTTTCCTGCTAAAGTTTACAAAATACTTTACAACAACGATGTTTCCGGTTCACACTTCACCATACACTTCCTGGGTAGTCTGGGTGGCAGCGGGACCCACATATGCTGACGTGTCCTCTCGAAATTGCCGTATTCGTCGGATCGAATTTAATTTATTTTTTTGGTCTTCTGTATAGTTTCTGTGATTTTGGGTTTTGGGGAAGAAGACGATAGGGGTGGCTAATATTCAAACATATCCTTCTATTTTTATTTTTCCACTTCACCTTTCGTATTTTTTAGAGTTTGATTAATCTAAATTTCGCTAGAATATTTATATCTAGTATTATATAGTTTGAAGTCGGAAAAAAATTACTTTGGAAAATTGATGTTCAATTTTTATATCTAAGATTTTCGATGAAAGTAACTTCTTATTTAAAATTTAAAATCGAATATTTTAATTAAAAATAAAAAACATTGACCTAGTTATCATAATTTTTTATGAGGATATTGAAACATATACTAGTTTTTAGTTTAGTCAACATATCTTTTTTTTTTCTTCTAAGTTGAGAGTCGATTGAAATAGTTTTGTTTGTAATTTTTAAAAAAGGTAATGTTTTTGTTAGTTAATTAATAAAATTTCATTTATAAACTTACTGGATATTATTATTATTATTACTATGATCAATTTGCTTTTTCTTGATTTCTCTATTGAATTCTTTTCATCATTTTATTTTTTTTAACAAGTTTTTGGAATAGTATATTAAATAGAAGAGATAATATATATTTTTTATTTTTTAAAAAATAAAATATATATTTTGAAATTTGCAACCATAACTTATAAATTTTAAACAAAAAAAAAAAGATAATTGTATATAATAGCAAACTAATAACCTAAAATAAATGGAGTAGCTAGGGTTTGATTTAATTGTGCTCCATAGCAAACGTTTGTCAAAATTTGCCAGCGAATTATACAATTTAGGCCAGTGAATTATACAATTGTATATATATGGTGATGCCAGCGAATTATACAATTTAGGCCAGAGAATCATACAATTATATATGTATAGCGAATTATACAGTTATATGTTTGCTATGGAGTGCAATTATGCAAATTTTGTTATAACATACAAATATGAATTTTTTATTTGCTATACGTGAAAGTTGCCCTTAAAAATAACAAAAAGAGAGTAGCACTTTGGATCCATGATTTAGTTTCCTACCCCTTTTTATATTATTCAACAAAACCACACCGCAAAAAAGAAAAAATATTTTTTTAAAAAAATGAAAGACAAAAAGAAGTGGATAATTAGTTCACATTGGGGAAAACAAAGACAAATAAATAATGCTCCAAAATCTTAACAAATCAAAGGAAATTGCTATTTGGTAATCCAATAACCCATTATATGTGAAGGAGGGAAAAAATATTTTTTATATTACCAGATCATCTATAATATTTAAATGAAGAAAATTTTAAAATATAAAATTTATAATCTTATAAATAAACCTATTATAGAATAGTAAAATTAACTTGATGATATAATTCTTTTATTATATTGACAACTAGAGCCATTAAAATGGATTTAGTCTATGAGGCTGATCCAATCCAATCCGTTATTGCGGTAGGAGTGAAATAGGATTTATCAAGTCCATTTGAAATTAGGACTTATAAGTCCAACTCATATAAGCCCTAGGCCCGTAAGACTTGATCGGGAGCGGGGCCGGGGGATAGGGGTGTGTATCGATCGGTTCGGTTCGGTTTTATGTATTAGCGGTTCGGTGTATCGATTTTCGGTTTTTAAATATGCTAACCCAATAGTGAACCGATAAGATATTCTTTATCGATTTTCGATTTGTCAGTTTTTTATCATTATCGGTTCGGTTTTCAATTTACCCAATAAAAAAATATCCGTAAAATATTATATGTTTTCTCACTTCTCTAAATGTTTTGATATATTGAAACATGAAAGATAATGAGAAATTGCATCAATAAGAGAAAATATAGTACGAAAGTTATAATTACATGTTCTCACGAAAGCAAAGTATGGTGAACTAAATTAAACTAGTCCAACAAGACTAAAACAAAAATAAAATCAAAATAGTTACAATTGTGAACCTCTTACTTTAATCTTTAGGTAGCTATTAAAAACTAATAAAGCGTCCTAGTGTGAAGTTGTTATAGTACTAATAATTTGATATAATTATAGTGTCTAATTATATAGTAAATTATTAGTATTTAATAATTAGGAAGGGTAAAATAATAAATTATAACGTCTTATGGGGTTATCGGTTTACCCAATAACCCAATAGTAAAAACCGATACCGAACCAATAACCCAATAATTTTTTTTTATAAATCCATTAAGAACCCAATAACCCAATAACCCAATAACATTTTATTCGATTCGGTTTATCGATATGTTCGGTTTTTGCACACTCCTAGCGGGGGCGGGGTTGACCTTTGGGCTTAAACTATTTATTTAAGGTTAACTTACAATGATCTCTCTAGCATATGAGCAAATTACTTAAATGCACGTTATGTGGTAATATTATGAATCTTACCAGATTTTGGTACATTCAGATACATGTATCTCAGGATACATTAACCCAAATTTAAGTTCATTTGTTCTAGATACACTCTATCTAAGTGGATTCACATGTATTTAAAATACATCGACAAATACCTCGCCCTCGCCCTCGCCTCTCTCCCATCCTGCTTGCCACTCTCTTATCTTGCTCGTATATCTGGGATACATCACACCAGCTACATGTATCTCGCCTATCTAGTACTCCATTTGTCCCAATTTATGTGACACTTTTAATTTTTGAGAGTCAAACAGTATAAGTTTGTCTGAATTTTTGCGCGTGAAATCATCATTTTTTCTTGAAATAAAATTTATATATTTGTAAACTACGTCAAAAGTATTATAAGTTACAATAATTGACAATTCAAAATAATTAAAAGATATATTAAAAATTTACGATCAAAGATAGACTTATTTAAATCTCAAAATCTGAATCACATCAATTAAAATAAAAAGACTATTAAGTATTCGATTTTTAAATAAATGGATGGGAGGTGGACCAATATTAAATAAATCATGAATGTTAACATCTACCTGTTACATTGAAGGCCATACAGTACCATATTATGTCTAAATCTATTTATTCTCTTTTTCCATCTTTCAATACCAATTTTCACTTTTATCTTTTGATTTTCAAACTGAATAATTATTTTTAATATAGTAGAAAGTAAAGATGGATGGATTAAGTGTTATTTTACGTGTTTCTAAGTGTTATTTTACGTGTTTTGTTTATGTATTCGTGAGGGATAATTAATTGTAGTCTTTTTTGTTTTTGGATAAAAAATGTAATCAGAAGATCACGTATTCAAACTGCGAAAATAACCCTAAAAAAAATGTAAAGTAGGTCACGTACAATATATTCTTATGGTCCGATTTTTTTCCAAACTTAGAACATTGAGATACTTCTTCAAAAAAAAAAAAAAAACTTCTTCAACTTGTAATATGATGGAAGTTGGAACTATCTCATATATGGATTATGGAGTAATTCAGAAGCCCAATATCATATGGCCCATTGTCCTAGAAGGCCCAAAAATCAAAACCCCTACAAATGAAATATTTATTCAAAGAAAAGTCAATGAACGAAGTCGCTTCTCTAATAGCCTCGTTGATAAGGAGAACATTTGCGTTTCTAAAAAAAGTCTTTTCATGTGTTTGTTCTTCACGATCCTAAAAATTAAGCTTCCAAAAATAAAAATTGCTTCCTAGAGCAACTCAACGAGATGTAGGTTTAATTTTAATATTCATAAAAACGCGTTTATGTTTTTACTTTATAAGTTTGAATTCAAACATGATCAAATAAAGACTAATTCCGCTGGGGTTTATTTTACATTCATTTGAACTTAATCCAAATGCATGAGCCTATCTCAATTTCTTCTAACAACGCAAGGATTTTAGTTGATAATGTTTGACTTTAATCAATAATATAATTTTTTTTAGCGAATAATATTTAATTAATCGTCTTTCTTCAATTGTAGGCCCATAATTTATATGTATAACTTGTCATTGCCTTTAATAGTAAGTATATTATCTAGCTCCCTTAACCTATCACTTACGAGTCTATGATTTTAATTTATTTTTTAAAAAAAGAAAGATATTATCGAATGGAAAAATGTGTTTTAGTTTTCAATTTTACCATGAATATAAACAAAACAAAAAATCTAGATATTTAACATGAAATCTCTTATAATAATGTTACGATTTACAATTTTTAACAAATATTATTAATTATTTTGATTTACGAGGTGTAGGGGTCTGGTTTGTTTCTATTTTTGTAGTGAATGAACTTTAATTTTTTTTTTTTGCCCTAATTATTATTAATTGAATAAGCTAGTATTATTTGGTTAGACTGGTCAGGGAAATTAAATTATGCTATTTAAGTACCTTTAACTAACATTTATGCCACTCACATGTCATAATGAATATTTAATAACTTAATAATTCTTATGAACAATTAAAATTATTGAAATACGTACAATACGTCCTCCAATGTTCAAAAGTTACTATTTCAAATAATTAAATTAAAGGTATTTGCTTCAATTTTGAAAATAATAATAATACTAATAAAGTTATAAATTATTAACTTTGATGAAACTTTTGAAAATTAGATCACAACTCTTTACATTTAACCTTCAACAAAACAAATTTTACATAATAAAATAGTAATTAAAGATAAAACTATTAATAGTTTAAATTTTTTGTGAATATTCCTAAGCAAAAGAGTTGAAAGTAAAAAATTTCAAGTAATTAAAATTTGAATATGCTTTGTCAAATATATTGTCATAATTTTTTTTCTTTAAATGAACTTTACTATGCACGAATCTAAACTGATTAATCCAATTCATTCTGAATATCAAATAACTATAAACAAAACACTTTTATTCTATTTTCTTTTATCTTTAAATAAAGGAGCCAAACACATTAAAAATATTTTGAACAAATATACAACTTATAATTAATGGAATGATACTATAAAGATTGTTGTTATAGTCCTTTTTAACTTTAACTATTTTTTTTTACTCCATTCGTTTCAAAAAGAATAACCCTATTTTCTTTTTAGTCTGTTTAAAAAAAATTGACATTTTTCCTTTTTTGGCAACACTTTAACTTTAACTTTCCACGTGACATGTTTAAGACCACAAGATTAAAGGGTATTCTGATATATTTGACATGACTTTAAATTAAAATCACAAGATTAAAAATATTCTTTTTTTTCTTAAACTCCATTCCAAGTCAAACTAGGCCAATCTTTTTAAAACGGAGGGAATATCATTTTTATCACCTACTAATATTAGACATGTTGACTAAAAATGTACCATTATTTTCTTGGACATGATGGGAAATTGGGAGGGCCACACCATGGAAAAATTATTTATTATTACTTTGATATTAGCCATATAGGCCTCTATATTAGATTTTATCGTGTGACTAATCATCCTTTCGAATTAATTATTTATTATTACTTTGGTAAGTTAGAAAAATAATTATTAAAAATAAAAATCCATAATACATTGCCCCCTTAGAGTTGAATATTGTAAATAATTATATATTTTAGCAATTCATAAACTCATAATTATTAAAAAGAAAATCCATTGCCCCATTAGAGTTTGAATATTATATTTAAAAAATAAAAAAAAGAACAAGATAAAAAATATGGATTATGACTTTGTAAAATTGAACACATAGATACATTAATCATACATTGTAATTATTATTAATATATATATCACCGTATTTATAGAGTTTCACAAATTTTTAATATTTATATGCTAGTAAGTAGTACGAATATTAAACTAAATTAATGAGTATTTAATTGCCTACTAAATATCTAGGTAATATGTCTTCATCAATCATCATGCATGAAGAATTCGTAGTATTTTTTATTAGAAAAAATAATTAAAGAAATGATTAAAAATATTCTTTACAATGACTTGAAAATAATAGAATGTCAACTCTTCATGCATACGTTAAGACAATAAAATTTTCTTATTCTTGCACACATTTCAATGTCAAACTCAAAAATTTAAAATAATCAACCACGTCCATCAAACTACATATTGAGTATAATTAATTAATCTCATGAAAAGAATAAAGTATACGTAAATTTTATCCTTATCTTAAAAGTACGAAAATTTATTTTGATAAACTTTCTATTTTTTTTTTTAAAAAAACTATTCAAAGCAATATGGAAAAACAATAACATAAATGAAGAAATGATAGACAAAATTCTATAGAAAACAAGTCAAATTATTCTAAACAACAACAAATAATAACATAAATAAAAGAATAAGAAATTATAGAGTATGAATTGTTTCTATAAATAATTGGAATGATTATTATTTTTATAGTAATTTCTCATTAATTTTTTTATTCGTGTTATTTATTGAGCTAGATTCCTTGTTTTATCTTTTAGAAGAAGAAAGAGATATATATATAAAAATAAGTAAAATTAAAGGAGTATGGTAACCATTTATTATCAAATTGACATTTAAAATTCAAAAGATTAGTATTCTCTTCGTCACAAAAAGGACAATTTAATAAATAGATTAAATACTTTTGCAATTTTTAGTCTTTTTTTTAATGTTTGGGGTAATTTATTGAGGTATAATTTTTGCTATTATTATATACTTTTTGTTTTGAATATTTTTTAGTGTTGCATTTTTTGAGATTTGACGGATTTTTTTTGGATAAATGCTTTTATTTTTTATTTTCCACGGTTTTCGCTAAATTTAATAGATAAAATTTATTAAATATTCGATAAAAATCAAAAGTGCTCGCTTTTCCAAACTTAAAAAATACCAAAATTAATCAAGAAATTTTTTTAAAAATCATTTAAAACCTATCTTAATTATAATGGACCATTTTTGTTATTAATTTCTCGTAATTATAACTTGTTTTATAACAAAAAAAAAATCACCAATTGTTAGACCCCCACTCCTTTTCATTCCCAAGTATTTCATAATTTCTCTCTTCAATGGTTTCTTAATTAATCATTTACTTTTCGCTTTTCCATCCTATATCTAATATCTGCTTCGAGATCTTGACTAATAATTTAAATCTTTTCATCTAAAAAAGGTTAAAGAGGAAATTATTTCCTGTCGAGATGTTTTTCATTCTTCGGACAACAACTCGAAACTTCTAATTAAAAGTAAAAAAAATCTTATTCATCCTATCACAATTCGTATATTATATATTTTTTCCGTTTTCTCATAATTATTTCTTGTTTTATTGCAATGGTCTCACAAATATTCACCAATTGTTAGACCCCCACTATTTTGCATTATATTCACAAGTAATTCTCAATTAATTCCCTCTTCAATGGTTGCTTAATTATAGATGTATAATTTTTATATATAAAAGAAAAAAAAACGTGCTAAGAGTAGCTAGGAACATAGAGGTTTACTAATTTTTAGAAATGTGGTTTAATTAGTCTAAGTTTTGGTGAGAGGATTAAATGTTCAAGATAAGTATTCAAAGTTCCTTACCTTCCATAATTTATCCTAATAATTAAAAAATTATAGTATATATAATGAGTGTACGGAATTTAATTTCTATAATATGTTTAGGAGACTCAAGACCAATTTTTGATAGTAACTTTGAAATTATAATATATGATATGACACAATTTGTTTTAAATCTATGAAATTATATCGATACACTAGTGTTTGACATTCGTTTTGCATGGGTTCGATTATTCGAAATTTTCATAGAAAAATCTTATATTAAAGTGTGTGTAGATAACTCTCTGCAATACGAATTAGCAACGACTTAAATACCATAGCTAAATGGTATGAATTTCATACTAATCCTATTCCGCTACAAATTATTAAAAAAATTAATTAACTTAAGAGTTTATTAGAGACAGATTAATTAAAAATTATCGATAATTTTTATAGCTAATTTCATATTTTCTAATAGAAAAAAAGGTCCATGCTAGGGTCCACTTCTTGGTTTCTATAGAAGGTTTTTTGACTCTTTGGAATATAGCCGACCTACCTTAGATAATTTGGGCTCTCATGATGGAGGAGTTATCAAATATTTCAAGGGAAAAAAATTAAAGATTTTCTTTGTCTAGTAATAATAAATAATAGAAATTTCATAATCCAAGGGTATTATAGGAAGAAACAAATTTAAAATTTAGAATTTATGAATTTTATTTTATTTTTTAAAAAAATAATCAATTTCTACATTTTAAATTTATCAATCGTACAAAAATTTAATAAATTTCTCAATACAAATGCTAATTTTTGCTTAGTATTTAATAGTAGGATGAATGAAATCATTTTATTGTTGATCATATGTCTTAAATTCGAATTTAATAAATAAATAAACGTCATATAATTTAGAAGCATATTTAGCAATAATATATGAATCTGAATTAATAAATTTCTGAAAAAGAAAACTCCAAAAGTTTGGAACTATAATATTTAGAAATGAAGATGAAACTTCTTGAGTTACTATATACAAGAAACTACTTACACTATCAATTGATATAACTCCAATAAGAATATTTCTTTTTATTTTATTTTGTTTTTTACTCGATATTTGATAATATAATATTATAAATCCACAATTGAACATTAATTTGAATTGGAAAATTTCATATTAATTGGCTATTTATTTTATAGTATAGCCACATAACTTTCAATTTAAGGTCAAACAATTAAGAAATCACATGCCAATGGAATAAGAGATTTATAGGGAACAACTGTCAAAGAAGAGTTTAAAAAATTAAATTTTTGAGAAAATTAATTACATGATATATTGATTAATTTCAACCAAAATGTTTGACCAGTTTAATCTGTACTATCCATAAAGAAAGAATTATTGCATCAAAATGAGCTACCAATTAAGTTTTGTTCAAAAGAATCCTTATTAAATTTATTTTATCCTGTAAAAATCCATAAAAAAAGATTCTCTTTATTTTAATTTATATAACATAGTTTATATGAACATTTTTTTAAAATGTTTGTATATTTAAATAAATTGTAAGAGTTAAAGTGACTATAAAAGCATGCCAAGAATAAAATGATAAGTTTAAATAAAGTTAAAAATTTTAAATGAAAAAATATATTTATTTTAGAAAAATGAACTATAGATACAAAAAATATTTACGTTATATGCATTGCCAATATAAAAATTACTTTAACTATCTGTGAATTTTATAACCTATAATAACAAATTAGTTACAATCAGGTCACCAATTTGTCACAACCTAAGTCATGCACGCACTTCCATTTGGTTCAACCTAAGTCATCACTAAACCTAGAAAACGTGAGTATCATATAAACTTGAGATATATCTTCTCGATAAGGTGTTTTGTTCACCTTATCTTCAAAAGTTTATCAACAAAAAATCTGTCAATCTTGTTTGATGTGCCCTCATCAGCGCTGACCCTCCGTTACAGGCATCACACAATTAAAGTTTTTCAACATATTTATTTGCCTATAATTATCTAATAGGATCAATACTTCTTTACATTCTCAATATATAGTTTAAAATCATAAAAAAAGAGTTTAAGATAAATATATTGTCAGTATAAATATTTATTTATAACTATCAGATAACTCAAAATTATATTTGTAAACTCATTTTTAATTTTGAAAATAAGAAATTATTATCTAACTACAATAAATAAGCAATCTGATCGTGTTAAAATTCTTTATACTAAATGTGTTGTTCTTACTACCAAAATCCTACCATGCATGTCTTTTGAAGTGCATTGAATGATCGAATCGAGGATTTTCCCTCTTTCCTTCATTTTCCTTTTTTCTAGTATGAATCTTGAATAATCAAAGTCTCTATAACTTTGATCTGTCGACCGATCATCCTATGCGACTAGCACTTTAAAAAAGCAAAATTCTCAATTGTTATCGGACATTCTATGTTCAGTAGGGGCCTTTTAGTAAGTAACATAATACAAAAATAATGTAACATAAAATGAAATAAGAATATATATGAACCTTATGTATGACTATTAACATTAAAATATAATTCCATGCTTGACAAATGGAACAAAAATCTCCCAACACCCATAGAAAAAAGTGACACCAATTAAGTTTCTCCTTTCCCTACCCCAAACCCCAACAAGAGAAAAGACTTCTATTTTGTGCAACAGTTGATGATCATCATCATCCATAGAAGATCTTGAAGGCAGACACATACTTCTTTTATAGGGTTTGTATTTTACAATAATAAATTTAAAATTACTACTAGTAATTCTTCTTCTTCTTCACTAAAATTAGAACACTAAAGAAAAAAGACGGAAATCCGTCCAAGTTAGTATTTGAGTATAGATTTTGAAGATTTATATTTTTGAAATATCTATATGATCATGAATTTGATCAAATTTTAAAAATCTTATCTTTAAATATTTTTCAAGTCGTGTGATACCAGTTTTTGGGACAGATTTCACTTCCACTCACAAAATTTTAATTGTTTTCTAAGTAAATTATATGTCCAAACACAACTATAATTTTTTTTTAAAAAGATTCACGTTTCAAGTTTCGAATTCAAAATCTATAGCTAAATAGAAGCAAAAATTCATGTTTTTTTTAAAGTAGTGTTATAAATCTTGCTATTCATAAAATTTCTGGTCCTTTTATCTTGATTACCAATCGATTAGATTATAAATCAGTCTTTTTTGGATCCTTGATACATAGTTTTTTTCATGATTTTTATGTAATTAGAATCATATGGTTAATTAGTCTTTTCTCCTCCTTCTTGATCCCTTATATACTTAAGGTTTTATTAGCTAGGAATTTTATCAATAATTTATTGCTTAAGGTTATTATTGGATGAATTAAATTTCTCCTTTTTCCAATAAGACAAGTATCATCTACCATAGTTTGCTTACATAAGAAATTAGGGTTCAATCATGATTAATCATTACTACAATATTTTTCTTTTTCTTGAATATATGTTGATATAGGGTTTAATTACTAGATGTATTTTAATATTATTTTATTAAAAATTCATCGATCAAAATATATCACATGAATTAAGTTATGGAGGTTAGTTTTAATTTCATATGAGTTTAAATGAAATAATATGGTCAATGAATATAGTGTATATCAATTATCGTGTCTACAGTAAGCATTCAATATGTAGTCAAAGTACCGAATAAATAATTGTAGAACAATCGAGACAACAATAGGTTCTTTGCTCCTGCGGGATGGAGTGACAAAAGTTTTTTTTTAAAAAAAACTCAAATTCAAACGAAAATACTTATATATAACAAACCCTACTTGTTTGAGACTGAAACTATTATAATACTTATAATTACTTATAAATATCCTTTAGGTAACTTGATATATAGTATAAAAAAAATATTCCCACATATATATATATATATATATATATATATATATATATATATATATATATATATATATAACTTAAACTCTTTGTTTATTTAGATTTGTTATTAGTTACTATCAACATATTGATTCATGTTTCTTTTTTTTTTCTATAAATACACTATTCCTAAATATTGAGATTATACTGAGTATGTTATTGTTATTGTAATCCAGGGTTTGTTCTTGCATCAACAATAATCATGACAAGTGATTCCATTGATCTGAATGAAGAAGTTGGTGATCAAGAAGGCATTGAAGTTATTATTAGTGATGAAAGTCATGAGAAAATTATAGATGAAAATAATAACAATAATAATAGTACTAGTTGTGGGGATTATGAAAATAATAAAAGAGTTAGACAATATGTTAGATCAAAATTGCCAAGGCTAAGATGGACTCCTGAACTTCATCTCTCTTTTGTAAGTGCAATTGATAGACTTGGTGGTCAAGAAAGTAAGTCTACCTACTACTTTTACAATCTATATATAATTTGCATTTATAATATTAAAAAAAAAAGATTTGTTAATACTATTAATATTTCAATTTATGTGACAGTTGAATAGACATGAAGAATTTTTTTAAAAAAACTTGCGAATGTAAACATATATAATATTATTAACGTTTGTTCGTCTGAACGATTAAACTTATGATATTTATCGTACAGTAATATTGATAAAAATAACGTTTACTAGCCATTTTTCGATAACGTGTCTTTTGCAGGAGCAACTCCCAAATTGGTTCTTCAAATGATGAATGTGAGAGGACTTAGCATTGCCCATGTAAAAAGTCACCTCCAGGTTTAATTTCTTTTCACTATTTTTTTAAAAAAAAAAAAACAGTAATTAGCGACGGAGAAATTTAATTGCTAAAGAAAATAAAAAATTGTCACAAATTTTATTTAATAAAGGTTTAATGATAAATTATCATAAAATATTATTAGCTATATGCGATTAATTAACTATAAATTAACGATAAATTTCATAGATAATTGTTATTTGTTGCTCATAATAACATACTATTTTACTTTATGTAGATGTATCGAAGCAAGAAACTTGGAGAATTTGGACAAGGTAAAATTAATATGGAAAAAAGATAGAAGTTTTCATTTCTAATTTTGAGATAATTATTTATGCATATTTTATCTTTCATGTAGACTAGATATTGGTACTTTATAAACATTATGCCATATTTAAAATCATAAATTATTAGGATTTTTTTATATGCAATCCTTTCTTTTTTAATTAAAATTTCCGTATAAAAATATGTCTATCATCATATAAAATAAAACAGAGAAGTATCAATTAAGTTTATATGAATTATATATAGTATCTATTGACCACTTTTCGATTCTGTCTTTAAAAAATTACTAATGCCTTTGGAATTTAAAATTACACAATTGTAACTCCAAGATAATATATAGATTTATTATTTTTCAATCAGAAAAACTATTGTCATATAATTTTCAGATTTCATTAGTGAAATTCGAGATAATTATGAAGTCATATATCAAATTTGAAATTCTATACGTAAGTTCAAAGATAAAGGAATCGAAAAGTGATTGGTAAACGCTATTTGGTTCATATTTTTTTTACAGTACTAGGCCATGCTTATAGGACAAATAATCAAGGAAGAAGTTATCTCTATGGAAAATTAAGCCAAAGATTATTTAATCCTCTTCAAGACTTCAAAATGAAGAATGGTGCAATTGTTTTAGCAAGGAATTTTAATGATGATGATAATCATTTCCAAAATTCATTTGCAAAAACTCCATATGAGACAAAGGAAAAATTTCCAAGGTAATTAATTAACCTCGTATTCTTCTGTTTCATTTTACGTGATATTATTTCCTTAAGTTATACATATTCTCACCATAAGAAATTGAATATAGTAGTAAGTCATTCAACTTATATTAAAACGTAAAACTTGTAATCTTGAGATAAAGAAAAGTTATCTGCTATAACAAGTAAATATGATTCAACTTTTAACTTCATATGTACCCTTATTAAGATTATTTTATAGCCGCACAAATATCAACTGAGTATATTGTTATTGTTTAATTATTCAATGATCTCATATATATATATATGCAGATACTTGGAAAATCATGAAATATGTCCTGTTAGGCAAAGACATTTTCATGAAGAAAAAAGGTGGCCTCCATGTGAATTTAATCAAAATAAATTGAATTATCAATCTTTGTTTCATCAAAATGGACCAAAATGGAGTTGCACATATAACAGCCTTGGTCCAAAATTTAAGACCCCTTTTAGATTTGAGGTAAGCTTTATCAATATTTTGTACTAATTTTGATTTATAGTATTATAATTATCTACCTTATAAAAATTAGTTATATGGAAATCTTATTGGTTTTAGTGGAGAAAATGTGAGTATTCAAACCCATAATTAAATGTCTCGGGTTATGATTTTTAGTAGTGGGACTGCTTTGCTCATGGGTTGGGGTCTAGTGATGGGACTGCTTCACTCATAACTAAAGGTTTCAGGTTCGAGTTTTGAATATGGAAAAAGTCATGTTGAGAGTGTCTCCATCGTATGGGGCCTACAGTGAACGATTCGAATTTAGTCGGGATTCCAATGCAAGCTTTGAACACTGGATAGGAATTCAAAGGAAAAAAGGTTTTTGCAAATGGGTACAATACAATGAAATACATAACATATTCCGTATAATTTCATGTAGGATCTGAGAGGGGAAGAAGTAAAAGAGGTTGTTTCCATATAAATCTTGGCAATGAAATATTTTATTATTTTGTTGGGTAATCATTAAAAAAACTCATTCTTTTTTCCCTTCCCTATTAAGTATTAACTCAAAGGTTTATGTGCTAACACTACAATAAAAGAAACATTAAGAGGTAATAAATCAAAATTTCATTTTAGCGACAATATATTGAGTTAATATCATTAAATCTAGAGTCGCTATAAAGCTTTTTAGTGATATTTATATAGAATATTTTTATTATATTATTATCATATGGTTTTTTTTGTCACTCATATGACTGTTTTACTTGTAATTGTAGATGAAACAAGACAAGATGTTCATTAAAGAAAAAGTTATTGGCTGCCTGATTTACAATTGGGATTGAGCACAACTGATCAAGACAATAATATTAAGGAGAAAAACTCATCAAATATAAACACTATGCTCTCTCTTTCTTTGCCTTCTTATTCATCAAGTGCAACCTAAGAGATGGCCCTATGATATGCTGATAAATGGATGGATTGGATCGGATATGAATAGGTTGAAAATGAAATTATTGAAAAACGTATAAAATATCTGATTCACTTATTACATTTGTTGTGATGTTATTGGCATATATAGGATCAACCTTAGTAGGAGGCTAGTACTTGAGATCTCACTATGTATGCATCTAGTATAAAAAAGGTTCATTTGCATTGGAGTGAGATCTCCTAAGTACTTGCTTTTGTTAGGTTGTTTAATCTGTGTTGCTTGAATTCTTCGAAAATATCGTTTTGTATGTATATATATTAAATTTCTATATGAAATATTTTGACCAATAAGGTTTGCTTCTTTCTTTATTTTAGTGCAAAACAACCTTATGCAGCTCTATCTTACTTTCAATGTATATTATTCTGCAAATAAATCAACTTTAATTAATAATTGGAAGGATGTAATTTTTATATAAATAAATTTCCAAAATTACTTTATATTAAGATATTTTATTTCCTAAACAAATAAAAAAAGATAAAAGTATTTTTGTATTATTAAGCTATTAATTGCCTCAATATGGTGACCACATGAAATGTGCATGCATTTAGTTGTGTTTGTTACTTTTATTTTTATTTTTAATACTAAAAATGTACATACATAATTTAGTTTGATATCCTAATAGATTTCATAAGCACGAGGACGATATAACAATTATTTAGCCCTTTAATTCAAATTACAAGTCTTAATAACACAATTATCAAAACAAATTTGAAAACTTGTATACATATATATCCTTCGATCCTCTAGTTTATCAATAGTCGTTTGAATGTATAATTTATGTATAAATATGTATATTATATGGATAGTGTAGTGTATGTATATTTTAACATAAAGTATACGTTATGTATACACATTTCTTGTTAATAAATTTTAAACATTTGATAAGAAATGAATATTCTTTTGTTATAAGATTGACATTGATAAAAATTCAAGAGTCCTCCAGATTGGTATGTCTTTTAAACATTTTAAGTAGTTGATAATAATAAATTACCCTCTATTAGAAATAAGTATGTCGATGAGTTAATAGTAATGAGATGACAATGATAACATCCAATATTGAATTAAATACTATATCAATTTCAAAAATTATGTCCATGATATTATAGTATAATAATAGTTATAAGTATACTATAAAGAAGGAAAATATTTTTTAGAATAATTGGGAGAAACAAAGGGAATTTTATGGTGACAACATGTAAGAACCTTAGTGTAAAGTGAAGATAAAATGTTAGAAGATACTTAAATTCCATTTTTAATTATAGCCAAGGTGATGATTGGCCAAAAATATGTTATGGTATAGGAGAGTAGATTCACTTAGGTGTATAATAATTTATGTGTAATATATGTATATCGATTAGAACAGATAAAGTGAATTTTGATTCAACGATTTGCATGTTAGTATCGCTTTTCTCTTTTTGCTCCATTTAGGTTTCCGACAGATCAACGATTTGTGTAAAGATTCTCTATTTTTAAATTAATTTTCTATCTTAATTTATGTGATGTTATTTGAATAGAAACAACATTATAAAAGTAACAAAAGACATTTAATTCGAAATTTATAATCTAAAACAAATTATTTATATTTCTGTGGTTATACATCATATTAATACAAAGCAAAAACTGAAAAACTTTAAAAAATGACTTCTAATTTTTGTCAATTTAATCAACCATAAATCATAAATCTAATTAATCAATCTTGGATTTTATCATATGATGTTTCATTTTCATATATTCACTAGAAAAGGACCCCCACCCCCTACCCCACTAATGCACCCTTCTCTAACATGTTGCCCACTAACTTGTACAAGTATTAATGCCCATTAAATGGATCTTTTTTTTTTTTTTTTTTAATTTCATCATATATAATAAGTATATCATTCTAATTTCTCATCTGATATTCAGAATAATTATTAATATGGATTCACATCTTATAAAACCTATTTAAGGGTGAAATACTCTTCACTAGAAACTTTTCATATTCAAAAATTAAATTCAAAATTTCCGATTAAAAATAAAGAAATTCTATTTATCCCGTGATAACTCTCAATAGCAAATTTAATGAGTATACTACTATTGGAAAACTTAGTATTGGATCTGAAAAATCTTTGATTTCAAAAAGGAAAATCTTTGGTGGATATATTTGTTGCTTGAATATTGGAACTTTTTGGTAAATGATAGGATAGAAGCACATGGTTTAGTTGTTAGACATTTTTATTTAGTTATTATTAATTATTAATTATTAATAATATAATATATTTTTGAAAATAGGACAAGCAAATATTTGAAATTACTCTAAGCACTATAATTTAATTATACTTGACTCTTCATATAAGTAAAAGTGCCCATATTTAACACCTCACTTTCCCATGAAAACTACATCTCACCTGACTTTTGCTTGGAGATATTGAAAGATTGAAATTAGTCTCAAAAGAAGATAATCCCCAACCCCATAAAAATAATAAATAATAAATAAAAATAAATAAGAGGAAAAAAAAATCAATTTCATAATTTCTTGAAAAAATATGGTCCAATTCTCTTGTTTTTTTCCTTTCTAATTATAGTTTTAAGAAATATATAATATTCAATGAAAATTATTGTCTGATGGAAAGACTGACAAAAATAGGTGTGACGAATACAATTTCGACAAACTTTATGGAAAATTCATAAGAAATTGTAGTTTTTCGACTAGTCTATTATAAAAAGACTGTTATCTCTTCTATTTCAATTTTTAAGTGGAAGATAGTAACTTTAATAAACTCTACATGACTTCATCTGTTTCAGTTTATGTTACAAAGTTTAAATAAATCATAAAGATTAATACAAAGAATTGAGGTTATTGAAAATTTGTGCTAACAAATTTTTTTAATTATTCATTTATATCTTAAATACATTTCATAAGATTTATAGTTTTGCCTACAATGATGTTAGTCTGTTCAACTACTCCAACAAGGAGAATTCAACCACAGAAATGCTGACACCTGTCATATAATTTATTTGTGGACCCCAGTTGAGCTGATTTGGCAAATCCAATCAACAACAAACACGTGTCACTAGTAATTAGTTATATACCCCATAGGTCCCAAGTTTTCACATATTTGCAAAATGATCCTGAAATTGATAGATTCAAAAGGGAAAATATAGAATGAGGTTTAATATATTACATAATCAGATCACCTATAAATTAGTTATACGGAGATTTCTATAATAAGTAGATATTTATTACTATGTTATATCCACTTTAATTTGTATGACATAGTTTAACTCGACACAATTTTAAAAAGAAATAAAAAACTTTTATAATCTGTAGTTTTAAACATCTCTTAATTTTTATACGAATTAAGAGTTTTAAAATCAGAACTGATAATACTTTTGATTTTTGAATATGTCATAACATTTGCATTACTATAAAATCTTCTCAATAAAGATGAAACAAAAATGAAAATCCAATTATTTTCAAATATATAAATATATCATCTTTTATTAATTAAGCAAATTAATAAGAAAATATTGTCCAAATAAATTATAATAAGGGTACAACTAATATGCTACATAACAAATTAAAAGTACAATTTTTCTTGCACTATCAATATAAAATATTAACTCAAAAGTCTAAAAGGAATATAGAAAAAGTAGAAGCATCTACAAAAAGGGTAAACCCCCAAAACCACAAAATAAAATTCATCATTTTAATCCAAAATATATTATTCATTGATAAATAGACTTCTTTTCCCTTTTTTCTATATTCTTTCCCAAAAAACCTCCAAAAAAAATCATTTTTATCTATTATGAGAAATGCTATTAGATGTTTCCTATCTTGTATTCTTCCATGTGGTTCACTTGATGTTATTAGAATTGTTCATTCTAATGGTAAAGTTGAAGAAATTAGTGATTCTCATATAAAAGCTTCACAAATTATGAAACTTTACCCTAAACACATATTAAAAAAACGAACATCTTCATCATCAAATGATCATCAACAAAATATTTCTCCTAAAATTGTTATTGTCCCTCCTGATGCTGAGCTACAACGCGGCAAGATTTATTTCCTTATGCCAATGCCATCGTCGTACTCATCCTCATCTTCTACTCCTCGTGAAAAGTTAAGAACTCGTTCTAAATCATTCACGAGGAATAAAAAGAAGATGAGGCAAGTTACATCGGAGGGACATAACAATGCTAATTTATTGATTTATGATGATCAATATCTAAGTGATATATTATCTGAAAAGGCGTCAAATCAAAGGGATAAAAGAAGAGGAAGAGTTAGAGTATGGAGACCTCATCTACAAAGCATCTCTGAGATTAATTGTTAGTGAATTATGATGAACTTTTACTTGTTATCTTTTTTTTTTTAAATTATTATTAATATTAGAAAAATGTTTAAATCAAATTTATCTTTGGGAAAACGATATTTTTAGTCCATATATTAATGCTATATTTTTATTTTAGTCCTTGTGTAATCTAATTTAGCATTATTAACCTTCAATTATATCAAGTGAGTGATTTTGATCCTTCAACTAACAGATTCAAAAAAAAATAAAATTAACAGAGAGTTTACTGCTAAAAGGGATAGTTCGGATATTTTATTTTAATTCTCTCTTTTTTTAAAAACAAACTAAGTCTTCCATGTCTCTATCTTGAAGAACAAGCTCATCAATCTGAGCTACAATTTCAACAAAACCAACTTGATAGGCATTAACCCTCCCTCTTACATCGACGAACGATAGATTTGCAACGATTTTTTTAAAAAAAAGTTGTCTGTTTTCTCAAGCAAATAACTTTAAAAATACTCGAATTACTTCTTTTAGCAGTGAGTTCTCTGTTAACTCTTTCGGATCTGTTAGTTGAAGGATTAAAATCACTCACTTGATATAATTGAAGGTCAATAGTGCTAAGTTAAGATAACACAAGGACTAAAATAAGAAATTAGCCTTAATATAATGACTAAAAATACCGTTTTCCCTTTATCTTTATACTAAACAAAAAGTTTCAATTTTACATTTCGTTATACTTTAGGATCATTCATATTGCTTCGATTATTAGTTTGATAATTTGTATTTAGCTTCAACATGGTATATTTTAATATTAAGTAATTTGAAAACAAAAAAAATAATTAAATTTACCGTTTCACTTTTGACTATGGTATAAAATTACCTTTTTATATACTTTAGGTTGGAGTTTTATTTAGGTCAAGGGCGAATATTAAAATTTGTGCTTAAAATAAGGATATGAATACACTAAAAAGTATAACAGAGGATAAAATTTAAATATTTTGTATAGTTAGGGGGATATTTTATTTACTTTTTAATCTTTTTTCTTTTGTCTTATATGTTTTCAAAATTCATTTCAAGAATATTCTTCATCCATTAAGTATAGGGTTCTAAAAAGAAGTTATTAGCTCTATGTTGAACCTTTGTTTTTTATATTTCTTTTTTCGTTCTTTTAATTTTATTTTTATATATATGCATAGAAAGAAAAATAATTTTGAATTTTGTACGTATATACTATTAATTTTATTTCTGTTGGAAAAAATTATAGTGATCAGAACTATTTTTCTTTTTCAATTTTCATTTTCTTGGACTTTTCTAATCATTGTTTTGTTAAAATATATTCATTCTGTCTTGTGACACTATTTGAATTTTAAGAATGAAATTTAACTATAAATTTGAACATACAATTTTTAAGTTCCTTACAATAAACTTTTTATATATGAAAATTAACTAAGAAGTACCACCATAAGAAAATGTGAATTGTATGGGAATTTTTCTAGGAATTTGTATAAAAATTTGTGAGAAATTTATTTTCTTGTAAATTTTCATGTTAATTCTAAGAAAAATCCTCATATAATTTATAGTTTTCTATCGTAACTTGTAAGTCATCATTATTGACAATTAAAAAGCATATGAAAATATTACGATTAAAAAATAATATTTTTCTTTTAAAATTTCGAAAGATATCAGATAAATTGAGATAACGATACTAAATAGTTTAGTTGGTCTGAATTGAATGAGATTGAAGTGATGATCATGTGATCAAAGTACAATAAATAAAATATCAATATCTTAGAAATGATTTTGTTTGGGAAAAATAATAATAATTTTTTTTTTTTAAAAAAAAAGTTATCAATTTGCTTATTTCCAGGCTCTAGTTCCCCTCTTCTGTCGGCATGATGTTGAAATCTGATTTTCTTCTAAAATTAAAATAGTTTTTTTTTTCTTCTTTCCAACTTTTATTAATTTTAAATTAATAAAGAATATATATATATATATATATATATATATATATATATATATATATATATTATTTTGAAAAGGAATTATTGCATTGGAGAAAAATATAATGGTATATATTTGTTATTTAGTAATAAAATTTACAATAAAATTTATTTGTTGCTAATTCTTATTTTTTAAATGGCATTAGAATATTTGTGGCCAAGCTAATGATAGAATATTCACAGCTAAAAAGTTAAAAAAGAGAAATAAAAATCATGACCCATGTGGGGATAAATTAATAGAATAAGCAAGTTAGTGAAAATCCATAAGTAAATCTCCCTTTGGATTATAATTTATACTTAGATGTTATTATTATATATTAGTTGAAAAAACTATATATATTCACAACTAGATTATAGTTTAGATTATCATGAAAATTTGCATCATATTTATACACACACTTTAATTACTAGAAATTTATGGATTTCCTATGGACGTTTTCGTTTGAATACTATTGAAAATTAGTGATTTTCTGATATAATGGTTCAATGAAAATATTATCTGTGAATTCTGTTGGAGATACTGTCTGAAAATCAATAATTTCTGTCAAAAACAATTTTTTTAAAAGAAAATATAGAATCAATCAAAATTTGCTCATTGGTGTGATCGTACTAACACTAGTACATCGAATTTCATCAAAACTCGAATTAGTTGAGCATGTTTAGGTGAGAATCGTACTAGAATGGGTGATTCGTAGAAAAATTTTCTTTTGAAGGAAAGCCTTGAACCAGCGATAAAATTATCGCCATGTGACCTATATCATGGTTTGAGCTAGTATTAAAAAATTTCAACATCACAACCCTTAGGGTGTTGCAATTCTTCTCCATATACCCTACTAACTCGAAATGCTTTGTACCAGCGGTCCTTAACTTGTCAAACATGATTAATATTTTTTAATTATTTTTTCATTGAAAATTGCTTACCAATAAGATAAAAACTTCAACAGGATGTTAGCTAAAATTAGTAATTTTTTGATAATAAATTTCGATGAGAAAAACATATATTTCTAATAGTACATTTTTTTTTTTTTGAGATAAATATTACGATGATTAAAAGACTACAATTTTGGGAATAATTGTCCCCACAAATATGCCTTTTTACATGCACTAACTAAACAAAGGCATTTCTCCTTTTGTATTATAAAAATAAATAAATTGATGAGACTATATATAATATAATTTATTTTTTATGCCGAGAGAATCATAAAAAGTTTCATAAAAAATCACCATTGAGACCTTTCAATTGTCTACAAGGTCAACTACGATTATTTCTTCAAGATATTTATTATTTAATCGGTTAAAATACCTTTTTATGATCGTTTCGTGTAAAAATACGTTATATTTTTAAATTTATAAAAGTATATTACTGTCGAAATATATATAAAGTAGCAATACAAATTTAATATAACATATGAGTAAGTAAATAGTGAAATGGTTAATAATTATGACAGATTTATGAATATAAAGAAAATAAAGAGAGAATTCAATTAATCAAAAGTTAAATATATTTAGAAAAATATCAGAGGAAATATAATTAAAATTTATCAACAATAGAGAAATTAAAAAGTTATTAATTAATTAAATTTTAAGCTATGTTTTTAAAAGCATGGCTAGGGGTGGAAGAGATAATGATACCATACATTCTGATTTATTTCAGTTTCAAAAACTTACTCCACTAAATAGGGGACCTTAAAAAGAGGGATATGTAATTATTTGGAATATTTAAAATTATTGGATCATTGATATATGGATGTGTTTATTTATTAGAGATAGAAAAAAGAATAATATTACATAGTTTTCAAAAAAATAAAATATTATCAAGAACTTTTTACTAATGTTTAAGGAATAAATATCTATTATCTTTTAATTTAAACATTTGAATTTGAAATTTATTGATCAAACTAATTGAATCGTACGGAATAAATCCACTAAGAAAAATATTTTTATGAAAAATTTATTTTATAATCATAACTTAAATTTAAAACGATTCTCTGATTAATGACATACAAATCTCAACTATCTCGGAAAAACTTCTAATTGAAAGAAAGAAAAACTAAATAATAGATGTACATATGTTATTGCTCTTTAAGTGTTATCTTTCAATATATTTTTCTCCTTTTTCATATCTTTTTTTTTCTTTTTTTTTTCTTTTTTATTCTTATTTGATTTTTTATATTCATTTTAAGGTTATATTGTATGTTATTTTTTTTAAGAGGCATACTATTCGGACGTTGTCATTTAATTTGTATTCACTTTTCAAATTTTATTTAACTAATATTCACTTTTGATATGATTTAGATTAAATTCAGGGACACCGTCGTCTCACCCGTCAACACTAGATCACTAATTTCAATTGTTAGAAAATATATTTTGTGTTGACTTAATTATAGAGGTTTTAGTGACTATACAATTATGGTTTAATTTCAAAATTGAATTCTCAATTTGTTTACCTACTCCATTATGATCCAATTAACTTTGGAGTAATGGGGAACATAGGACTTGTAATATTCTTTTTTAGAAGACAAATATATTGAGTTAGTTCATGTAGCTCCAACTACAAAGCCAAGAGCAAAGAACTTGGAACAAGAAACAAAAATAATACTAATAATAATTCACTTTATTAGTGATTGTGATGGAAAAGAAATACATTAACTACCACTAAATATATATAGAGAGTTATTTTTAATGTTTATATAACAATATATTCGTTATACAAGTGGGGTTTGAAATATCGTATGCAAATTTTATCTTTATCTTTTGCAGGATAAATATGTTGTATTTCTAATAGATCATCGACTCATCTCTATTTTTGCAGGATAAATAGATTGTTTTTGATAAACCGTCTAATCGGAAAAAATATTTTGAAAAAAATTATTTTTAATGTTGACTCCTTGATACCAAATCCTAACCCTCATCTTCAATTTTTTTTCTCTTTGGTATAATTCCACCACATTATCCAACTAATTGAAAGAGAGTTATTTTTTCTATTATTTTTTTGTAAAAAAAAAAATCTAAAAGAAGAAGAAAAAAAAGACTACTTTTTTCATATTTGCTTTTTTGTGTATTGTGAAGAGGGTGATACATACTTATACTATTAGTAAGCACTTTCCTAATTTTGATTTAATAGGATGATGAGTTAATTAATTTGATGTGTTCACACTAGATACCTAGCAAAGAAGAATAAAAAACATAAATTTAAATAACATGATCGAAGTTATTTAAAAAAATAATTGTAGATAACTTTATTTAATACATATTCATTTTGATAACCTACAACACCTGATACGTAACCTTCTATAAAAGGTTAAATTACATCCACATAATATCAAAATTCATTGCACTTTTAGTGCACACAAACTTAAATCCTACATGTCAATTATCTTATGGTTCATGATCATTTGATAGTGTAAAAACTTCTTTTACACTATCGATATATATAAGATAAACTCTATTTAGATAGTTTGACTTTATATTCAATTTTTTTTTAAAGTTTGACTAATATCTTCAGGCAATAATTCGAGTTCCTTAAATACTTCATCGCATTCTGGTGAAGCTTCTTTCTTCAAGAAGAATAGAGGGTTCGCGTGGCGAGTAGTATCAGCTATACCATTGTTGTTTGTAATGGTGATTCTTGCTGATTCTTGTGCATTACTTTCATGTGGTATCTCAGTACAATCATCCATGGGGCTCTTCTTGAGCATCATCTCACATATATCGTCCTCGTGGTCGCGTTCCACGAGGAGTTCATAGAAACCATGCTCATCGGTTTTACCATCCACTGTTGCGGTGACAGTATCAGTTGTTTGGTTCTTACATTGTAATTGTACCTCCGCACCTGCATACATGCATGCATACATGAAATTTATGTATTTTTTAAAGTTTTTTTTTTAAAAAAAAATAAGGCGTTAAATATTTCACATAATAGCAGAGCAGATAAAAGTTCTATCAGATTCTCAAAAAATGCATAATATAAAAGATGGATTTGACCTATATATATGACATTTTTTAAAAATCTATTAACAATATAACACATAAGGCAAATGTACATATCAAACTATTTTTGTATATTTTATAATCCCAAATCATATATAGATCTAATAAATTGGTCTAACACTAAAATCAAATTTGTTACATATGTATGCAACCACCAAATTAAACCACAAACTATGTTGATAATAATAATGATAAACAAGACATCATTTTTTCATAACTTTGGGAAAATATAAAAATTTATTACAATGACGATGTATACCTGATAATGGCTTGCTAAGTCGATTTTCGAATTGAGTGCGACAAACGTCACAATATACTTTTCCATCTACCTTGAAATGAGTTTTACTCTGATCAGTTGAAGTTTCAGACTCAGCATGAATTACACCAAACAGGGAAAACAAACAAACTACACTAACAATTAGAATAATTTCACTTGATTTTGTCATATTTTTTTTACAAAAATATTTTCTTGTTTTATTCTTTTTTTTTTTTTTGTATGTTGTAATTTTTTTAAAGAGGGAAGTGAGTGAAATGTGTAATTGAGGGGTTGATTTATATTTTGTACTTTCAGTTATTGTTGTGAGGTTATCATGTTCTTTTGGTCTTTATGTGGTTACAAGTAATTTAATTTTACTTAAATTGAATAATTTTTTTTGTAATTGAGAAGTTCCTCCTATTTTAACTCATCTAGATTGTTTGTAAGGTTGATTTCGCGGAGTTTTTTTTTTTTTCTTCGTATCGAGAGTATGTTGGGGAGGTCAGGGAAGAATATGGATTGGATAAATGGACGGATTTGGTCTTTGATTGAACAGATCAACCATGTTAAATAATACACGTGTCATAATTCAAGTCGTCCATATTTTATTTGAGTCAAATGCAATGCATATGGGTCAATTTATCTTAAATAGAAAATCATAATTTAGTACGTTAAATTTAAGATGATAAAACAAGAATTAATATTAATGTTCCTTTAACTTATTCAGTATTACAACTTGTGTCAAGATAGACTATCTACATCACAATCTTTTTAAGTGTAGCCCTTTTTAAGACTCTGCATTGACGTGGAATGATTCATGTACCAAACTGCCCTTTTAAGTCACAAACTTGAATTATATCACTTTTTTATTTTTTGTAATTTCACCCTCAGAACTAAATTTTATTAGCTAATATGACATTAATGTAAAGTTGGTCTACTTTTTTAATACAAGGAACCTTGATCTTCATGGTTTAAGTATGTGATTAGTCCATGGACAAGCCTTGTATCAATATGGCATCTTATCCTTGGACAATGTATAAGATAAACGAAAAAGACATTCCAGTTCACAAAGCATCCCGCATAGAGTCCGAAGAAAGATCCATTCTCCAAGGGGTGTGATATAGATAATATATCCCAATACAAACATTAGTGCCTGCTTCCCCGACTTTAACCCGTGACTTATAGGTCATAGGGAGACAAACTTTACCATTGCTCAGAGGCTCCAGTTATACGGAAGAATGAGCACATATCAAGAAAATAAGCTGGCAGTGAGGAAACACAGACAAAAAAATGAAAACTAGTACAAAGTAAAATCAGTAGCTTTGGTGGCAAATACAATGTTGATTTCTTTGTATTCTCCATCAAGTTTTGTCTCTTTACATGCAAAAACCATACTATAAATTCAATTCCCTCAATCAGATAAGCATAACAGCAACAAAAGGTCATTAAAAGTGAGGGAAGTCATGGCAGAAAAGGAAGGAGCAATTGTCAAGAAGGGTCATGAGGAAGGCTTGAAAATGGCCCTTTCCCTTCTTGAAGAGTATCAGCTCCCAGCAGGACTTCTCCCTCTGGCTGATGTGATCGAAGTCGGGTTCGTGAAGACCACCGGGTACATGTGGATCCTGCAAGCTAAAAAGTTGAACATAACTTCAAGATGATTAGTAAGCTGGTGAGTTATGGTGCTGAAATAACTGGATACGTCGAGAAGAAGAGGATCAAGAAGCTCAAGGGAGTGAAGGCTAAGGAACTGATGTTATGGCCTCCAGTTGGTGACATCTCAGTTGACGACCCTCCTACTGGCAAGATTCACTTCAAGAGTCTTGCTGGCATCACGAAAACTTTCCCAGTTGAGGCTTTTGCAGCTGGACAGTAACGGGAGAAAGCGTATCTTCAGATTTATATGTTTTTGTCTGCACTTGTTTTGATTTCTTCCTACGCTTGAACCTGTTTGATAGTCAAACTCCATGTTGAGCCAAATAAGAAACTTGTCGTTAGATGTTTTTTCATGAAAGAAATGATGAAAGATACACTTCGTGTAATTAAGTTTCTTTGTTTACAATCAAACAACAGCAACAAAATATCCAATGTAATTCCCAAGTGGGGTATGGGGAGGATAGAGTGTACGTCCAGACCTTACCCCGAGCTTGGGAGGTTTGTTTACAATCATCAGCAAGTAACATTTGTTTCTGCCCCGTAAGCTGAAAATCACACAAAGTAGAACAGAAGTGACAGGAATTCTATATAAAAACAAGCACAATACAAGGAGGAAGAGGTATTCTTTTCGTCCGTCCTGTCAATGCATCCTGCAGTTGTCAAATTAATTTAATGCTGCTGAATAACCAAATTTATTGCAACTTGAATGTGAACCTTACCTCAAATTTGCTGAAAATGTCATCATTGTTCACAAAGTTTCAGTAAATTAGCAGAAAACTTCATCTCGGTTAATCATGATTTTCCATTTATCAAGTAAACGTATATTCATTCATACACATAGGAAAAGGCCTGGTCGTATACAAGGAATGTACCAAAAGGTAATGAATCTATAACAAAATATGATTCTCTTTAAAATCCACCCGATCTTCTATACAACTTGGAACTCTAAAAAAAAAGGGGGGGGGGGGGGATCAAAGGTTACTTCTCAATTGAGAAAAGCTTGACTCTACCCCTTCAAAGGGTCCCATATTTCTCTCTCTCTCTCTCTACACCACCCACATTAATACCGCATCTTCTCCTCCTTAATTCCACACTTCGAACTGAACATCAATTCTTTGCATAGCCCAAGAAATACCACATTATTTGAAACATATCACACCATAACTCGTGGAAAGACCACAATGAAAGAACTATACGACTACATCCTCTCCCGCCTCCAAGATCACCCCTCTAGTAGCCAGCCAAGTGAAAAAGCAACCTTCATCGGCACTTTGGAAATGTAAGCTGCATCAAAACTTCCTCTTCCTAACCAAAAGTTTCTCAAAATAGGACTAAACCAAGAACATACCATTCATCACCATCCCCCACACTAAAGGATATCGGTAATATCAACTAAAAATGAATTGGTATTGATCACTGCAGATCCTTCTTTTGTCTTAAAGGCAGGAGAATGACTGCTAAAGTCAACTAAATAGGCAGAATAATTTTGAGATATGATAAAAGCTAATTATATGTACTCGCGTACAAAATTGTGGAAGCTCAACAGAAGCAAGAGTGAAAATAATATGAAGTTGGATAGTGGAACAGAGAGAGATCTTTAATTGTCCGTATCTTGCATAAATTTCTGGAATGGGAGCCTTGGAGCAACAGTAAAGTTGTCTCCATGTGACCTTTAGGTTACGAGTTCGAGATGTGGAAGCAGCAACTAATTTTTGCACTAGGTCTACATCACAACCCTTTGGGTGTGGCCCTTCCCAGACCCTGAAGCCACTAATGTTTGCATTAGGTCTACATCAAAACCCTTTGGGTGTGGCCCTTCCCAGACCCTACTAACACGGGATGTTTTGTGCACTGAACTGCCCTTTTTTATCTTACATAACTTTATGGGATCTCAAGGGAACACTGTCCTCTACCCAAAGTGAACGATTCTACAACTATAAATACCTCAGTCAGTTCGAATATATAAAAAACTTTTTCTTTTGAAAATAAAGATCTTTATTCAATGCTGCAAATGCTGGTAGGAAGTTCTCTGTCTACATGAACTAGAGTTGGATGTATAACCATTCAGTATTTATTAATGAATTGTTCAGCATTTGCTTCATTTCGTTAATCAAACATACACATATCATCTCTTACTTCTTTAAATAAATGTCCAATAAAGATTGCGTCAAATTATCAGAAGGTCTGCTATCTAAAAAAGTGTTTGATTTCCTGAAATTATAATTCCGTGCAATCTCGACACTCCGAGTTCCCCTTTGGTAGCAGAAAAGCAATGATCCTAATCGGTGAAGATGGACAAATAATTGTTCTAACAATAAACCCTTTCAACTTGACATAAAAATGTCATTGTTTACCATCTATGGCCCTCAAATCACCATAGTATTCAGCATGAAAAGGTGTTGCATAAAAACTTAAAAAATGACTACCTATCAAAAAGAAAATAACAGTATAACTAGAAGCCAATAAGGAAACCGTAGTCCTAAGAACCGAGAAATCCATCTGTGACCCACCCTTCGAACCAATCACAGCCTTCTAAACTCGGTGGATGATGGGCCCGCCCCTCTACCCTTCTCCACTTAAATAATGGGCTTCACTTTGCGGTGTGGGGCTTGAAACCTGCAACCTAAGCCACAAATCCTCCACCTTTTGCCACTCGAGCTAGGCCTAGGGCCTAAGATCAAGATAGTTTACAATAGAGAACTTCTCACTATGACTCAAAAATGAATATGTGCTGGGAAAAACAGAACTTTTCATCTCAGAATATAAATAAAAAGACAGTTGTTAAAGGTTAAAGATAGGACCCAAAGAAACAGAATATATATGTTAAAATTCCACCAGTATGGAACTCACGCAAATCTACAGATTGAAAATATTAACAAAAGTTCCCCTATATCTAGCAGGATCGGTCAAACAAACATAACAAAATTTTCTATGCAATAGTTTTACATAAACTGACATAATGGTTTGAGCTGACCGGTTAGATCTTCAATAGTTGAAAACATGCAAGTCCATCAGGGTCTTATAATATCCCTTTTCTATCTCCACTTCTTCCACCTGATGAAGCAGAAGGGTTTCAATAATGAAATCCTCCCAATCAACATCAAATTTCACTTTCCTTTTCCTTCTCTTTCCAGAATTTACGTGTTCGAGGGAGCCTACATCAATCGTATCAATTGAACTAGCATCCGAAGGATACATTGTCTTATGGATTCGATACTTTGCAGCCTTTATCTTCTCTTTTCTCCTTTCATATGCCAAGCAACCACTATCAAAAGAAGGAGGCATAACACTTAAGCCCACATCTTTCTCCACTATTTGCTTCACTAAAAGCTTTTTGCTCATTTCTGATTCGCCCTTCCACCAATCTGTGTATGAAAGCATGCCATACCCTCTCTTCCTTTTCCTAATGCTATTATCTCTGCTATGTGTCGACTGCTGTACATGCATTTCATCCTTCATCTTCGAATAAATCATTGCCAAACACTCTTGGGAAATTTGGAATCTATTTGGACCTTCAATATTCAACCTTGTAGAGTGATCCATCGTAAAGTACTGCGAGTCATTTACGGTGTCGTCGGCATCTAAAGCATAGTCATTTCCGTTGCTCAAACAATCACCGATCAATAATCCAGATCAAACCCAACATCCTCAAAATTCTTATTTTTATTTCTATTCTTCGACATTGACTTCAACTCCATGTATTGAATAACAAAAGTCGCATGCTTCATAATATTCTTAACCGTAACATCCTCACCCCAAGGCAAACCTCGAGCAACCTTCACAAGCCTCTCCAACAACTCCTTATACCTCAACCTACAAGTAACAACTGCCACTTGCAACTCATTCGCCACATCCTCAATCACCACATCAACTTGATTCAACTGCGCAACAAACACCAAAACTGCTGCCACAACAGGCAACGGTCTCCTCCCGTCGTCACATACCACTTCACCAAACACTGCACCAAAAAAACACCCTGTTTCAACATCCTCCCAATCAAATCCTCAGAAACCTCACTAAAACTCGGAGCATTCCTAATATAATGCTCGAACGAATCAACAATATCAAATTCAGGCAACTTCAAATCAAGAAAATCAACAACCCGATAAATCATCCTACCCAATTCATAAATATCACAACAAACTATATTCGCTACCGTAACAATAGCCAACGGCTTCCATCTATCCTCATAACAATACAAGCACAAGCACCTACTAATACAGTAAACCATCTACCCTGCCCGTATTCGCCGTCAGTAATTTTCACTACCATATCCTTAACTTCACTAGATTTCAAGCTCGAAAATCCTAATTGGTACATTAAATCTTCGATTTCTTTCTGGGCGTTGTAAGTTTTTGTTTCTTTGTAGTTATAAACTGTTCCGCTACCGGCGGTGCCGGTGCGGACTTGTGTTCCGGTTGGACCACTAATTCCACCGATTTGGGCATCGTAATTATCGAAATCTTGTAAAGTTCCACATGATAAACAAACGGGATTACCTGTTGTGTCATCTGAACCGATTGTATGCTTTTGACAACTCTTGCAGGAACGTGAATTCTCCATGGATGAACCGAGAAGATTCAGCTCAATTTGTTTTGAGCTAGGGTTTATTTTTTTGTTGATGATAAATTAGAAAGGGGGGATTAGGGGAAACCCGAATGCATTACATGAGGCCCAAATCAATTAACGGTCCATTCGTACAAGGCCCGCGAACAAAATAAAGGCATAATACATAAACGTTATGTTTGACACATGTATTTTATTTGTTTAATTATATACACTTTTAAATGTTTCGAATCTCTCGCTCGCTTCCTCACTTTTTATACAAACACAAGTGTATAAAAATTGTTTCTATTTGTATAAAGCAGAGGAAATTGTATAAATACATATATTTTTGTTCCCTCGCTCCCTCTCCAGATCTCGTTCGCTACTTTCCAAAATCTCGCTCGCCACCCTCGCCTTTCTCACTTATACAAACAGAAGCGAAATGTATAAATTGCGTTTCTGTTTGTATAAAGCGTGAGAAAATTGTATATACACATGCAAGTACATATATTTTCGTCCTATACACTTATAATTATACAATTAAAACTCTCCTGTCCAGTTTCTTTTGCCTTTCTCTCTTTCTCTCGTTTATACAAATTGAAATTGTATCTAATTTCTCTCTTTCTCGTTTTACACAATTCGATTCAATTGTATATTCCCTGCCAAGTCTCTTTTGTCTTTCTCTCTTCTCATTTTATACAAATTCAAATTGTATATAATCGTTCTATACACTTATAATCATACAATTCGTTTTATACACTCTGTTTTCATACAGTCTCTGCCCAAGTGTCTTTCTCTTTCTCGTTTATACACTTCGTTTTATACAATTTGCTTCAACTGTATATGTATAGCGAATTATACAGTTTCTATGTTTGCTATGGAACCGCAATTATGCAAACTTTGCTATATCATCACAACAATGAACTTTTTATTTGCTATATGTGAAAGTTGCCCTTTGTTTAATGAACTTAATTAATAAATAAAATGACGCTCTTACTATATTAATTCTATAGTATATGAAATACTATAAACAACAATTTAAAACATTGATATGGTAAGTAATATACATCTTAAGTATAGTTTATCATTTTTTTTTATATAGTTTAACTCTTGAAAAGTGAAATATAATAAATATCGAATAACAGATCGATTAATTTGACTAATCTAGGTAATGTAAGTGTCCCTTTGTGACACTCTTTGCGACATTGTATAGCCTTCTACTTGAAATTAAGATAATATATTATCAACTTTTTACCAAAAAATCAAAAAAATAAAATAAGAGTGGACATAAAGACGAATTATATATTAAAAAATTAAATTCAACATATTAATTAAAAAGAAAATAGAAAACAAACTTCCATATATATTGCCTAAAAATTTTAAATTAAAAAGTGTTGCCTCTTTGTTTCCACTGTGTAATGCGTTTATTTCTGTTTGAAGAAATATTCACATCTATTTTCTTGATCTGTTTTTGTTGTATTGTGTGGATATGCTTTAAAAAAAAATAATTCAAAAGAACCATAAAAATAGGTCTATAAATACCCAAGAAATATAATAGTTTATTTATTAAAAAAAAATATTGAAAAATTCCAATTTTTAAATTATGGCTTATATGTTTAATTCTAATCACATTTTTTGCAACTTTACTAGTATTGAATTTGTGGATTATTCAATCTACATCTCGTACTTTATTTATACGAATCATCAATGGTTGAAAAACATGAACAATGGATGGCTAAGTATGGACGTGAATACAAAGATGAAATAGAAAAGGCAGAGAGGTTCAAGATATTAAACAGAATTTCGAGTATATTGAATCGATAAATAAAAATGGAACACGATCATATAAATTAGGATCAATGAATTTGCTGATCGTAAAAAAGAGGAACTTAAGTCTGTTCGTAATGGATACAAAATACCGTCTAAGCAACAAATAAAAACTAAGTCTTTTCAATATGAAAATGCTTCATCTCCAATTATGATGGATTGGAGGAAAAAAGGTGCGGTTACTAGGATAAAAGACCAAGGGCAATGTGGTAAGTTATCAAACAAATCAATTTTCATAATAATTCGCGATACAAAATTGAACTAAGTTATTTTATAGTAACACATTTTCGCGTTTTATTGTGAATAATTTTGTAGGATGTTGTTGGGCGTTTCCGCTGTGGCTTCAATAGAAGGTCTTACATGATTAAAACGGGTAAATTGATCTCATTGTCTGAGCAGAGTTGTTGATTGCGATATAGGTTCAAACGAGGGTTGTGAAGGAGGTCTCATGGATTATGCTTTTTAAATTCATTATAAAAAATAATGGAATTACTTCGGAAAATAGTTATCCTTACAAGGGAATCGATAGTACTTGTAACAAGGACAAATTATTCAACCATATCGCGAAAATTTCTAGGTATGAAGATATTCCAGCTAATAGTGAATCAGTTTTTACTTAAAGCTGTTTGCAAATCAACCTGTATCTGTCGCGATTGATGCTGGTGGATCAGATTTTCAATTTTTATTCTAGTGGTGTGTTCACTGGATATGTGGAAATGAATTAGATCATGGTGTTACTGTTGTTGGTTATGGAGTAACTAAAGGTGGTACTAAGTATTGGCTCGTCAAGAACATGGGGAACTAGTTGGGGCGAAGACGGATACATTAGAATGTTAAGAGATGTTAATGTTAAGGGAGGGCTTTGGTGGGATCGCCATGAAAGCTTCTTACCCAATCGCTTAAATTTTGGTTTAATTTGGAGTATTAGATTATTTGTAAGCGAATGTAATGAGGATCTTGTCCAATGTACAACAAGCAATAAGATTCAATATTGAGAAATGAAAGACATTTTTTTTCTGGCGAATATACAAATAGTTCCTTTAAATTGTTAAGTAATAATACTATAATATGATTAAAAAATATATCACGATATTTTTTCTAGTCAAGACAGGAAAATACATGGTGAAACATATTATTATTGCATTTCATGGTTGAAACTAAGTTTCAGACGTGAAAGAGAGACAAACTTTAGAAGACTTACGTTCATTTCGCATGTATATTATAATACTCCACATACGTAGTGTACTAGTGTAGCTTTAAAACCATTAACACTATAATATGATAAAAAAAATACATCACGATTATTTTTTTAGTTAGAACTGAAAAATATATAGTGAAAAATATTATTATCGTGTCTCATAAGTTCAAACTATGTTTCGAGGTTCAAGCTTTAGAAGACTTGCGTTCATTTTTTGGTTTCAAGAAAAGTCGTATTTATATTCTAGATCTGTTTATTAAAGTTAAAGTCTTATATACCATCAACATAAATAATTTTTTTACATCGATCATCATCAGATCGTTTAAATAATATCTACACGCAATTATCCTTAAAATATGATCAGATCGAAATCTTAAAAATAAAGGATGTTATCTGCTATAACAGGTAATAATAATTTAATAGTGTGTAAAAATTGTTCACATGAACAATACATAAAACTTAATTAGTAGCTATCCTACAAAGACCATCACTATTTCCAATATCCCTAGCAATTTTCATATAACCATTTTCACCCCAACTAGACCCCATGAATTCTTAATTAACCAATATTTTGTACCATTTTCATTATTTGTACCATAACCAATTATTGTAACTGCATGATTAACTTCATCACCACAATTTCCATCATAAACTCCACTTTTATATGAGTTAAACTCTTCATTCACCGCGATACCCACCGATACGGGTTGTCGCGCCACCGCGGTTAGCAACATTGGTTCGTTTGATGGAGGTAACGTCTCGTAGCTACTCAGTTTTACTATCGAGTCTTGCATCCTGCATGAATATTGATTTTCTTCGTAAGGGTAGCTCGATTCTGCTGCGATACCATTATTTTTTACGATGTAATCGTAGGCCGTGGTTATTAATCCACCGTTACAACCGTTGTTTCTCGGTTGAGCAATCTAGTAGTTGTTGCTCGGAGAGTGAAATTAATTTTCCCGTTGAGAGTTTGTTTGCTCCTTCTAAGGTAGCTCGATTCTGCTGCGATACCAATATTTTTTACGATGTAATCGTAGGCCGTGGTTATTAATCCACCGTTACAACCGTTGTTTTCGGTTGAGCAATCTAGTAGTTGTTGCTCGGAGAGTGAAATTAATTTTCCCGTTGAGAGTTTGTTTGCTCCTTCTAAGGCCGCGACCGCGGAAAATGCCCAACAACATCCTATAAAGGACAAAAATCACATACTTTTAAGGTAAAGTTAACATTTGTCCCTTATAAGTTTATAATTACAGAAATCCCTCAAACTTATACACAATAATATAAGTGCTGATACATTAATTGTTAAGTAAGATACATTACATTTTATACACGATACACTAGTCTGATGTACATTTTATACGTGATACACTAATCTGATGCGCGAGATACATTAATTTGATGCGCTGATACATTAATCTTATGCATGAAAATGAGGGATTTGGAGAATTTGTAAAACTAATAGGGGATAATGGTAATAAGAGAACTTAAATGTGAGATTTTTGTCATTTTTTCATGTGTAAATGAGTTTAAATTTTACAGGCTAACGATAACGATAACGATATAAAATAATAAATACACATATATAGTAGAGAATCATGATATAGACTATAGTATAGAATGATGGATTATACCCTTGTGAAAATGATATTAATTAACCTACTATATATAATAGGCTGATTAAACCACACTAACAATGTAAATCGTTAGTGATATAACTTAATTTCTTCTGTGTTAATTAATATGATGTACTTTTACTAAAGATGAAGTTTAACACAAAAAAAAAAAGAATATTTTCAAAATTTGTGATCTCAAATGCAAAATATTGATATTTCTACGGCGATAAATCATTTATTAAGAATAAAATGAGAAGTACAAGCTAGGTAAGATCAAAATATAGAGACATAATTTTCCTGAAACTGACTAAAAAACGTGTCATATTAATTGAGACATATCGAATATTTAGCGAGAAGAGAATATGAAATCAAAAAAGTAAAGAGTGTATAAATATAGTCAAAAGTTTTCTTGAATGGGGAAATTGTGACTTACCACATTGACCTTGATCTTTGATGCTAGTGACAACACCACTCTTTCTCCAATCCATTTCAGATGGAACATCACTTATATTTTCATACTTGAATGATGAAATTGTTGTTGGAGATAATTTTTGTGATTTTATAGAAGAAAACTTATTATTAAGTCCATGATTAGTAGTATAATACCTCAAGAATTCCTCAGAAGTAAGATCAGTAAATTTATTGATGCTTAATTTATATGATTTACTACCATTATGGTTGAATGACTCGATAAATTTCACGTTCTTCGTGAAGATATTCAATCTTTTTGCCTTTTCCATATCATTTTCGTAAGTTCTTCCATGTCGCGCCATCCACGACTCGTGTTTTTGCAACATGGAGGATGAATCTTGAAGGTCTATACAAGTGACTTCAGATGCATACATCCCAACAATCACAAAGAGAAGGGTGAATTGTGTTTTCCATTCAAGAACCAAAGCCATAATTACAAGAAAATACCTAGGCAAAATAATTGTTTTTTTTTTTTTTTGTTATTGTAATTTGGTCTATAGGGGGCTATTTATAGGGATGTTAGTATATGGGTTTTTACGCAAATGTCCTCTTTTTAGGTTATTATTTAGATTTGGTCCCTATTATGATAATTATTGCAAATTTAGCCTTTGAATCGGGATTGATAAAACATTAAAGTATCGTCTTACGTCTACAAAATTTTAGAATGTAATCTAATAATTTTTCATAAGACTTTCAGTTTTTGCAAAAGAGATCCTTACATTGTGGTAAAGGATTTTCTCTAAACATTGAGCTAACATGGTCCAAAAATACTTTGGATGATATTATCTGTTTTAGATTAAGATTGCACTGTTTTCCCAAGAAGGCCGAAGGCCAATTGTCATGCGTGTGTCTTCAAAGCTACATGTAAATATCGTAAATAAAGGCATTAAGTCCAGCCTCACGCCACACTTCGTCATTTTCATACTCGTATCACCAAAATATTTTCGTATTCGTATCATAAAAACCATTGGTTTCGATGTAGGTAGTTGAGCAAAAATGGTCAAAGAATACTCTCAACATAGTACTTCCTCCGTTTCAAAAGAATTGACCCTATTTCCTTTTTAGTCTGTTTTAAAAAGAATGATCCTTTTTTTTTTACAACATTTTAACTTTAACTTTCCACGTGACATGTTTAAGACCATAAGATTAAAGGACATTTTGTTACATTTGACATTACTTTAATTTATAACCACAAGATTAAAAAGTTTTATTTCTTTTCTTAAACTCCGTTCTAAGTCAAACTAGATCATTCTTTTTGAAACGGAAGATGTAAAATATCTATACGAAGAGATGTAATTTAACAACCTTTGCAGCATGAAATAGGAAATTAATTTCCTTTAGATGAGAGCTACTATGGTCCACTTCTATACGATGATAGAGACAAGACGTAACAAGATTCAAACTTCTAAAAAAAATAAAAAAAATCGTATCCAGTCACATATCTTCATATAAATTACGATAACTTTTTCATAATCATTATTATTAACGAAATTAATATATATGTATTAGCATTTAGTACTTCATATGCTTATATTGTGTATATTGTATAATATCAATTTTATAGCGGATCAATTTCAACAAGCCTTTCACATTAGTACTGTTAGTAATCGACTCCATAGCTTCTTCAATAAACACAAGTTTATCGATCAAGTTTTAAATGAACTTTGAGTGAGATCATGCATTTCAAATATGAAGTCTCATTTGAAGATTCAAATAAAGGTGCTATTGAGATAAAGTCAATCATTATGAGTGTTATCAGATTGACAAGTCCAATCGATTCATAGCATCTCGAGCACAACTGCTATAATCATGCAAGATTGATGATTGAGGAACCATACAGAGTTTTACAAAATATCTATCAAGAAACATCTACTTTCTTTAGAAAATATAAATATCTTATGATAACTGAAACAAGTCGAGTTAAATTTACATATTAAAATTTTGAACTGATCAAATACCGTCATATAAAAAAAAAGAGTGGACTGACATTAAATTGTTTTTTTTTCTCTTTGCGCGTAAAATGTAAAATGTGTTTGTGCTATTTGATCGAAGTCCACAAAGAAGTGTAAACAAGTCAGTGTCTTTGTGCCTTTTAATCAACATGAATGTGTAACTTGCTTTATAGTTAAGTACTTTTTTTCTTTTTTCACTTCATAAAAGTATTACAAAATTTCAATTTATTTGTCATAACTAAAAAGATATACAACTATATATATGTTTCATTGTATCACAACTCAACATTCAATTACGTGAATCACTTGTTAAACCATAGGGACCAACAAATAATATTTGATAACGTTTTAATAAAATTATACATAAAATATATAAACACCAACTATTTTTTCTGGCAAAATCAAATCAAATCCGCTCAATCCACCCAATCCATTTAAGTTGGCGATTTATTGATCCGTCATTCATTAGCTCAACTCATTTCAATTCATTAAAATTGGGTCGATGTAATTCGAATTGGTCATGAGAAATCTTGTTAAAATACTTTTAACAAACTTTTTTTCAATTTTTATGTTATATAGCCATAATAAAGAAAAAAATAATTTTTCTAAGTACTAAAATAGTTTAAATGAATAAATAAAATAATTAAGCTACGTAAAAATTAGCTTGTTTTGGGTCTTGACCCGTTATTAGTCTGTCACCTTACCCATTTTGATCCAAGCAAACTTGGATTGGGTTGATCTTAACTTAATTATTGTCTTAACTCATTATCACTCCTAATAAGATACCTTAATTCTCCAAAATACATATTATTTTATATTTTATTATAAAAATATTTTATATTTTATAATAAAAAAACATTTAACTCTAAAAGGCTTGACCAAACTAGGTGACTCGAATTCTAACAAAATAAAAATTCATATAATCAACCAATTAAACTATTAAAATTTCTGGTAAGTTGAATAAGTTATGTCAATTAACTGAATTATTTCTTTGCGAAAATTGCGCAAAATGTGAAAAAGTGTAAGAAATTATCCAATTTATAAAAGCTGAAAGGAACGTGTCTTGGAAATGTTGAAACAATTTCATTCCTTACTATATTTAACAACCTTTTGTTTCGTCACTTAAAATACTAATATTTGTGATTTTGTGAAGTATAGGTTAAAAATATATTATGTATCAACTGTATTCAGTCAAACATAGGTGAGAGTTTTATATTTTATATCAATTATTTTTGGAAAATTTTATTTGAATTTTGTATCAACTGTATTTGTACTTATATGAATTTAAGATGCATTCATCCTTTCTGTCGAATGCAATATATATCAGTTGTATTTAATCAAATGTAAGTGAGAAATTTGTATTTTATAACGATTTGTATTTGAAAATTAAATTTATATTCCACAGTATTTGTATTTGAAATACAATGCATACAACATGTATTCATCCCCTCTCCTCCCTCTCTTGATCTCGTTCGCCTCTCTCCTTCCTCTCTCGATCTGACTCGCCTCTCTCCTCCAAATATGTATTCATTTTGATACAAATCAGTTTGTAATTGTATTTTTTTCGAAATTTGTGAAAAGTACAATGAATACAGTGGCGGATGTATGTTATGCATTATGGGTGCTTAAGCACCCATTGCTTTTTGCAATAAACACTAATATTTGTTTGTAATATATAACAATTCATTCAAATGTATTAACTAAGCACCCACATTATATAGCAATTCTCAAACTAAAAATAATTGAGCACCCATGAAATAAAATTTCTGGATCCGCCACTGAATGAATACAAATGTGTTGCAAACCAAAGCAGAGCTACGAATGATAATTAGTGAAACTATAACTAAGGAATCCTATCGACGACCTAATATTTGCTGTTTTTTTTTTAAGGGAAAAAGTTCCCAATACAACCAATCAAGTGGGCCTTCATCTCCACATAAAGCACACTATCTAGATGTAATCCACTTACACCTAAAGCCCATTTTATTTTTCCAACAATCATTGACAAACAAGACCATGCCTTAACTATTTCAAACCAACAATCTTTTTTTTTCTAATATTATATTTGTCTCTCTAAATATCAATCATTTAAAGGTAGACAGTTAGTGGTATTTTATAGGTAAAAAGGAGAAGAGATTGGGTGGTGACAATGACCCTAGTTGTTGTGCATGGGCAGTCATGAGTCATGACACTACATAAATCGGAGAATTTACGATATATAATAATGTTCATTCAATTAAATTAGATTGGCAAAACTTTATTTGGAATAAAATGTTTTTTATCAAAGTTAATTTCATTTTCAAATTTGAATTTATGATCTATGAATAAAGATGAATTAAATACTACTTACCAGAAGAGCCTGATTTAAAAGTTGAACTCTATGAATTCAATATCTAAGTTTTTTCTAGTGTTCAACTTGTTGAAATTGTATATGAAGATGAAGATGTGCAGGAACTCCATTAATGGAGCAGAGTATGCATGTGAGAGATGAGCAGTGCAGGCATAAGAGAGCAGATTGTTGAGTTTGTGAGAAATGAAAATTGTGTGATCTTCATTCCATGTGACTAGTATTTATACATGTAATGGACTCCTAACTAATTTCATATAACTAACTAACAAAATCTAACTAACTCCTTTACAATGATATAATTAGTTGAATTAAGTATAACTAATCTCAACACCCCCCATCAAGTTGGAATGGATATGCTGCCAGACAACTTGCGTAAAATAGTCGAATGCTTTGGTCCAGTGAGGCTTTTGGTTAAAATATCAGATAGTTGTTCATCAGTAGGAATGTGATGCAGAGTCACAAGTCCTTCATGTAGTTTGTCTCGAACAAAATGGCAGTCCACCTCTATGTGCTTGGTTCTCTCATGAAACACAGGATTGTTTGCAATATGAATGGCTGCTTGACTGTCACAGAAGACTGATATAGGTCGAGAAGGTTTTTCACCTAATTCACAAAACAAACGTTCCAGCCAAACCAACTCTCCAACCACTTTTCTTATTGCCCTGTACTCTGCTTCTGCAGAAGAAAGTGAAACAGTAGTCTGTTTCTTAGATTTCCAACTTATAGGACAGTTCCCCATGAGTACTATGTATCCACTTACTGATCTTCTGGAATCAGGGCATGCAGCCCAATCTGAATCGCAATAAGCAGTGATGGTGTAGTTAGGATCTTTGGATAGATAGATTCCCAGAGTATAACTATTCTTCAGATACCTCAATACATGGAAAGCAGCCTTTAAGTGAGGCTCTCTGGGTGTTTGTAAGAACTGACTGAGGTGTTGTACACTGAATGCAATGTCCAATCTGGTATTTGTGAGAAAATTCAACTTTCCCACTAACTTCCTGTAGTATGTTGGATCAGTTAACAGAGTTCCTTCATGAGACTTCAACTTAATCACACTGTCGAGAGGAGAAGTAGATGGACTATAATGTGAGCAATCAAACTCTTTGAGTAGGTCCGTGGTGAACTTCTTCTGTGTAATGAGCACTCCATCTTGTCTGTAGAGGATTTCCAACCCCAGAAAATAGTGAAGTTTTCCTAGATCCTTAATCTTGAACTGGTCATGTAAAAATGACTTTAAGGATGTAATCTCATCTAGATCAGTTCCTGTCAATATTATATCATCAACATACACTACTACAAACACCTTAGTTGATTTATCTTTCTTGTAGAACAATGAGTAATCACTGGTAGAATGTGAATATCCCCTTGAATACAATGCCTTTGCTAGTTTTTCATACCATTGCCTACTAGCTTGTTTCAACCCATACAAAGACTTGTTAAGTTTACAGACAAGTCCTGTTCTATTCACCTGCAGCCCCTGTGGAAGTTCCATATAGACTTCCTCATTCAAATCTCCATGCAGAAATGCATTATTCACATCTAGCTGATATAGATCCCAACCTTTCTTAACAGCTAGACTGATTAGAAGTCGCACAGTGGTCATCTTTACTACTGGAGAGAATGTCTCATTATAATCAATACCAGCTTGTTGAGTGTATCCCTTGACTACAAGTCTAGCTTTGAATCTTTCCACAGTTCCATCAGCCTTGTGTTTGATCTTGTAAACCCATTTACATCCAATTGGTTTCTTCCCTGCAGGTAAATGAACTAAACTCCAGGTATTGTTAGCATGCAAGGCTTCAAATTCAAGTGTCATTGCTGATTGCCAAGCAGGAATCATGGCAGCCTCTCCATATGTACTTGGCTCACTATCATGAAATATGTTTTTAACTAGTTGCTGACTTTCAGTATTAAAACTGGTAAGAGAGAATTGTTGATCATTGGTGTTGTTGATGCCATTTGAAGGATGGTAAATTGATGATTGAGGTTGTAAGTTAGGAAGGTTATATGTGTATTCATTTAGGTATTTTGGTACAGAATGTGTCCTACTGGTTCTTCTAGGTGTATTGGTTGATCTTTGTGAATTGGAAGTGGTAGTAATAGGTTGTTGTGAACTGGAGATAGAGGTATTAGAAATGGTGATATGTGGAGATATTTCTGGATTAATTGATGGAGTAGTATTATCAAGTGAAGTCTCAGTGTGTGGTAAGTTGGCTTTAACAGAGTTATCAGTGACAGTAATTAGGGTGTTTTCATTCAAATCATGAACATTATGCAAGGGATTGTTTGTGCACTTCCACAATTCAGAGTTAACATCAAGACACTTCAATACAGAATTAAAACTTGAATCAGGAAAAGAAAGAGCAAAAGGAAAGATACTTTCATGAAATAAGACATCTCTGGAAACATGTATTTTCTTGGTGCTCACATTTAAGACCTTGTAGCCCTTTGTGTTGAATGGATATCCAATGAAAATGTGAGAAACTGATCTAGGTTCGAACTTATCTTTGTGAGTTTTAAGAGTGGTAGGATAACAAAGACAGCCAAAGGCTCTTAGGTGTGAATATGTAGGTGCTTTTTGGTATAGTATCTCAAAAGGAGTTTTGTTTTGAATAGCTTTGAATGGTAGTCTGTTCACCAGATAAGTTGCAGCTAAAATGCACTCTCCCCAATAATTCATGGGAAGTTTGGACTGATACAGTAAGCTTCTAGCAACCTCAAGTAGGTATTTATGTTTTCTTTCTACCACACCATTTTGTTGTGGTGTGTATGGACAGGTTCTTTGATGTATGATACCTTTGTTTTGCAGAAAGTTAGTTGTTTCTTTATTGACAAATTCCATACCATTATCAGTCCTTATTGTTTTAATGGTGATATTGAACTGATTTTCTACCAAGGATGTGAAGGCTTTTATGGCTTGGAGGGTGTTACTTTTACAACTGATAAGTTGAGTCCATGTTGTCCTGCTATAATCATCAACTATTGTGATGAAATATTTGTAATTGTCATATGTTGGTGTATGGTAAGGTCCCCATAAGTCTATGTGGAGAAGTTCAAATATTTTTGTAGAAGAAGGTGTTGAGTCTGATGGGAAAGGCATTCTTGCTTGTCTTGCCATGGGGCAGACAGTGCATGTAAAAGGTTGTTTGGGTGAGAATTTAACAGGTATAGTGTGGATACCCTTCATCTTAACAAAAGGAACATGTCCTAATCTAGTGTGCCACAAGTAGTCTACAGTATTTTCATGAGATGTACATAATGAAAGAGATTTAGTGGATCCAGGACAATTCATGTTACAACAGGCTGTTTTATTTTTTGGAATGACAGATGAGGAAACATGATGTAAATCTTGTTTATTTGGAGCATGTGAAGAAGAACAATGAGATAATGGTGTAAAAGAGCAGACAAAATTGGGACACCTTGAGCAGAAGAAGTAAAGGCCACTCCTTGCTCTACCAATCACCAGAGGGCTCTTCAGTGAAGGGCCCTGCAAAGAACATGATTTATCATTGAAAATAATTGCACTTCTAAGGTCAGAGGTCAAACAATGTACTGAAATCAAGTTAAATTTGAAAGTAGGAATGAACAACACATTGTATAAAGTCACTATTGAGTTTAAACATGCATTCCCAATCTCTGTCACTTTAACTCTATAGCCATTTGGTAGTGTTATTAGGAAAGGGTAAGGCAATGGTCTGATGTTGGTAAGTAAATTTTTATTGAAAGTCATGTGGTTTGAGGCTCCAGAATCAATGATACATGATTCAGCAGTTAGTTTTAAACAATTACATTAAAGATTACCAATGTCAGTGATGGAAGAATGACATGCCAAGATACCTGCAAAGTTTGCAGCTCCACCCATGATGTTATCCAAAGTGTCTTTGCTGCTGTGAGATGATCCTTGCACCTGGATATTTTCAAGCAATCTCACCAGATAATCATATTGGTCTTTGGTTAAATTTTGAGTTCCATGAGTATGTTCCAGTGGTGTTTCACAATTGTTGTGAGCAATTGCTGCTGATCCAGAATTCCTTCCCTTAGTGAATTTGAAGTTTTTGGGGAACCCATGCAACCTGTAGCATTTCTCTTCTGTGTGTCCTGCTTTCTTACAGTAATTGCAAAATAGATTTGCTTTGTTAATATCAAGAAAAGGATAAGTCCTATTGTCCTGCTGATGCTGAGAATGATCTCTGTGTGTGCTTCTATTTGTGCTTTTATCTTGAGAGTAATTTGTTCTAAAACTTCCTCTTCCAGAAACAGCACTTAGTGAAGTAGAAGCTCCAGAGCTAGCATCCAAGTTCATGCGAGTTGATGGCCTGACTTCTCGTTGCTTCTCTTCTTGGACTAGAATGGAGAAGGCTTGTGCCATGGTTGGCAATGGGTTCATCATAAGAATACTCCCTCTGACGATCGTATAGACCTCGTTAAGCCCCATTAGAAACTGGATAAGCTTCCGATCCTGCTCTGCCTTGTGCATTTTGGTCTTACCACCACAATTGCACAAACAAGTACATTGAGTATTAGGATCCAGAGTATTAAGCTCTTCCCAGAGTCTTCGAAGCATGGAATAGTACCCTGTTATGTCCAGATTTCCTTGGACGAGATCATTAATTTCCTGTTGAAGTTGGTAGAGCTTCGCACCATTCGTCTGATCATACCTATCCTGCAGTTCCTCCCACAATTCCCTTGCATTATTAACATACTGTAGACTATCAGCTAAATCCTTTGATAGAGAATTGAGGATCCATGATGTAACCATATCATCACAACGTTCCCATTGAGCAAATGTGGGTGAGGTTTCAGTTGGTTTCTGCACCTTGCCATTAACGAAGCCTACTTTGTTTTTCACAGATAATGCACGAAGAACTCCACGTCGCCATGATCTGTAACCAGTTCCGTCAAAAATCACCGGAATTATAGCAGATCCAGCACTTTCTGATGGATGCATGTACAATGGCTGACTAGCATCGATGACTTGCTGATTTGGAGTTGGAGGAACAACTGCATTTTGATCCATGAGATTGTAGGGTATTGATGGAAAATTGAGCTGAACTTTCGTGATACAAGTGCAGAAATCGAAAAAGAAATTCGAGAAGATGAAGAAGACGAAGAACAGTTGTTCTGTGAAAGAAAATAAAAAATCGATGAATGCTGCAGAAGATGAAGAAGAGATCAATGTCTTGGCTCTGATACAATGTTGAAATTGTATATGAAGATGAAGATGTGCAGGAACTCCATTAATGGAGCAGAGTATGCATGTGAGAGATGAGCAGTGCAGGCATAAGAGAGCAGATTGTTGAGTTTGTGAGAAATGAAAATTGTGTGATCTTCATTCCATGTGACTAGTATTTATACATGTAATGGACTCCTAACTAATTTCATATAACTAACTAACAAAATCTAACTAACTAACTAACTCCTTTACAATGATATAATTAGTTGAATTAAGTATAACTAATCTCAACACAACTCATCGTTGTCTTAATGAGTTAAGAGTTATGAATTCACATTTAATATTTGATTATCTTAGTGATTTCGAATTGAAATAGGATAACGAACGTGTGAAGAATCATAAGAGTGATGACGGTAACAGATAAAAGCTAGGAGATTATTTTTTTTCAATCTCCTGAAAAGTAAGATGATTTCTTAAAAGACTCACATAAAATTATTATCCACATCAACAATATAATGAATTCAAACAAAATTGATAATTATTGAATCTGCCGACCACCAACGATGCAGCCATATATACTTCAGGAGTGTTATTTATCGAAAAACTAACTGTGTAATTAAGTACGTATATTTTTTTTATGTATATATACAATATATATCGACTCCCTTTCGCTTATTATAGGATTTACTTCTTTACATTTTGACACTCTTTTATGATTCCACCATCGACGATCACTACAATCTTTAGTAATTGATAAACATATTTTACTTATATAATAGCTAGCGTCTATCGAAACTAGTGGAAGGATTCCTCTATAAATAGTAAATAATATAATTAATATTCTTATTTATTGGTCCATCCTTAACAAGTTTGTCTAAGGGAGAGACAAAACAGTGTGACAAAAGTCACAACACAAACACTACACGCATTAGCACAAATCACACTACCATTTTGAAAAGGGAAACACAAGTGTGTTTCTTGGTATTGCCTCCGAGAAAACGTGAATCTAAGATTTAAATCTTATAAATTTTTTAAAGGTGTCGAATAAGCGCCTGAACGGAATACATACAAATTAAAATGAATCGAATTGATACATAAGCAAGTTATGATCTGTCCATAAATTATTTTTGATTGATATGGACTATAATTAGGTCATAATATGTCATGACCTAATCTTTTTCGGTTTTTACTAAATTTTAATTTCTTTGTTATTTGTTATAAATATAATTTGTTAACATACCTAATAATTTTTTTTTACTTACTATAACTATATATCACATATCAAGTAAAAAGAGTATTCTTTCGAAAATTATTTTAATAAAATATCTTATGGCTGTCAATTTGAGGTATATATCAACCTAAGCTTGTTGATCAATTAATGGACCGATCAAACTTGAACGATTGAATGAGTTATATTTCTACGGACTAAGTTTACCACTATCTTATAATAACCTCAAATTAATAATAGATCCGTCCCATTATAATATACCAAAAGTTTGATGAGGGATATTATAATTGAATAATATTTTTCAGATAATATTAAAATAAAACTATACTTTTTTATCAAAAAATTTAAAAATTAATTAATTTTTTTCGTAATGAAAATATGTAGATTGTAGTAGGTGGCGTAATCACCGGGAACTTGATTAGAAAAGATTGTAAAGTTATAATTCCTTTGTACTTAATAATTATGTTTTGGCCCTCTTGTGATTATTGACAAAGATTATTGTGTTAGAATTTTAGTAGGCGTTTATTTATTAATTTTAAATATTTTTCACGTTATTTAAAATTTATGATATAAAAATTATGTTTGATTGTACTTTTGTAAAGGAGGGAAAAGAGCCCTTTCTTCAAAATTTGTGAAGATGGAATTGAAAAACAGATTTAATACACTTTTTAAAATTTTAAATTAAAATCCAATTTTAGATAAAATAAAAATTATTTCAAAATAAATGAATAATTTTTAGGATCAAACGAATTCATAGTACACAATAATTATATCTTGGCTCTCTTGTGATCATTAACAATGAATATTGTGTTGAAATTTAATAGGTGTTTATCTATAATTTCAAATACTTTTTAATGTTATTGAGAACTTGTGACGCTATGCTTGTATTTTGTAAAGAAGAAAATGAGTACTCCATTAGAAATTTGTGAAGATAGAACTGAAAAATAGATATGACACGTTTTGATTTTAAATAAAAAAAAATTATTATGTTTTTTGAACTTACAAATGTTCAAGTTAGCTATTGTTTTTTTCAATATTTTTTATATATTTAGAGAGTATAAATCCAAATAAAATGAGAAACCCACCCTTTTATGTTCAATAAGAAAAGAATAAGAATACAAATAATTGAAGTGTCATTGAATTATAATAAATTAATTAAAGCAACGCACTACACATTTTTTTAAATGTACGGTGGAAACAATGAACATGGAACATGGGTAAATGATGCTAATGGTACTTGACTCTAGCCAGAGTAACTATAAATTTCTCTATGGCAAGGTAGATAAATCTTTAAATAAATATTTTAAGTGAATTTATATTGGAGTATAATGAAAAAGTAATTTTTTTATAAGAAATAACACAAATTTATATTGTCGAACTCAATAGCTAATTTGAGAGACTAATCGATAAGGCTGGCTATGTCAAACGTTTAATAAACTTGGATCATGATACTTTTTTTTGAGGATACATCTTGAATTTGTTTTCTTTTGAATTTTGCGTTTTAAACATAATATACGACTATAAAAACATGTCACTAAAATTAGAATGAGTGTTTAAAAGAAAACATATTCAAATATAAAAAGAGATAATTTTTTCTTTAACAAATTAATTAACAAAAAAATATCATATAAAATAGAAAGAAATAGAATGTACTACTTCGATCCTAACTTAAGTAGCTTATTTACTACATATAGTAAAAGTTCATATTTTCCTTTTTTCTTGTCTTTTTTGGTAGAAAATGAAATGGATGATAATTTTGTCTTTGAACCAATAAAAGTTATAAATTTCGAGCGTAATATACACTGTTAATAAAGAATTTTTATAAAGATAACTAAGAGCTAAAATAATTCTCAATATATATTACTACTCAACGTTTGAAATAACACACGAGTCTTTAGCACTTAACACTTGAACTCCTTATCCTTCGAGATGAATAGTGAAGGCTTATGCAAGCTATTATTTATTATTGTATTTTTCACTTCAAACGCTAAATAATATCCTCCTATAAAACAGTTAATTATAGATTGTGAGCAAAAAATGAATTAGGTATATATCATTTGAGCGGTAAAAGTACTTTGAATATCGAATTATCTAATCAATTTATCTGATCTAATTTTTTTATTTTAATCTTTTAAAATGACAATAGGATAGGAATATGTTTATATACGTCTCAATTATTTTTCATGTACCAACATAAGCATGAGAGACAATCATATGTAAAATTTTGAGGAATTAAAATTTCTTTTAACTATTTACGAAATGAATAAAAAGAAGTTGACTTTTTTAGATCTTGTATGTGTTAAAATGAATATAAAACTAAAATCTGTCGCCCTCTCTGTGCAACAGTCCACCAGTAGCGGAAGAGAGGGTTACTGTACATACAAGAGTCTTCCAGTTCTTACGGATAAAAATAGTAAGTTACTTTAAACATCAATTGCTATAAAAATTAAAGAAGTAAAAGGACAAAAAGACAAATGGGGAAAATAAATTACGTACTCCCACCCTATTTTAATTTTGATAACATACTTTTCTTTTAAATATGTCTAAAAAATAATATCAAATTTCCTTATTCAACATTTGATTTAATATAAACTTTCTATTTTATCTTTAATATCATAATTAATTAGTAGCATTTAATTTTTACTATCATAAATTTAAAAAGTTTTTCGTATCTAATTAAATATTATCACATAAATCAAAACGAAAAAACTTTATATATATATATATATACACGTATAGTGAATCAATTTTGAAACACCAACTTTCTTTTCCATAGTACTACTCTCTTCTTTCTCTCCATTCTTTTTTACCAAAAAAAAAAACAAATACTTTTTTGCAAATTATGTCAAATTTATTTCTTAAATCACTTGCCTTATTTATTATTTTTATTTCTTTAGAAATTGTCAAATCAGAGCCTATAGTACACAATAATATAGAATTATTGAGTAATTGCAATTTATTTCAAGGCCAATGGGTTATTGACCCTTCATTTCCTCTTTACCAATCTTCAAATTGCCCATTTATTGATCCACAATTTGATTGTCAAAAATATGGAAGACCTGATAAAGAGTATCTCAAATATGCTTGGAAACCTAATTCTTGCAACTTACCAAGGTACCAAAAATATATATTTTATATCGTCAGTGTAAATTCTTTGATATACGTTATTTGAGTTGCAGGTCTTGAAACAACCTTTATACCTCTATCGTGAGATAGGGGTTAAAGTTCAATAGAATCTATCTTCCACAGACTTTACCTTACAAGACTATAATACTGATATGTTATTATTGTTATTGTTGTTGTATTATCAATGTAAATTCTTTAATATGCATTAGGAGTCTTGGAACAAGTTCTCTACCTCCTTGAATTAGAGATATAGTTGGTGTAATCTCTATCTCCTTCAGACCTCACAATTCACATTGTACGACTATAATATTAGTATGATATTAGAGTATATGTTTGCAGCGGCGGAGCCACAGTATGTTTAGAAGGTTCATCCGAACCTCCTTCGGTGAAAAATTATATTATCTTTATATGGTTAAAATAATTTTTTAGGTATATATAGTAGTTGTCGAACCCCTTTCGGCTATTTCGTATGTCTATTTTTTCAAATTTTAAATCCTTTATCGAAAATTCTGGCTCTGCCTCTGTTAATGTCTGTTAAGGCGGAGCTATGTAAATTTAAAATTAAAGTTCGATACATAAATTATTGAATCTCTTTTGATGTAAAAGTTGATTCTTATGTTGTGGAAAAAAGAAGTTCAAAATGAGTTTAGCTTTACAATACTTCAAATACCAAGTGTAACATTTACATATATTTAGTATTGCGATATTTTAACGTGTTATAATAAGTAACTTATTTTATTTTTCAAGTTGCTATATATGTCTTTATAAAAGATATTTAATCCGTTAAAATTAGAAGTTAATAGAGAATATTTATGCTTTTTTTATATGGACATATGAGACTAGGGGTCCATTTCCTTGTTTTTTTGCCCTTTTCAAGATTTTGAGTGATATTTGTGTCCCTATAAGTTTTGTTTTCATCACTTTTATTTATTTATTTATATATTCTTATTTTATTTTATTTTATTTTTTGCAGATTTGATGGAATTGATTTTTTAAAAAGATGGAATGGAAAAAAAATAATGTTTGTTGGTGATTCATTGAGTTTAAATATGTGGGAATCTTTAGCTTGTATGTTACATTCATCAATGCCAAATGCCACCACTTCTTTTACAAGAAAAGAATCAATTTCAGCGGTGACTTTTCAGGTTTGCGAGTTTTCTATTTGAATTACTATTGATTATTTATCGAATAGAAAAATAAAAAAATTAATAATTAAAATACATTTTAATAAATAATTAGTGATAATTCAAGTAAAAAAACTCATACATTTAAAAACTAAATTACTTTTGGTATATTTTGATCCTGTACTCTATTTATTATGAAATGTTAAATACTTCTCCGTGACCTTATTTTAAAGCTTATATACAGAGCCGCTTTTATTAAAAAGATTTATTTTTTATGCAAATCAACATTAATCGAGCTTTTTAATAAAAAATATTGAATATAGAAGAAAAAAAATTAAAAATATTTTTTTGTTGTGTGTGATTTTTTTTGCTTTTTTATTTTTCTAGAAATTGCCATTTTTAGCTTTCTCAGAATGTGCATGGGAGACAAGAATTTTTATTGTTTTTATGTTTGTTTTTTATTGAGTAAGAACCCGTGATTTGTCAGAGGCGTGAACAACAATTTTAACTTTATTTCAAAATTGATGTTTTCAATTTGCTAAGAAATTATTATTTTGTTATTTTTGGTTATATTGGAGCAATAATATTTCTCCTTAACACCATTGTTATATAGTCTCATTATGACAATTTATATGTATTTTTTAAAAGAATGAATATTCACTTAGTCTTTGCAACCTTAGTTTAGACTTTAGAGTTTCGATTAATTTAAATTTGTCTCGCGTAAGACCAATTAAAGGGAGAAGACACTTTTTACCTTTTTTTTGTCTTATAATGATTCGAAATCGAGATGGAAATCTTATATAGTTTTCAATATATAAATATGATATACTTAAAGAGTTAGAAAAAAATTATACATTTAAATTCAGATAGAAAATGAAGTAGTTTAAACATAGTACTATATATAAATCTTCAACATATAAAATGAAATCAAGAAAATATTCATAGGTTTTTTAGCCTTTGAACCATGAATTATGGTGGAATGAGTTAGATCTCTTTCTCGAGTCTTGAAAATGAAAAAAAATATATTAATAAAAATTATTTTATTTTTAATGAATCTTACGTAATGTAAATTTTTATCGTAACAAACTACTAGTGGTAGGTCCAATTTTTATTTCATGGCACATATAAGGGATTTCTTAAATAATATTCAGTAGATCTTTGAAGGATAATTTTTTTCTAATCAAATTGTAATCAATCATAACAAATCATTAGTCATTCATAAATTTCATTAAATATTTCGATCGATTAGATTTTATATTTGTATTAGAAAATTTTCATACATTTGATTGCGAACTAGTAATAAAGACACACTATAAGTTTGGTGGCTGTTCAGAATTTATAAATTTCAAATCTTTGCTTAATTAGCCCCCTAAACAATGATTAATATTTACTATCTTGCACCTAGACGGAGTTAGGAGAATGTTGAGGAATTCATCTAAACTTCTTTGTCGAAAGTTATGTTGTATATATTACTATTGAATCCCTTATAGGTTCTTCATATATTTATTTCTTTTATATGTTTAAATCATCTTAGTGAAAATTCTGATTTCGTCAGTACTATCTGTTTCCACATTTTTTTTTTCTAATTCTCTTAATTATTTTCACAGGATTATGGAGTAACTTTATTCCTTTATAGAACCCCATATTTGGTAGATATAGTAAGAGAAAAAATTGGAAGAGTGTTGAAATTGGATTCTATACAACAAGGTGATGCTTGGAAAGGAATGGATATGTTGATTTTCAACTCTTGGCATTGGTGGACTCACAAGGGAAAATCCCAAGGGTAATTCCTTAATATATATATATATATATATATACCTTTCACTTTTCATATCTCTTCAAATAAATAATTCAAAAGATACACTAAAAGAAATGAGTCATTAATGTGCGAGTCTAATTCTTTTTTATAAATCAAATATATTAAGAAGTAATTGATAATAGGTTAAACAAGACTCGAATTCAGACATGAACATAGCTACAATATTAAAGAGGGGTTCGAATAAAATTAATACTTTTTTGTTTAAATCTATGAATTTAAACTCATAAACTTCAAATCCTGATTTCATCTCTATCTAGGACCTTTACCTGCTCTTGATATTATATTGATGTGTGTATAATCGTTCCATCTGAAAACATAAGCATTTACACAAAGCATACTTTTTGTTTACTTAATTTAATCTTTCATAGTTATAACCATATCGTAACATCTTTGGCATATCCACCACTAACACATAGGCCGCCAATATATCTTGATCTATCGATAGCAAAGCCATCGACAAAATCGAGTGAATAACCTTAACGATCATCTTAAAAGTAGAAATTCATATTTTTTTATATTTTTTTTATTGTAGATGGGACTATATGCAAGAAGGCACAAAAGTGTCAAAAGATATGGATCGTTTGATAGCATTTTACAAAGGCCTAACAACTTGGGCAAGATGGGTTGATCAAAATGTTGATTCTTCTAAAACTAAAGTCTTCTTCCAAGGCATTTCTCCCACTCATTATATGTAAGTTTATTTATTTATTTTTTGATTATATTTAATTAATTTCTTCAAATCTTAAACTAATATCACATGGCTTTATATAGATATATATTTGGTATGAGAAGAAAAAATCTAGAAAGAATATTTTATATACATTAAGGGTGTGTTTGGTATGAGAAGAAAAAATCTAGAAAAATATTTTTAATGTTTAATAAGACAAAAAGTTATTTTCAACATTTTAAATCAAAGAAAGGATCTATTACTTGTGAGTGGACGATGGACGAAGGACTAAGGAAGTCATTTTCTTTATAACTTTTAACTTATGTTATTTGTTTGGTATGGAGGAAGATTCTAAAAATATTTTTTTGTTTTTTATGTTCGACTCTTTAAAAATCAGGAAAATGATTCTAATCATAAAAATATGAAAATAAGCTTCATAAATAACATTTTATATTGATATTTATCTCCTTCCTTCCCCCACCCCACCTTTCAATATCTCATCGTCGCGCCCCCTCAGCGCCCGATCCCATACACTAAACCCCACCCGTACCAATCAAAAGCCCAACATCATCGTTCTATGATATTTTTCTAGATTATATATACATTCTTCTCGTATAATAACTTTTTCTTCATCATCAAACACTAGAAAATAAATATAAAAAATTACTGACTTTTCACAAAAAAATATTTTCCATCATACCTAATTAACACACTCTTAGACATTACTATTAATCTCTAGTATTACTCAAAAGATTCATCAAAACAATTACCAATTGGCTAATATGAATATTAATCTCTAATATATATCCTCTTATAAGAAATAATTTTCACTCACCAATCAAATACCCAAAAACATTCTCTAAATAAATAACTTCCGTCGTATCAATCACACCTGAATTTACAACTTTCAAAACTTATGAGTCACATCAAACTAATTATGTTACATTTTGATTAATTAGGGGCAAAGAATGGGGTTCATCAACAAAGAATTGCAACTCAGAGCAAATGCCACTATCAGGATCAACATATCCAGGAGGATTACCATCATCTACTATTGTTGTTAACAAAGTATTAAGTAGTATTAAGGCACAAGTTTATTTTCTTAATATTACATTATTGTCACAATTAAGAAAAGATGCTCATCCATCAGCATATAGTGGACAACACCCTGGTAATGATTGTAGTCATTGGTGTCTTCCTGGTCTACCAGACACTTGGAACCAACTTCTCTATGCATCATTGGTTATGTAAAATTAGAATTTAACTTACGTACACAGACGGTATAAAATGACTTTTATATTATCAGGTCAAACAAAAGGATATGTACGAATACTCATTCATGGAAAAAAAATGAAATAAAGACAAGTTATTTGTTATAACATTTTATGATTCAGGCTCTTTTAAAATGTCAATGGATATATGTCAATTTTATAGAAGGTGGTGTGTTGTGAGGAATCTTATTTTATGGTTTGGGATGTAATAAGTAAAGATTTAAAGGGCTAGAGGACTTTATTTCAAGTTTTCGTCTGTTATTTATTAAGTTATTTTGATAATAATAATAGTGTTGAGATCAATGATTGTGCGCCTTGACTATGATAAAATCAGTTTTTATCGGCAATAAATATACATATTTAAAAAAAATGTCAAAGTTTGTAACGATATTAATTAATTGTGATTGAATTCAATGTATATAGACTTTAGAAACATTTACAAATAGTGCAAATTGTCTCTAAAAGAACATATTTAGCAACAATTAAGTTATTGCTATTAAAGATCATTTTTGAAAAATAATGCTCGATTAAGTTGCCCTACAACAAACACATGTACATGTATCAAGTAAGTCTATCCATTCAGAGCTGAGTTGATAGGTTCAAATTGTGTGATATAACAAGTTCATACCGGAACTACATAAAGCATTTGTCACATACAGAAGAGTTACAAAAGAAAATTTATTTTATATAAAATTTTATACAGCACCAGCGGAGATATTATACGAGGAAATAAAACCTCCAATACAGGTTATCAAGATAGGATTAACTAAAGATATGATTATACCCGAGGATATTGGACAACAGAAAGAGATACCTAAAATAGAGATACCAAGTTTTTATGCCAACAAAAGAATAATTGGTATATCAACTATTATTCAAGAATTAGCTTATATTCGTTATTCATTGTATTTTTAAATATCTGATATATTTATATTCTATTCTAGAAATAATATCTATCAATTTCTCTAATTCTTTGTTATTAGTTTTTGTAATACTGAGTTGTTATATTCTGGATATAATTTCTCTAGTTTTCTTCTTATTTTTCTTATCTTTCTATCCTAATTGTTTGAGTTTCATGAACTATCAAGTGCATGAGCAAATTTTTCTTATGAATCTAACTATTTATCAAAGCATACCTCAATTATCAGTTAATTTTTTTTCTACGTGAAATATCACCATTATTTAAGTTAAAAAAAAAAACTATTGATGATTAAAATGTGCTTTTATAAATAACTAATAGATAGTTCACATTAGAAACTCACCTATCATATAATTCAGATGTGATATAAAGTGGCTAGTAAATACAATATCTATATTTATTATCAATCAATCGAAATACTTTGAAATATATAATATAATGGATCCTATTTTTAAAATAATTTATTTTCAACCAGCCTATATGTCGACCTGGTCCATCTATATATTTGGAACACAAATTCAAGGGATACAAATGGTATCATCAAATATGACTTGTTGAAGTTTGAATGGACTTTTATCAATACTTTGATTATATTTATTTGATGAATAATTTGGCACTATATATATATATAGGCGGCTTTAATTTGACTTATTATAGATTTTTTTATTATTTTTCAATCTATATATATTTTATACATGTATAGTATAATTAAATTTGGATTTGTGCATATAGCAACATTCATTTTAGGGGCGCGATACTTTTAATACAATTTTTCTATTTTTAGATATTTGAAGTCTAGACATTTAGTTAAGATTGCAGTAACTTCAACTATATATCTCTATATAAATTAATTTATGTAGGTACATACTTAATATAATTATTGCTTGAGTTGAATGTTTGAATATTTTTATAATATGTTTGTTAATTGCATAATGATAGATCTTTGAGTTGACTTTGAATATCTTTATGATGCTATATGAATTTATATATATATATATATATATATATATATATATATATATATATATATATATATATATATATATATATATATATATATATATATATATATATATATATATTTGTGTTGAGTGTTTGAATATATTTATGATGCTTGTATGATAGGTTTGATAATTGCACAATCATTATTGAGTTGGGAATTTGACTATTTCAATGATTGCTGGCTGCTGCTATAAGATCAAAACTTTAAGCTACATCTTAATATGAAAAAAATATAACATAATGATATTTTTCCTATAATTTTTAATATCTAATTTTAATTTCAAAATATTTATTTAATTTAACTCAATATAAGACATAAAAGATGTTTGAGTTGTTTTGCTAACATCGACCTATCTTATTGTTTTTCCCACCAAACCAAACTAGGTTAAATCTACATTAAATTCACTATCAATATAAATATTATAAATTTGGTTTACAAGAAAAGTTTATAATATGTGCCCTTTGAATGTGTTACGTGATAAATTCTGCTCAACTATTATATTTTACAAATCATACTGAAAAAGAAAAATTATACTAATAAATAAATTTGATATAATAAGTTTGACCAAAAAATATGTGATAGACATATTCCGGGGCGGAGCTATCTTGGTACAAGGGGTTTATCCGGACTCTTTTCGACAGAAAATTATACTATTTATATATGGTTATTTTTTTATTTTTTTTTATATATAGTAGATGTCGAACCCTCTTCGACTACTCTGTGCGTCTATTTCTACGAACTTTGAACCCCCTTATTGAAAATCCTGGCTCCACCACTGGACATATTTCTTATACTATTATATACACAAATGATATTTATAGATAAATCTCATTAAGATGTAAAACTTATGCATACAATTTTTAAAAATATCGCATATATTATCCGTTACAACAAATAAATATTTATTTACTATTGCATACATTATTATTTTTTGTTGAAGTAGCCGATCACTTGAATGCACCCAAAAAGGAAAGGATAAAAAACCATTGGGAGCAACCCTTTAAACTAAATATGATCTTGTTAAATCCAAAAAAGACAAATAATATAAACTAAAAGAACGTCAAACCCTATATATATTATAAAAATATTTCTCATTTCGATATTGAAATTCAATTGGTTAATCTATATTCACGTAGTATAAACTATCGCACATATAAAAATGACGATCTTTATTTTAACCAAGATTTTTTCTATAGTCAAAACAGAAATATCGAGACTCTAATTAAAAGTGGAGAGTTGTCCTCCACCACGTTGACGCACGATTGGTTTATATATATTGAAGTTATAAAAGAAATATGAAGTAAGGCATAATGCACCTATTTTTTAATCTTATATAAATAATAATTAATAATAAAATATCACAATTGGACTTTGAATGTCTACTCGAGCCATAAATTGGACTATAAATACATTAACTCAATTACATTATTTCATATATCCTAACTTAAATTCTTCATCCATACCTTATATTATTTTATTTTTTCATATAAAACTTCCTTTCATCTTTTTTTCGCGATAGGAAAAATAAATGAAAACTAAAAGCAAGTTCGAGAGATTTTTAAGTTGTAGAGGTGTAGCTTTCGAAATAAAACCTCGTAACGATCCATTTTCTGTCCCTAAACCCCCTACTAGTGAAGCTAATTCCCATGGTAGCAATAGATTTTGGCTACCATGGGAAAATATTAGCAAAAAAATCATTCCATCGTCTTCATCTTTCATTCAACGATCAATGAGTCGTACTAGTAGTCATTTTTGTGATCTAGATATAGACGCAAATGAAGATGAAGACGAAGATGAAAAAGTTGATTGCATTGAAAAAGGTTGTTATGACACACAAATTCCTCAAAAGGGTTCATCACCCTTACCATTTCTACCTCCAAAAACCCTAAGCAAACGCGAAAAAAATAATAATTTTTCATCGCGATTATCCATCATACTTCTTGATCAAGGGTTGTTTACAGTATACAAGCAATTATTCGCGTTATCATTTATTATAAATTTGACTTTTTTAATTCTTGCTAGTACGGGAAATTTCCCATACGCAAGAAAAAAAGCTGTCCTATTTTCAATAGTCAACATATTTGCTTTGACACTCTGTCGAAGCGAAGCATTTTTAAGAGTTGTATTTTGGCTCGCGGTGAATTGCTTAGGATGGTCTTGGATTCCTACGCGAATCAAGACTATTGTTACGTCTTTACTCCAGTCACTAGGTGGAATCCATAGTGGTTGTGCAATTTCATCGATTGCATGGCTAATTTACGCGTTAATCCTAACGTTGAATGACAAAGAAAACACTTCCCCTGAAATTGTTATAGTTGCTTTTGCAATCCTTTCACTTCTCTCCCTCTCCTCTCTCGCGGCATTCCCTCTCATTCGACATCTCCATCATAATCTCTTCGAGAGGATTCATCGTTTCGTTGGATGGATAGCATTGTCACTTCTTTGGATTTTCATTACCTTAACGGTTTCTTATGATCCTAAAACTAAATCTTACAACAACGCGGGGATTGGTTCTAAACTCATCAAACAACAAGAATTTTTGTTCACATTAGGTATTACGTTGTTAATAGTCATCCCTTGGATGACTGTGAGACGTGTCCCAGTTAAGGTCACGTCTCCATCAGGACATGCAACGATTATAAAATTCGAGGGAGGTGTCAAAGCAGGGATATTAGGACGAATTAGTCCTTCTCCACTCTCTGAATGGCACGCGTTTGGGATAATTTCAGATGGGAAGGATGAACACATGATGTTAGCAGGGGCAGTTGGTGACTTCACGAAAACCTTAGTATCGAACCCCCCTAGCCATTTATGGGTAAGACAAGTTCATTTCGCGGGGTTACCTTATTTAGTAAACATGTATAATAGGGTTCTAGTGGTTGCAACGGGGTCTGGTATATGTGTATTTTTATCGTTCCTTTTGCAACCTAGCGCGGCTAACGTGTGTTTCCTATGGGTGACAAAAGGGGTGGAACAAAATTATGGTAAGGAAATAAAAGAGATGTTAAGTGGGCATTCGAAAGAGAAAGTGATTATACACGATACAGCCTTATTAGGACGTCCAAATGTATCTGAAATGAGCGTTGAGGCAGCGCGAAAATGGAGAGCTGAAGTTGTTATTGTTACTAGCAATCCAGAAGGGAGTAGAGATGTGGTTAATGCTTGCAAAAAATCTGGAATTCCAGCATTTGGTCCTATTTGGGATTCTTGAAGTTCAATTCAATTCAATTTTATTTGTGGAATACTTTAGTTTATCACTATAGTTTTTGTCAATCTCATTCATTAGGTCTTATGTAAACAACTTATTTCTATTCATTTCTTTGATAATATGAAGTATATATACTATAGAAGAAAAAAAAAGAAAGATTTTGAAGTTTAATATATTTGTATTTGATGGCTTGTGTGAGTCTACTACGAGTCAAGGACCAGGTTTATGATTGAGAATAGCTAAGAATAGAAGGCAAACAATCAACGTAACAACAAATAAAAAGGCACACATGATGATGTACAAGGAAGGGAAAAACTACGACCTATCCTTGTAAAGAGATGACAATATTTCTGACACAGTACTCCTATAGAAAATCTCAAATAACCAACGATAATCCGATGGAAATGAAAAATCTTACATATTATTATTATGACAATAATAGCGTACTCAGTATATCCCACAACCTTACGTACTCGATTTAAATTTGTTTGATGGGAGGAAATGTGAGAGATGGTGAAATGAATGGCCCATTGAGCAATCCTTTGGCTATGTGGTGATAAGCTGCCTCTGTCAAGTGAATTCCATCCCAATTTGTAAAACTTGAAGCATCCAAACATGACTTAGAGCCAATATGACCACATCTTGCTGAATTGTTGAAGTTGTATGGACCTCCACCACCACAACATGCTACTAGTGTATTGGAAAATCCTGTCAAAATTAGAAGAAATTAAAGTTTTGTTAAACGACAAGGGTATATATTTATTATTTTGTTGAACGTAGAAGATATATATGTATCATTTTTTTTAAACTTAGAGGCTTTTAAACATCCAATCTTTTATGCTTCTTTGTTTTGAGTGTTTTTCAAAAGTCAAAGGCGGATAAAGCTTATTAGCAACATGCCGTTCAACAGATTTAAGTATTTTCGATACAAAATATGAATATATATATTTTTCAAAAGGACTAAAGTTTTAACAAATATTATATCATGAATCACAATCTCAAAGGTAAAATAACTTGTGTTCTAAAAAATTTAAATTCTGAATTTATCGAATTTAAATCTTAAAACACACACACACATATATATATATATATATATATATATATATATGCTCTCTCTCTCACACACACATTTTGAATGAGGAAACACACTATCATGATTAAGTTTTTCTATCCTAGAATTTAGATCCGAGATATCTAGTTAAGGACTGAAGAATCATGTCCATCATACTATATATATAACCTTTGATGGTTATATATCAAAGATTATATACAACCATTCAATATTCAAAACTTAGTAGTATCCACTATTAAAAAAATTTGGGTAATTTTTAAAAAAACAATAATGTAAAGTTCAAAATGAACTTACCATAATGCTTTGGGGAATGAATCAATCTATTGGCAACTCCATAGTAATCAGCATATATGATCTTTGCATGAGGATATTCTTTTCTTAAATTCTCAATTCCTAGTTTTAACTTAGCATTATGATATTTGGAGAAGGCATTATAGGCTTTTAAACATCCATATTTGTCATATGCATCTTTGTTTGTAGTCCCAAATATGGTTAAGAACACTGCTGAGCAACCAATTGGGAGATTCCCAGGCACTATCAATTCAACTGCCCCTTCTTCTATCAATGCCTAAGAACAAATTATGAAAGGGAAATAGTTATACTATGTATCAATATAGTTTATGTGACTAGGCAACAAAGAAGTGGAAACAATAAAAGTAAAAAGAAGACACATCGAAGACAACATAGTTGAAACGGTAAAGTGACTGAGGAGTTTGTTCCAAGGCATGTACCCAGCGATGCGACAATGACAGTATCAATAGTTCAATAAGATCCAATAAATCCGCATATATAAGGTATGAATTATCAAGTATTGTTGGATATGTTTGAAGAAGTAAACAAGAGAAAAATACTTTAAGTTACTTTTGATGGACAATCAATCTATTTTAATTCATGTTACGTGATAGAAAGTTTGAGGCTGATAACTCAACCTTCTTCTTGATTGTCATATTTTTTTGCATTATTTAAGCATCCTCATTTATAATATCATCATACAATGTATTATCAACTCTAGACTATCACAAAATACATACTTAGTTCTCTCTTGCTCTTATTTCTTCATGCTTACTTCATTAGGATTGGTGAGGTAAGGTCTAGCCCAGCTTGTACTTATCCTATTGATATCTTTTATTTTTAATAAAAGATCGCTAGACACTTTATCTACTGATAAATTTGAATTGTTCAACCCATACCGTACAGACGAGTCTAGATGTCTAAATATGTGTATACTCAAAGTTAAAGTATCCATTTACCGAATAAAAATTATTTTAAGTGTCCATTTATGTATTATGTCTACTCAAAACTAAACTTGGAAAAAAAAAAAGATAAGATGAGAAATTTGAAAAAATAGAGTCAAAGCTTACACTTGTTGCTTTAATTATGGTTTCAACAACTAGTGGTACAAGAGCTTTAAGTTGTTTAATGCTTCCACCAAGAAAGGAGGGGTAGTTATAGTCATTTCCTCCAATTTCTCCAACTATAAAGAGTGATTTTTTAAAATATTCTCTACAATCTGCATAACAAAAAATAAAAACATTAAAATTTAAAGAAAATAAAAACACAAAAGGAAAGTAATTAAGAAACACTATGATCTATATTCAAAAAAAATAATCCAAAAGTAGAGTTTGCATGCCTTTTTTAGGCTTATTCCCTAATTACTTGTCCGTTTTTTCATTCTTAGTTGTCCTTAATTACTTGTCAAAATGAAAGGATAATCTTTTTTTATTTATTATACCCTCAATTAATTTTAAAAAGTGTAAAACTATTTGAAAATCTTAATTTTTTAATTCATCCACTTCATTATTAATAGGGAGAAAATGATAAACTCACTATGTCAATTATAATTATTTTCTTAATAGATATGTCAATTTAAAAGTGACCGAGGGAGTATATGTGTGTTTAAAAATTAATTTAATATATGCATAAATATAAATAATTTATTAAAAATCTAATAATTTGTGTTTCTAGAATTCAGAACCAAAATTTTAGTTCTACAATATTATCTGATTGAAACCTTCATCGAAAGTTATAAGACATCTGAAATTCTTATTATCACTCATTTAAAATGAAAATCTATGGTAATTTGTGTGTATATTCGACTATATATCAAAAAATATATATCACATAAAATAAGACGAAGAAAGTATACAAGGCATGTGATAAATTAAGATTAATTATGATAACAATACCTTTTCTTGTGGCACAAATGTTAGCCTTCACTTCTTTGAACCATCCCAATTGGTGAGTTAAAGAAATATTTGTCCATAAAATTTTAATATTTTTACTATAGAAATATTCAGCAGCAATAGCAGTAGCTCCAGCAAAAGCAAAATTCACTCCATTTTCTGCTTTTATGCCATTTTTCAATGCCAAATAAGGTGGAAGCAATGGCAATCCATATGCCTCAGCTACATATCGTAGCGGTAGAATCAGAACTTTCACTTAAAAATTGTATGATATAAAATATATGAAGAAACTAAAAGGATTCATCAATATCTATGATATATATACATAAAAATAAATAAATTAATATTCATTATAATTTTCTGACAAAAGAAGTTCATCCAAACACCCTTAACTTCATTCATAATAGTGCTTACTATATGAGCAATGCCCTAGTATCTCAATCGATTACTTCTCATCAACACAAATACTGAATGTCTCTACCTATCAAGATTTGGGCATATAAGAAAAAATTGACCTAGTGCTTTTTGCGTTCGCTAAGATCATGATTTTGTCCAAGAATTCATTGACTACTAAATCACCCTCTTTGGATCACGTACTCCCCCCCCCCCCCCCAATTTCATACTTCTCTTCTTTTTTTTTTATGAAAATAGTGTCATATTACCTTGAGCGTCTCGATTGACTATTCCATCATATATTTGTTACCAGGTACCGAGTGAGTACCGAGTGACTCTACTTATCAAGATTTAGTCATATGAGAAAAATTGACCCAATGTTTAGCTTTTCTCTAAGATCTGAACTTAAGCCTCATAGTTCTGGTTTTAACTTATCGATACTAAGTCACACTCTTAAATACTTACATTATTTTATATACTAACATTGAAAATAAACATAACAAAAGAAACATATATTACCAAAGAAGTCAATAACTAATCTTCCATTTGAGCACCGGCCGGTGGCATGTTTGAAGAATGTTTCTCCATAGGGAAGTTTTCCGATGACCGGAAAAGTCATGGCGCCGGAGAGAAGGAAGTTTCCGGTGTCGGCGAGTGAATCACCAAAGCTAAATATTGCATTATAAGATTGTGGATGGGATGAAACTAAGCTCAAAGAACAAAACACAATAATAATTTTCATGAAGATAGACATTTTTATCACAAAACAAACAAAAAAAGAGCACAAAGCTCTTTCTTAGTTTGCTTCACTACTATTAATAAAAGAGGACAATTATATTATTTTTTTAAAAAAAAATAGTTTTTCACTTGGTGTTTGGGTACTTTATTTTGAAGTATCGATTAATTTAAATTTGTGTCACGTAAGACCAATTAAAAGGAACTGATTTTATCGTGTAAGAATAAAAATCTCATACATCCTAACACAATCATTGATGCTCATTTTGTATAGTTTTAAAAAGAAAATTAAATAGTTTGATCATCGTAATATAAATTCCATCACAAAAAAAAATATAAAAAATATTTAAATATTATTTTAAACTCTCCCAAATTATCGTGAAATGAATAAGATCGTCTAATTTTACACTATTGCAAAATTTCAAATTAGTGGGGGCCCAATTTTTATTTCATGACATTTTTTTATTGAGACCTTTTGGTAATTTAGTCAATTTTACCAAAAATTCTCAAACATAAATTAATTTCTCATATTTGTTATTGTCAACTTGGGTTCATATTTATTAAACTTAATGTTTGAAACTTGGATTCTATACAAGGTGATGCATGTAAAGGGATAGATGTAGTGACACTATTGTACGAAATTTATATATTTAAGAGGAAATATTTTTAAAAAAAAAATTGTGGTCTAAATAAGTCTTGAATGTATATACAATTATAAATTATCTCATTATAGGTAAAATAGAAATTTAAAGTTTAATTATCTGTAAAAATAAAATATGACTTTTTTAACAAATTAAAAACATCAATATAATTGGTACGAAGGAAAATAGGTGTTGTATATTTTGATTAAAAAGTAAAAATGTTATATCTGTCTTAATTTACATGAATATATTTAATTATTGATAAAATTTAAGAAAGAAATTAAAAAAAATCAAATCTTGTGATTTCAAAATGTCTTAATATTTATGTAGCTTAGCCTATAACTTTTTGATACCTCTGAACTTATCATAACATTTAAATCAGTTACGAACAAGGAAGCTATAAGTAATGTAACTATGAATCTCATGAACGATTTGATCATGTTCAAAATGAATATTTACGACATGTTTTACACATGCAAATAAGACAAAAACTCGAAAGAAACGATGTTTCTAGTGATAGACGAATGAGTAATGCGTAAAAATTTGTCAGGCAATAGTTCACTCAAAGTTATAAAGTAAGATATTGATTTCTCAACCAGATCAAGTTTTCTAATTATATGATGAACTCTTTTTACTCGATATTTAAATCATAACCATATATTTCCATCAATTTTAATTTGTAGCAATTATTAGCACGGGTTAAATATTTCCTAGTCTATTTTTCTTGGTTAGATATGAGACTTAAATATTAGGTGTATACAAATTAAATATGCTACTTTATTTGGTGGTGGTGATAAATGATACAGGTAGTAAGTTTGGGAAAAGAAAAATCTTAAATATATAGACTAGAAGTAGGTGAAAGGACAAAAGTAGATAATTGTTTGATCGATAGGATAAGAATAATTATTATAGGAAAAATACAAAATTATTTTATCACATTTAATTATGAATATAAATTAAATTTAAAATTATTAAGCTTATCAACCATTTATATTAAAATTGTTGGATAAGATATTCTATATAAAACGTGAGATAACTAATCTTAGGTGATATCCCAACTCATTACTCATATATATTTTTTGTCTATATCTAGGTATTAGTATTAATTATATAATATATCCCACATATATTATATAATTAATAGTGTATAATATATGTATCACCATAGGCCCACTCTCTCATCAGTCTTTTGGCCCAGCCCTTTAACTTTCTTTTGGGAAATCTTTATTGGGAAACTTACATAAATACACTATAATAAAAAAATATTTACCATTTATAGTAATAATATTTCTTTTTCACTTGATCACTTTTAATTCATTTATAATACAAGTTTAATTCATATTACAAAGAATAATTTTATTCACATATAATACAAATTTTAATGATAGATAATTCATTTATCACACATTTTAATACACTTATAATACAATGTGTCAAACTTTTACCAAACAAACATAATATATTTTAAAAAACAATTATACTTCATATATAATTCATATATATTGCATACATAATTCTTTTTTAATACATATTGCAGATTTAACATAGTATTGCTATAAATGGTAATAAATAAAAAGTATTGCTAAAATCAGTAATTATTTATTAAAATGAACCAATTCATGTAATTTTTCCAATTTTTATAAATAGAACTATTTATAAAATAAATTGTACCAATATTATTGAATTTTCTTTATTCTTAAGTCATCTTATCTTTAATTTCAGTTTCTTGTTTTGTTTCTATTTATTTCTTGTTAGATTCTTCAGGTTTCTTGATTTTCTTTATTGAGTTCTTGGATCCACAGTAGGATCATTATCAACACGTTCATATTTTCAGCCTCAAGTCTAAATAAAGAAGAATGTTATATGTAGTTCAACAATCAAAGTAAAATCAATAGATTTATATGGTGTAAATTCACAATACATAATACACCACTTATATACAAAATTAGTAATAGCTAAAACTGAATACACGTAAAAACATACATCTCTATAGACTATAATAATTCGAATAATTGTAAAAAACTTAAACAAAGTTGCATTTGCATATCAAGAATAAACCTAAAACTACAAGACTACTTTCAAACAAGTTGGTGCATATATGTTACAATTCCAACTTTTCAAGATAAAAATCTCTAATATATATTTGGACAAATTATATATACACAATATACACTATTGGTCTGATATTCCCTTATTATAAAGTCCATGATTCATTTGGGGAATTGTGTATGGACCTTGTAATAAACCTTTGGCTATTAATTTATATGCTGCCTCTGTCAAATGTACACCATCCCAACTAACATATGAAGAAGGTGTATCACAATAATTTGAAGATGGTGATCCACATGGTCTCTCTGAGTCATAATTGTATACACCTCCCCCTCCACAACATGCTACAATAGTACTTGTAAAACCTACATAACAAAAATTGATGAAATATGTTAAATACATTGATAGTATACGTATATATATAAATAAAATTATTATCAGAGTATATAATTTAAATATATGACGTAATATGTTAAATAGATTGATAGTATGTATATATATAAATTATTGTCAGAGTATATATAAGTTAAATATATGACGATTTACTTACCAAATTTTTTGGGAGATTTGTAAATTTGCATGGCTGCATTGTAGTAATCAGCATATATTATGTTGGCATGAGGATGAATTTCACGAAGTTTATGAATTTCTTGTTGAAGTAATTGGTTATGATATTCAGAAAATTCATTTAACCAATTAATACAACCAGTTGAATTATCATAATCTTTTTTATTTGAATTTTTAAAAATTGTTAGATATGAAGCTGAACATCCAATTGGTAAATTTCCAGGTACTATAAATGTTTGTGCTCCAAGTTCAATTAATTCCTGAAAATATAATCAAATAAAATCTCAATTAATAAAATTGAAAAAAAGTAGCTAGAAAAATAATAATTTAGAGACAGATAAAATTTTATAGTTAAACAAAAAAATTACGACTTATATTATTTGTGAAAATGTATGTATAGCCTAAAAAGGGGACCTCCCTCCAAATTAGGTCAAGTTGTACTTATTTATTGTTCATGGTTATAACGGGAAAACATTTTTCGAAAAAGATATATAGAATATATCAATATATGAATTATTGCGATATGATAATATACTAGAAAGTCTTTCAAAAGAGGAAAGAGTTAGCGATAGATCATCAGAAAATTATATTCTATAACAAATTATTTAGCGATAATTAATTAATGATCATTTATCTTAATTTTTTTTTTTACTAATTCTATTATTAGTATAATATGTAATGAAAATAATAATTGATACTTACATTAATGGCTTGGCCAATGGCTGAAATAACTGCAGGCACAAATGATTTAACTTCTTCTCCTGATTTTCCTTGAGAAAATGGATGATTATAATCATTTCCTCCAATTTCTCCCATTAAAAATAATGAATTTTCAAGATATTCTTTGCAACCTGATTAATATTTAAAATAATTAGAATAATAAAGATTTATTGAGGCAACTTGAAAATATATATATATAAATAAAATCAAATGGCTCATCTACTTTTTAAAAAAAATTATCTATTTTTCCTCCTAATTACTATTATCAAAGACGGTCTCGAGAGGATCTTCAGCTCAAGTACATCAAAGGCGGACTCAATTCATATACACCCGTTAACTACGAAGATCATGTATATGTATATATATCTTGAGAATCTGGGAAAAACTAGAATATAATCAATAGGTGCACTTATGAGGAATATAGAATTGTCCTTGTGCTACTAGTACAAGTTAGAGAAACTAGACAAGATGGAGATTGTTATTAAATAATATGTGTAATAGTTTTAGTTTTCTATTTTATAAATATATATCATCCAAAGCTATTATTTTACAGTTTTTTTTATAAAAAAATAAATACATTTTAACATGGTGTCCCCACTAGGCCACTAATGTATTTCTTTTGTTTCTTTAGTTCTTGACAAAGTATATTGTCCATATATCTAATCAAGTAATTACGTTTTCTATTAGGACTCAAATATATAATTACTTTTGTTGATAAGATTTGATTACTTTTTATGAGTGGTTGATCATGAAGGAATAAGATTTTATCCTAATAAAAAATGTATTTGATTTAAAGAATATATTTTATTAGTTTTTAGGTTTATCAATCGTTAGATCCGTGATAATATTTAAATTTTATACGTTAATTATTATAATTTATAGTAATTTTAATAAATAAATTCATATATCTCGATATATAAGGTTAAATATTGAATCCGCCTATAAAAATAATTAAATTTGTATGTCTGGCTAGATTTTATTTATTTTTTTCTCATTGACAAACTCTATTCATCTTTATTTGATTTTTCAATATAGCAACCACTTCTCTTTACTTAATTAAAGCTTGTACTTAAAAGTTGGATCAACTTCTCAACTACTCCTTGTCAAGTCTTTTCTAATTAATTATTCTTTTTTTTTCCATTAAGAAAATGGAAGGCTAAATATAATATAGGGGTTGGTCCACTCTTGAATTATTTGTGATTTTAAGTGAGTGATGACTTTTGCCTCACTTATTCCAAAAAAAAAAAAAAAAAAAAAATATATATATATATATATATATATATATATATATATATATATATATATATATATATATATTTTTTTAAAATTTTAAGCAATTTCATTTAATTTTTTTTATTTTGTCCTTGATGAAAAATATTTATGATATATTTAGGAGCTAGAGCAACTTTCAAAAGGTTTATGGTCACAATTAATATGTCATATTCAAAATCACAAATTTAAAATATGTTTTTTCTTATACGCTATGTTCAGTCAGATTACACTATATAAACGGAAACAGACTCTATATACTTAATGATGTGGTGTACTCATTAGGATGTGTTACGCAACGTTAAATCGGGATTAAGATTAATGACCTTGTATAATGTTAAATAAAAAATTGTTATACTAATCTGTAATATAAGTTAGTAGCACTAATTAATAATTTGAGTAAAGAAAAAGCAATAAATTGGTTGTTTAACATATATAATAATAATATATAGCTAGTACTCCTTAAGTTAAGGTTATATCAATCTTATTTTATTTTTAACTTTGCTTAGAATTTCTTTTTTCTTGTATTCTTTTTACGTATATGTTATGAAAATGATAAAATCTTTTTTAAATTCGAAACTTCTAGTTAAAGATGAAAAAATCATGTACATCTCATCACACCTCTGGTTGTGAAAATGACATGTCTTCTACTACATATGGTGTTTGGTTCATTAAAAGGGATAATGCTTCTTATCTAGATTTTTTTTCTGAATCGTACATTTAAATTCGAAATATCTAATTAAGAGTGAAGAAATCATGTTCAATCTCACCATACCCTTGGTTGCTATTTTTTTGAAAACGACAAAATATCTTTATGGTGTTTGGTCTAGTTAAGGGGAAAATCGTTTTTTTATCAGATTTTTATTTCTTATTCAAAATTTTAATTCTGAACCTCTAATTTAGAACGAAAAAATCATGTCGATTCCATCACAACTAACTAACTAAATTGGTAGTGAAAATGACATGTCACCTTATTGTGTGTTTGGTCCACTTTGGAGGTTTGCCACAAAAAGAAAAAAAAACTTTGAATAATTCAAAAAAATAATAATTAATACATTATATTATTGGGACTTACTTGTTGGTGAGTCACACAAAATTGGTAACATTTGTTTGAACCATTCCAATTGAGTTCCTAATGAAACATTAGTAGCTGGATTTTTTATTCCTCTTTTCTCTAAATATGAAATATCAACAGCTGTTGCTCCTGCCACTGCAAAATTCACTCCTCTTATTGAATTTTTGCTACTTGACATGTTTTTCATAACACCAACATAGGGTGGCACAAGTGGAAATCCCATACCCTCCGCTGCAAATAAGATCACAAGTTTCAGAAGTCTTTCGTTTAGCTTTGTAACACATTATTGCATAAATCGAGACAGAAGGACGTACGTATACGTACATACTCATGTTTTACTAAAGAAGAGAGATAATTCTTAACCCTTATACGTTCATAGACTGATCAGAATTCGAACTTGATGAATTTAACCTAGAAAGTTCTCAGTATTGAATTCATATAGTAACTTTCAAAATATATGTATTCAAACATTTAATATTTGTAGTATGTATTTATGTTTCATGTCAAAAATACTGATTCGATAGAGAAATGAAATATATATAGCTAGCTATTAAGCCATAGGGAGGAATGTATATGTAGAGTGAAGAATGGGACACCTTCTTTTATATATATAATTAATACTATCACGTTAGCTAAAAGATATAAATATCATTGTTAATACGTACCGATGAAATCTATAACGAGACGACCATCGGAAAATCGACCGGTAGGATGATGAAAGAAGGTTTCACCATAAGGAAGAACGGATGAAGCAACAATGTTATTGGATTTTGAGAGACGAATTAAGTTTCCGGTATCGGCTAACGAATCGCCAAAGCTAATTATCGACTCATAACATCCATAAATATGTCCAAATGATGTAATTAACAAAATAATCATACAAATAAAAGAATTATAAGAAGAAGCCATGGGAATTATTTGAATTTTTTTTTTAATAAAAAAAATATTTTTTTTTTGTGTTTTTGGCTATTGGATATTTTAGAGGTTCAAAATTATTATTTGAAAGTCCTCTAAGGAGTTTATGAAATTGGAGTTGCATTTATAGAAGATTTTGTTGACCTACCTACCACAAATTGTCCAAATGGCAATTAATCAAGGACCTACTAGGAAATACACTAAGTACATTTTTTTTATTTTTTTTTAATTGTGGTCAAAATATATTATTGAGTTCACCAAACTTTACTATTGACATTTTCTTTAATTAATTTCAAATAAAAAGGGAAATTTGCACTTATATTCCTTCAAATATCAATGAATAACAATTGTGGTTCTTTTCATCCCGTCAAAGCTCTTTATATTATTGTTATAATAAAATATTATTGTGCAGAACATATAATATAATATAGTTACGAAAAAATGACATTTATAGTGAAATAGAAAGATAATCTTTTTATACAAAAGGTATGATTATATTTGTATAAATAAATCGAAGATAATATAAGAATAATCCAGATTAACATATTTCATACATAAAGGACCAAAGATACAAATTTTAATAAATTAAAAGTTAATTACTTATATACATAAAGGATCAATAAGTAAAGTTTATCAATAATCAAAGGATCTATATTTACAATTACAAGATAAAATTAAGAAACCATTAAATTACTTTGTATTTAGTCATTGTTATTGCTATAAAATAATCAATATTCCATTACTTTCAGATACTATAGTTTTTTTAAAATAAAATAATATGTTGTCCACGTCATAAAAGCTTATGGATTAATGAACCTAAAATTGTTTACTTTTCTTTGCTGTTATTTTATTAATAAAAGTATTTTAAAAAATTAAATATATTTGAATAAACTTATAGAAACTTTGATTGACTCACCAACACCAATGTCTAATTGACAAGCCTTAGTAGGATAATATTTATTATTTTTGAATTTAACTAATTTATATTCGTGCTGGCAGATTTTACTTTGTTGAGCAAAGTGTTTTATACTAAAAAATAAAAACAATTCTAATCTTTATAATTAATATATTAAAAAAAATTCTATTAATAGTGGAGGGTTACTTTGACAAAAGTTGGTTGGGGGGAGCTAGAATATACTTTTTATGATTTCGTCGAATGTAGAAATTTGATTCAAATTCTATAAATATCTTTAAAATAATTAAACATATATAAATTATTGATTTAAAATTTAATAACCATGAGTTGAATTAATCTAAATTCATAAGCTTTATATTTTTGTTGTATCTCATATATATATATATGAGATACGATGAAAATAAATACAAAATTGATACTTATGAATTTATAACATTAAGTCAATATATATTAATAATAATTAGATTCGAAATTACAATTTATAAATATTTAATTTGTAAATTCTCTTTTATACATATTTCAAGATCAAGGAAAAATTATTCAATTCACGTGAATTCAAAGAGAGTCATCTTCGTCTTCTTTTCTTTGTTAATATATATATATATGTTTTATATTTTTTGTCAACAAAGATTACCTAATATTTATTTTATTTTTTGTAAATACGTGATGTTTGTACAATGTGAAAAGAATATATGTGCATATATAGAACAGAAAAATTAAAGTAAGAAAGTTTCAATGATCTGTAAAGGTTTATGGATAATATATCCCTATATCTATTTTTTTATCTTTTGTTTTATTGGTGCTAATGTCTATTGAATTATGTTTTAATTCGAGATTACTATAAAGAGTTTAAATTTTTAAATTTGAGTTTAATTTTAATTGAATTTAAATATATATTATGTCATCATGCCTAATCATAACCCACTCTCTTATCAAAAATATTGTGAAACACGTAATAACAATATATCTAGCATAATCTTATAAATAAAGTCTGCTAATAACTTTATTTTTATCCTATTCAGAAAAATAAATTATTTTCGATGGACGGTAAATTTAAAATAAAGCAAACTAAAGCAATTTGGACATGGGTATATATATACAAATAAGGTATATATATATATATATATATATATATTATTTTTTTTATTTTTTATTTTTTTGAAAAAACAAATAAAAGTTTAATGGTGTTCACTTCATTTGACGATATCTACTACTTGATTGAAAATAAAAAATGTCATAAATTATTTTAGATTGCAAACGACGTTCGATTAATAAAATGTAACACTCTTGTTCTATTGAAAAAGATTTGAAAAGAAATTATTAAATTCTATTAAAATTGAATTTAAAAGAACTGACTAAACTTCAAATTTAACTATTTTAATTAAATTCGAGGTTTATTTTTTCAATCCAAAAATCCAATAAAATAAACTAAGATTTCATGTTTAATTCGAATTACTGAATATTATTGATTTAGTCAATGTATATAGTAGGAGCAATTTCTTTGCTCCGTTTTTATGATCACTAGTTTAATAACATGCCCAAATATAACAATTTCTTGCAATATTTAAAACTAAATTTAATATTTAATGACTTGATTTTTAATAATTATTTAAATATTATGATATAGAGTATTTCAAATCATGTATTTTAAAATTAAATGAATAAAATGCTTTTTATTCTGATATCAAATTTGAACCTATAAATTGTGATAATAAATATTTTTCTTGTTAACTAACTTTAAGTAACTCGTTTTAGTTAAATTAATTAAAATTTCAATACATATAATGAATACCTAAGGAATTAGATAAGTTTTCAAGAAAATATAACATGGTGACTACCACAAAAAATACCACAAATATCATACAAATATCACCACATTTTAAATGCCAAAAATTTTAAGAGAAAAATAAAAAAAAAAGGACAAAATGCACAGATGGAAAATTAATATACTGGCCAGTGGGTCCTATAATTGGATAAGATTTTGAGAAAAATGACTTTAAACCATTTAGCATTTTAATAATAGGAAAAAAATACAAATATTTAGGAGATGAAAGCTAAGTTGATATTAATTATTAATATGAATTAGGAAGAAAATGGGGTTGGTGAGAAGATATATATATATATATATATGTATTATGTAAAAATTTGATTCTCATGTGGGCTATGTTGTTTCCTAATAATTTCATGTTTTTTTAATAAAAAAATATTTGTTTATTTTAAGATAAATAAATTTAAAAAAGTAACATATAATATCATTTTCTTGTGGTCGTTATTGAAGAAGGTAATTTTCTATTATTGGTAGGAAATGATTTTTTCACGTAGAAATCTTATATGACATGAATTTGAATATAATTTCAGATTTTATTATAGATATCAAACTAAGTTTTGAACACAATCCTTGTGTTAGAAAGAAAAAACTAATAGAACACTAGTAAATTAATACGCTTTTATCTTATTTTATGTGACGCAAATTTTTTAGTTCAATCTAAAAACGTATGTTACATTTTTATGACAAAAAATAACTTATCTTTAAATTCTTCTTTTATCTTTAATACGATAATTCATAATCAGACAAATAATTAAAATCTGTCTTGAGCACAAACTTTAAAAAATCTTAAATTAAATTACATATTCAATCAAATATCTTTACATTAATTAAAACGTAATTTTTTTTTACTAGCACAACTTAAAAAGGATATATGTATTTGGACTATTAATTTCCAACTCCAACTGAAATTGACTTCTTCTTTTTTCATATTTGTATATTGATTTTAATAGCTAAATATAAATTAAGATTAAATTATTTGACCGTAGACAATTATTATCTTACCTATAATTGATTTAGCATTGGAAATTTTTCAGTACTTTGTCAACACGTATTTTATATTCTTAGTCAGAAAATGAAAATATTCACCAACCACTCAACTAATATCAACAAATATAAAAAAAAAATAGAATTCGATCAAGATCGCAAGTAAATTATTAAATAGACATACAAATTAAAAAATGGTAAATAAACTAGTCTTGTTTCATTACAATTCGATTAAAGAAACACGCACATAGAGAGAATTTAAAGATAAATATAAATTTGAAATGAAATTATTAAATTCTAGTGAAATCGAACTTAAAAGAACTGACTACCTCCAAACTTAATTATTTTAATTAAATTTGAGTTTTAGTTTCTTCAATCCAAAAATCCAATAAATTAAATTGAAATTTTCTAATTTAATTCGAGAACACTCACCCCTACATTAATATTATTGATTTTGTTAATGTATATAGTTGCTTTTTTTGTTTTTATGAAACACTAGTTTAATAACAGGCCCAAAGATAACAATTATTTGCGATATTTAAATCTAAATTTAATATTTAATGACATGATTATTAATAACTATTTAAATATTGTGATATATTTGAAATCATGTATTTAACATTAGAAATTATAATGAAATGAATAAAATTCTTTTATTCTGATATCGAATTCGAACCTACAAATTCTAATAAGAAATATTTTTCTTGTTAAATGAGTTGAAGTGACTTGTTTTAATTAAATTAATCAAAATTTCAATACTAATAATGAATACATACGGAATTGGATAAGTTTTTAAGAAAATATAGAATATTTTCTTCGTTCATTTTTATTTATCATGTTACAAATATGATAATTATTAGTGAACAGGTGTATTAATAAATACCACAAATATCACCACATTTTAAATGCCACAAATTTTAAGAGAATACATTATTGTAAGAGAAAAAAAAAAGTAAAATAAAACATGAGAAAATGCACAGGTGGAAAGTTAATTATTAATATGAATTAGGAAGAAAAGGGGGTTGGTGAGAAGAGATAATATATGTATGGTGACTATATTGTTTCCTAATAATTTCATGTTTTTAAATAAAAATATTTGTTTATTCAAAGATAAATAAATAAAAAAGAGAGTACAAAAAAATAGACATATAATATCATTTTCTGAGTTGAAATCCAAAACGGTAAAACAAAATTACAAAATTTCCAAAAGGGTATATGATTTTTTTTTAAAACCAAAACGGTAAAATCGCTACTGACGTAGCGATTTTACTGGCCTGAATTTTTATAAATCGCTGCCAAGGCAGCGATTTATTTATTTTTTATTTTTTTTAAAAAAATAAAAATCGCTGCAAGTGCAGCGATTTTTGATAAAAAATATTATTTTTTTTTATAAATCGCTGCACCTGCAGCGTCTTTTTTAAAAAAATAACAAAAATTTTTAAAGTCGCTGCTGCACCTGCAGCTATTTAAAAAAAAAAAAAAAATGTTTTGTAAAGTCGCTGCACCTGCAACGACCTTTAGATTTTTTTTTTAAAATTATAAATCGCTGCACCTGCAGCGATTTAAAAAAAAAAAAAATTTTTAAAAAAATCGTTGCAAGTGTAGCGATTTAATTTATTTTTTTAAAAAAATCGCTTAAAAAAAATTGATGCATGTGCTGCGACTTAAAAAAAAAAATTTTTAAAAATCTCTGCAGGTGCAGCGATTTATAAAAACAAAACATTAAATTTTTTTTAAAAAAAAAACGCTGCAGGTGCAGCGATTCATATAAAAAAAATTAACAGGAAAACATTTTTTATCAAAAATCGCTGCACTTGCAGTGATTTTCATTTTTTTAAAAAAATAAATAACAAATATAACAAAAAATTAATTTATTTTTTTTAAAAAAAAATCGCTACACCTGCAGCGATTTTGTAAAAAAAAATTTAATTTTCCTTTTAAATCGCTGCAGGTGCAGTGATTTATAATTTTAAAAAAAAAAAAGTCGCTGCAGGTGCAGCGATTTCTAAAAAAAAAAAAATTTAAAAAAAAAAATCGCTGCAGGTGCAGCGACTTTAAATTTTTTTTTTTAAGAAAAACGCTGCAGGTGCAGCGATTTATAAAAAAAAAAAAAATTAAACATTTTTTATCAAAAATCGCTGCACTTGCAGCGATTTTAATTTTTTTAATAAAAAATAAATAAATCGCTGCCTTGGCAGTGATTTATAAAAATTCAGGCCAGTAAAATCGCTACGTCAGTAGCGATTTTACCGTTTTGGTTAAAAATAATAATCATATACCCTTTTAGAAATTTTGTAATTTTTTTTTACCGTTTTGAATTTCAACTCATCATTTTCTTGTGGTCGTTATTGAAGAAGGTAATTTTTCATTATTAGTAGAAAATGTATTTTTGAAATGAAATCTCATATGAATTTGAATATAATCGGACTTCTTATAAATATCAAACTTAAATTTTAAACATATTCTTTGTATTAGAAAGAAAAAACTAATACAGTAGCAAATTAATATTATTTCTATCTCGTCTAAAAAGTATGTCAGATTTATTTGATATAAAATAATTCAAACTTTCAAATGCTCTTTTTATTTTTAACAAGATGATTTATAATCATACAAATATCGAAATATATGTTTAACACAAATTTCAATTTTTTTATTAAATTTAAATTTCATATTCAATTATATATCTTTACATAAACTGAAACGAAACAAAAGGAAACTAGTAAGAATAGACCATATATATTGACTAACACAACTAAAAATGAATATATGTATTTAGACTATTAGCACAACTAAAAATGGATATATGTATTTAGACTAACTACAAGTGAAATTGACTTCTTTTTTCATATTTGGAAATTGAATTTAATAGCTAAATATAAAGTAAGAACAAATTATTTGACCAAAAACAATATTTAGCCTAAGAAAATTTTCAGTGCTTAGTCAACGCAGATTTATATCTTAGTCAGAAAAGGAAATATTCACCAACCACTCAACTAACGTCAACAAATATTTTGCTAGAAAATTTTATACAATTCACCCAAATCACGAGTAAATTATTAAATAGAAATATGAAATTTAGTCGATACATTAATGTATTATTTAACTTAATTTCATTTTATATATATTTTCTCTAATTTACGGTGTGCATAAAGAGAGACTTAAACTTTTATAAAGTTGATCAATTAGATTCATGAGCCTTATGTGGTATAATAAACATAGGGCACTATGTAGGACGCAAATTGTCATGTAGGATTTCACGTGTGTCTGTTTGTTGAACTTTGTACAAGTTTAAAGATTTAGTTATGCATACCTAAAGTTAGAATACGTAAGTTAATGTCAAGTTAATTGACATATTTATTTATTATATCAACATTTTGTTAATTTATTAAATCATAAATTAAACTAGTAATCACTATGTACAAATATATTTATATGTGAATCCATAAAATAACAATTAGTAATGATATTGTAAATATCGAAAATTTGTGAGATTTTATTATAAGACGTGTTTAATTGAAGTTGAGACTCTATAAAGTCTATCAATTCCAATAAGAATTTTTAGAGGCTACTAAACCCTAAAACCTGACTCATGTCTATATAAAGGATATTATATATACTCCGTGACATCTCGAAAGTTCCACCACAAATTTATGGAATATTATAAAGAGATCAAACTCTAAAAAATTTCACCACAAATTCATGGAATATTCATAAAGAGATTAAATCAAATCATTTTAAAATTCGAGAAATATGTCACTAACGACTCTCGAATTATAGAATTCAAGTCCAAGTTTAGAAAATACGTCACTAACGATACTCAAATTATGAATAAATCTTAAGATAAAAGAAAATTTAAGGGAAAAACAAATTTATACTCGCAAATGTTAATCAATAATATTATATTTCCTTATATTTTGTTTATGATTGTTATATATTTTTTGTCACTTACGTTTCTATAGCAATTGTTATCTATAATAATATCTCATTATAATAGTCCATATGTATGAAATCAAATCTTTCGTACACTATAATATTCAAAAGATAATAAAATAATTATCGTTATTACATAAAAAGTAACTATTATATATAGTCAAACTTCAAATAATGTTTCTGCATTATTTATTTTGCGCATGAATTGCATGTATTTAGTTACTACTATTTTCACTGTCCACTTATAACTATTATGTTATATTTTTTGAAAGTTAATTTAATTAATTCTATAAATTAAATTAGATTATATTAATTTGAGATTTTAAACAAAAAATTAAATAATACGAAAAATACTATAAATTTCAATTTATTGCATATTAATATGATGAAAAAATGAAAAAACACATCATAAAATGTTAGTTAAAATTCTTACCATTTGACTTTAAAATTTTCCAACAAAGAATTATTATAATTAAAAATGAACGAAAATAGTATATAACTAGTTGAAGTATTTAAATGTGAATTAGTTTAGAAGATTTAGGTATTACAATCTTTTATTGTCAAAAGTAAATCTTAAGCAATTATAACTTGATTTGTCGATTGTGGAGAACTTCCTTTATCGTCGACGTAGACTAATAAAAATGATGATATACATATTTAATTGTACGATAATAAATATGTACCTAAAGTTGAATGTTAAAGGTAAATATATTTAAAAAATATGACGAAGAATAAATAAAACTTTTTTTAAGAGTATAAGCATAAATATATACTTTTCCATTTTCAGAATGAACTTGAAAATAAAAATTGAAAGAATTCATAGTAATTATAGCAAAGTTTCAATGCATATTCTGACTATGGTAAAAAATTATTCGTATCGTAACATTCACATTAAGCAAATAAATGCAAAATATGTATCCTTTTAAGTACCTATTTATAACTTGATCATTATTAAGTAATTACGTATTTTTACTTTAAATTTTAATTATCATAATTAATTTTTTTAATTTAATAATAATATCAAGTGCGACTAAATTTTTATTTCTAAAGAACTTAACTCGTTTTGTTTATTTTTTTTCTATATCTTTTGCGTGTAAATCCTGCAACATGGTAACATTTTTTTTGTTAGAAAATATTTTTTTATAAATATAGTCAACAATTCCTTCCTAACTTGTAGTTGAATAAATCAATTTATTAATTAGGTCTCTTTGTATTTATCCAATGTTATTAGTAAATAATTCAAGATTCCAATACTTTTATATATATTTAAATAAGGTATCACCATCACGAATGCAAATAGACTCTTAAATTTTATTATTACAATTTAACGACATGTTATACTAAAAAATAAAAAAGAAGTATACAAAAAAGAAAATATAAAACATTTGATGATTTGTATATGGATAATGAAAAAAATTAACGTTCTTTTTTAATTTTTTTATCTTTCATACATATCCATGATATGATTAATTTGTAATTACTTTTATCAGGTTGCGATGTTATATTAAATTTTTTTTATACGAATTAAATATCTCTAACTTCGAATTTTTAGGAATGAAAATATTTGGTTAGAAATATCATCCTTAGCAATAAATTATTTCATGAGTGAATCCAAAATTTATCGAAAATTCTAATATAATTATCAGACACCAAATAAAAATTTAAAAGAAAGGATTCGTGATTATTTGTTTTAAATGTGGGGACAAATCAATGATTATGTTAACTGTTAAGGTGTTTATCCACATTAGGTGCAAATTAACCTTTAATTAATTAAACTAGGTTTGCTGACAAGGTAACATTTGTTAATGCAAATATTATATATATATATAAGTGCCATGTCATGTTTCCACTTTAATCGGGTAGAGTTAGTAGTCCATAATATTTATTTAAAAATAATAATTTATATTAATAAATTCGTTAAATATATACGCATACTAGATATATAACACTTGCTAAAATCGTTTATAAAACTTAGAACTCATAGTTGATATTCTAGTTTTGCCTCCATCCACGAATACAACATATTCAACAAAATTCATGATTATGAACCTTTTTTCAAAAATTGAGGATATTTTTATATAAAATTTTAAAAGTTTATATTTATATAAGTTTTCAAAATAATTTACGCACATTTTAACTAATAATATTAAGTAATTTTATCCTTCAAAACTTAAATGAAATAGTAAACTATTGTCTATTGCTTAGTACTGTTTTTATCTTTCGATGGGATATCACACCTAAGATTTTATTTTGTAAACGAGTCATTTTCCTTTGTTTTAAAATAATAGTTTTAAAAATAATAATTACTTGCCTAAATACCTTATCTCAAGATGATAAATTATTAATAACCTCAGAATTGTTATTCCTTATTCCTAATATCAAAGGATTTAATTATTTTAGTACCCAAATAATATTATGAAAAAAAAAAGTTGGGTTGGTGGGTGGTCTCTATCTGATTTTGACATTACAAAAGATTTTATGTTGTGCAAGTGGTTTCTCAGGGTGTGTTTGGTATGGAGGAAATGTTTTCCATATAAAGTATTTTTCTAGAAAATGTTTTCCTGGAAAACAAATAGATTTTAGATTTATTTTCTCATGTTTGGATGGTGAGTAGAAAATATTTTTCTGAAAAATGATTTTTAGTGTTTGATTTATGAATGAAAAATATTTTTGAGAGACATCTTTTATTTTTAGTAGAGTAAAAAATAATTTATGAAATTGAAAATATTTTTAAAAATAAAATTATTATTTTTTGGAATGGTGATGGGGTGGGGGTAGTGGGTGGGGCAGCGGGATGAGGTAGGAGTGAAAAAATAAAATTTTGAAGTTAATTGTATTTTTAAAAAATAAAATTATTTTTTTTTGGAAGGAGGGGGGTTGGGGTGTGGGGGGCTGGCCGGGGGGGTAGGAGTTTAAAAATAAAAATTCGAAGTTGAAGATATTTTTAAAAAGTAAAATTATTTTTTGGTGAGGGGTGGGGTTGGGGGCGCTGGCCGGTGGTGGGTGGGTGGGTGGGGGTCAGGGATCGGTGAAAAATAATAATTTGAAATTGAAAATATTTTTTTTAAATTGATGTTTTTCTTTAAAAAAAATGTAATTTGAAATTAAAGGAGAGTTTTGGAAAATGTTTTCCTTAATTTTTGAAGGGAAGTCATTTTCCTTAATTTTGAGGAAAATGAGTTGATTTGGAAAACATTTTCCAAAACTTTTGTCCCAACCAAACATGAAAAAATTGGAAAACATTTTCCATAAAATGTTTTCCTTCATACCAAACACACTCTTAAAGATTCTAATTAAGTGTTTTAATTGCCTAATTAGTAACTATTTAATTGCCTAATCTACTTAATTAGTATGTTACACTAAGGGGTCGTTTGGTAGGCTGCATTAGAACAAAATAGTCCATGGATTATGTAAGGTATTATTTAGTACCATGTTTGGTAGGAATTTGAGTCTATGTATAACTAATCCATGGATTAGTTATACCTCCAACATGGTATTATAGGATGTATTACTAATACCTTCTATTTGGAGGTATTAGTAATACATAGGATATAATACCATGGAATAAGCTATGTAAAGACAAAATATCCTCAATCCTTTTAATTATTTTGTGTATGTTCTTGATTTTATTATTTATATTTGTACAAGTAAGTTTATTTAAATAAATTAGCTAACAAATTATTTAGAGAGAGTTGTTTGTTACTAATAAATCCAATATAAATCAATACAAATTTGAAATGTGAGTTGTATATTTGTATATGAAGTTTGTGATCTAAATTTAATGTGTGTGTATATATATATTTGCTTGGTTTTCTAGTTATTTGTTTTTTAAACACTTTAAAAAATTTACATACATATTAAAATTAAAACTTGCAATTTTATGTGTACATGTAGATGGTTTATTCAATTTTATCATTGTTGATCATTTTTTTGATTTTAAAAGTAGATGGTTTATCTTTTTTTAATTAAAAAATGACCTTTTGTGAGTGATCAATTTATTAAGATGACAATTATTTATCCTCAAATAATTCATGTGAAAAAAATAACAAACAAGACAATTAAATTGTTCTTCCCATAGCTAGTTAGAAGGTTATAAAAAATAATATTGTCCAACAATTATCTACCTTGAACCAATTACATAATAATTCAAGGATATAATTGGAAAGAAGCTTTTCATAGAGCTATAATCCAAACACAAGATGAAGTGGAAAAAAAATAACCAAACACTTGATAAAAATAAACCCTCCATTACTAACTCTGCACTACTTATCCCTGCATTACTAATACCTGCATTACTAATCCATGCGTTATGAATCTTTATACCAAACGACCCCTAATTGTTTGGCCGGTGGGAGCAATTCTTCACTTTAGAGTCTTGAGAATAATGAATAAGAATGAAGAAATATTTTCCCTTTTAATAGGCCTTTAGATTTTAGTTGAATTAATTAATTAATGGTAAATATAGTATGATTATATCAACAACATTAACATATAATGTGTGATTTTTGAAGAGGAATTTTCATAAAAACAAGTAGCAGGCCTTAAATAGGACTCCTTAGGTACAATTTCACTAATTACAATTCAAAACTACACTTTGATTTCCTATCGCGAATTAATAAAAAAAAAAAATTGTGCTATAAAACATGATTTTTCCATTTCATTCTTTCACCAAACTAGCTAGCTCAATGAAAAAACACATGATGGAAAATAAATTCCCCATTAGTTATTTAATATATTTTTTCTTTTCTCATTGATTCAATCAAAATATCTATCAAATTTTCAGTGAAAAAATAACAATAATAATATAATTAAAAAATAAAGTAATACTAACACATAATAATGTGAGGAAACAAATAGATACTCCATACATATAATATGATTGTATACCAAAGCAAAAACAAAATAATAATTCTCTGTTTGATCATCGATTTTTTCTTAACAGTCACATCAACTGTTTATCATCACTTCCAATTCTTTTATCTAAACACATAACTACATACTTATAATAGCAGTTTCAATACTTCAAAAACTATTTACGATCAGCTAACACGAAAGGGCTCTAGATATATAATAGTCCCAACCAAACAATTAATTACTCATTGAAGAAGGTAAAAGAACATCACACAAGAAGGGTAAAGAGAAAATGCCAAGAGGCTTGTCCAAAGTGGATATCTAGTGCTAAATAATGCAAGAAGCCCAATTATTGTACAAGCCACCAAAACTATTAGCACTTGTGCTGAATAATCCCAAGTTAAGTCCTTTGCATATACTATAGCCAATAGTGTTGTCATGCCCATGATGTTGTTCCTGATCACTCCAACATATATCTATTTGCAAAAACATATCAAAATGATTGACACGTAAAGTTTATGAATTCTGAATTTGTCATCAAAGGAACTAACTTTGTTTTAGTTATTGAGTTTGGAATATTTATACTTGATGAATCTTTTTTTTAAAATGTAAATATAGGGTCTAAACAAAAGTTATCAGGTAAGTCACAACTCCTAATTCTCACATACTTAGCCAATTTTTCAAGAAGCCAACAAAGTTTATTTTCATATTGAATAAAAAAAATGTTATTTTAAGAGTTAAGATGTTTGACCAACTCTTTTTTTTCGAAGGCAGTATATAGGTAGATATCTTAATTTGACCTCAACTAGCAGCTAAACACCTCAACTTTGAAAATACACATCTAAACACCTTAACTTAGTTTAAATTGATCCCGTAAACACCCAACTTTGAGAATCCACATCTAGAATGCACAATTTGAGAATAATGCACATCCGAAAAAGTGTGCAACTTAAGGTGTCTAGACGTGCGTGCAACTTAAACCAAGTTAATGCGTAGATATACATTTTCAAAGTTGGGTATTTAATTGTTGCCTTGAGGTCAAGTTAAAGTATCAATATATATGCAACTTAAACCAAGTTAATGTAGTTACACATTTTCAAAGTTGTATGATTTAATTGTCAGATGAAAGCCAAGTTAAAATGTCTAGATATACAACTTAAATCAAGTTAAAGTGTAGATATACATTTTCAACGTTGGTTGTTTAGTTGTCAGATGAGGCCAAGTCAAAGTGTCTAAATATGTATTCTGCCTTTTCGAAAAAGTACTTTATACGAAAACACGCTTTTCAACATAAACAAATTTTAAAAGCTTGACTAAACAGACTATTATGTACCTCTGAGAAAGTCAAAGAAGCAGTTTTTGAGCACTTCTGACTTGCTGGATAGATTGCTGCTATTGTCATTCTTGCATTTAGAGCCAATGGTACAATCACAAAGGGGATGAGGAAAGAAGGCATTCCAATAGCTTTAGACAATTTTTTAATACTATCTACAAGTGGTTTTGAGCACAAAGTCATCATTGCAATTCCCAAAATCACTTGAAAAATAGATTTGTTAAAAGCCCATGTCAACAACTTATAGTTGATTTTTCCATCTTTTTCCACCTCATACACCAAATTTTCAACTTTACTCCACATAATCTATACACAAAACAAGACCACATTAAGTCAATCGCGAGAGGAATCTTTACATCGAAACTTAAAAAAGGAAAAAAGATTGAATTGAAGGATAAAACATATGTACATACGTATTGAATATCAACTGATTGATGTCAACGTGTATACGTATTTTTAAAAAGTAAAGTAGGCAAAACTCTAGGTCCTTAGTAGCGTTTGACAAAGAAGCAGAGAACCCTAATCTACATCAATTAGTACATGACCATATTTGTTTAATTTATCTTTTTCAACATGGATCCCAAAGAAATTAACAAACCGGTTACTATTTTATATTCAGTGTAATCTCACAAGTGGAGTCTGGATAGGTTAGTGTGTATACATCCTTACCCTTGTCTTGTGAAGGTAGAGAGCTAGGTCTTTTCGATAGACACTTATCTCAAGCTAAGTATGATCAAAAGTGATTTATAACAATCATACAAAGTTCTTTATGTATTCAATTGAAAAAGAAAGACTTATCCTTTTCCTAAGATGATCAAAAGTGATGTATAACAATCATATAGTGACGTCGAAAAGAGAACTTTCTTAATTTAGAAATCCTTCCTTACAATAAAGTTGAGGAGAGGTGATAAAGACAGGACATGACGTAACTTCAGCTTACTGACGACATGACATTAGATAGGAGGTTATGAAGGACACATATTAGAATAGGAGGCTAGTCAGATAGTTGAGAGACTGTTTCTGGTAGATTCTCGGCTCAAATAAGCCAGTCTCACCTATATATTTGTCAAGACTGAAGTATTAAGACAAATATTGCTAATATATTACCTTGTCATACTCATCAATGGCCCTCTTCTTGTCCTTGCAATCAGTCACACGAATAGCCTCATTGAGCCATCTTGTCATCCCCTCAACAAACTCGTGTTCATCGATCATGTTATTACGATTTGTATCAAAATCATCCATCACCTTCATGACCGAATCATCGCTATTTAGTTGCACATCACCATATTTCACTGAAAGCACTAATTTTTCCAGTTCAGGCTGTGTTATGAAATTGTTCCCATCAGTATCATACTGATGGAAAATTCTGCAACCATTACAAACAAACACATTAGACACATTTGTCCTACGTGACGTCTTACCTGACAATTTTGTGTTATATGTCAGGTAGGATGTGTGTCTACTTGTTCAATTTGTGTCTGTTTAGTCGTGTTTGGTATGAAGAAGTCATTTTTCAGGAATATATGACTCATGAGAATGTCATTTTTTTTGTGTTTGGGTACAAAAAAATTCCCCCTTTTATCTTAGGAGCAGAGTCAAGTTTGTTACTATCAGCAACAAGGCCTCGTATTATTATCGATAGTGACTCAGATCACCTCCTCAAACCTACCTATAACTTAATTATGTGTGAGCAATCAATCGTGATAAAAATGACCGATCCATAACTATGAGAAATGACTTCTGTCATACCAAACGCACATGATCTTTTCTTGTGATAGGAATTAGAAGGAAACTTACTCTTTTATACGATCAACGTTGGGACTTCCGTCATCGTTGAGAATGTGTTCATCTTCTAATGCTTGGCTTTCAACATGCTTCAAGATTTTTGCCATTAGTTGCTCAATTTCAGCTATTTCATCTCTTTGCTTCTTAGTATACTTTTGAACAATCTGTTAAAATATTGAAAAATTCTCAAATGAAGAGATAACATAATAATTTAAAGATATGATAATCAGAGACAGAGACGGACCCAAGATTTGAATATAGAGAGAAAGGCATAAAAGGGGGAAAATGAGAGATTTTAGAGTACATCGATAGCGACTCAGATCATCACCTCATTCAAAATTCTTCTAGTAGTAGAATCATCACTTCTAGCTAACATCTTAGCTTCTTCTATCCATCTTTTGCATCCTTCAAAAAACTCGTCCTCATCGATTCTCGTGTCATTGTTAAGATCAAAAGCTGTCAATATTTTCGAAACAGCATAGTTTTTATCAACCTTAATTTTCCCAGATTGCATATTGTTTACCAAATTCTCCAACTCAACAAGTGTTATGCTTTTGTTTGCATCCCTATCTGTCTCAGAAAATAACCTATAGCAAATGAACCATCGAAAAAATAATTACACGCTTAAATATGGTATCAGAGCAGACACAGGTCCTGATGCGAAACTACCTTTGGATGACCTGAATATCAGGTCGTCCTTGTTTATCAATGAGCATTCCACTTGCATGCCTTTGCATATGTTGAAGAAAAGCAGATAACAGATTCTCATATTTCGAATATTCTAAACTTCTTTCTTGAATCCATGGATCCAAAAGCTATGGGGAAAAAAAAACAAGAAATCGAAAAATTTCAAGTCAATAAGAATAAAATCGCACAATAAACGAACATATTATGTATGCATAATACATAAACATGCCCCTTAAACTTGATCTCAGCTAACATCTATGCCCTTTCAATTTTGGATATGCACACGTAGACACTGAATGTTGAACAAATAGACACATGCCTCCTGTGTAACATCCTACGTGTGCACATATGACTATTGGTTTGTATTGTGTCACGTAGGACTCGTGTGTCTACTTATTCAACTGTCTTACATTCAAGTTGGAAGGCATAGATGTCAGTTAAAATTAACCAAGATAAACTAAACATTTATATATTACGTCTATATTATGTACTAAGCTACCACATCCCCTTATGGTGCGGTCTTTCCCCGGATCCTATATGAACATGGGATACTTCGTGCACCAAACTACTCTTTTTTTTTTTGGTCATATAATACTACTCACGAAGAAAAGCAAAGAACGATGGATAAAGTTTCATAGTAAAATTATATTTTTTATCGCGATTCGATATAATTAAATTACCTGATAAATGAAGTATGTCAATAAAAATGTGACTGAAATTACAAGTGTGGTGAAAATCACAATACGCCTTCCAAAATATGTGTTGAAAGCATTAACAAGTTGCACAAGAGCAAATGGGATCAAGGAGAGAAGCATAATTCCTGCTGTGTAATTAGTCTTTTTGTCAATTGTAACACCATTATCTGTAAAAACAATATTGAAGAAATTAATTAAGATCACAACTTAGAAATTTCTTTTTTCGATTGACGGAATTAATCGTACTTTCACTATTGTGAATCGAGTAATTGTTTGTGTCTGACTAATCAAGTTTGAAAAAACATTTTTGTCAATATTAGATCTGTAATTTATGTTTTACTAATCAATAGTGTCAATATTAGATCTGTAATTTATGTTTGGCTAATCAATTTGAAAAATACTTTTGTCAATTTTAGGTCTGTCATTTGTGTTTGACCAACGTTTTAAAAGTCCTTATGGAAAAAAACTACTTTTGTAGTTAGTGTAATACATAAAAGTGTCCTTAAATTTGACATCTACGTCTTTCAATTTTGTATATGTACAAATAGATATTTAAATTTGTATAAAATTAAACTAATAGACACACACATCATACGAGACATAATAAACGTAGAACGTCACGCAAGATGACACATAGAACACAATTCACTACTTATAGTTTCTTAAAAACAAACTAAAAGATACATTTATATATTATGTCTCAATAGTTTCTAAAAAAGCCAATTTGTGCATGCGACGACTCAAAAGCACTTATTTTTTTTACCTAAAAGCTTGGTAAAAAAAACTTTACCCTCTAAAATAAACATTTTTTGAAAGGAAAAAAGGAAAAAACTTTTAGGCTTCCGAAAAGCTTAATCAAACAGACTATAAAAAAACTTACTAGTTAAAACCCGCAAAGAGTTGAAAAGTGAGTAGGACTCTGCAGGTTGCAAAGTTGATTTTTCATACTTCTCTTTTGAACCAAATATGACACATATTCCCCACATAATAGTAAGATTAAAGACTGTGGCTCCAACATTAGTGCTTACTCCAGTAGAGACTTGATTTTGAGCTTTATCTTTACTAGTAAAAACTCCAGAGGCTACAATAAAAAAAAAAGTAGTATTATTAGAATCATAAAACTAAGAGAAAATTATTCGGTTAAAACAACCCAAAGATACTCTTAACATGTTAGATATTATTCGTTTTTAAGTCAAGATTGTACGTTTTTTCTTAGAAGTCCTCACACCATTAAGCGTGTCCAACACTTTATATTGGTGTTGTTCTATTATTTTATGTTGTTTCCGTTATTTTCTATTACTTATTGGAAACAGTTGTTCTAACATTGAGGTAGAGGTCAGATCTGCGTACAAACCTCTTTGGATCCCACTTTACGGGGCTACACTGGTTATGTTTATGTTGTTGTTGTTGAACACCTTATAATTAGTAGCATCATTTTCTTTCGTACTTTCTATGTGAGACCTTATTCACACTCACAAATAATCTCCCCGTTTGAATAAGTTTCACATAACTCATCACCATCATGGGCTAATTTGGTGATTATAATTGGGTGACATGGCAAAAGGTACTAATTAAGTCAAGCCATGTGTCATCTTCACACTCATCTCGTCTAACTTATTGATTTTCATACTAGTTGTTGGGCTAAAACATTATTAAGATACTTACTATATAGACGTTGTTCACGCACCCAACAAAACAAGAAAAAAGGTAAACGAAACGACGATAAAAATAACATTTTTTACTAACCAATAACCAAGATAATTCTTGGAAAAGCCTTCAAGATTTGAAAAAGAGTAGCCCCAAAGATGCCTGTACTAAGTATGTTAAATAGAGTCTTACTACCATTCGAGACGAGTTTTTCTCCTACTATCAACAAGTACTGATATATCGCGATTAGGAAAATAAAACCTCCAACGCTATCAGCACACGGGAAAAAACCGTATATATGGTCACATTGGCCATACGTAGCTTGATATTCGACTCGATCGACTCCATTTGAGATAAATTGATCAGAAGAATTAAGTCTTAAAATTCTGCTTTGCACCTTAGTAACAACAAAAATAAATGTTATTATCAATATGAAAAGGCTTTGCATTATTGAAGAATGAAGTGTGTATAGTATTGAATGATTGAATCAATAGATAAAAAGGTTACTTTTATAGTGGAAATTCTTTACTTTATTAGTCTTAGATCAAACATTAGAAAAAATTGACTAGAAAAGTTAGCAATGCACATAACTGGCCCCTCTAGACTAATCTAAATTCGTGTTGAGTAGGCCAACTTATGAAATAACGCATTTCGTGTCAAGAAATTCTCCATTTCGTAAATCCTTATTTTTTAAGGGAAATTAAATGTGGGACTTTACCTCGCGAGCGTGAGCAATTTAATATGGGTCCACTATTGATAACATATTCATTTATATACATGGCCCACACTCTAGATGTTTGTTCTTAAGTGTGTAGAAGAGCATCTATTTATATGGTACCCACAATAGGCATAGGGTCGTTGGTCTCTTTATATGATTATGGCAATTCTCCGAACGTAAGCTTGATTTTAAAGTTAAGTTAGACCTCAAAATTAATTCCTTAGTAGAAAGTGATTGAGATTTCTTAAAAGTACTAAAAGAAAAATAATATAGTTAAATTGAAACATAGGTTTAATGGAAAAAGATGTTTACTCATAACAACACAGAATATCAAGCACGACTTCAAAGATCACAAATTTTAAAATATTGAATAAGCATTAAGCTTCACGGATTAGAAATTGACAAGGGTATTACGATTACATGCATATTCAAAGTTGAAGTGCTCAATTACTAACTGAACAGTAAGTTTAAATATTGTTTATATATATTATGCCTAGTTTATTTTGGTCAAATTTCTAAAAATCACATAGTTATCTTTTGTGTGTGTGTGTGTTTTCCAAAAAGTTTTTTAGCTTATTTTGAGAAGTATTCTTTTTCCAAAAATGTTTTTTGAAAGATTAATAATTTGTGTCTGACTAATTAATTTGAAAAATATATTCAAAATATAAACACTAATTTCAAATATTTGTTTACTCAAACACCATGATTATAAATATTAAAATATATCTAATAAAAAATTTAAAACGAAATAATATTATTATCGTGAATCGTGATGATATAATGCTAGTGATGCTGGCGTCACAGGACGATTCGTCACCATGATCTTAATACACCATATTTAATTTTTATTGGCTTCATTCAAACTAACTAATATTTAAATACAAATGTAGATATAAAAGTTTTAACTCCCTTAAAAATTTATATATTTAAAAACTATATACGAGATAAACTTCATAATATTTTTAAAAAAAATTATACTTAAAAAGGAACAATTTCGAAGAACTCTCCTCAGACTTACCTTATAACACTAATCTTCGTTGTAGTTTACGATATTACGCTCATTATAGTTTACGATATTATACTTACCTTTCTTAAAATAGGAGTATTTTCAAAATGATTGGGGAAGAATAATCTAGATAAAGTTACCAGACATCCCCTACTGACATTTCTCCATAATAATAAATTGATTGAAAGACCACCTTTTATATAAAGTTGTGACAAATTATAGTGCACTACTTGAAAATTTCAAGTAACATAAATCAAACTAATGTTTATACTAATATGGCTTGTCAATGTCCACTTTTTTTTTTTGTTGCTAGTGTTTAATTACAAATAGTAGATGTTAAAATCATATAAAACATATGGACCCAAATCTATTATTTTTAAAAAAGAAAAGGGGTATAAAGATATACATTGCACAAAAGGTGGTGAAAAATTCTTTTTGAATTATCTTACTCCACTATCTTTAGAAAGTATATGATAATCAAACTTAGGTCTAACTCAATTTTGAAATCATTAGTTTGTAATTTAAGTATTATGTAAGACCATACAAAGAAATGATATATTTGTGCAATCAACATGGGTGAATGTAATTATTTAGTTATAGATTCATAAGAATCTAATATTTTTTAATTAAAAATACATTAAAATGCGACAAATAGTAGGTTTAAACATATGACTTAAAAAGTATAACAGGTTCAATATTATAAATTTTAAAGATTAAATCGATATAAAACTCAGTCTTCAATATACTTTTGGCAACCAAGGTGGGACAATTAATACCCAAGGGCCATCGCGCGCGTAGAGTTAGTATATTTAGAGTTTGAACAATCATAGTATAAAAGTTTAACGTGTCTAGCTTTAATGTCATATAAAGAAGATGAATAATCGTCTTAATTCAATTTAAATGCTAATAACTAAATTAAACAATGCCTAATTATTTATTTAAGATTTAAATTACTCGATTTAATTAAGGATTATTAAAGTTCTCAAAGACATAAACATGTTTAATACCAAATGCTTGTGAATATTGATAAACTAGCTATCAAGAAATATTCTACTTCCTCTGTTTCAATTTATGTAGAGAATATATTTCATAAGTTATAATTTACACCATTGTATTTGCCTAAATTTTATATAAATGATATTGAGAATATTTTTTCTTTATTGTACCGAACATCAAAAAATAAGTAAGAAAATCCATTAGAAAGGAATTAATGTGACTATTGAAACAAGAAATGAATAAATTGTACTTCTAGTTCGGTTCATGTAGGAAAAAACAAGTCTCATAATAAGTGACAATCCACATTAATTATCTTCTTTTAGTCTCCTCCCACTAACCCCCCTTCTGTGTAGCCGAAATCATCATAGTGCTTACCTAGATTATATATAAATATATTTGGGATAATATTTTTTGATTACTTCAATTTATTTTAACAACATTTTCCTTCCTATCAAACACACCCTTCATCCTCCACATTTTGTAGGGGAAAAAAAAAGGAGAAAAGGGAACCACCACTATGGTTTTTGGAATGAAATCTTCGCGTAAATAACCAACATATATCCTATTTTTTTTTTATCAGTATACATAGATTATAGACTAATTATACATAAACATACACATTATGTATGAATTATACATTCGTCAGCTTTTTTTAATTTAACCAGTTAGATTTTACAAAAATATTCCATGACAAATTGAAAAACTCCTACCCTCACATCCTTCCTAAACAAAAGGAGAGGTGATTTGTTATTAGTAAAATCATTAATCCATTAATATTAATCCATTTTATTATAATCTCTCTCTCCCCCTACTTTCTCACCCTCTCTCCAAAAGAAACAAAAAACTAATCTTGTCATTAAAAGAGAGGGTGAAAGATAAAAAAAAAAAAAAAATTAATCAAAAAGAGAAAGTGGTACATTTGTTTTTCAATTTATATGTAGAAAAAAAAAACATCATTAGCAAATAAATAACATTAATTAAAAGAGGGAAAATGGGGGCATATAGAGCTGATGAAGATTATGATTATTTGTTTAAAGTTGTTCTTATAGGTGATTCTGGTGTTGGCAAATCAAATTTGCTTTCTCGTTTTACAAAAAATGAATTTAGCCAAGAATCTAAATCTACAATTGGTGTTGAATTTGCTACAAGAACAATTCATGTTGATGATAAGATTATCAAAGCTCAGATTTGGGACACTGCTGGTCAAGAAAGGTGTCAATTCTCTCTCTTTTTATTTCATTAACTCGTAACAGATTCAGAATTTTAACTCGATTAATCTATATGATGTTCAACCACATAAAACCACCTCTCTTTTCTTTTGGTAACAATAGCGTCATTCAGAATTTAGATGTTGTGAATTCAACAATGAGAAAATGTGTTTTGTAATTCACATCTAAGTCTATCGTGAAACAGTAGGTTCTTTGAAACCCGAATCTATATTAGATCTACCACTATATTGAAATCAAATTTAATAATTGTTTTTTAATAAATTTGATTTTTGAGTGTATATATATAGAATCACGAGACATTCTTTTGTTCTCAATTTGTGCGAACTATATATCTTCATCACTAATCAGTTCAGCTCAACTAGTGTGGATTTGTGAACCTCATATTAAGACCAGAAAAACCATCAAAACCTAAGTCTAATACTAATGTACACAACTTAACCATCGAATATATAAACATCCTTCTATCGCAGTCTTCCCTTATTAGACATAACCTTTTCTTTTTGCACTGAGGTAATTAAGGGGGAAAGAGAAGTAGTACGAAAAAAGTGATCATGTCAGTCCTACACTATGATTCTTCGTTCTCTTATTAAATTTCTAGTTAGATGATCACTATGTCCGCTACTTCCACAACCCGTCCCCTCCCCTCCCCAACCCACCTTCAACTAACAAACATCCTTCTATTGTTGTCTTCACCTATTGGACATAACTTTTTTTTCCCACTAGGGTAGGGAAGGAAGAGTAGTAAAAAACAAAGTGTTTATGTCAATCCTACACTATGATTCTTCGTTTACGATATCCCCCTTACTGCCCTGCGAATTATCTAATTATTTTTCATGTCTCAAAAAAAAGGTATCGAGCTATCACTAGTGCATATTATCGAGGAGCAGTGGGTGCCTTACTTGTTTATGACATTACTCGTCATGTAACGTTTGAAAATGTAGCAAGATGGCTCAAAGAACTCAGAGACCACACAGACCAAAACATCGTCGTCATGCTCGTCGGAAACAAGGCGGATCTCCGCCACCTCCGAGCCGTCCCCACGGCGAATCGAGCGGTTTTGCAGAAAGAGAGAACACATTCTTCATGGAAACATCTGCATTGAGGCACTCAATGTAGAAAATGCCTTCACAGAAGTACTCACTCAGATATATCGAGTTGTTAGTCGAAAAGCTCTTGATATTGGAGATGATCCAACTTCTGTACCAAGAGGACAAACAATTAACATTGGGAAAGATGATGTATCTGCTGTTAAGAAGGGAGGATGCTGTTCCGGTTAACCAAAAAGATCGATCCAGAGGTAAATCCAGAATCTAGAGTCAGCCAATGGTCAGTACGATCTTTGTTTTTTGGTATAAACACAATTCGAGAAAACCCACCTAGATCCGCCTCTGGATGTAAGTATATATATACACACATCAAATCCCATTTTCAACAAATGTAAGTTAGGCAAAAAGAACTAATAGCATATTATTTTGTGGAGGAAACTAAAGGGGGATGAAAGTACATTTAGCTTAAAAGTTTACTTGTTTTATATTTTTCATGTGTAATTTGTAAATCAAGGGAATTTCAGCTAAGGAAACTTTCTTTGTTACAAAAAAATGTTTGCAATAGACTCAATGTTACAAGAAGATGCATTTTGCTTCACCAACCAAAAATAGAAGTAAATTTGTTATTTTTTTCTCTTTTCTAAATGAATGAAAAGAAACACATTTTTTTCTTTTATCTTCTTCTGTACCAAGGGGGCGGAACTAGAGTTCTAGTTACGAGTTCAAAAGAACTCAACTGCTTTGACTCAAAAACTTGTATTTGTGTTAAGAAGTCCACTTAATATGTAACTTCAAACATTTGTGCACAACAATCCTTGGGAGTTTCTTGGGTAGTTCATCAGGATTCAGGGGGCAGATGCTTCCTAAGAGTAACAGAGACGTACAAAGGGACGCCTAAAGCTAGGATCCTGCTCGTGAGCATAAATCTCAAGTAAACATTGGAGGATCCGATACGCACCTGTCAAGATTTTTTAAGAGTCCGAGCAAACATAGGTTTGGGATGGAACGGTGTCTTCCACCCAATGGTTTTCTGCTTCCTTGTTAGTGGATGCAATAACTAGACACGAAAGTTGGCTATGCACATTGTGACTAGCTCACTTTTGCATTAACGCGAGAAAACAAAGGTTGTTCTTGAACCACACTACGCTGCAGCGATGCCAACTAAACTCACATTTAGGATGAGATCAGAGTAGAAGAAACGAAAAAGAAATGTAAATCTTCCATGATCCTTTATACCTGGAAAAAGTCTTGTCCAGCACTGTAACTAGTTGTACAAATATTGAATGTGGCGGAGCAAAAATGTTCATCTACTATTTTCAGTAACTGGTCTAACCAAAGCAAATGAACTTTGGGGATTTGTTGACATCAATAATTCCAGTACAACAGCATCACTGGAGCGGCTTCTCTTGAGACCTTGTTCTATCAAGTCTGCATTCAAAGATTGTCCTCGCTAAGTAACTGACATCATCATAGGCTTAGACGTTTGTATGAAAGAAACAGCTTAGTGTATATGTTCGTATTTACCAGGAGAAAGCTTTTCCGTTCCATAGAGCTCTTTCACTAAAGGGTTTGCTTCCCATTGACTCTCAGCAACACGACTTGTAGGCTGGAATCCAGCAATTTTACCATCCCCAGATAAAACAACCTGATTGGCATACGTACAAGCACATCAACTATGATAAACACATCTAAAGCAACAACTTCCAGGAACATATGAACTGGTCAATTGAAAACGTTCATGACAAGTCTGTAGCCATGTTCAACTGGCAACTATAGAAGAGTTGAAATCCAGATGAGACAAAATAAGTTAAGAAGGGTAGAGAAAGGTCTTACAAGAAAAGAAAAGCTAAAAGATAAAAGATAAAATTAGAAGTAATGGGAGCCGAGGAAAAAGTAGCAATGACAGTAGGATCTTCAACACTCAAATTTTATAATTCAGAAATCCCGTGAACTCAAAGTGCAAACCTGACTACAATTAGCTCATTTCAGGAAATTTTGAATCATTTATCAAGGGGGGTCCAATAGTTGTGGACAGGATTATTGTGTGATCTAAACTTAGATCAAGCAGTCAAGCTTGATAACTAGCTTGTTTAACTGTGCTTGTCCATAAAATGCAGCGGTTAGTCTTACATTTCTCACTTATTCCCAAAGGAATATATTTGGCTAAATGTTCACAAAAGACCAAAGCCTTCTGTTGGCCTAGATCTTACCATAACTAGCACAATACCATGCCTATCCTAATTATAGTTAATCTTGTGCTTCTATGTTCATGATGACAGAAAGGAGAAAATAAACCCAGAAACTACATCCTAAGAAGAGACCTGATAACTGGCAATATCTTCTCCAGCTGCTTTCATCTCATCTTCAATTCCTTCAGATGGCGTGGAGCTGGAATTGAGATCTAAAACTTTGGAATCCATCTCATTCTTCAGGTATATTGGAAGCTCCCCAATCCAAGCAGAGCTGCCAGAACCCATGACTACATCTCCAGGCCAACAATAAAATTCCTTGATTCTCCTAACAATGGAGACACAGTAATCTTCCAACTACAGAAACAAAGAGCATTTGGCAATGTGATGATTGAACAATATTACCTACTGATAACAAGAGATAGAACGCCTAGGGTAAAATGATAATCGACTAAAGAAGTGTAGAAAACAATAGAAGTGGCCAATAATGCAAAAGCATGTATCATCCACTACAGGGTAATAGTAAATATGGACCACAACAAATATAGAAATAGTAACTTCTTATGACAAGTAATAGAACTGAGGGTGTGTTTGAACAAATAAAATCCATACCTTGCAAGATTCCATGGACTGAGGCTGAATGGAGATCATGTCAGATGAATTGACTGGATTAACACCCGGGTGATAGTGCTTTCTAATCGGGAGATAAGGAAGATAACGTTGACCAAGAATTCTTATAGCAACAAGAAAAATTCCACTTGCAAGGACCATAAAGATTGCCTTTGACATAGAAATGCTTCTCTAGAATCCAAAAGGTGAAAATATTATTATCCATTTGGTTCAAGAAGACATCTTTGGTACTTGAAGTAATCATTTATATAAAAGAAAAACTTATATTCATATCAGATGCTCCCAAAAGATATAGAGTGCATGAATGTGAAGGAAGGCAATATCCAAAGAAGATACCAACTAGCCATTCAGGGATTCATGTGTCAGTCAAACACAAACCACTTCGAAAAGGGAGTTCAAATACTTCAAATAGCAAACTAATGAGGGTGCTTTATTAAAAATGTATTTGTTTGCATATTAAAAATTTTAAAAGAAGAATGGTTACAGAAAAAAATTGTCACTTCATGGATAATAACGAATAAAGCAGGCATGTATAGAGCTTATATATCATACCTTGCTAGATGATGAATTGAAAGATTTTGCAACAACACCCGATGATAATTGTTTGTAGGGAAGTGTATAGACATCTTCATAATACATATCTAGAACGTCACTCAGACCAACCTGGAAAAGTAAAACAAGACAAAATAATTATTAGAGATGATTACAACGACCATCAAGTGTGGACTTCAAATGAAATTGTTCCTGTAGATCACATCACATTTTAACCTGAGTCTTATAAGCAGACCAAAAAGGAAAAGCATTTGGAAACATCTTGGGAGATATAAGCATTTGATGACAGAGATGTTTGTAGTCTATTGGCTTCACACACTCCAAATACACACACCTACTAGGAGGGTTCATCAACTAAAATAAAATGGATGACCTAATACACATCTCACTGTTAGAAGTGAAGGTTGCAAATTTTAGAACCTTATGCTTTGGGGATAAATAACTTGTATGAACAACAAAAACCAAGGTGCTAGAAGACTAAAGTGGTCATATATTTAGCATCTACAACTTTTTTTCTAAACAATCTCAACATAAAAAAGAGGGAACTATAAGTAAGAAATAAAGAGCTTTTAAGAAAGTCATATCTCAGAGTGCTTTCTCAAAAGTTATATCTCAGAGTGACACTGACGAGAGCTTCCAAGGGAAAGGGAGAATTGAAAATTAAACTGATTCCCATTTTTCCACTAGAGCCCAACACACATTAAATTACTACTCCCTCTATTTCAATTTGTTTCTCTTGTTTTGACTTGCGCAAAGTTTAAGAAAGTAAAGAAGACTCTTGAATCTTGTGGTCTTAAACTAAAGATATGTAAAATGTACCAAAATGCCTTTAATCGTGTGGTCTTAAATATACCATGTGTAAAGTTGGAACTACAGAGTTGCCAAAAAAAGGAAAATGTGTTCTTTTTAAACAAACTAAAAAATGAAAGTAAGACAAATAAATTGAACCAGAGGGAGTATTTAATAGGAACTAAAATTACTATATATATATATATATATATATATATATATATATATATATATATATATATATAAAACACACAACACAAAAAATCCCTAACTACCAAGCAGGACCAGTCAATTGGCCAAGGAGAAACAAGAAACGGCTCTAGCAAAACCGACCATTCAAGATTTGGCACTAGTATAAATGTTGGACATTTTATTCCTACGTGCATTCCTATTTCCTAGTGTTAAATCTTCAAAGATTAAGGCAATTGAAATTTTCAACCTTTTATTGCATAACCGAGACGATAAGCAAATTCTCCACCAATGCATTAGCTTACCCCATAGGGTGACTAGGTTCAAACTCTTTTAGTGCTAGGCAATCCAGAGATAAATATTGGAGAATTTAATGGTTGTGAATTAATCAAATCAACAAAGCAAAGCACAACACGGTGAAACAATACTTACCAAATGCATCTATCTCTTGATAATTGTCCACAACTACTAAAACAACATCAACCCCAATGATAAGTGATGTCTATTCGACTAACTCATGACTAACTAGTGCCTCAAGGCAAAGGAGCTAACTTAGTTATCTTTATATGATACTTTTTGATGAAGTATCTGTTGTATGATATACATTTCATCAACCTTGAAGCTGATGCAAGAAATAGAAATGCAGAGAACATGGAGTTACCATTTGGGAGTGAGTCAGAAAAACCTCCCATGTGTTTGTTGCTGTTTCCTTCCACCCTTCAAACTTCACATTGTCAAGTTTCTCAGCATCAATCTGCAATTTGTAAGCAGGTACACACTCACTCAGCCAAGCAATAAATTCAGGGCCTCCAATTTGTTCCAGTTTGGAGTATGTAGTTGAAGTTAACCAATTGCCCATCCATCTTCCCTCCCTTGGTCTGTAATTCGCCCTTTCGGAAGAAAATTTCTGGAGCAAAACATTGGTATTTGCAACTATCTCGTATTCCATTAAGTTGTATAGAGTAACAGAGGAATCTTTTGAGACAATACTTTTATGTGTGTCAAACCAGGGGAAAAACTTCTTTGGGGCTCCACCAGGAGTTCCATCAAAGAAATGTTTTTTTGTGCTTTCGAGAGCAGAAAGACAAATAACTTCTGCAATAACAGAAATGACTCGTTCATCTGATGACTTGATGGCAAAAGATGGAGGTACCTGCTGATAGGAAAGGAATAACAGAACTCAACCTATCAGTATCATGTAGCACCTGCAAGGCAAAAATTATAAATCTGACATTATAAAAGAGCATAATGACAGAATTACAAGATAAAAAGATAGAAACATTAAAAAAGCTCCCCACCTCTCTTGGTGTTTCAAGATCATCCATATTCCTTTCTGTTCCTGGTATAAAAAGTACTAGATCAAAGTTCCAAAGATGTTGCAGCGTTACTTGTCTAAATGTCATAGCAAGTATATTTGTAGACGTCGTGCCGGAAAGCATCTCTTTAGTTATGGTACTTCTAAGCTTATGAGCTTTCTCCACAACTTTTCTTGCTGGTAAAAACTGCCAGAATGTCAAACTTTAGACACACTATAACCATCATTGCAATAAACAGAATCAAGGCCATGAAACTGTCGCCGCCACAAAAAAATGATGATCATCTACATATGAAGATGGCCCTTGCATTTCCGTGCCTCGAGCAGTGGGGCACGGAAGTAGCAATTCTACCATAGTTTTAAGACAGGGCTTGCTTAATGATGCAGGATAAACAGAACAAAACTTTCTTCAACGCATATTAAGAAAATGAAGCTAAGTTTACATCTGCATTAATTTTCAAATATCAGGTACAACTATATTAGTGCTTCTGAAGCAGTAGTACTTGTACATAAACTCACCAGTCTAGTAGAAATAGTACTATGCTCATCAGAAGGTCCCGGAAACAATGTTTCAACAACCATAGCATCCATACCAACGGCAATATGTTCTCCAGCAGCTTCACCACCGTCCGCCGCAGCAGCAGTGAGTGCCTGCTGGAAGTCAACAGCACCAACCAATGTCAGTCGAGCTAAATCGTTCTCATAAGTTCTTAAACAAGGTACAGATTTCTCATCTCCGTCGAAATCAGCTACTGCCTCGAGAATATTTTCCTCCGTCATCGGTTTAAACGGCTTCTGCTGGGCCGAACATGAAATGGAACGACGACGGTTTCTGTAAGGTGTGAAGTGTAAATTCCGGATGAACAGAGGACATTTTCTGATTGCGGAATTGGTTTCCGGTGAGGTTGAATTGGCCGGAGAGTGAGTGAGAGTGAGTGTGAACGCCATTGTTGAGGGGTTTCAAATGGCTAGGGTTTATTTCAAATTCGGCGCTTTCTGGCGGGTACTCCGTAATTGGGGCTCCGACTTTCGAGTGTGAATAAAACAGGTGATTTGCAAGAATGACCCGCAAGGGATTCTTTTAAGGGATAATTATATATAATAGCAAATTAATAACTTAAAATAAATGGAGTAGCTAGGGTTTGATTTAATTGTGCTCCATAGCAAAGGTTTGCCAAAATTTGCCAGCGAATTATACAATTGCAGCGAATTATACAATTTAGGCCAGTGAATTATACAATTGTATATATATGGTGATGCCAGCGAATTATACAATTTAGGCCAGAAAATCATACAATTGTATATTTATAGCGAATTATACAGTTATATGTTTGCTATGGAACACAATTATGCAATCTTTGCTATAACATACAAATATGAATTTTTTATTTGTTATATGTGAAAGTTGCACTTCTTTTAAGCTTTAGAACTTTTCGAATTTTGAGATTCAAACACATTTTTATTTAATTATAATTAATTTTATAATTTTTTAAATTATCAATTATTATAACGTATAGTATTTATGTATTTTATTTACAAAAAAGTAATGTTATTTCAAAAGAGTTTCTTAAAAAAAAAGTTTGGTTATCCATGTTTAAATTGTGTCACATCAATTGGGAAAGATGAAATAGTAAAAAAAAATGCTTTCATCTTTATATAATAATGAGATAATGATTAAATACACATCTGAAATATTATTATTTTCAAGTTTTATAAGTAAACTATCTTGTGTTCACGTTTTCTATCTTTTTTCTAAAATTAAAAAAAAAATAGGGTATGGGAATGGAGAAGAGACTATGAGATGGGGTAAATCGAACTCTCTCATTTTTTCATCTGAACTATCACTAACTAATTAGCAAAACGAACTCAAAGAGAAAAACGTGTGAGCTGCTAGAAAGGAGTTCGAACTTTATATACGTATGAATAACAAGTATATAGAATATGATCACCAATTCTAAGCTCACAACGTCTAAATTCTGAATTTCTTGTTGTTTTATAGCAATTCTTTGTTATGATCTCTATTTCAAAATAACAAATAGAACCATTTTCTTGTTTCAAAGTTCATGAATAAACAGATCTTTTGTGCTACCAATTGCATAGTTCTTGCAAACATATGTTACAAAATCTACCTTTTAAATACACACAATTGTTTACATTACTTCAAATAACCATAGAATAGAACTCATGATACTTTCTACATAAACTTCACATAACTAAACGCTCGATAGGTACTCTCCTACTCGTTGTTCCCTCGAGTTTCTGGTATGGCTGGTTTCCATTTACAGATGATCGATGCCTATGCAATTCCTTCGTGTTCTTATCGAGGTAATGCAGAAGGAAAACCATACCTATCGACGTAGCAAACATAGGAATAGGACCAAAGAACCACAACAACAAAGGTGTAGCAAAATAAAGTGATCTAAGTCCTAGCGACCAAAAATCACCTCCTCTGATCACAGCCAATTCAACGTAGCTAATCGGTATATCAGTATCAGGTGTACTGATTAGGTAATTCGCGTGAATGAAGCACCTCGATGATTGAACAAAGCACGAAAATGCCAGCATGAAGCAGAGAAGTAGGCTAATGAATTTGATTGACATTGTTTCTAGTCTTGTGTCACCATATATTAGTTCACTACTAAAAACACTATTGTTGGCCATCCAAGCTCCAATAAGAAAACTCAAACTTAGTGAAACAGATGCTAAGAATGTTGCACCAGAGAGACTAGATCCTAGAACAGTTAGAGCTGTAACAATGTTCTCTTTATCATCCTGCAAGAATTCAACATAAAATTTAATCAAATGTAACAATTGTCTATCGGAAACAGACTCTAGCTATACCTCTGGCTCTAAGGTAGGGTAGGGTAACGTATGTGTATACTCTACCTTCTCCAAACCCCTTTTGATGGGGCTGCACTAGATATGTTGTTGTTGTGTTTCGAGGTCACGATTGAGAGGATACATTGGTAATTAGTAATTACTATATATATTGGCGGAACCAGAAATCCTAACCAGGAAATTTGAGAAGCATGCTAATGCTTGTATTGAGGAGTTGCACCATGTGATTTACGAATGTAAGAGGAATCTCAAAAGTGGGGTTTAGAAATGGTGGTATTAAGGAGGTAGAGACTAGCGATCTTGTTCCAGATAGACCGTCAGCTTAAATAAAGCATAACGTGGCACTAGTAGTGTAATCATGAATTAAAGTTTTAACATAAGACAATAAGATAAAACAACGAAAGTATGTTTGTAAAGATCTTATTGATAGTGGAAAGAGATGAACAACAATAACTATGCCTCAGTTCCACGTCTTTTATTACTGCGTATTTCATATCATCATCATATATTAAAACAACATACAAAGTGAAATCAAAGAATCAAAACTAAAATTGAAATATGTTATTTAAACTTACCAACATAATTTTTTCAACCCAAGCTCTTTTGTCATTATTTTCAAATCCCATAACAGTAGTATGAGGAACTTTTAGGTATCTATAGAGCAAATGAAGATGATAAACAAACATAATAATTAAGCCAATTGGTACCAAGAACAAATCAAGGTACTCTTTTTGGAAAACCATTATAATTTTCTTCTCTTCTAATGTGAAAAAAAGTTGAATAATTTCAATCATAATATTGTTGTACAAAATTTGTTGCTTCAAAGTAATTAAATGGCATCTTTTGTTTGTATATTTATTAAGCAATCTCTTAACTTAACTTAAATGTGTTGGAAATAACTACTTGCAAATGTGAAATTCAAGAATCAATTCATACATGTCATATTAAAATTGGAAGCAAGTTGATAAGAAAGTATTGTTGCTTGGTTTAATACCCAACCGAACCGAAAATCAAATTTAATCGTAAATCGAGTCAAACAAAAAAACTAATTGGTATTGAAAAAAAAAAAAACTATATTTGATCTGGTTTGATTTTAACTAAAAAACTCAACCCCACACAAAACCAATCTGACAATATATATATATAATTTAAAATTTTATTTCACATGAAAATATTTATTTTGATAAAATTTCTAAATTTTTGTTTTATTTTTCCACACGTTTTACCTTTTAACATATTAGTTCAAGTTTGAAACTTATAATTTTGAATGGTCCAATAAATGTAATAGTCTATGGATGTTAGTAACTCTAATAAACTCAAATCAAAATCAAATTATACTAACGTTAACCATAAAAAAATCAATTAAACACTAAGAATGACAATAACGGATTGATGGTTGTATTTTTAGCTTAATCAGGCTAAAACTGCAGAAAATTTTTTAAAAATTTATAAATGATAAAGAACTTTAGGAAATTTTTTTAAATTTACAAGAGAAATAAAATTCATCCTTTTACACTCCACCTCAACTCTGTTTTCCCCTTCTCTCCAAAAATAAACCAAAAATCGAGTATTGATAGACAGTATTAAGCAATCAGCAAACTAAAAAAATTCAAACGTCTTCACTTTCACGATACAACGACTATGCCTCAATCCCAGACAAGTCGGTCTCGAGTCTCAATCATATGAATCGTCACTGTCCATGTCCGCTACATCTAAGCAAAGATGTGTTGACTATCTTTAAGCTACATTTCCTTGATCTGATGCGTCTTCGTGGTAATAAGGGGTCAACTTGCCATCTGTTAACGCTGTCTTGAGCCGGTCTCCGCCACCAACTTCCTGCAGCATTTTTACGACTTTTCTCATCGAGGGTCGGTTGATTGGGAGGGGGCTAGTGCAGAGGTGGCCAATTTGTAGGACTTTGCTTATGTCCTCCTTGAAACAACAGTCGAGTTTCGGGTCAATAACATGATCTATACCCTTCTGGTCTAGAGTAGTGCAAACCCACTTCACCAAATCCTTTTCCCCGTATTCGGGACCTACAGGGAGTTTCCCTGTCACTAGCTCGAGGATTACCACGCCAAAACTGTATATATCACTCTTCTCGTTCACCTGAAGTGTGTAGGCATATTCTGCAAGACGAACACAATTTAGTTCAGTCGGAGGAGCTCTACGAGAACCAGAAAGCAAATGTCAACAAAGAATGACCTGTTCTTGGAGCAAACCTTTAGTGTTAATGTACAAGGGCACTCAAGTTAGTACTATGTTGCTCGGACCCTCTAAAAATGTCGTTGCACCTGTATTGGATCCTTTAAAATTGATCAACTTTGGGAGAATCCAACAAAGACATGTCACATTTTTTGAAGGATTCGAGCAATGGACCAAAATTACTCATATATATTGGACGTTTAACAATCATCAACGACAATATACCCAGTGTAATCCCACAAGTGAGGTCTGAGGAGGGTAGAGTGTACAGCAGACCTTATTCGAGGCTTAATTATAATATACTAACAATATGCAATATGTTATATTTAGGCATACATCTTAACTACAATATGCAATGTAAGGCATAAAAATATTTCAAGAAAATCATGTTAGTAAAACTCACAAAGTGAAGGATTAATCCTCTAACCTGGAGCAATATAACCGCAAGACCCTGCAATAACTGACATAGACATGGTTCCCTTGTCATCGACATCAATCACCTTTGCCACACCAAAATCAGCAACTCGAGCTCCAAACTCCACATCCAATAAGATATTGTTCGACTTAAAGTCTCTATGAACAATCGGAGGAGCACAATCATGATGCAAATATGAGAGTCCCTCTGCAGCATCCATAGCTATCTTAAATCTCTTAGGCCAATCCAACAACCCACTTTTGCTGATGTGTAGTAAATCGCCCAAGCTTCCATTAGGCATGTACTCGTAAACCAAAAGTTTGCAACCCCTTGTTGTACAACAACACCATAGCCTAACGATGTTCTTGTGTCGAATCTTGCCCAATGTCTCAACCTCCGCTTCAAATCCATCATCCAGATACTTACCTTTCTCGATGTCACAACTCTCATCTGCTTTTTTCGAACTTCTTGAAAGTTTTTTCACAGCAGCAGCCTCACCATTACTCAAAACGACCTTGTAAACCTTCCCCGAAGAACCACTACCAATCAAGTTGTCTTCATCTAGAGCTCCCAGTACTTCATACTCATTGAAATCTAACTTATGAAACGACGTCAAGGTCCATTTCGATCTATCCAACCTTTTTGCTTTCTTGTAATTCCTATACTTACAATAGAACGAAACTAACCCAACTACAAACACCAAAACAGCAGGTACGAAAAGCAATCTCAGTAGCCATACATAACCAGCAGTTTTACCTTCATCTTTTTCATCACATAAACCTCCGATATCTCCACATAAACCTGGATTCCCCAGAAAGCTATTCTTATACATTCCCTTTGCATATGAAGGAGGAATACCACCCGAAAGGCTATTATTCGATAAATTCAGCTGATTGAGCTTCAAATTCTGCAACGCAACTGGAATTTCCCCCGAAAACTTGTTTCCTGATAGGTCAAGATAGTTCAAAACAGACAAGCTCCCGATTTCCCGGGGAATTTCTCCAGAAAGATCATTGTTTGCCAAGTTCAATTCATTCAATTTCTTCAAAGAATGAACCCCACTAGGAAACTTACCACTTAATTCATTGTTGTGAAAATCCATTCTTCCCAATTGCTCAAGATTCACTATACTAACTGGCAACGACCCTGAAAACTTGTTATCATTTCCCACAAAATCAACCAGACTTTCCAAAAAGCCAATCTCTTCAGGTATATTACCCGAAAATTCGTTCTTTGACAAAATCAAAGCTGATAAATTCGATGCACCAGCTATGGTTTTCGCGATTCCACCAGAAAATGAATTGTCCGTTAACTCAAGCAGCGAGAGGCGTGGCAGCCCCCAAAATTCCACAGGGACATCACCTGAGAACTTGTTATGAGCTAATCTCACACGTAATAAACTCCGGCATTGGCTTAAACTCCCCGGAATTCCACCGGAAAATGAGTTATCTATCATCAAAACCTCCTCTAAAACCCCATTTCCGCACAAATTAACCGGAATTTCACCTGAAAACTCATTGTTTGAAACATCAATCCATACCAATGGCGAAAATTTACCAAGATCTTCAGGTAAAGTTCCATTTAAACTATTACCAAAGAGCTTTAATTCATATAAATTGGGTGAATTTGCAATGGCTACAGGTAACTCACCATACAATTGATTCTCATAAAGATTGAGTGACTCAAGTGGCAACTCACACAACCCGCTCGGGATCAACCCGGTAACCCGATTCATCGACACGTCGACCCGCCTCAACGATGTCATATTCGACCACCCATTCACCGGAAACTCGCCGGAGAACGAGTTATTATACAGCTCAATTTGCTCAACACTAGTTAACTCAGTGAGCCAGCTCGGAATCGGACCGTACAAGTTGTTTAACGCGAGGTCTAAGTTAACAAGCTTATTTAATCCCCTTAATGTACCCGGAACCTCACCAATTAACCCACAGTCAGTTAACCAAAGCACCTCGAGATTCGTGAGGTTCCCAATCTCCGGCGGACCCACCCGGAGAAAACGGGTTGTACGACAAATTCAGCTGTTTCAAACTCGAAATATTTCCAATCTCCGGCGGATAGTCCCGGTTAACAAATTTTCAACCAAACCCAGAACTTCAAGTCGCCGGAAACCCCAAAACTCGCCGGAATTTCGCCGGTAAAGTTATTCCCGGTCAAATCAAGATATTTTGAGTAAGCTCAGCCAAACTCGATGGAAGACTACCCACTAACAAATTTTGAGCTAAATCAAGATGGACAAGAGATTTACAAGCAGATAACTCCTCCACCGGAAGTGTCGAGTTAATAGAGTTATTATAGAATGAAACGTACGTGATATACTTGAGCCGGCAAAGAAGAGAAGCCGGAAATGGGCCGGCGATATTGGTATTGGAGAGGTCAATAGATGTAACAGAACGAGTTAAAGAGTCGCATTTTACTCCATACCAATCACAAGGTGAAGAGTTATCATGGAGATTCCAGTTTGAAAAAAACACCATTTGGGTCATCAAATCCAAGCTTTATGGTGTGTAAATAAAGGGATTCTTGGTTTATTGAGAGAATCAATGTAGGTAACAGAAGTATAAGCAAGATTTGAAGATGCATTGTTGAAGAAGATGAATGGATTAGTAGAATTTTTTTCTGGAAAAACTGATTAAGCCATTGTTGTAAGTTTCAAGAAAAATCTTTGATTATATATATATGTTTTTCATGTTTTTTAGAGCCATCGGGAATATGATTGTGTTTTCATATGAATTTTTATTACTTTCTCCCCTCTAATATTAGTTCGATCATCTTATTATAAATCGTTATCTTATACTCTTTTTATTTATTTTTATTTGTCATATTATATTTTTTAAAAGTTAAATTAGATTATATTAATTTGATATTTTAAATAAGAAATTTAGATATTCAAAAACTATATGAAAAGTACTATAAATTGCAATTTTTTGCATATCAATATGATGAAAAAATACATCCTAGTAAAAGCTTTTAAAGTTTGACTCTATAAATAAAAATCATGACAAACAATACGAGACGGATAAAAGTATAAGTTATCCAACTTCCTTTCCGTCTAATAATGTTCACATCTTATTATATATAAATAGTTATCTCGTATAAGTTGTCCAACTTACTAAAGGAAGAAAGGATTAATAAAAAATTTTCCTATGAAAAGTTTTTTGATTGGTGAATCAGTAAACAAATTTTTTTTTATGATTTCTTTATATTCAGCGTAAAAAGAAATATAATTGATTAATATGAAACATAGAGAGTCGCTCATTTACTTGATTATCTGAACTTTCATTTTTATTGATGTGGATTCGATTTTTATGTTGTGAATGTTGCGTAAGCCAAATATATAGAGAGTGATAGAATCACAACTGCTATATCTAAATGTAGCTAATAAATAGTAAATGAGACAACAACAAAAGGAACACCAAGAATTAACGAGGTTCGGCAAACTTTTGTTTTCTTTTGCCTAGTCCTCAGACACAACCAACCAATATTTATTTCACTCCAAAAGAGTACAAGTGAAATACTACAAGAGAGAAAGAAGAACAAATGCCTTTGGAGATGAGAAGACAAGTGAGAGGTGTGTTACAAATGAATTAGGAGCTACCTATTTATAGGAGTGAATTCTTCCTATTGATGTCATCCATGACATCACAATATGTCAAAAATGTCAAGATTTACCTTGTGAAACCAATTTATGGTTCACCTAAATTTCACCTACAAAAGATGCTATCTTGACTTTTCTACCAATGAAGAATTATCCTCCTAACTACCATATCTTCTCATTAATTCATTTTTGAATCTTGTCAAATTTAACAAATCTCCACCTTGGCAAGATTCTCCATTTTCAACTTTCTCTCAACAACAATTTTGATTGTGTCTTCAACCATAATCTTCAATGTTCAACAATGTTGATCAAGTTCAAACAATGTTGAAACTTGACCGCAGTCACCACTTTTGTCAACATATCGGCAGGATTATCCGTAGTATGAATTTTCTGTATTATGACTCCACCATCTTCTATGATTTCTCGTATGAAATGATATCGGACGTCAATGTGCTTCGTCCTTGCATGATAAACTTGGTTCTTTGCTAATTGAATAGCACTCTGACTATCACAAAATATTGTGATTTCTTCTTGTCCAATACCAAGCTCTCTAAGCAATCCTTGAAGCCAAATTGCTTCCTTCGCAGCCTCTGTAATTGCCATGTACTCTGCCTCAGTGGTAGACAAAGCAACTGTTGACTGCAAAGTAGACTTCCAACTAACTGGTGCATTTGCAATAGTAAAACATAACCAGTAGTTGATCTTCGTTTGTCCAAATCACCTGCATAATCTGAGTCACAATATCCAACAAGATATTGACTATCTTTCTGCTCGAAAACCAAACCAACATCTACAGTATTATGAATATACCGTAGAATCCATTTTACAGCCTGCCAATGATCCTTTCCAGGATTGTGCATGTACCTGCTTACAACTCCAACAGCGTGTGAAATATCTGGCCTTGTGCAAACCATTGCATACATCAAGCTACCAATAGCATTCGCGTATGGTACTCTTGACATATATTCTCGTTCAGCTTCATTCTTAGGTGACATAGCATCACTAAGCTTAAAATGAGGAGCAAGCGGAGTGCTAACCGACTTCGGTTTTTCATTCATACCGAATCGGTTTAGTACTCTTTTCAAATATTCTTTCTGAGATAAATAAAGTTTCTTTGAATGTCTATCTCTTTTTATCTCCATGCCAAGAATCTTCTTTGCCTCACCCAAATCCTTCATCTCAAACTCCTTTCTCAGTTGAATCTTTAGCTTCTCAATTTCCTCTTGACTTTTAGAAGCTATCAACATATCATCAACATATAGGAGAAGATATATAAAGGAATTATCTTCAAGCTTGCGCAAATACACACAATGATCGTATTTGCTTCTTATGTACCTTTGCTGCAACATAAATTTGTCAAATCGTTTGTACCATTGTCTAGAAGATTGTTTCAATCCGTACAATGATTTTTCAAGTTTGCACACCATATTTTCTTTTTCATCAACTTTGAATCCTTCTGGCTGATTCATATAGATTTCCTCTTCCAAGTCTCCATGTAAAAAAGCTGTTTTTACATCCAACTGAACTAGTTTCAAATTCAACTGTGCTACCAAAGCCAACAAAACTCTAATGGAGGAGTGTTTCACAACTGGAGAAAATACCTCATTATAATCAATTCCCTCCTTTGAGCATATCCTTTGGCCACCAATCTTGCTTTGTAGCGAACATCTTCTTGATTAGGAAATCCCTCTTTCTTTGCAAATATCCATTTGCACCCAATTGCTTTCTTGCCCTCTGGGAGATTGGCAATCTCCATGTATGATTCTGATGAAGAGATTGCATTTCTTCATCCATGGCATTCCTCCACTTATCTTTTGTGAACTTTGGACTGCGTCTTTATAAGTGGTAGGAATGTCATCGTGCAATTGAGTTAGCACAAGCCACCATATCTGTGAGTCGAGCAGGTTTTCTTATTGTCCTTTTTGGCTTGCTCGTTGCTATTGATTCAAGTTGTGGTTGAGGTTCTTGAGATGGAACCTCCTCTTCGACTGGCTCTCCTTCAAGAGGAAAATCTTCTGCTGTTTCCTCGTTTGATCCCTGTGTTGGGAAAATTATCTTTCCTTCAAACTCCACCTGCTTTGAAGCACCATCAATTTGTTTGGCTTCTTCAAGTGTTACCTTATTTGTCAAGGCAGATTCATCAAAGGTAACATCCCTGCTGAAAATAACTTTTCTTGTCTCTGGACACCATAAACGGTATCCTTTGACTCCAGAAGTAATTCCCATAAATAAAGCTTTCTTTGCTCTTGGGTCCAATTTTGACTCTCTTACATGATAATATGCAATTGAGCCAAATACATGTAAAGAACCATAATCTTCAGCAGGTTTTCCATACCATTTTTTAAATGGTGTCTTCCCACCAATAGCAGCAGATGGTAGACGATTAATGAGGTGGCACGCATATGTTATTGCCTCAGCCCAAAATTCTTTGCCCAAGCCAGCATTGGACAACATACACCGAACTTTCTCCAGCAAAGTTCGGTTCATGCGTTCTGCCACTCCATTCTGTTGTGGTGTATTTCTGACGGTGAAATGTCTGACGATGCCATTTTCCTCACAATTTTCTGAAAAAGATCATTTTTGTATTCTCCACCATTGTCTGTGCGAAGACACTTGATCTTTCTGCCACTTTGAGTTTCTATCATCGC
>CM040620.1:1350965-1378498 GCA_022817965.1 Solanum lycopersicoides
TTCATCGCCTTCCATTTGAGAAAAATTCCCAAACTTCATCTTTTGTTTCATCGTATACACCCACAATCTTCGAGAAAAGTCATCAACAAAGTGTTACAAAATAGTGTCCCACCTAATGAAGGGTTTTGGAAGCACCCCAAACATTCCGAATGAACATTAATCCAAAATACCTTTAGTATTATGGATAGCTGTTCCAAATTTAACCCTTGTTTGCTTTCCCTTGATACAATGCTCACAAAAAGTTGCAAGTTTTACTCCTTTTAGCAATCCTTGATCTGATAAAGTTTTCAAGGATTTCCTCCAGCATGTCCCAAGCGCATATGCCACAGCTTGGTCATTTCTGCCTCCTTCTCGTCATTGGATGTTGTTGCGCTGTCCCAATAACTGTACTACCTTATTAGTGACATGTTATTATTTCTTCGAATTGCCTTTCATTTCCACCAGTGCACCAGAGCATATTCTCATCACGCCATTATATGCAATGACTTTGAATCCCTTTGATTCTAGGGCTCCTACAGAAATGAGATTTTTCTTCAAATCTGGTACATATCGAACATCTGTTAATGTTGACTTGGATCTCCCTTTCTTCGTTCTCATATGATTTTGAGAACGACCTCTCGCAACCAGTGCTTCTGCTTCTCCGCCTTTTTGTTTTTCTCTCTTTCTTTGTTCATAACTGTATAAGGCAGAACAAACTTCTTTGAGAGATACTTCATCATTCCCATGCAGTAGAGTCGTTTCAAGATGCTCGAACTCATCGGGAAGTGAACTTAACAACATTAAGGCCATATCTCCATCCGAAGAAGTCACATCCATATTCGCAATCTGTCGCCACTTATTAAAGCTGGTGATATGATCTTCATTGTGCTACCAGGAATATAAGTGAAGCGTAACAGTCTTCTTTTCATGTAAAGTTTATTTTGACTGTTTTTCTTCAAGAAATTTCTCCTCCAATGAATTCCATAATTTATTTTTCAGATGTTTCCTTCGTGTATGGATACTTTGTTCTCTTGCAAGGTAAGATCGAATGGTACCGCAAGGCAACACTGGTTGATAATCTTCCAATCTTCTTCTTCTCCTACACCGTCTGGTTTCTTTTCTTCAATGACAATATCTAGCCCTTGTTGAAAAAGAACATCAAGGACCTCGCCTTGCCACATTCCGAAATGTCCTGACCCGTCAAAAATTTCAACTGCAAATTTGCATTTGACACAATTCTTGTCATAAGCGAAGATGCCAATGATGACGTATTATTTGACACTTGATGTGGACTCATCATTTTTCTTGTCTTCCATTTTACTCAAATACTATTTACTAGCTAACAATGCAAAGACCAAAGTATAAATCTTTTTCTGATGTGGAAGTTCAGACTATGCTGCAACCACAGAGCATACTCAGATAATACCTTGCTCTGATACCAATGTTGCGTAAGCCAAATATATAGAGAGTGATAGAATCACAACTGCTATATCTAAATGTAGCTAATAATAGTAAATGAGACAACAACAAAGGAACACCAAGAATTAACGAGGTTCGGCAAACTTTTGTTTTCTTTTGCCTAGTCCTCGACACACACAACCAATATTTATTTCACTCCAAAGAGTACAAGTGAAATACTACAAGAGAGAAAGAAGAACAAATGCCTTTGGAGATGAGAAGACAAGTGAGAGGTGTGTTACAAATGATTAGGAGCTACCTATTTATAGGAGTGAATTCTTCCTATTGATGTCATCCATGACATCACAAATATGTCAAAAATGTCAAGATTTACCTTGTGAAACCAATTTATGGTTCACCTAAATTTCACCTACAAAAGGATGCTATCTTGACTTTTCTACCAATGAAGAATTATCCTCCTAACTACCATATCTTCTCATTAATTCATTTTTGAATCTTGTCAATTTAACAGTGAACTCATTTTCCTTCCCTTATCTATGTAACAAAAAAAAGGGTTTTAAAATAGTATATTATATAAAATTATTTCATTAAATATGTGTTGATACCAGAAAAATGTTCTCTTTAAAAATAAATAATTTTTTGTATTTATTTTTCGTGTTTGGTGCTCTAATGTGATGAATACATATTTGGAGGAGAGAGGCGAGTCAGATCGAGAGAGGAAGGAGAGAGGCGAACGAGATCAAGAGAGGGAGGAGAGGGGATGAATACATGTTGTATGCATTGTATTTCAAATACAAATACTGTGGAATATAAATTTAATTTTCAAATACAAATCGTTATAAAATACAAATTTCTCACTTACATTTGATTAAATACAACTGATATATATTGCATTCGACAGAAAGGATGAATGCATCTTAAATTCATATAAGTACAAATACAGTTGATACAAAATTCAAATAAAATTTTCCAAAAATAATTGATATAAAATATAAAACTCTCACCTATGTTTGACTGAATACAGTTGATACATAATATATTTTTAACCTATACTTCACAAAATCACAAATATTAGTATTTTAAGTGACGAAACAAAAGGTTGTTAAATATAGTAAGGAATGAAATTGTTTCAACATTTCCAAGACACGTTCCTTTCAGCTTTTATAAATTGGATAATTTCTTACACTTTTTCACATTTTGCGCAATTTTCGCAAAGAAATAATTCAGTTAATTGACATAACTTATTCAACTTACCAGAAATTTTAATAGTTTAATTGGTTGATTATATGGATTTTTATTTTGTTAGAATTCGAGTCACCTAGTTTGGTCAAGCCTTTTAGAGTTAAATGTTTTTTTATTATAAAATATAAAATATTTTTATAATAAAATATAAAATAATATGTATTTTGGAGAATTAAGGTATCTTATTAGGAGTGATAATGAGTTAAGACAATAATTAAGTTAAGATCAACCCAATCCAAGTTTGCTTGGATCAAAATGGGTAAGGTGACAGACTAATAACGGGTCAAGACCCAAAACAAGCTAATTTTTACGTAGCTTAATTATTTTATTTATTCATTTAAACTATTTTAGTACTTAGAAAAATTATTTTTTTCTTTATTATGGCTATATAACATAAAAATTGAAAAAAAGTTTGTTAAAAGTATTTTAACAAGATTTCTCATGACCAATTCGAATTACATCGACCCAATTTTAATGAATTGAAATGAGTTGAGCTAATGAATGACGGATCAATAAATCGCCAACTTAAATGGATTGGGTGGATTGAGCGGATTTGATTTGATTTTGCCAGAAAAAATAGTTGGTGTTTTATATTTTTATGTATAATTTTATTAAAACGTTATCAATATTATTTGTTGGTCCCTATGGTTTAACAAGTGATTCACGTAATTGAATGTTGAGTTGTGATACAATGAAACATATATATAGTTGTATATCTTTTTAGTTATGACAAATAAATTGAAATTTTGTAATACTTTTATGAAGTGAAAAAAGAAAAAAAGTACTTAACTATAAAGCAAGTTACACATTCATGTTGATTAAAAGGCACAAAGACACTGACTTGTTTACACTTCTTTGTGGACTTCGATCAAATAGCACAAACACATTTTACATTTTACGCGCAAAGAGAAAAAAAAACAATTTAATGTCAGTCCACTCTTTTTTTTTATATGACGGTATTTGATCAGTTCAAAATTTTAATATGTAAATTTAACTCGACTTGTTTCAGTTATCATAAGATATTTATATTTTCTAAAGAAAGTAGATGTTTCTTGATAGATATTTTGTAAAACTCTGTATGGTTCCTCAATCATCAATCTTGCATGATTATAGCAGTTGTGCTCGAGATGCTATGAATCGATTGGACTTGTCAATCTGATAACACTCATAATGATTGACTTTATCTCAATAGCACCTTTATTTGAATCTTCAAATGAGACTTCATATTTGAAATGCATGATCTCACTCAAAGTTCATTTAAAACTTGATCGATAAACTTGTGTTTATTGAAGAAGCTATGGAGTCGATTACTAACAGTACTAATGTGAAAGGCTTGTTGAAATTGATCCGCTATAAAATTGATATTATACAATATACACAATATAAGCATATGAAGTACTAAATGCTAATACATATATATTAATTTCGTTAATAATAATGATTATGAAAAAGTTATCGTAATTTATATGAAGATATGTGACTGGATACGATTTTTTTTATTTTTTTTAGAAGTTTGAATCTTGTTACGTCTTGTCTCTATCATCGTATAGAAGTGGACCATAGTAGCTCTCAATCTAAAGGAAATTAATTTCCTATTTCATGCTGCAAAGGTTGTTAAATTACACATCTTCGTATAGATATATGTGAACATCCAACCCATTTTCTTGGAATTCCTTTTTAAGTAATAATAATATTAAAAAAAATTATATTGATAGTTGAAAAGGAAAAAAAAAACTATTTATGCTATAGTGTTAAATATTTTTAATTGTTTGTGGTTTTGTAGGAAAAAAATCTCTGTAAGTTTGACCTAAAAGCAGACAAAATTTTACATCTTCCGTTTCAAAAAGAATGATCTAGTTTGACTTAGAACGGAGTTTAAGAAAAGAAATAAAACTTTTTAATCTTGTGGTTATAAATTAAAGTAATGTCAAATGTAACAAAATGTCCTTTAATCTTATGGTCTTAAACATGTCACGTGGAAAGTTAAAGTTAAAATGTTGTAAAAAAAAAAAGGATCATTCTTTTTAAAACAGACTAAAAAGGAAATAGGGTCAATTCTTTTGAAACGGAGGAAGTACTATGTTGAGAGTATTCTTTGACCATTTTTGCTCAACTACCTACATCGAAACCAATGGTTTTTATGATACGAATACGAAAATATTTTGGTGATACGAGTATGAAAATGACGAAGTGTGGCGTGAGGCTGGACTTAATGCCTTTATTTACGATATTTACATGTAGCTTTGAAGACACACGCATGACAATTGGCCTTCGGCCTTCTTGGGAAAACAGTGCAATCTTAATCTAAAACAGATAATATCATCCAAAGTATTTTTGGACCATGTTAGCTCAATGTTTAGAGAAAATCCTTTACCACAATGTAAGGATCTCTTTTGCAAAAACTGAAAGTCTTATGAAAAATTATTAGATTACATTCTAAAATTTTGTAGACGTAAGACGATACTTTAATGTTTTATCAATCCCGATTCAAAGGCTAAATTTGCAATAATTATCATAATAGGGACCAAATCTAAATAATAACCTAAAAAGAGGACATTTGCGTAAAAACCCATATACTAACATCCCTATAAATAGCCCCCTATAGACCAAATTACAATAACAAAAAAAAAAAAAAACAATTATTTTGCCTAGGTATTTTCTTGTAATTATGGCTTTGGTTCTTGAATGGAAAACACAATTCACCCTTCTCTTTGTGATTGTTGGGATGTATGCATCTGAAGTCACTTGTATAGACCTTCAAGATTCATCCTCCATGTTGCAAAAACACGAGTCGTGGATGGCGCGACATGGAAGAACTTACGAAAATGATATGGAAAAGGCAAAAAGATTGAATATCTTCACGAAGAACGTGAAATTTATCGAGTCATTCAACCATAATGGTAGTAAATCATATAAATTAAGCATCAATAAATTTACTGATCTTACTTCTGAGGAATTCTTGAGGTATTATACTACTAATCATGGACTTAATAATAAGTTTTCTTCTATAAAATCACAAAAATTATCTCCAACAACAATTTCATCATTCAAGTATGAAAATATAAGTGATGTTCCATCTGAAATGGATTGGAGAAAGAGTGGTGTTGTCACTAGCATCAAAGATCAAGGTCAATGTGGTAAGTCACAATTTCCCCATTCAAGAAAACTTTTGACTATATTTATACACTCTTTACTTTTTTGATTTCATATTCTCTTCTCGCTAAATATTCGATATGTCTCAATTAATATGACACGTTTTTTAGTCAGTTTCAGGAAAATTATGTCTCTATATTTTGATCTTACCTAGCTTGTACTTCTCATTTTATTCTTAATAAATGATTTATCGCCGTAGAAATATCAATATTTTGCATTTGAGATCACAAATTTTGAAAATATTCTTTTTTTTTTTGTGTTAAACTTCATCTTTAGTAAAAGTACATCATATTAATTAACACAGAAGAAATTAAGTTATATCACTAACGATTTACATTGTTAGTGTGGTTTAATCAGCCTATTATATATAGTAGGTTAATTAATATCATTTTCACAAGGGTATAATCCATCATTCTATACTATAGTCTATATCATGATTCTCTACTATATATGTGTATTTATTATTTTATATCGTTATCGTTATCGTTAGCCTGTAAAATTTAAACTCATTTACACATGAAAAAATGACAAAAATCTCACATTTAAGTTCTCTTATTACCATTATCCCCTATTAGTTTTACAAATTCTCCAAATCCCTCATTTTCATGCATAAGATTAATGTATCAGCGCATCAAATTAATGTATCTCGCGCATCAGATTAGTGTATCACGTATAAAATGTACATCAGACTAGTGTATCGTGTATAAAATGTAATGTATCTTACTTAACAATTAATGTATCAGCACTTATATTATTGTGTATAAGTTTGAGGGATTTCTGTAATTATAAACTTATAAGGGACAAATGTTAATTTTACCTTAAAAGTATGTGATTTTTGTCCTTTATAGGATGTTGTTGGGCATTTTCCGCGGTCGCGGCCTTAGAAGGAGCAAACAAACTCTCAACGGGAAAATTAATTTCACTCTCCGAGCAACAACTACTAGATTGCTCAACCGAAAACAACGGTTGTAACGGTGGATTAATAACCACGGCCTACGATTACATCGTAAAAAATATTGGTATCGCAGCAGAATCGAGCTACCCTTACGAAGAAAATCAATATTCATGCAGGATGCAAGACTCGATAGTAAAACTGAGTAGCTACGAGACGTTACCTCCATCAAACGAACCAATGTTGCTAACCGCGGTGGCGCGACAACCCGTATCGGTGGGTATCGCGGTGAATGAAGAGTTTAAGTCATATAAAAGTGGAGTTTATGATGGAAATTGTGGTGATGAAGTTAATCATGCAGTTACAATAATTGGTTATGGTACAAATAATGAAAATGGTACAAAATATTGGTTAATTAAGAATTCATGGGGGTCTAGTTGGGGTGAAAATGGTTATATGAAAATTGCTAGGGATATTGGAAATAGTGATGGTCTTTGTAGGATAGCTACTATGGCTTCATATCCTATTGTTTAAGAAAATTTGGTATAAATTAATAGCACATGATCTTTAGTGTGCTTGTTTGGTTAATGGTGTTGTACTAAGTTAAATTAAAAGTCCTTGTATTACATAATAATTGTAGTACTATGTTGTTTTGAAGAGAAAAGATGTTGGAATATTTGAGGAGTTTAATCATATTTATCGAATGGTCGCTCTATTAATAATTTTATTTTGTAAAATAAAAAGTTACACAATTAATGATATAATTATCTAATAAATTCACTCAACTTATTGCGTGACAGAAAATTTGGTCATTTCACCTACAACGTCATTCAACTTATGTTGTTTTGAAGAGAAAAGAAGTTGTATGGTTTGTGTGAGAATAAATCTTTACACACACTACAATATAAACAAGAGTTTAAGTTTTATGTATTGTTCATGTGAACAATTTTTACACACTATTAAATTATTATTACCTGTTATAGCAGATAACATCCTTTATTTTTAAGATCTTCGATCTGATCATATTTTAAGGATAATTGCGTGTAGATATTATTTAAACGATCTGATGATGATCGATGTAAAAAAATTATTTATGTTGATGGTATATAAGACTTTAACTTTAATAAACAGATCTAGAATATAAATACGACTTTTCTTGAAACCAAAAATGAACGCAAGTCTTCTAAAGCTTGAACCTCGAAACATAGTTTGAACTTATGAGACACGATAATAATATTTTTCACTATATATTTTTCAGTTCTAACTAAAAAATATCGTGATGTATTTTTTTTATCATATTATAGTGTTAATGGTTTTAAAGCTACACTAGTACACTACGTATGTGGAGTATTATAATACATGCGAAATGAACGTAAGTCTTCTAAAGTTTGTCTCTCTTTCACGTCTGAAACTTAGTTTCAACCATGAAATGCAATAATAATATGTTTCACCATGTATTTTCCTGTCTTGACTAGAAAAAATATCGTGATATATTTTTTAATCATATTATAGTATTATTACTTAACAATTTAAAGGAACTATTTATGTATTTCGCCAGAAAAAAAATGTCTTTCATTTCTCAATATTGAATCTTAGCTTGTTTACATTGGACAAGATCCATCATTACATTCGCTTACAAATAATCTAATACTCCAAATTAAACCAAAATTTAAGCGATTGGGTAAGAAGCTTTCATGGCGATCCCACAAAGCCCTCCCTTAACATTAACATCTCTTAACATTCTAATGTATCCGTCTTCGCCCCAACTAGTTCCCCATGAGTTCTTGACGAGCCAATACTTAGTACCACCTTTAGTTACTCCATAACCAACAACAGTAACACCATGATCTAATTCATTTCCACAATATCCAGTGAACACACCACTAGAATAAAATTGAAAATCTGATCCACCAGCATCAATCGCGACAGATACAGGTTGATTTGCAACAGCTTTAAGTAAAACTGATTCACTATTAGCTGGAATATCTTCATACCTAGAAATTTTCGCGATATGGTTGAATAATTTGTCCTTGTTACAAGTACTATCGATTCCCTTGTAAGGATAACTATTTTCCGAAGTAATTCCATTATTTTTTATAATGAATTTAAAAGCATAATCCATGAGACCTCCTTCACAACCCTCGTTTGAACCTATATCGCAATCAACCAACTCTTGCTCAGACAATGAGATCAATTTACCCGTTTTAATCATGTTAAGACCTTCTATTGAAGCCACAGCGGAAAACGCCCAACAACATCCTACAAAATTATTCACATAAAACGCGAAAATGTGTTACTATAAAATAACTTAGTTCAATTTTGTATCGCGAATTATTATGAAAATTGATTTGTTTGATAACTTACCACATTGCCCTTGGTCTTTTATCCTAGTAACCGCACCTTTTTTCCTCCAATCCATCATAATTGGAGATGAAGCATTTTCATATTGAAAAGACTTAGTTTTTATTTGTTGCTTAGACGGTATTTTGTATCCATTACGAACAGACTTAAGTTCCTCTTTTTTACGATCAGCAAATTCATTGATGCCTAATTTATATGATCGTGTTCCATTTTTATTTATCGATTCAATATACTCGAAATTCTGTTTGAATATCTTGAACCTCTCTGCCTTTTCTATTTCATCTTTGTATTCACGTCCATACTTAGCCATCCATTGTTCATGTTTTTCAACCATTGATGATTCGTATAAAGTACGAGATGTAGATTGAATAATCCACAAATTCAATACTAGTAAAGTTGCAAAAATGTGATTAGAATTAAACATATAAGCCATAATTTAAAAATTGGAATTTTTCAATATTTTTTTTTAATAAATAAACTATTATATTTCTTGGGTATTTATAGACCTATTTTTATGGTTCTTTTGAATTATTTTTTTTAAAGCATATCCACACAATACAACAAAAACAGATCAAGAAAATAGATGTGAATATTTCTTCAAACAGAAATAAACGCATTACACAGTGGAAACAAAGAGGCAACACTTTTTTAATTTAAAATTTTTAGGCAATATATATGGAAGTTTGTTTTCTATTTTCTTTTTAATTAATATGTTGAATTTAATTTTTTAATATATAATTCGTCTTTATGTCCACTCTTATTTTATTTTTTTTGATTTTTTGGTAAAAAGTTGATAATATATTATCTTAATTTCAAGTAGAAGGCTATACAATGTCGCATAAGAGTGTCACAAAGGGACACTTACATTACCTAGATTAGTCAAATTAATCGATCTGTTATTCGATATTTATTATATTTCACTTTTCAAGAGTTAAACTATATAAAAAAAAATGATAAACTATACTTAAGATGTATATACTTTTACCATATCAATGTTTTAAATTGCTTTTTATAGTATTTTTCATATACTAATAGAATTAATATAGTAAGAGCGTCATTTTATTTATTAATTAAGTTCATTAAACAAAGGGCAACTTTCACATATAGCAAATAAAAAGTTCATATTTGTATGATATAGCAAAGTTTGCATAATTGCGTTCCATAGCAAACATAGAAACTGTATAATTCGCTATACATATACAGTTGAAGCAAATTGTATAAAACGAAGTGTATAAAACGAGAAAGAGAAAGACACTTGGGCAGAGAACTGTATGAAAACAGAGTGTATAAAACGAATTGTATGATTATAAGTGTATAGAACGATTATATACAATTTGAATTTGTATAAAATGAGAAAGAGAGAAAGACAAAAGAGACTTGGCAGGGAATATACAATTGAATCGAATTGTGTAAAACGAGAAAGAGAGAAATTAGATACAATTTCAATTTTGTATAAAACGAGAAAGAGAGAAAGGCAAAAGAAACTGGACAGGAGAGTATTTTAATTGTATAATTATAAGTGTATAGGACGAAAATATATGTACTTGCATGTGTATATACAATTTTCTCACGCTTTATACAAACAGAAACGCAATTTATACATTTCGCTTCTGTTTGTATAAGTGAGAAAGGCGAGGGTGGCGAGCGAGATTTGGGAAAGTAGCGAACGAGATCTGGAAGAGGGGAGCGAGGGGAACAAAAATATATGTATTTATACAATTTCCTCTGCTTTATACAAATAGAAACAATTTTTATACACTTGTGTTTGTATAAAAAGTGAGGAAGCGAGCGAGAGATTCGAGGAGAGTGGCGAGCGAGATATTTGAAAGAGAGGGGACTGACAATTTTTGGCAAACATTTGCTATGGAGCACAATTAAATCAAACCCTAGCTACTCCATTTATTTTAGGTTATTAGTTTGCTATTATATACAATTATCTATAAAGAAACATCATATTCAATCATAACTACGATCCATATCACCTTTTTTTTTTGTGGGATTTGCATAAACATGATATTAACATTACTCAACAACCCTATTCCTCCTAACACCTATCCTCATGCAGGACGTTGCTCTTAAAAATCAAATTCATCACTTTGACTTTGATATTAGTTGAGACCGAATGATTTTTTTCTTTCTTCACCACTGTCCGATCAACAGTAAAAACACAAGTAGTTTCACTTACTATCTATATCCTCTAACTTTGAATATTCACAAGAAAAAACATTTAAAAGTGTATATAATTAAACAAATAAAATACATGTGTCAAACATAACGTTTATGTATTATGCCTTTATTTTGTTTGCGGGCCTTGCACCGGTGGACCGTTAATTGATTTGGGCCTCATGTAATGCATTCGGGTTTCCCCTAATCCCCCCTTTCTAATTTATCATCAACAAAAAAATAAACCCTAGCTCAAAAAAATTGAGCTGAATCTTCTCGGTTCATCCATGGAGAATTCACGTTCCTGCAAGAGTTGTCAAAAGCATACAATCGGTTCAGATGACACAACAGGTAATCCCGTTTGTTTATCATGTGGAACTTTACAAGATTTCGATAATTACGATGCCCAAATCGGTGGAATTTGTGGTCCAACCGGAACACAAGTCCGCACCGGCACCGCCGGTAGCGGAACAGTTTATAACTACAAAGAAACAAAAACTTACAACGCCCAGAAAGAAATCGAAGATTTAATGTACCAATTAGGATTTTCGAGCTTGAAATCTAGTGAAGTTAAGGATATGGTAGTGAAAGTTACTGACGGCGAATACGGGCAGGGTAGATGGTTTACTGTATTAGTAGGTGCTTGTGCTTGTATTGTTATGAGGATAGATGGGAAGCCGTTGGCTATTGTTACGGTAGCGAATATAGTTTGTTGTGATATTTATGAATTGGGTAGGATGATTTATCGGGTTGTTGATTTTCTTGATTTGAAGTTGCCTGAATTTGATATTGTTGATTCGTTCGAGCATTATATTAGGAATGCTCCGAGTTTTAGTGAGGTTTCTGAGGATTTGATTGGGAGGATGTTGAAACAGGGTGTTTTTTTGGTGCAGTGTTTGGTGAAGTGGTATGTGACGACGGGGAGGAGACCGTTGCCTGTTGTGGCAGCAGTTTTGGTGTTTGTTGCGCAGTTGAATCAAGTTGATGTGGTGATTGAGGATGTGGCGAATGAGTTGCAAGTGGCAGTTGTTACTTGTAGGTTGAGGTATAAGGAGTTGTTGGAGAGGCTTGTGAAGGTTGCTCGAGGTTTGCCTTGGGGTGAGGATGTTACGGTTAAGAATATTATGAAGCATGCGACTTTTGTTATTCAATACATGGAGTTGAAGTCAATGTCGAAGAATAGAAATAAAAATAAGAATTTTGAGGATGTTGGGTTTGATCTGGATTATTTGATCGGTAATTGTTTGAGCAACGGAAATGACTATGCTTTAGATGCCGACGACACCGTAAATGACTCGCAGTACTTTACGATGGATCACTCTACAAGGTTGAATATTGAAGGTCCAAATAGATTCCAAATTTCCCAAGAGTGTTTGGCAATGATTTATTCGAAGATGAAGGATGAAATGCATGTACAGCAGTCGACACATAGCAGAGATAATAGCATTAGGAAAAGGAAGAGAGGGTATGGCATGCTTTCATACACAGATTGGTGGAAGGGCGAATCAGAAATGAGCAAAAAGCTTTTAGTGAAGCAAATAGTGGAGAAAGATGTGGGCTTAAGTGTTATGCCTCCTTCTTTTGATAGTGGTTGCTTGGCATATGAAAGGAGAAAAGAGAAGATAAAGGCTGCAAAGTATCGAATCCATAAGACAATGTATCCTTCGGATGCTAGTTCAATTGATACGATTGATGTAGGCTCCCTCGAACACGTAAATGCTGGAAAGAGAAGGAAAAGGAAAATGAAATTTGATGTTGATTGGGAGGATTTCATTATTGAAACCCTTCTGCTTCATCAGGTGGAAGAAGTGGAGATAGAAAAGGGATATTATAAGACCCTGATGGACTTGCATGTTTTCAACTATTGAAGATCTAACCGGTCAGCTCAAACCATTATGTCAGTTTATGTAAAACTATTGCATAGAAAATTTTGTTATGTTTGTTTGACCGATCCTGCTAGATATAGGGGAACTTTTGTTAATATTTTCAATCTGTAGATTTGCGTGAGTTCCATACTAGTGGAATTTTAACATATATATTCTGTTTCTTTGGGTCCTATCTTTAACCTTTAACAACTGTCTTTTTATTTATATTCTGAGATGAAAAGTTCTGTTTTTCCCAGCACATATTCATTTTTGAGTCATAGTGAGAAGTTCTCTATTGTAAACTATCTTGATCTTAGTCCCTAGGCCTAGCTCGAGTGGCAAAAGGTGGAGGATTTGTGGCTTAGGTTGCAGGTTTCAAGCCCCACACCGCAAAGTGAAGCCCATTATTTAAGTGGAGAAGGGTAGAGGGGCGGGCCCATCATCCACCGAGTTTAGAAGGCTGTGATTGGTTCGAAGGGTGGGTCACAGATGGATTTCTCGGTTCTTAGGACTACGGTTTCCTTATTGGCTTCTAGTTATACTGTTATTTTCTTTTTGATAGGTAGTCATTTTTTAAGTTTTTATGCAACACCTTTTCATGCTGAATACTATGGTGATTTGAGGGGCCATAGATGGTAAACAATGACATTTTTATGTCAAGTTGAAAGGGTTTATTGTAGAACAATTATTTGTCCATCTTCACCGATTAGGATCATTGCTTTTCTGCTACCAAAGGGGAACTCGGAGTGTCGAGATTGCACGGAATTATAATTTCAGGAAATCAAACACTTTTTTAGATAGCAGACCTTCTGATAATTTGACGCAATCTTTATTGGACATTTATTTAAAGAAGTAAGAGATGATATGTGTATGTTTGATTAACGAAATGAAGCAAATGCTGAACAATTCATTAATAAATACTGAATGGTTATACATCCAACTCTAGTTCATGTAGACAGAGAACTTCCTACCAGCATTTGCAGCATTGAATAAAGATCTTTATTTTCAAAAGAAAAAGTTTTTTATATATTCGAACTGACTGAGGTATTTATAGTTGTAGAATCGTTCACTTTGGGTAGAGGACAGTGTTCCCTTGAGATCCCATAAAGTTATGTAAGATAAAAAAGGGCAGTTCAGTGCACAAAACATCCCGTGTTAGTAGGGTCTGGGAAGGGCCACACCCAAAGGGTTTTGATGTAGACCTAATGCAAACATTAGTGGCTTCAGGGTCTGGGAAGGGCCACACCCAAAGGGTTGTGATGTAGACCTAGTGCAAAAATTAGTTGCTGCTTCCACATCTCGAACTCGTAACCTAAAGGTCACATGGAGACAACTTTACTGTTGCTCCAAGGCTCCCATTCCAGAAATTTATGCAAGATACGGACAATTAAAGATCTCTCTCTGTTCCACTATCCAACTTCATATTATTTTCACTCTTGCTTCTGTTGAGCTTCCACAATTTTGTACGCGAGTACATATAATTAGCTTTTATCATATCTCAAAATTATTCTGCCTATTTAGTTGACTTTAGCAGTCATTCTCCTGCCTTTAAGACAAAAGAAGGATCTGCAGTGATCAATACCAATTCATTTTTAGTTGATATTCCCGATATCCTTTAGTGTGGGGGATGGTGATGAATGGTATGTTCTTGGTTTAGTCCTATTTTGAGAAACTTTTGGTTAGGAAGAGGAAGTTTTGATGCAGCTTACATTTCCAAAGTGCCGATGAAGGTTGCTTTTTCACTTGGCTGGCTACTAGAGGGGTGATCTTGGAGGCGGGAGAGGATGTAGTCGTATAGTTCTTTCATTGTGGTCTTTCCACGAGTTATGGTGTGATATGTTTCAAATAATGTGGTATTTCTTGGGCTATGCAAAGAATTGATGTTCAGTTCGAAGTGTGGAATTAAGGAGGAGAAGATGCGGTATTAATGTGGGTGGTGTAGAGAGAGAGAGAGAGAGAAATATGGGACCCTTTGAAGGGGTAGAGTCAAGCTTTTCTCAATTGAGAAGTAACCTTTGATCCCCCCCTTTTTTTTTTAGAGTTCCAAGTTGTATAGAAGATCGGGTGGATTTTAAAGAGAATCATATTTTGTTATAGATTCATTACCTTTTGGTACATTCCTTGTATACGACCAGGCCTTTTCCTATGTGTATGAATGAATATACGTTTACTTGATAAAAGGAAAATCAAGATTAACCGAGATGAAGTTTTCTGCTAATTTACTGAAACTTTGTGAACAATGATGACATTTTCAGCAAATTTGAGGTAAGGTTCGCATTCAAGTTGCAATAAATTTGGTTATTCAGCAGCATTAAATTAATTTGACAACTGCAGGATGCATTGACAGGACGGACGAAAAGAATACCTCTTCCTCCTTGTATTGTGCTTGTTTTTATATAGAATTCCTGTCACTTCTGTTCTACTTTGTGTGATTTTCAGCTTACGGGGCAGAAACAAATGTTACTTGCTGATGATTGTAAACAAACCTCCCAAGCTCGGGGTAAGGTCTGGACGTACACTCTATCCTCCCCATACCCCACTTGGGAATTACATTGGATATTTTGTTGCTGTTGTTTGATTGTAAACAAAGAAACTTAATTACACGAAGTGTATCTTTTATCATTTCTTTCATGAAAAAACATCTAACGACAAGCTTCTTATTTGGCTCAACATGGAGTTTGACTATCAAACAGGTTCAAGCGTAGGAAGAAATCAAAACAAGCGCAGACAAAAACATATAAATCTGAAGACACGCTTTCTCCCGTTACTGTCCAGCTGCAAAAGCCTCAACTGGGAAAGTTTTCGTGATGCCAGCAAGACTCTTGAAGTGAATCTTGCCAGTAGGAGGGTCGTCCACTGAGATGTCACCAACTGGAGGCCATAACATCAGTTCCTTAGCCTTCACTCCCTTGAGCTTCTTGATCCTCTTCTTCTCGACGTATCCAGTTATTTCAGCACCATAACTCACCAGCTTACTAATCATCTTGAAGTTATGTTCAACTTTTTTAGCTTGCAGGATCCACATGTACCCGGTGGTCTTCACGAACCCGACTTCGATCACATCAGCCAGAGGGAGAAGTCCTGCTGGGAGCTGATACTCTTCAAGAAGGGAAAGGGCCATTTTCAAGCCTTCCTCATGACCCTTCTTGACAATTGCTCCTTCCTTTTCTGCCATGACTTCCCTCACTTTTAATGACCTTTTGTTGCTGTTATGCTTATCTGATTGAGGGAACTGAATTTATAGTATGGTTTTTGCATGTAAAGAGACAAAACTTGATGGAGAATACAAAGAAATCAACATTGTATTTGCCACCAAAGCTACTGATTTTACTTTGTACTAGTTTTCATTTTTTTGTCTGTGTTTCCTCACTGCCAGCTTATTTTCTTGATATGTGCTCCATTCTTCCGTATAACTGGAGCCTCTGAGCAATGGTAAAGTTTGTCTCCCTATGACCTATAAGTCACGGGTTAAAGTCGGGGAAGCAGGCACTAATGTTTGTATTGGGATATATTATCTATATCACACCCCTTGGAGAATGGATCTTTCTTCGGACTCTATGCGGGATGCTTTGTGAACTGGAATGTCTTTTTCGTTTATCTTATACATTGTCCAAGGATAAGATGCCATATTGATACAAGGCTTGTCCATGGACTAATCACATACTTAAACCATGAAGATCAAGGTTCCTTGTATTAAAAAAGTAGACCCAACTTTACATTAATGTCATATTAGCTAATAAAATTTAGTTCTGAGGGTGAAATTACAAAAAATAAAAAAGTGATATAATTCAAGTTTGTGACTTAAAAGGGCAGTTTGGTACATGAATCATTCCACGTCAATGCAGAGTCTTAAAAAGGGCTACACTTAAAAAGATTGTGATGTAGATAGTCTATCTTGACACAAGTTGTAATACTGAATAAGTTAAAGGAACATTAATATTAATTCTTGTTTTATCATCTTAAATTTAACGTACTAAATTATGATTTTCTATTTAAGATAAATTGACCCATATGCATTGCATTTGACTCAAATAAAATATGGACGACTTGAATTATGACACGTGTATTATTTAACATGGTTGATCTGTTCAATCAAAGACCAAATCCGTCCATTTATCCAATCCATATTCTTCCCTGACCTCCCCAACATACTCTCGATACGAAGAAAAAAAAAAAACTCCCGCGAAATCAACCTTACAAACAATCTAGATGAGTTAAAATAGGAGGAACTTCTCAATTACAAAAAAAAATTATTCAATTTAAGTAAAATTAAATTACTTGTAACCACATAAAGACCAAAAGAACATGATAACCTCACAACAATAACTGAAAGTACAAAATATAAATCAACCCCTCAATTACACATTTCACTCACTTCCCTCTTTAAAAAAATTACAACATACAAAAAAAAAAAAAAAGAATAAAACAAGAAAATATTTTTGTAAAAAAAATATGACAAAATCAAGTGAAATTATTCTAATTGTTAGTGTAGTTTGTTTGTTTTCCCTGTTTGGTGTAATTCATGCTGAGTCTGAAGGTTCAACTGATCAGAGTAAAACTCATTTCAAGGTAGATGGAAAAGTATATTGTGACGTTTGTCGCACTCAATTCGAAAATCGACTTAGCAAGCCATTATCAGGTATACATCTGTAATAATTTTTTATATTTTCCCAAAGTTATGAAAAGATGATGTCTTGTTTATCATTATTATTATCAACATAGTTTGTGGTTTAATTTGGTGGTTGCATACATGTAACAAATTTGATTTGAGTGTTAGACCAATTTATTAGATCTATATATGATTTGGGATTATAAAATATACAAAAATAGTTTGATATGTACATTTGCCTTATGTGTTATATTGTTATTAGATTTTTTAAAAATGTCATATATATAGGTCAAATCCATCTTTTATATTATGCATTTTTTGAGAATCTGATAGAACTTTTATCTGCTCTGCTATTATGTGAAACATTTGACGCCTTATTTTTTTTTAAAAAAAAAGCTTTAAAAAATACATAAATTTCATGTATGCATGCATGTATGCAGGTGCGGAGGTACAATTACAATGTAAGAACCAAACAACTGATACTGTCACCGCAACAGTGGATGGTAAAACCGATGAGCATGGTTTCTATGAACTCCTCGTGGAACGCGACCACGAGGACGATATATGTGAGATGATGCTCAAGAAGAGTCCCATGGATGATTGTACTGAGATACCACATGAAAGTAATGCACAAGAATCAGCAAGAATCACCATTACAAACAACAATGGTATAGCTGATACTACTCGCCACGCGAACCCTCTATTCTTCTTGAAGAAAGAAGCTTCACCAGAATGCGATGAAGTATTTAAGGAACTCGAATTATTGCCTGAAGATATTAGTCAAACTTAAAAAAAAAATTGAATATAAAGTCAAACTATCTGAATAGAGTTTATCTTATATATATCGATAGTGTAAAAGAAGTTTTTACACTATCAAATGATCATGAACCATAAGATAATTGACATGTAGGATTTAAGTTTGTGTGCACTAAAAGTGCAATGAATTTTGATATTATGTGGATGTAATTTAACCTTTTATAGAAGGTTACGTATCAGGTGTTGTAGGTTATCAAAATGAATATGTATTAAATAAAGTTATCTACAATTATTTTTTTAAATAACTTCGATCATGTTATTTAAATTTATGTTTTTTATTCTTCTTTGCTAGGTATCTAGTGTGAACACATCAAATTAATTAACTCATCAGCCTATCTATTAAATCAAAATTAGGAAAGTGCTTACTAATAGTATAAGTATGTATCACCCTCTTCACAATACACAAAAAAGCAAATATGAAAAAAGTAGTCTTTTTTTTCTTCTTCTTTTAGATTTTTTTTTTTACAAAAAAATAATAGAAAAAATAACTCTCTTTCAATTAGTTGGATAATGTGGTGGAATTATACCAAAGAGAAAAAAAATTGAAGATGAGGGTTAGGATTTGGTATCAAGGAGTCAACATTAAAAATAATTTTTTTCAAAATATTTTTTCCGAGTAGACGGTTTATCAAAAACAATCTATTTATCCTGCAAAAATAGAGATGAGTCGATGATCTATTAGAAATACAACATATTTATCCTGCAAAAGATAAAGATAAAATTTGCATACGATATTTCAAACCCCACTTGTATAACAAATATATTGTTATATAAACATTAAAAATAACTCTCTATATATATTTAGTGGTAGTTAATGTATTTCTTTTCCATCACAATCACTAATAAAGTGAATTATTATTAGTATTATTTTTGTTTCTTGTTCCAAGTTCTTTGCTCTTGGCTTTGTAGTTGGAGCTACATGAACTAACTCAATATATTTGTCTTCTAAAAAAGAATATTACAAGTCCTATGTTCCCCATTACTCCAAAGTTAATTGGATCATAATGGAGTAGGTAAACAAATTGAGAATTCAATTTTGAAATTAAACCATAATTGTATAGTCACTAAAACCTCTATAATTAAGTCAACACAAAATATATTTTCTAACAATTGAAATTAGTGATCTAGTGTTGACGGGTGAGACGACGGTGTCCCTGAATTTAATCTAAATCATATCAAAAGTGAATATTAGTTAAATAAAATTTGAAAAGTGAATACAAATTAAATGACAACGTCCGAATAGTATGCCTCTTAAAAAAAATAACATACAATATAACCTTAAAATGAATATAAAAAATCAAATAAGAATAAAAAAGAAAAAAAAAAGAAAAAAAAAAGATATGAAAAAGGAGAAAAATATATTGAAAGATAACACTTAAAGAGCAATAACATATGTACATCTATTATTTAGTTTTTCTTTCTTTCAATTAGAAGTTTTTCCGAGATAGTTGAGATTTGTATGTCATTAATCAGAGAATCGTTTTAAATTTAAGTTATGATTATAAAATAAATTTTTCATAAAAATATTTTTCTTAGTGGATTTATTCCGTACGATTCAATTAGTTTGATCAATAAATTTCAAATTCAAATGTTTAAATTAAAAGATAATAGATATTTATTCCTTAAACATTAGTAAAAAGTTCTTGATAATATTTTATTTTTTTGAAAACTATGTAATATTATTCTTTTTTCTATCTCTAATAAATAAACACATCCATATATCAATGATCCAATAATTTTAAATATTCCAAATAATTACATATCCCTCTTTTTAAGGTCCCCTATTTAGTGGAGTAAGTTTTTGAAACTGAAATAAATCAGAATGTATGGTATCATTATCTCTTCCACCCCTAGCCATGCTTTTAAAAACATAGCTTAAAATTTAATTAATTAATAACTTTTTAATTTCTCTATTGTTGATAAATTTTAATTATATTTCCTCTGATATTTTTCTAAATATATTTAACTTTTGATTAATTGAATTCTCTCTTTATTTTCTTTATATTCATAAATCTGTCATAATTATTAACCATTTCACTATTTACTTACTCATATGTTATATTAAATTTGTATTGCTACTTTATATATATTTCGACAGTAATATACTTTTATAAATTTAAAAATATAACGTATTTTTACACGAAACGATCATAAAAAGGTATTTTAACCGATTAAATAATAAATATCTTGAAGAAATAATCGTAGTTGACCTTGTAGACAATTGAAAGGTCTCAATGGTGATTTTTTATGAAACTTTTTATGATTCTCTCGGCATAAAAAATAAATTATATTATATATAGTCTCATCAATTTATTTATTTTTATAATACAAAAGGAGAAATGCCTTTGTTTAGTTAGTGCATGTAAAAAGGCATATTTGTGGGGACAATTATTCCCAAAATTGTAGTCTTTTAATCATCGTAATATTTATCTCAAAAAAAAAAAAATGTACTATTAGAAATATATGTTTTTCTCATCGAAATTTATTATCAAAAAATTACTAATTTTAGCTAACATCCTGTTGAAGTTTTTATCTTATTGGTAAGCAATTTTCAATGAAAAAATAATTAAAAAATATTAATCATGTTTGACAAGTTAAGGACCGCTGGTACAAAGCATTTCGAGTTAGTAGGGTATATGGAGAAGAATTGCAACACCCTAAGGGTTGTGATGTTGAAATTTTTTAATACTAGCTCAAACCATGATATAGGTCACATGGCGATAATTTTATCGCTGGTTCAAGGCTTTCCTTCAAAAGAAAATTTTTCTACGAATCACCCATTCTAGTACGATTCTCACCTAAACATGCTCAACTAATTCGAGTTTTGATGAAATTCGATGTACTAGTGTTAGTACGATCACACCAATGAGCAAATTTTGATTGATTCTATATTTTCTTTTAAAAAAATTGTTTTTGACAGAAATTATTGATTTTCAGACAGTATCTCCAACAGAATTCACAGATAATATTTTCATTGAACCATTATATCAGAAAATCACTAATTTTCAATAGTATTCAAACGAAAACGTCCATAGGAAATCCATAAATTTCTAGTAATTAAAGTGTGTGTATAAATATGATGCAAATTTTCATGATAATCTAAACTATAATCTAGTTGTGAATATATATAGTTTTTTCAACTAATATATAATAATAACATCTAAGTATAAATTATAATCCAAAGGGAGATTTACTTATGGATTTTCACTAACTTGCTTATTCTATTAATTTATCCCCACATGGGTCATGATTTTTATTTCTCTTTTTTAACTTTTTAGCTGTGAATATTCTATCATTAGCTTGGCCACAAATATTCTAATGCCATTTAAAAAATAAGAATTAGCAACAAATAAATTTTATTGTAAATTTATTACTAAATAACAAATATATACCATTTATTTTTCTCCAATGCAATAATTCCTTTTCAAAATAATATATATATATATATATATATATATATATATATATATATATATATTCTTTATTAATTTAAAATTAATAAAAGTTGGAAAGAAGAAAAAAAAAACTATTTTAATTTTAGAAGAAAATCAGATTTCAACATCATGCCGACAGAAGAGGGGAACTAGAGCCTGGAAATAAGCAAATTGATAACTTTTTTTTTAAAAAAAAAAAATTATTATTATTTTTCCCAAACAAAATCATTTCTAAGATATTGATATTTTATTTATTGTACTTTGATCACATGATCATCACTTCAATCTCATTCAATTCAGACCAACTAAACTATTTAGTATCGTTATCTCAATTTATCTGATATCTTTCGAAATTTTAAAAGAAAAATATTATTTTTTAATCGTAATATTTTCATATGCTTTTTAATTGTCAATAATGATGACTTACAAGTTACGATAGAAAACTATAAATTATATGAGGATTTTTCTTAGAATTAACATGAAAATTTACAAGAAAATAAATTTCTCACAAATTTTTATACAAATTCCTAGAAAAATTCCCATACAATTCACATTTTCTTATGGTGGTACTTCTTAGTTAATTTTCATATATAAAAAGTTTATTGTAAGGAACTTAAAAATTGTATGTTCAAATTTATAGTTAAATTTCATTCTTAAAATTCAAATAGTGTCACAAGACAGAATGAATATATTTTAACAAAACAATGATTAGAAAAGTCCAAGAAAATGAAAATTGAAAAAGAAAAATAGTTCTGATCACTATAATTTTTTCCAACAGAAATAAAATTAATAGTATATACGTACAAAATTCAAAATTATTTTTCTTTCTATGCATATATATAAAAATAAAATTAAAAGAACGAAAAAAGAAATATAAAAAACAAAGGTTCAATCATAGAGCTAATAACTTCTTTTTAGAACCCTATACTTAATGGATGAAGAATATTCTTGAAATGAATTTTGAAAACATATAAGACAAAAGAAAAAAGATTAAAAAGTAAATAAAATATCCCCCTAACTATACAAAATATTTAAATTTTATCCTCTGTTATACTTTTTAGTGTATTCATATCCTTATTTTAAGCACAAATTTTAATATTCGCCCTTGACCTAAATAAAACTCCAACCTAAAGTATATAAAAAGGTAATTTTATACCATAGTCAAAAGTGAAACGGTAAATTTAATTATTTTTTTGTTTTCAAATTACTTAATATTAAAATATACCATGTTGAAGCTAAATACAAATTATCAAACTAATAATCGAAGCAATATGAATGATCCTAAAGTATAACGAAATGTAAAATTGAAACTTTTTGTTTAGTATAAAGATAAAGGGAAAACGGTATTTTTAGTCATTATATTAAGGCTAATTTCTTATTTTAGTCCTTGTGTTATCTTAACTTAGCACTATTGACCTTCAATTATATCAAGTGAGTGATTTTAATCCTTCAACTAACAGATCCGAAAGAGTTAACAGAGAACTCACTGCTAAAAGAAGTAATTCGAGTATTTTTAAAGTTATTTGCTTGAGAAAACAGACAACTTGTTTTTAAAAAAATCGTTGCAAATCTATCGTTCGTCGATGTAAGAGGGAGGGTTAATGCCTATCAAGTTGGTTTTGTTGAAATTGTAGCTCAGATTGATGAGCTTGTTCTTCAAGATAGAGACATGGAAGACTTAGTTTGTTTTTAAAAAAAGAGAGAATTAAAATAAAATATCCGAACTATCCCTTTTAGCAGTAAACTCTCTGTTAATTTTATTTTTTTTTGAATCTGTTAGTTGAAGGATCAAAATCACTCACTTGATATAATTGAAGGTTAATAATGCTAAATTAGATTACACAAGGACTAAAATAAAATATAGCATTAATATATGGACTAAAAATATCGTTTTCCCAAAGATAAATTTGATTTAAACATTTTTCTAATATTAATAATAATTTAAAAAAAAAAAGATAACAAGTAAAAGTTCATCATAATTCACTAACAATTAATCTCAGAGATGCTTTGTAGATGAGGTCTCCATACTCTAACTCTTCCTCTTCTTTTATCCCTTTGATTTGACGCCTTTTCAGATAATATATCACTTAGATATTGATCATCATAAATCAATAAATTAGCATTGTTATGTCCCTCCGATGTAACTTGCCTCATCTTCTTTTTATTCCTCGTGAATGATTTAGAACGAGTTCTTAACTTTTCACGAGGAGTAGAAGATGAGGATGAGTACGACGATGGCATTGGCATAAGGAAATAAATCTTGCCGCGTTGTAGCTCAGCATCAGGAGGGACAATAACAATTTTAGGAGAAATATTTTGTTGATGATCATTTGATGATGAAGATGTTCGTTTTTTTAATATGTGTTTAGGGTAAAGTTTCATAATTTGTGAAGCTTTTATATGAGAATCACTAATTTCTTCAACTTTACCATTAGAATGAACAATTCTAATAACATCAAGTGAACCACATGGAAGAATACAAGATAGGAAACATCTAATAGCATTTCTCATAATAGATAAAAATGATTTTTTTTTGGAGGTTTTTTGGGAAAGAATATAGAAAAAAGGGAAAAGAAGTCTATTTATCAATGAATAATATATTTTGGATTAAAATGATGAATTTTATTTTGTGGTTTTGGGGGTTTACCCTTTTTGTAGATGCTTCTACTTTTTCTATATTCCTTTTAGACTTTTGAGTTAATATTTTATATTGATAGTGCAAGAAAAATTGTACTTTTAATTTGTTATGTAGCATATTAGTTGTACCCTTATTATAATTTATTTGGACAATATTTTCTTATTAATTTGCTTAATTAATAAAAGATGATATATTTATATATTTGAAAATAATTGGATTTTCATTTTTGTTTCATCTTTATTGAGAAGATTTTATAGTAATGCAAATGTTATGACATATTCAAAAATCAAAAGTATTATCAGTTCTGATTTTAAAACTCTTAATTCGTATAAAAATTAAGAGATGTTTAAAACTACAGATTATAAAAGTTTTTTATTTCTTTTTAAAATTGTGTCGAGTTAAACTATGTCATACAAATTAAAGTGGATATAACATAGTAATAAATATCTACTTATTATAGAAATCTCCGTATAACTAATTTATAGGTGATCTGATTATGTAATATATTAAACCTCATTCTATATTTTCCCTTTTGAATCTATCAATTTCAGGATCATTTTGCAAATATGTGAAAACTTGGGACCTATGGGGTATATAACTAATTACTAGTGACACGTGTTTGTTGTTGATTGGATTTGCCAAATCAGCTCAACTGGGGTCCACAAATAAATTATATGACAGGTGTCAGCATTTCTGTGGTTGAATTCTCCTTGTTGGAGTAGTTGAACAGACTAACATCATTGTAGGCAAAACTATAAATCTTATGAAATGTATTTAAGATATAAATGAATAATTAAAAAAATTTGTTAGCACAAATTTTCAATAACCTCAATTCTTTGTATTAATCTTTATGATTTATTTAAACTTTGTAACATAAACTGAAACAGATGAAGTCATGTAGAGTTTATTAAAGTTACTATCTTCCACTTAAAAATTGAAATAGAAGAGATAACAGTCTTTTTATAATAGACTAGTCGAAAAACTACAATTTCTTATGAATTTTCCATAAAGTTTGTCGAAATTGTATTCGTCACACCTATTTTTGTCAGTCTTTCCATCAGACAATAATTTTCATTGAATATTATATATTTCTTAAAACTATAATTAGAAAGGAAAAAAACAAGAGAATTGGACCATATTTTTTCAAGAAATTATGAAATTGATTTTTTTTTCCTCTTATTTATTTTTATTTATTATTTATTATTTTTATGGGGTTGGGGATTATCTTCTTTTGAGACTAATTTCAATCTTTCAATATCTCCAAGCAAAAGTCAGGTGAGATGTAGTTTTCATGGGAAAGTGAGGTGTTAAATATGGGCCCTTTTACTTATATGAAGAGTCAAGTATAATTAAATTATAGTGCTTAGAGTAATGTCAAATATTTGCTTGTCCTATTTTCAAAAATATATTATATTATTAATAATTAATAATTAATAATAACTAAATAAAAATGTCTAACAACAAAACCATGTGCTTCTATCCTATCATTTACCAAAAAGTTCCAATATTCAAGCAACAAATATATCCACCAAAGATTTTCCTTTTTGAAATCAAAGATTTTTCAGATCCAATACTAAGTTTTCCAATAGTAGTATACTCATTAAATTTGCTATTGAGAGTTATCACGGGATAAATAGAATTTCTTTATTTTTAATCGGAAATTTTGAATTTAATTTTTGAATATGAAAAGTTTCTAGTGAAGAGTATTTCACCCTTAAATAGGTTTTATAAGATGTGAATCCATATTAATAATTATTCTGAATATCAGATGAGAAATTAGAATGATATACTTATTATATATGATGAAATTAAAAAAAAAAAAAAAAAAAGATCCATTTAATGTGCATTAATACTTGTACAAGTTAGTGGGCAACATGTTAGAGAAGGGTGCATTAGTGGGGTAGGGGGTGGGGGTCCTTTTCTAGTGAATATATGAAAATGAAACATCATATGATAAAATCCAAGATTGATTAATTAGATTTATGATTTATGGTTGATTAAATTGACAAAAATTAGAAGTCATTTTTTAAAGTTTTTCAGTTTTTGCTTTGTATTAATATGATGTATAACCACAGAAATATAAATAATTTGTTTTAGATTATAAATTTCGAATTAAATGTCTTTTGTTACTTTTATAATGTTGTTTCTATTCAAATAACATCACATAAATTAAGATAGAAAATTAATTTAAAAATAGAGAATCTTTACACAAATCGTTGATCTGTCGGAAACCTAAATGGAGCAAAAAGAGAAAAGCGATACTAACATGCAAATCGTTGAATCAAAATTCACTTTATCTGTTCTAATCGATATACATATATTACACATAAATTATTATACACCTAAGTGAATCTACTCTCCTATACCATAACATATTTTTGGCCAATCATCACCTTGGCTATAATTAAAAATGGAATTTAAGTATCTTCTAACATTTTTATCTTCACTTTACACTAAGGTTCTTACATGTTGTCACCATAAAATTCCCTTTGTTTCTCCCAATTATTCTAAAAAATATTTTCCTTCTTTATAGTATACTTATAACTATTATTATACTATAATATCATGGACATAATTTTTGAAATTGATATAGTATTTAATTCAATATTGGATGTTATCATTGTCATCTCATTACTATTAACTCATCGACATACTTATTTCTAATAGAGGGTAATTTATTATTATCAACTACTTAAAATGTTTAAAAGACATACCAATCTGGAGGACTCTTGAATTTTTATCAATGTCAATCTTATAACAAAAGAATATTCATTTCTTATCAAATGTTTAAAATTTATTAACAAGAAATGTGTATACATAACGTATACTTTATGTTAAAATATACATACACTACACTATCCATATAATATACATATTTATACATAAATTATACATTCAAACGACTATTGATAAACTAGAGGATCGAAGGATATATATGTATACAAGTTTTCAAATTTGTTTT
>CM040620.1:1379498-1577541 GCA_022817965.1 Solanum lycopersicoides
TAAGACGAAGAAAGTATACAAGGCATGTGATAAATTAAGATTAATTATGATAACAATACCTTTTCTTGTGGCACAAATGTTAGCCTTCACTTCTTTGAACCATCCCAATTGGTGAGTTAAAGAAATATTTGTCCATAAAATTTTAATATTTTTACTATAGAAATATTCAGCAGCAATAGCAGTAGCTCCAGCAAAAGCAAAATTCACTCCATTTTCTGCTTTTATGCCATTTTTCAATGCCAAATAAGGTGGAAGCAATGGCAATCCATATGCCTCAGCTACATATCGTAGCGGTAGAATCAGAACTTTCACTTAAAAATTGTGATATAAAATATATGAAGAAACTAAAAGGATTCATCAATATCTATGATATATATACATAAAAATAAATAAATTAATATTATTATAATTTTCTGACAAAAGAAGTTCATCCAAACACTTAACTTCATTCATAATAGTGCTTACTATATGAGCAATGCCCTAGTATCCAATCGATTACTTCTCATCAACACAAATACTGAATGTCTCTACCTATCAAGATTGGGCATATAAGAAAAAATTGACCTAGTGCTTTTTGCGTTCGCTAAGATCATGATTTTGTCCAAGAATTCATTGACTACTAAATCACCCTCTTTGGATCACGTACTCCCCCCCCCCCCCCCAATTTCATACTTCTCTTCTTTTTTTTTTATGAAAATAGTGTCATATTACCTTGAGCGTCTCGATTGACTATTCCATCATATATTTGTTACCAGGTACCGAGTGAGTCTACTTATCAAAGATTTAGTCATGTGAGAAAAATTGACCCAATGTTTAGCTTTTCTCTAAGATCTGAACTTAAGCCTCATAGTTCTGGTTTTAACTTATCGAATACTAAGTCACACTCTTAAATACTTACATTATTTTATATACTAACATTGAAAATAAACATAACAAAAGAAACATATATTACCAAAGAAGTCAATAACTAATCTTCCATTTGAGCACCGGCCGGTGGCATGTTTGAAGAATGTTTCTCCATAGGGAAGTTTTCCGATGACCGGAAAAGTCATGGCGCCGGAGAGAAGGAAGTTTCCGGTGTCGGCGAGTGAATCACCAAAGCTAAATATTGCATTATAAGATTGTGGATGGGATGAAACTAAGCTCAAAGAACAAAACACAATAATAATTTTCATGAAGATAGACATTTTTATCACAAAACAAACAAAAAAAGAGCACAAAGCTCTTTCTTAGTTTGCTTCACTACTATTAATAAAAGAGGACAATTATATTATTTTTTTAAAAAAAAATAGTTTTTCACTTGGTGTTTGGGTACTTTATTTTGAAGTATCGATTAATTTAAATTTGTGTCACGTAAGACCAATTAAAAGGAACTGATTTTATCGTGTAAGAATAAAAATCTCATACATCCTAACACAATCATTGATGCTCATTTTGTATAGTTTTCAAAAAGAAAATTAAATAGTTTGATCATCGTAATATAAATTTCCATCACAAAAAACAAAATATAAAAAAATATTTAAATATTATTTTAAACTCTTCCAAATTATCGTAAAATAAATAAGATCGTCTAATTTTACACTATTGCAAAATTTCAAATTAGTGCGGGCCCAATTTTTATTTCATGACATTTTTTTATTGAGACCTTTTGGTAATTTAGTCAATTTTACCAAAAATTCTCAAACATAAATTAATTTCTCATATTTGTTATTGTCAACTTGGGTTCATATTTATTAAACTTAATGTTTGAAACTTGGATTCTATACAAGGTGATGCATGTAAAGGGATAGATTAGTGACACTATTGTACGAAATTTATATATTTAAGAGGAAATATTTTTTTAAAAAAAAATTGTGGTCTAAATAAGTCTTGAATGTATATACAATTATAAATTATCTCATTATAGGTAAAATAGAAATTTAAAGTTTAATTATCTGTAAAAATAAAATATGACTTTTTTTAACAAATTAAAAACATCAATATAATTGGTACGAAGGAAAATAGGTGTTGTATATTTTGAATTAAAAAGTAAAAATGTTATATCTGTCTTAATTTACATGAATATATTTAATTATTGATAAAATTTAAGAAAGAAATTAAAAAAAATCAAATCTTGTGATTTCAAAATGTCTTAATATTTATGTAGCTATAGCCTATATCACTTTTTGATACCTCTGAACTTATCATAACATTTAAATCCGTTACGAACAAGGAAGCTATAAGTAATGCAACTATGAATCTCATGAACGATTTGATCATAGTTCAAAATGAATATTTACGACATGTTTTACACATGCAAATAAGACAGAAAACTCGAAAGGAAACGATGTTTCTAGTGATAGACGAATGAGTAATGCGTAAAAATTTGTCAGGCAATAGTTCACTCAAAGTTATAAAATAAGATATTGATTTCTCAACAAGATCAATTTTTCTAATTATATGATAAACTCTTTTTACTCGATATTAAAATCATAACCATATATTTCCATCAATTTTAATTTGTAGCAATTATTAGCACGGGTTAAATATTTCCTAGTCTATTTTTCTTGGTTAGATATGAGACTTAAATATTAGGTGTACAAATTAAATTATGCTACTTTATTTGGTGGTGGTGATAAATGATACAGGTAGTAAGTTTGGGAAAAGAAAAATCTTAAATATATAGACTAGAAGTAGGTGAAAGGACAAAAGTAGATAATTGTTTGATCGATAGGATAAGAATAATTATTATAGGAAAAATACAAAATTATTTTATCACATTTAATTATGAATATAAATTAAATTTAAAATTATTAAGCTTATCAACCATTTATATTAAAATTGTTGGATAAGATATTCTATATAAAACGTGAGATAACTAATCTTAGGTGATATCCCAACTCATTACTCATATATATTTTTTGTCTATATCTAGGTATTAGTATTAATTATATAATATATCCCACATATATTATATAATTAATAGTGTATAATATATGTATCACCATAGGCCCACTCTCTCATCAGTCTTTTGGCCCAGCCCTTTAACTTTCTTTTGGGAAATCTTTATTGGGAAACTTACATAAATACACTATAATAAAAAAATATTTACCATTTATAGTAATAATATTTCTTTTTCACTTGATCACTTTTAATTCATTTATAATACAAGTTTAATTCATATTACAAAGAATAATTTTATTCACATATAATACAAATTTTAATGATAGATAATTCATTTATCACACATTTTAATACACTTATAATACAATGTGTCAAACTTTTACCAAACAAACATAATATATTTTAAAAAACAATTATACTTCATATATAATTCATATATATTGCATACATAATTCTTTTTTAATACATATTGCAGATTTAACATAGTATTGCTATAAATGGTAATAAATAAAAAGTATTGCTAAAATCAGTAATTATTTATTAAAATGAACCAATTCATGTAATTTTTCCAATTTTTATAAATAGAACTATTTATAAAATAAATTGTACCAATATTATTGAATTTTCTTTATTCTTAAGTCATCTTATCTTTAATTTCAGTTTCTTGTTTTGTTTCTATTTATTTCTTGTTAGATTCTTCAGGTTTCTTGATTTTCTTTATTGAGTTCTTGGATCCACAGTAGGATCATTATCAACACGTTCATATTTTCAGCCTCAAGTCTAAATAAAGAAGAATGTTATATGTAGTTCAACAATCAAAGTAAAATCAATAGATTTATATGGTGTAAATTCACAATACATAATACACCACTTATATACAAAATTAGTAATAGCTAAAACTGAATACACGTAAAAACATACATCTCTATAGACTATAATAATTCGAATAATTGTAAAAAACTTAAACAAAGTTGCATTTGCATATCAAGAATAAACCTAAAACTACAAGACTACTTTCAAACAAGTTGGTGCATATATGTTACAATTCCAACTTTTCAAGATAAAAATCTCTAATATATATTTGGACAAATTATATATACACAATATACACTATTGGTCTGATATTCCCTTATTATAAAGTCCATGATTCATTTGGGGAATTGTGTATGGACCTTGTAATAAACCTTTGGCTATTAATTTATATGCTGCCTCTGTCAAATGTACACCATCCCAACTAACATATGAAGAAGGTGTATCACAATAATTTGAAGATGGTGATCCACATGGTCTCTCTGAGTCATAATTGTATACACCTCCCCCTCCACAACATGCTACAATAGTACTTGTAAAACCTACATAACAAAAATTGATGAAATATGTTAAATACATTGATAGTATACGTATATATATAAATAAAATTATTATCAGAGTATATAATTTAAATATATGACGTAATATGTTAAATAGATTGATAGTATGTATATATATAAATTATTGTCAGAGTATATATAAGTTAAATATATGACGATTTACTTACCAAATTTTTTGGGAGATTTGTAAATTTGCATGGCTGCATTGTAGTAATCAGCATATATTATGTTGGCATGAGGATGAATTTCACGAAGTTTATGAATTTCTTGTTGAAGTAATTGGTTATGATATTCAGAAAATTCATTTAACCAATTAATACAACCAGTTGAATTATCATAATCTTTTTTATTTGAATTTTTAAAAATTGTTAGATATGAAGCTGAACATCCAATTGGTAAATTTCCAGGTACTATAAATGTTTGTGCTCCAAGTTCAATTAATTCCTGAAAATATAATCAAATAAAATCTCAATTAAAAAATTGAAAAAAAGTAGCTAGAAAAATAATAATTTAGAGACAGATAAAATTTTATAGTTAAACAAAAAAATTACGACTTATATTATTTGTGAAAATGTATGTATAGCCTAAAAAGGGGACCTCCCTCCAAATTAGGTCAAGTTGTACTTATTTATTGTTCATGGTTATAACGGGAAAACATTTTTCGAAAAAGATATATAGAATATATCAATATATGAATTATTGCGATATGATAATATACTAGAAAGTCTTTCAAAAGAGGAAAGAGTTAGCGATAGATCATCAGAAAATTATATTCCATAACAAATTATTTAGCGATAATTAATTAATGATCATTTATCTTAATTTTTTTTTTTACTAATTCTATTATTAGTATAATATGTAATGAAAATAATAATTGATACTTACATTAATGGCTTGGCCAATGGCTGAAATAACTGCAGGCACAAATGATTTAACTTCTTCTCCTGATTTTCCTTGAGAAAATGGATGATTATAATCATTTCCTCCAATTTCTCCCATTAAAAATAATGAATTTTCAAGATATTCTTTGCAACCTGATTAATATTTAAAATAATTAGAATAATAAAGATTTATTGAGGCAACTTGAAAATATATATATATAAATAAAATCAAATGGCTCATCTACTTTTTAAAAAAAATTATCTATTTTTCCTCCTAATTACTATTATCAAAGACGGTCTCGAGAGGATCTTCAGCTCAAGTACATCAAAGGCGGACTCAATTCATATACACCCGTTAACTACGAAGATCATGTATATGTATATATATCTTGAGAATCTGGGAAAAACTAGAATATAATCAATAGGTGCACTTATGAGGAATATAGAATTGTCCTTGTGCTACTAGTACAAGTTAGAGAAACTAGACAAGATGGAGATTGTTATTAAATAATATGTGTAATAGTTTTAGTTTTCTATTTTATAAATATATATCATCCAAAGCTATTATTTTACAGTTTTTTTTATAAAAAAATAAATACATTTTAACATGGTGTCCCCACTAGGCCACTAATGTATTTCTTTTGTTTCTTTAGTTCTTGACAAAGTATATTGTCCATATATCTAATCAAGTAATTACGTTTTCTATTAGGACTCAAATATATAATTACTTTTGTTGATAAGATTTGATTACTTTTTATGAGTGGTTGATCATGAAGGAATAAGATTTTATCCTAATAAAAAATGTATTTGATTTAAAGAATATATTTTATTAGTTTTTAGGTTTATCAATCGTTAGATCCGTGATAATATTTAAATTTTATACGTTAATTATTATAATTTATAGTAATTTTAATAAATAAATTCATATATCTCGATATATAAGGTTAAATATTGAATCCGCCTATAAAAATAATTAAATTTGTATGTCTGGCTAGATTTTATTTATTTTTTTCTCATTGACAAACTCTATTCATCTTTATTTGATTTTTCAATATAGCAACCACTTCTCTTTACTTAATTAAAGCTTGTACTTAAAAGTTGGATCAACTTCTCAACTACTCCTTGTCAAGTCTTTTCTAATTAATTATTCTTTTTTTTTCCATTAAGAAAATGGAAGGCTAAATATAATATAGGGGTTGGTCCACTCTTGAATTATTTGTGATTTTAAGTGAGTGATGACTTTTGCCTCACTTATTCCAAAAAAAAAAAAAAAAAAAAAAAAAAAATATATATATATATATATATATATATATATATATATATATATATTTTAAAATTTTAAGCAATTTCATTTAATTTTTTTTATTTTGTCCTTGATGAAAAATATTTATGATATATTTAGGAGCTAGAGCAACTTTCAAAAGGTTTATGGTCACAATTAATATGTCATATTCAAAATCACAAATTTAAAATATGTTTTTTCTTATACGCTATGTTCAGTCAGATTACACTATATAAACGGAAACAGACTCTATATACTTAATGATGTGGTGTACTCATTAGGATGTGTTACGCAACGTTAAATCGGGATTAAGATTAATGACCTTGTATAATGTTAAATAAAAAATTGTTATACTAATCTGTAATATAAGTTAGTAGCACTAATTAATAATTTGAGTAAAGAAAAAGCAATAAATTGGTTGTTTAACATATATAATAATAATATATAGCTAGTACTCCTTAAGTTAAGGTTATATCAATCTTATTTTATTTTTAACTTTGCTTAGAATTTCTTTTTTCTTGTATTCTTTTTACGTATATGTTATGAAAATGATAAAATCTTTTTTAAATTCGAAACTTCTAGTTAAAGATGAAAAAATCATGTACATCTCATCACACCTCTGGTTGTGAAAATGACATGTCTTCTACTACATATGGTGTTTGGTTCATTAAAAGGGATAATGCTTCTTATCTAGATTTTTTTTCTGAATCGTACATTTAAATTCGAAATATCTAATTAAGAGTGAAGAAATCATGTTCAATCTCACCATACCCTTGGTTGCTATTTTTTTGAAAACGACAAAATATCTTTATGGTGTTTGGTCTAGTTAAGGGGAAAATCGTTTTTTTATCAGATTTTTATTTCTTATTCAAAATTTTAATTCTGAACCTCTAATTTAGAACGAAAAAATCATGTCGATTCCATCACAACTAACTAACTAAATTGGTGGTGAAAATGACATGTCACCTTATTGTGTGTTTGGTCCACTTTGGAGGTTTGCCACAAAAAGAAAAAAAAACTTTGAATAATTCAAAAAAATAATAATTAATACATTATATTATTGGGACTTACTTGTTGGTGAGTCACACAAAATTGGTAACATTTGTTTGAACCATTCCAATTGAGTTCCTAATGAAACATTAGTAGCTGGATTTTTTATTCCTCTTTTCTCTAAATATGAAATATCAACAGCTGTTGCTCCTGCCACTGCAAAATTCACTCCTCTTATTGAATTTTTGCTACTTGACATGTTTTTCATAACACCAACATAGGGTGGCACAAGTGGAAATCCCATACCCTCCGCTGCAAATAAGATCACAAGTTTCAGAAGTCTTTCGTTTAGCTTTGTAACACATTATTGCATAAATCGAGACAGAAGGACGTACGTATACGTACATACTCATGTTTTACTAAAGAAGAGAGATAATTCTTAACCCTTATACGTTCATAGACTGATCAGAATTCGAACTTGATGAATTTAACCTAGAAAGTTCTCAGTATTGAATTCATATAGTAACTTTCAAAATATATGTATTCAAACATTTAATATTTGTAGTATGTATTTATGTTTCATGTCAAAAATACTGATTCGATGGAGAAATGAAATATATATAGCTAGCTATTAAGCCATAGGGAGGAATGTATATGTAGAGTGAAGAATGGGACACCTTCTTTTATATATATAATTAATACTATCACGTTAGCTAAAAGATATAAATATCATTGTTAATACGTACCGATGAAATCTATAACGAGACGACCATCGGAAAATCGACCGGTAGGATGATGAAAGAAGGTTTCACCATAAGGAAGAACGGATGAAGCAACAATGTTATTGGATTTTGAGAGACGAATTAAGTTTCCGGTATCGGCTAACGAATCGCCAAAGCTAATTATCGACTCATAACATCCATAAATATGTCCAAATGATGTAATTAACAAAATAATCATACAAATAAAAGAATTAGAAGAAGAAGCCATGGGAATTATTTGAATTTTTTTTTTTAATAAAAAAAATGTTTTTTTTTTTGTGTTTTTGGCTATTGGATATTTTAGAGGTTCAAAATTATTATTTGAAAGTCCTCTAAGGAGTTTATGAAATTGGAGTTGCATTTATAGAAGATTTTGTTGACCTACCTACCACAAATTGTCCAAATGGCAATTAATCAAGGACCTACTAGGAAATACACTAAGTACATTTTTTTTATTTTTTTTTAATTGTGGTCAAAATATATTATTGAGTTCACCAAACTTTACTATTGACATTTTCTTTAATTAATTTCAAATAAAAGGGAAATTTGCACTTATAATCCTTCGAATATCAATGAATAACAATTTTGGATCTTTTCAAACAGTCAAAGCTCTTTATATTGTTGTTATAGCAAAATGTTATTGTGCAGGACATATAATATAATATAATTACGAAAAAAATAACATTTATAGTGAAATAGAAAGATAATTTTTTTTATACAAAAGGTATGATTATAGTTGTATAAATAAATCGAAGATAATATAAGAATAATCAAAATTGACATTTTCATACATAATGGACCAAAGATACAAATTTTAGTAAATAAAAAGTTAAATCATGTGCTTACTTATATTCATAAAGGATCAATAAGTAAAGTTTATCAATAATCAAAGGATCTATATTTACAATTACAAAATAAAATTAAGAAACCATTAAATTAATTTGTATTTAGTCACTGTTATTGCTATGAAATAATCAATATTCCAATACTTTCAGATACTATAGTTTTTTTTAAAAATATGTTGTCCACGTCAAAAAAGCTTATGGATTAGTAAACCTAAAATTGTTTACTTTTCTTTGCTGTTATTTTATTAATAAAAATATTTTAAAAAATTAAATATTATAGAAACTTTGATTGACTCACCAACACCAATGTCTAATTGACAAGGCCTTAGTAGGATAATATTTATTATTTTTAAATTTAACTAATTTATATTCGTGCTGGCAAATTTTACTTGGTTGAGCAAAGTGTTTTATACTAAAAAATAAAAACAATTCTAATCTTTATAATTAATATATTAAATTTCTATTAATAGTGGAGGGTTACTTTGACAAAAGTTGTGTGGGGGGGGGAGCTAGAATATACTTTTTATGATGTAGAAATTTGATTAAAATTCTATAAATATCTTTAAAATAATTAAACATATATAAATTATTAATTTAAAATTTAATCACCATAAATGACTTGAATTAATCTAAATTCATAAGCTTTATATTTGTGTTGTATCTCATATATATATATGAGATACGACTAAAATAAATACAAAATTGATATTTATGAATTTATAACATTAAGTCAATATATATTAATAATAATTGGATTTGAAATTACAATTTATAAATATTTAATTTGTAAATTCTCTTTTATACATATTTCAAGATTAAGAAAAAATTATTCAATTCACGTGAATCCAAAGAGAGTCATCCTTGTCTTCTTTTCTTTGTTAATATATATATATATATATATATATGTTTTATATTTTTTGTCAACAAAGATTACCTAATATTTAATTTTATTTTTTGTAAATACGTGATGTTTTTGTACAATGTAAAAAGAATATATGTGCATATATATAGAATACAAAAATAAAAGTAAGAAAGTTTCAATGATCTGTAAAGGTTTATGGATAATATATCCCTATATCTAGTTTTTTATCTTTTGTTTTATTGGTGCTAATGTCTATTGAATTATGTTTTAATTCGAGATTACTATAAAGAGTTTAAATTTTTAAATTTAATTTTAATTTTAATTGAATTTAAATATATATTATGTCATCATGCCTAATCATAACTCACTCTCCTACCAAAAATATTGTGAAACATGTAATAACAATATATCTAGCATAATCTTATAAATAAAGTCTGCTAATAACTTTATTTTTATCCTATTCAAAAAAATAAATTATTTTCCATGGACGGTAAATTAAAAATAAAGCAAACTAAAGCAATTTGGACATGGGTATATACAAATTAGGAATATATATATATATATATATTATTTTTATTTTTTATTTTTTTGAAAAAACAAATAAAAGTTTAATGGTGTTCACTTCATTTGACGATATCTACTACTTGATTGAAAATAAAAAATGTCACAAATTATTTTAGATTGCAAACGACGTTCGATTAATAAAGTGTAACACTCTCGCTCTATTGAAAAATATTTGAAACGAAATTATTAAATTCTATTGAAATTGAATTTAAAAGAACTGACTAAACTTCAAATTTAACTATTTGAATTAAATTCGAGGTTTATTTTTTCAATCCAAAAATCCAATAAAATAAACTAAGATTTCATGTTTAATTCGAATTACTGAATATTATTGATTTAGTTAATGTATATAGTAGGAGCAATTTCTTTGCTCCGTTTTTTATGATCACTAGTTTAATAACATGCCCAAATATAACAATTTCTTGCAATATTTAAAACTAAATTTAATATTTAATGACTTGATTTTTAATAATTATTTAAATATTATGATATAGAGTATTTCAAATCATGTATTTTAAAATTAAATGAATAAAATGCTTTTTATTCTGATATCAAATTTGAACCTATAAATTGTGATAATAAATATTTTTCTTGTTAACTAACTTTAAGTAACTCGTTTTAGTTAAATTAATTGAAATTTCAATACATATAATGAATACCTAAGGAATTAGATAAGTTTTCAAGAAAATATATCATGGTGACTACCACAAAAAATACCACAAATATCATACAAATATCACCACATTTTAAATGCCACAAATTTTAAGAGAAAAATAAATAAAAAAAAGGACAAAATGCACAGATGGAAAGTTAATATACTGGCCAGTGGGTCCTATAATTGGATAAGATTTTGAGAAAAATGACTTTAAACCATTTAGCATTTTATAATAGGAAAAAAATACAAATATTTAGGAGATGAAAGCTAAGTTGATATTAATTATTAATATGAATTAGGAAGAAAATGGGGTTGGTGAGAAGATATATATATGTATTATGTTGTTGTTTCCTAATAATTTTATGTTTTTTTAATAAAAAATATTTGTTTATTTCAAGATAAATAAATTTAAAAAAATGACATATAATATCATTTTCTTGTGGTCGTTATTGAAGAAGGTAATTTTCTATTATTGGTAGGAAATGTTTTTTTTTTCACGTAAAAATATTATATAACATCAATTTAAATATAATTTCAGATTTCATTTAGAAAGAAAAAACTAATAGATTAGTGGTAAATTAATACTTTTTCTATCTTAATTTATGTTGAATAAATTTTTTAGTCCGATCTAAAAACGTATATCACATTTCTATGACAAAAAATAATTAAACTTTTAAATTCTCTTTTTATCTTTAATATGATAATTCATAATCAGATAAATAATTAAAATATGTCTTAAGCACAAACTTTAGAAATCTTTATTAAATTAAATTACATATTCAATAACGCAATACTTTTTTACTATCACAACTTAAAAAGGATATATGTATTTGGACTATTAATTTCCAACTCCAACTGAATTTGACTTCTTTTTTTCATATTTGTAAATTGAATTTAATAGCTAAATATAAATTAAGATTAAATTATTTGACCATAGAAAATTATTAAATAGATATATAAATTTTTAAAAAATGGTAAATAAACTAGTTTTGTTTCATTACAATTCGATTAAAGAAACACACACATAGAGAGAATTTAAAGATAAATATAAATTTGAAATAAAATTATTAAATTCTATTGAAATTGAACTTAAAAGAATTGACCAACTCCAAACTTAATCATTTAATTAAATTTGAGTTTTAGTTTCTTCAATCCAAAAATCCAATAAATTAAATTGAAATTTTCTAATTTAATTCGAACTATCGAACACTCACCCCTACATTAATTTTATTGATTTTGTTAATGTATATATATTTGCTTTCTTTGCTACATTTTTATGAAACACTAGTTTAATAACAGGCCCAAATATAACAATTTTTTGCGATATTTAAAACTAAATTTAATATTTAATGACATGATTTTTAATAACTATTTAAATATTGTGATATATTTGAAATCATGTATTTAACATTAGAAATTATAACGAAATGAATAAAATTCTTTTATTGTGATATCGAATTCGAACCTATAAATTCTAATAAGAAATATTTTTCTTGTTAAATGAGTTGAAGTGACTTATTTTAATTAAATTAATCAGAATTTCAATACTAATAATGAATACATACGGAATTGGATAAGTTTTTAAGAAAATATACAATATTTTTTTCGTTCATTTTTATTTGTCATGTTACAAATATGATAATTATTAGTGAACAGAGGTATTAATAAATACCACAAATATCACCACATTTTAAATGCCACAAATTTTAAGAGAATACATTATTGTAAGAGAAAAAAAAAAGTAAAATAAAACATGAGAAAATGCACAGGTGGAAAGTTAATTATTAATATGAATTATGAAGAAAAGGGGGTTGGTGAGAAGAGATAATACATGTATGGTGACTATATTGTTTCCTAATAATTTCATGTTTTTAAATAAAAATATTTGTTTATTCAAAGATAAATAAATAAAAAAGAGAGTACAAAAAAATAGAAATATAATATCATTTTCTTGTGGTCGTTATTGAAGAAGGTATTTTTTCATTATTAGTAGGAAATATTTTTTTCAAATGAAATTTCATATGAATTTGAATATAATCGGACTTTATTATAAATATCAAATTTAAATTTTAAACATATTCTTTGTATTAGAAAGAAAAAACTAATACAGTAGCAAATTAATATTATTTCTATCTCATCTAAAAAGTATGTCAGATTTATTTGATATAAAATAATTCAAACTTTCAAATGCTCTTTTTTTTTTTAACAAGATGATTTATAATCATATAAATATCGAAATATGTCTTTAACACAAATTTCAATTTTTTTATTAAATTTAAATTTCATATTCAATTATATATCTTTACATAAACTGAAACGAAACAAAAGGAAACTAGTAAGAATAGACCATATATATTGACTAACACAACTAAAAATGGATATATGTATTTAGACTATTAGCACAACTAAAAATGGATATATGTATTTAGACTAACTACAAGTGAAATTGACTTCTTTTTTCATATTTGGAAATTGAATTTAATAGCTAAATATAAAGTAAGAACAAATTATTTGACCAAAAACAATATTTAGCCTAAGAAAATTTTCAGTGCTTAGTCAACGCAGATTTATATTCTTAGTCAGAAAAGGAAATATTCACCAACCACTCAACTAACGTCAACAAATATTTTGTTAGAAAATTTTATACAATTCACCCAAATCACGGGTAAATTATTAAATAGAAATATGAAATTTAGTCAATACATTAATGTATTATTTAACTTAATCTCATTTTGTTTATATTTTCTCTAATTTACGGTGTGCATAAAGAGAGACTTAAACTTTTATAAAGTTGATCAATTAGACTCATGAGCCTTATGTGGTATAATAAACATAGGGCACTATGTAGGACGCAAATTGTCATGTAGGATTTCACGTGTGTCTGTTTGTTGAACTTTGTACAAGTTTAAAGATTTAGTTATGCATACCTAAAGTTAGAATACGTAAGTTAATGTCAAGTTAATTGACATATTTATTTATTATATCAACATTTTGTTAATTTATTAAATCATAAATTAAACTAGTAATCACTATGTACAAATATATTTATATGTGAATCCATAAAATAACAATTAGTAATGATATTGTAAATATCGAAAATTTGTGAGATTTTATTATAAGACGTGTTTAATTGAAGTTGAGACTCTATAAAGTCTATCAATTCCAATAAGAATTTTTAGAGGCTACTAAACCCTAAAACCTGACTCATGTCTATATAAAGGATATTATATATACTCCGTGACATCTCGAAAGTTCCACCACAAATTTATGGAATATTATAAAGAGATCAAACTCTAAAAAATTTCACCACAAATTCATGGAATATTCATAAAGAGATTAAATCAAATCATTTTAAAATTCGAGAAATATGTCACTAACGACTCTCGAATTATAGAATTCAAGTCCAAGTTTAGAAAATACGTCACTAACGATACTCAAATTATGAATAAATCTTAAGATAAAAGAAAATTTAAGGGAAAAACAAATTTATACTCGCAAATGTTAATCAATAATATTATATTTCCTTATATTTTGTTTATGATTGTTATATATTTTTTGTCACTTACGTTTCTATAGCAATTGTTATCTATAATAATATCTCATTATAATAGTCCATATGTATGAAATCAAATCTTTCGTACACTATAATATTCAAAAGATAATAAAATAATTATCGTTATTACATAAAAAGTAACTATTATATATAGTCAAACTTCAAATAATGTTTCTGCATTATTTATTTTGCGCATGAATTGCATGTATTTAGTTACTACTATTTTCACTGTCCACTTATAACTATTATGTTATATTTTTTGAAAGTTAATTTAATTAATTCTATAAATTAAATTAGATTATATTAATTTGAGATTTTAAACAAAAAAATTAAATAATACGAAAAATACTATAAATTTCAATTTATTGCATATTAATATGATGAAAAAATGAAAAAACACATCATAAAATGTTAGTTAAAATTCTTACCATTTGACTTTAAAATTTTCCAACAAAGAATTATTATAATTAAAAATGAACGAAAATAGTATATAACTAGTTGAAGTATTTAAATGTGAATTAGTTTAGAAGATTTAGGTATTACAATCTTTTATTGTCAAAAGTAAATCTTAAGCAATTATAACTTGATTTGTCGATTGTGGAGAACTTCCTTTATCGTCGACGTAGACTAATAAAAATGATGATATACATATTTAATTGTACGATAATAAATATGTACCTAAAGTTGAATGTTAAAGGTAAATATATTTAAAAAATATGACGAAGAATAAATAAAACTTTTTTTAAGAGTATAAGCATAAATATATACTTTTCCATTTTCAGAATGAACTTGAAAATAAAAATTGAAAGAATTCATAGTAATTATAGCAAAGTTTCAATGCATATTCTGACTATGGTAAAAAATTATTCGTATCGTAACATTCACATTAAGCAAATAAATGCAAAATATGTATCCTTTTAAGTACCTATTTATAACTTGATCATTATTAAGTAATTACGTATTTTTACTTTAAATTTTAATTATCATAATTAATTTTTTTAATTTAATAATAATATCAAGTGCGACTAAATTTTTATTTCTAAAGAACTTAACTCGTTTTGTTTATTTTTTTTCTATATCTTTTGCGTGTAAATCCTGCAACATGGTAACATTTTTTTTGTTAGAAAATATTTTTTTATAAATATAGTCAACAATTCCTTCCTAACTTGTAGTTGAATAAATCAATTTATTAATTAGGTCTCTTTGTATTTATCCAATGTTATTAGTAAATAATTCAAGATTCCAATACTTTTATATATATTTAAATAAGGTATCACCATCACGAATGCAAATAGACTCTTAAATTTTATTATTACAATTTAACGACATGTTATACTAAAAAATAAAAAAGAAGTATACAAAAAAGAAAATATAAAACATTTGATGATTTGTATATGGATAATGAAAAAAATTAACGTTCTTTTTTAATTTTTTTATCTTTCATACATATCCATGATATGATTAATTTGTAATTACTTTTATCAGGTTGCGATGTTATATTAAATTTTTTTTATACGAATTAAATATCTCTAACTTCGAATTTTTAGGAATGAAAATATTTGGTTAGAAATATCATCCTTAGCAATAAATTATTTCATGAGTGAATCCAAAATTTATCGAAAATTCTAATATAATTATCAGACACCAAATAAAAATTTAAAAGAAAGGATTCGTGATTATTTGTTTTAAATGTGGGGACAAATCAATGATTATGTTAACTGTTAAGGTGTTTATCCACATTAGGTGCAAATTAACCTTTAATTAATTAAACTAGGTTTGCTGACAAGGTAACATTTGTTAATGCAAATATTATATATATATATAAGTGCCATGTCATGTTTCCACTTTAATCGGGTAGAGTTAGTAGTCCATAATATTTATTTAAAAATAATAATTTTATATTAATAAATTCGTTAAATATATACGCATACTAGATATATAACACTTGCTAAAATCGTTTATAAAACTTAGAACTCATAGTTGATATTCTAGTTTTGCCTCCATCCACGAATACAACATATTCAACAAAATTCATGATTATGAACCTTTTTTCAAAAATTGAGGATATTTTTATATAAAATTTTAAAAGTTTATATTTATATAAGTTTCAAAATAATTTACGCACATTTTAACTAATAATATTAAGTAATTTTATCCTTCAAAACTTAAATGAAATAGTAAACTATTGTCTATTGCTTAGTACTGTTTTTATCTTTCGATGGGATATCACACCTAAGATTTTATTTTGTAAACGAGTCATTTTCCTTTGTTTTAAAATAATAGTTTTAAAAATAATAATTACTTGCCTAAATACCTTATCTCAAGATGATAAAATTATTAATAACCTCAGAATTGTTATTCCTTATTCCTAATATCAAAGGATTTAATTATTTTAGTACCCAAATAATAGTATGAAAAAAAAAAGTTGGGTGGGTGGGTGGTCTCTATCTGATTTTGACATTACAAAAGATTTTATGTTGTGCAAGTGGTTTCTCAGGGTGTGTTTGGTATGGAGGAAATGTTTTCCATATAAAGTATTTTTCTAGAAAATGTTTTCCTGGAAAACAAATAGATTTTAGATTTATTTTCTCATGTTTGGATGGTGAGTAGAAAATATTTTTCTGAAAAATGATTTTTAGTGTTTGATTTATGAATGAAAAATATTTTTGAGAGACATCTTTTATTTTTAGTAGAGTAAAAAATAATTTATGAAATTGAAAATATTTTTAAAAATAAAATTATTATTTTTTTGGAATGGTGATGGGGGTGGGGGTAGTGGGTGGGGCAGCGGGATGAGGTAGGAGTGAAAAAATAAAATTTTGAAGTTAATTGTATTTTTAAAAAATAAAATTATTTTTTTTTGGAAGGAGGGGGGTTGGGGTGTGGGGGGCTGGCCGGGGGGTAGGAGTTTAAAAATAAAAATTCGAAGTTGAAGATATTTTTAAAAAGTAAAATTATTTTTTTGGTGAGGGGTGGGGTTGGGGGCGCTGGCCGGTGGTGGGTGGGTGGGTGGGGGTCAGGGATCGGGTGAAAAATAATAATTTGAAATTGAAAATATTTTTTTAAATTGATGTTTTTCTTTAAAAAAAATGTAATTTGAAATTAAAGGAGAGTTTTGGAAAATGTTTTCCTTAATTTTTGAAGGGAAGTCATTTTCCTTAATTTTGAGGAAAATAAGTTGATTTGGAAAAATATTTCCAAAACTTTTGTCCCAACCAAACATGAAAAAATTGAAAAACATTTTCCAGAAAATGTTTTCCTTCATAGCAAAGACACTCTTAAAGATTCTAATTAAGTGTTTTAATTCCCTAATTAGTTACTATTTAATTGCCTAATCTACTTAATTAGTATGTTACACTAATTGTTTGGCCGGTGGGAGCAATTCTTCACTTTAGAGTCTTGAGAATAATGAATAAGAATGAAGAAATATTTTCCCTTTTAATAGGCCTTTAGATTTTAGTTGAATTAATTAATTAATGGTAAATATAGTATGATTATATCAACAACATTAACATATAATGTGTGATTTTTGAAGAGGAATTTTCATAAAAACAAGTAGCAGGCCTTAAATAGGACTCCTTAGGTACAATTTCACTAATTACAATTTAAAACTACACTTTGATTTCCTATCGCGAATTAATAAAAAAAAAATTGTGCTATAAAACATGATTTTTTCATTTTATTCTTTCACCAAACTAGCTAGCTCAATGAAAAAACACATGATGGAAAATAAATTCCCCATTAGTTATTTAATATATTTTTTCTTTTCTCATTGATTCAATCAAAATATCTATCGAATTTTCAGTGAAAAAATAATAATAATAATATAATTAAAAAATAAAGTAATACTAACACATAATAATGTGAGGAAACAAATAGATACTCCATACATACAAATACAATATGATCATATACCAAAGTAAAAACAAAATAATAATTTCTTAGTAGAATTCTCTTTGTAATCATCGATCTTTTCTTAATAGACACATCAACTGTTTATCATCACTTCCAATACTTTTATCTAAACACATAACTACATATTTATAATATCAGTTTCAATACTTCAAAAACTATTTACAATCAGCTAATACGAAAGGGCTCTAGATATATAATAGTCCCAACCAAACAATTAATTACTCATTGAAGAAGGTAAAAGAACATCACACAAGAAGGGTAAAGAGAAAATGCCAAGAGGCTTGTCCAAAGTGGATATCTAGTGCTAAATAATGCAAGAAGCCCAATTATTGTACAAGCCACCAAAACTATTAGCACTTGTGCTGAATAATCCCAAGTTAAGTCCTTTGCATATACTATAGCCAATAGTGTTGTCATGCCCATGATGTTGTTCCTGATCACTCCAACATATATCTATTTGCAAAAACATATCAAAATGATTGACACGTAAAGTTTATGAATTCTGAATTTGTCATCAAACGAACTAACTTTGTTTTAGTTATTGAGTTTGGAATATTTATACTTGATGAATCTTTTTTTTTAAAATGTAAATATAGGGTCTAAGCAAAAGTTATCAGGTAAGTCACAACTCGTAATTCTCACATACTTAGCCAATTTTTCAAGAAGCCAACAAAGTTTATTTTCATATTGAATAAAAAAAATGTTATTTTAAAGAGTTAAGATGTTTGACCAACTCTTTTTTTTCGAAGGCAGTATATAGGTAGATATTTTAATTTGACCTCAACTAGCAGCTAAACACCTCAACTTTGAAAATACACATCTAAACACCTTAACTTAGTTTAAATTGATCCCGTAAATACCCAACTTTGAGAATCCACATCTAGAATGCACAATTTGAGAATAATGCACATCCGAAAAAGTGTGCAACTTAAGGTGTCTAGACGTGCGTGCAACTTAAACCAAGTTAATGCGTAGATATACATTTTCAAAGTTGGGTATTTAATTGTTGCCTTGAGGTCAAGTTAAAGTATCAATATATATGCAACTTAAACCAAGTTAATGTAGTTACACATGTTCAAAGTTGTATGATTTAATTGTCAGATGAAAGCCAAGTTAAAGTGTCTAGATATACTACAACTTAAATCAAGTTAAAGTGTAGATATACATTTTCAACATTAGTTGTTTAGTTGTCAGATGAGACCAAATCAAAGTGTCTAACTATGTATTTTGCCTTTTCGAAAAAGTACTTCAGACGAAAGCACGCTATTCAACATAATTTTTTTTTAAAAGCTTGACTAAACAGACTATTACGTACCTCTGAGAAAGTCAAAGAAGCAGTTTTTGAGCACTTCTGACTTGCTGGATAGATTGCTGCTATTGTCATTCTTGCATTTAGAGCCAATGGTACAATCACAAAGGGGATGAGGAAAGAAGGCATTCCAATAGCTTTAGACAACTTTTTAATACTATCTACAAGTGGTTTTGAGCACAAAGTCATCATTGCAATTCCCAAAATCACTTGAAAAATAGATTTGTTAAAAGCCCATGTCAACAACTTATAGTTGATTTTTCCATCTTTTTCCACCTCATACACCAAATTTTCAACTTTACTCCACATAATCTACACAAAACAAGACCACATTAAGTCAATCGCGAGAGGAATCTTTACATCGAAACTTTAAAAAAAAAAAAAAAAAAGATTGCATTGAAGGATAAAACGTATGTACATACGTATTGAATATCAACTGATTGATGTCAACGTGTATACGTATCTTTAAAAAGTAAAGTAGGCAAAACTCTAGGTCCTTAGTAGCGTTTGACAAAGAATCAGATAACCCTAGGGGATGACCATATTTATTTAATTTATCTCTTTCAACATGGATCCAAAAGAAATTAACGAACCGGTTACTATTTTATACAAACAAGAATATACCCAGTGTAATCTCACAAATGAAGTTTGGATAGGTTAGTGTGTAGACATCCTTACCCTTGTCTTGTGAAGGTAGAGAGCTAGGTGTTTTCGATAAACACTCATCAAGTATGATCTCCTCTTATAGATAGAGTAAAAAAGATCAAACAAAGTTCTTTATGTATTCAATTGAAAAAGAAAGGCTAAAGTTGAGGAGAGGTGATTAGACAGGACATGACGTAACTTCAGCTTACCGACGACATGACATTAGATAGGAGGTTATGAAGGACACATATTAGAATAGGAGGCTAGTTAGATAGTCGAGAGACTGTTTCTGGTAGATTCTCGGCTCGAGTAAGCCAGTCTCACCTATATATTTGTCAAGATGGAAGTATTAAGACAAATATTGCTAATATATTACCTTGTCATATTCATCAATGGCCCTCTTCTTGTCCTTGCAATCAGTCACACGAATAGCCTCATTGAGCCATCTTGTCATCCCCTCAACAAACTCGTGTTCATCGATCATGTTATTACGATTTGTATCAAAATCATCCATCACCCTCCTGACCGAATCATCGCTATTTAGTTGCACATCACCATATTTCACTGAAAGTACTAATTTTTCCAGTTCAGGCTGTGTTATGAAATTGTTCCCATCAGTATCATACTGATGGAAAATTCTGCAACCATTACAAACAAACACATTAGACACATTTGTCCTACGTGACGTCTTACCTGATAATTTTGTGTTATATGTCAGGTAGGATGTGTGTCTACTTGTTCAATTTGTTTCTATTTAGTCGTGTTTGGTATGACAAAGTCATTTTTCAGGAATATATGATTCATGAGAATGTCAGTTTTTTTGTGTTTAGGTACAAAAAACATCACCCTTTTATCTTAGGAGCAGAGTCAAGTTTGTTACTATCAGCAACAAGGCCTCGTATTATTATCGATAGTGACTCAGATCACCTCCTCAAACCTACCTATAACTTAATTATGTGTGAGCAATCAATCGTGATAAAAATGACCGATCCATAACTATGAGAAATGACTTCTGTCATACCAAACGCACATGATCTTTTCTTGTGATAGGAATTAGAAGGAAACTTACTCTTTTATACGATCAACGTTAGGACTTCCGTTATCGTTGAGAATGTGTTTAGCTTCTAATGCTTGGCTTTCAACATGCTTCAAGATTTTTGCCATTAGTTGCTCAATTTCAGCTATTTCATCTCTTTGCTTCTTAGTATACTTTTGAACAATCTGTTAAAATATTGAAAATTTCTCAAATGAAGAGATAACATAATAATTTAAATATAATCAGAGACAGAGACGGACCCAAGATTTGAATACAGAGAGAGAGGCATAAAAGTTGAAAATGAGAGATATTAGAGTATCGATAGCGACTCAGATCATCACCTCATTCAAAATTCTTCTGGTAGTAGAATCATCACTTCTAGCTAACATCTTAGCTTCTTCTATCCATCTTTTGCATCCTTCAAAAAACTCGTCCTCATCGATTCTCGTGTCATTGTTAAGATCAAAAGCTGTCAATATTTTCGAAACAGCATAGTTTTTATCAACCTTAATTTTCCCAGATTGCATATTGTTTACCAAATTCTCCAACTCAACAAGTGTTATGCTTTTGTTTGCATCCCTATCTGTCTCAGAAAATAACCTATAGCAAACGAACCATCGAAAAGATAATTACACGCTTAAATATGGTATCAGAGCAGACACAGGTCCTGATGTGAAACTACCTTTGGATGACCTGAATATCAGGTCGTCCTTGTTTATCAATGAGCATTCCACTTGCATGCCTTTGCATATGTTGAAGAAAAGCAGATAACAGATTCTCATATTTCGAATATTCTAAACTTCTTTCTTGAATCCATGGATCCAAAAGCTATGGAAAAAAAAAACAAGAAATCGAAAATTTTCAAGTCAATAAGAATAAAATCGCACAATAAACGAACGTATTATGCATGCATAATACATAAACATGCCCCTTAAACTTAATCTCAGCTAACATCTATGCCCTTTCAATTTTGGATATGCACACGTAGACACTGAATGTTGAACAAATAGACACATGCCTCCTGCATAACATCGATCCTACGTGTGCACATATGACTATTGGTTTGTATTGTTCCACGTAGGACTCGTGTGTCTATTTATTCAACTGTCTTACATTCAAATTGGAAGGCATAGAAGTCAGTTGAAATTAACCAAGATAAACTACACATTTATATATTACGCCTATGATATACTAAGCTACCACATCCCCTTAGGTGCGGTCGTTCCCCGGATCCTGAACATGGGATATACTTCGTGCACCAGACTACTTTTTTTTTTTTTTGGTCATATAATACTACCCACGGAGAAAAGCAAAGAACGATGGATAAAGTTTCATAGTAAAATTATATTTTTTATCGCGATTCGATATAATTAAATTACCTGATAAATGAAGTATGTCAATAAAAATGTGACTGAAATTACAAGTGTGGTGAAAATCACAATACGCCTTCCAAAATATGTGTTGAAAGCATTAACAAGTTGCACAAGAGCAAATGGGATCAAGGAGAGAAGCATAATTCCTGCTGTGTAATTAGTCTTTTTGTCAATTGTAACACCATTATCTGTAAAAACAATATTGAAGAAATTAATTAAGATCACAACTTAGAAATTTCTTTTTTCGATTGACGGAATTAATCGTACTTCCACTATCGTGAATCAAGTAATTGTTTGTGTCTGACTAATCAAGTTTGAAAAAACATTTTTGTCAATATTAGATCTGTAATTTATGTTTTACTAATCAATAGTGTCAATATTAGATCTGTAATTTATGTTTGGCTAATCAATTTGAAAAATACTTTTGTCAATTTTAGGTCTGTCATTTGTGTTTGACCAACGTTTTAAAAGTCCTTATGGAAAAAAACTACTTTTGTAGTTAGTGTAATACATAAAAGTGTCCTTAAATTTGACATCTACGTCTTTCAATTTTGGATATGTACAAATAGATATTTAAATTTGTATAAAATTAAACTAATAGACACACACATCATACGAGACATAATAAACGTAGAACGTCACGCAAGATGACACATAGAACACAATTCACTACTTATAGTTTCTTAAAAACAAACTAAAAGATACATTTATATATTATGTCTCAATAGTTTCTAAAAAAGCCAATTTGTGCATGCGACGACTCAAAAGCACTTATTTTTTTTACCTAAAAGCTTGGTAAAAAAAACTTTACCCTCTAAAATAAACATTTTTTGAAAGGAAAAAAGGAAAAAACTTTTAGGCTTCCGAAAAGCTTAATCAAACAGACTATAAAAAAACTTACTAGTTAAAACCCGCAAAGAGTTGAAAAGTGAGTAGGACTCTGCAGGTTGCAAAGTTGATTTTTCATACTTCTCTTTTGAACCAAATATGACACATATTCCCCACATAATAGTAAGATTAAAGACTGTGGCTCCAACATTAGTGCTTACTCCAGTAGAGACTTGATTTTGAGCTTTATCTTTACTAGTAAAAACTCCAGAGGCTACAATAAAAAAAAAAGTAGTATTATTAGAATCATAAAACTAAGAGAAAATTATTCGGTTAAAACAACCCAAAGATACTCTTAACATGTTAGATATTATTCGTTTTTAAGTCAAGATTGTACGTTTTTTCTTAGAAGTCCTCACACCATTAAGCGTGTCCAACACTTTATATTGGTGTTGTTCTATTATTTTATGTTGTTTCCGTTATTTTCTATTACTTATTGGAAACAGTTGTTCTAACATTGAGGTAAAGGTCAGATCTGCGTACAAACCTCTTTGGATCCCACTTTACGGGGCTACACTGGTTATGTTTATGTTGTTGTTGTTGAACACCTAATTATAAGTATAGTCCTTTTTTTTCATACTTTTCATGTGAGACTTTATTCACACTCACAAATAATTTCCCCGTTGAATAAGTTTCACATGACTCATCACCATCATGGGCTAATTTGGTGATTATAATTAGGTGACGTGGCAAAAGGTACTAATTAAGTCAAGCCATGTGTCATCTTCATACTCATCTCGTCTAACTTATTAATTTTATACTTACCATGTAGACGTTCACGCACCCAACAAAACAAGAAAAAAGGTAAACGAAACGACGATAAAAATAACATTTTTTACGAACCAATAACCAAGATAATTCTTGGAAAAGCCTTCAAGATTTGAAAGAGAGTAGCCCCAAAGATGCCTGTACTAAGTATGTTGAATAGAGTCTTACTACCATTCGATACGAGTTTTTCTCCTACTATCAACAAGTACTGATATATCGCGATTAAGAAAATGTAACCTCCAACGCTATCAGCACACGGGAAAAAACCGTATATATGGTCACATTGGCCATACGTAGCTTGATATTCGACTCGATCGACTCCATTTGAGATAAATTGATCAGAAGAATTAAGTCTTAAAATTCTGCTTTGCACCTTAGTAACAACAAAAATAAATGTTATTATCAATATGAAAAGGCTTTGCATTATTGAAGAATGAAGTGTGTATAGTATTGAATGATTGAATCAATAGATAAAAAGGTTACTTTTATAGTGGAAATTCTTTACTTTATTAGTCTTAGATCAAACATTAGAAAAAATTGACTAGAAAAGTTAGCAATGCACATAACTGGCCCCTCTACTGGTCTGACTAATTTAAATTCGCGTTGAGTAGGCCAACTTATGAAATAATGCGTTCCGTGTCAAGAAATTCTCCATTTCGTAAATCTTGGTTCTTCAAGGGAAACTAAATGTGAGACTTTACTTCGCGCCCAGGACAGGACATATGGAGCGTGAACAATTTAACATGGGATCTACTATTGGTAACATATTCATTTATTTACACGGTTCACACTCTAGATGTCTGGTCTAAAGCGTGTAGGAGAGCATTGAGTTCCCACATCATTAGGCATATGGTCGTTGGTCTCCTTATGTGATTTTGGGCAGTCCTCCGATTATAAGTTAGATTTTAAAGTTAAATTAGACCTCAAAATTCATTCCTTTTTGTAGAAAGTAATTGAATTTTTAACTGAACGAAAAATAATATAGTTAAATTAAAACATAGGTTTAATGGGGGGGAAATGTTTACTTATAGTAACACAAAATCAAACAAAAGAATACCAAGCACAGCTTCAAAGATTACAAATTTGAAAAAATTGATTAAACATTAAGCTTAACGGACCAAAAATTGAAGGGTACTACTACTCACAAGTAAGCACTCCAACTTCGAGATTGCATAGATACACCCCTTAAGTTGGTTTCGACAACTAAATATTTCAACTCGTTACATTATGTCTCGTGGACACCTACACTAACATGGCACTTCATTTTGTAAATTACAGTGTTCAACGACATAATTGAAGCGAATAAGTTGTTTAGACATGCATATTTAAAGTTGAGGTGTACAGTTACTAACTGGACACTAAGTTTGAGTATTGTTTATATATTATGCCTAGTTTATTTTGGTCAAATTTCTAAAATCGCATAGTTATCTTTTTTGTGTGTGTGGCTTTTCCAAAAGTTTTTTAGCTTATTTTCAGAAGTATTCTTTTTCCAAAAATGTTTTTCGAAAAATAAATTTAAAAATTAATAATTTGTGTTTGACTAATTAATTTGAAAACATATTTATGAATATTAACACTAATTTCAAATATGTGTTTATCCAAACATCATGATTATAAACATTAAAATATATATAATAAAAAATTTAAAACAAAATAATATTATTATCGTGAATCGTGATGATATAATGCTAGTGAAGCTGGCGTCACAGGACGATTCGTCACCATGATTTTAATACACCATATTTAATTTTTATTGGCTTCATTCAAACTAACTAATATTTAAATACAAATGTAGATATAAAATTTTTAACTTTCTTAAAAAAAATAAAAACTTATATATTTAAAATCTATAAACGAGAAAAACTTCAAAAAAAAATTAAAAAATTATAATTAAAAAGGAATTATTTCGAAGAGCTCTCCTCATACTGACCTTATAACACTAATCTTCGTTGTAGTTTACGATATTACGCTCATCTTTCTTATGTTGATATTTTTGTAACAAAATTTTAATCTAATTATTATTAGATAAATCAAACTAATTTATCTTTTACAGTAACACAAATAAATTAAAATAGGAGTATTTTCAAAATGATTGGGGAAGAATAATCTAGATAAAGTTACCAGACATCCCCTACTGACATTTCTCCATAATAATAAATTGATTGAAAGACCACCTTTTATATAAAGTTGTGACAAATTATAGAGCACTACTTGAAAATTTCAAGTAACATAAATCAAACTAATGTTTATACTAATATGGCTTGTCAATGTCCACTTTTTTTTTTTGGTTGCTAGTGTTTAATTATAAATAGTAGATGTTAAAATAATATAAAACATATGGACCCAAATCTTTTTTTTTTTCAAAAAAGAAAGGGGTATAAAGATATACCTTGCACAAAGGTGAAGATTTCTTTTTTGAATTATCTTACTCTACCATGTTTAGAATATATATGATAATGAAATTTAGGTCTAACTCAATTTTACAGTCAATATATGATAATGAAATTTAGGTCTAACTCAATTTTACAGTCATTAATAGTTTGTTAGTTAAGTATTATGTAAGACTATACAAAGAGATGATATATTTGTGCAATCAACATGGGTGAATATAATTATTTAGTTATAGCCTTATAGGTTTATTTGAATCTAGTATTTTTGACAAGAAACATAATGTTTTTATATAAAAATTTGTTAAAATGCAACAATCTAAACACAACTTAGAAAGTATAACAGGTTCGATATTAAGAATTTTAAAGATTGAATCGATAGAAAACTTAAGTCTTTATTTTTTTGCAACCAAGGTGGGAAAATTAATACCCACGGGCCATCGCATGCGTAGAGTTAGTATATTTGGAATTGGCCTAACTCATCGGTGGCCCCTTAAATTTAATTTGGCACGAAATTTTAGTTAGACACCTCAACTGAACGATATTTATTTTAGACACATCATGTACGGTATCGCTGTGTCATTTTGACACATTTTTTTCAATCAACAAAAATATATGAGGTGTGCGTATTACACTCGTGAATGACGTGTAAAGTAACAAATTAAACAATGACATTTGTCATTTGTATCAAAAACTATCCTTAAATAATAAATTTTGAGTAAAAATAAAAAATAACCAATGAATTGATGACCTGTGAATTTATGCCCAAATAACTTTTTAAAAAAATTAAGCCAATATACTCCCCCCCCCCCATAACCTTCTTCTCCAAACACCCCACCCATTTTGCAGTACACACCCCATTCTCCCCCCCCCCCCCCCAACTCCAAAGGTATTTTCTTCTACAAAAACATATGAACATATTCACAAAATAATTACTTTTATGTAAATATTTAATTCTTTTGGGAAAGAATCTCATGAATTAATTTACTAAGTAAATCTTAAAATGGGTATATTTCTAAAACAATTCTCATCATTTTTCAATTGCTTATGGTAACTAATTTGATTCATCATAGTTGGATGTTTGAGTTTCAGAAATGATGGTTGCAGGTGGGAAAGAAGAAGAAAAAATTAAAAAGTCAATAAAATAGGTTTTTCACGCGTGGTCAACGAGTGTATTACACTCACTAAGCCATGTAAGCAAAAAGTGTTAAAATGACACAACAATTTCCTACTTGAGGTGTCTATTATGAATATTGATCAGTTAAGGTGTCTAAGTGAAAGTTTCAAGTTTAAGGGGCTACCGATGGGTTAGGCGTTTGGAATTTGAACAAACATAATATGAAAGTTTAACATTGGATAAAATAATAATCAAGATGGATCTAGCTTTAATGTCATGTAAAAAAGATGAACTTTCATCTTAATTCAATTAAAATGCTAATAACTAAATTAAACAATGCTAATTGTTTATTTAAGATTTAAATTGCTCGATTTGATTAAGGATTATTAAAGTATCTCAAAGACAAACATGTTTAATACCAAATGCTTGTGAATATTGATAAACTAGCGATCAAGAAATATTCTGCTTCCTCTGTTTCAATTTATGTAGAGAATATATTTCATAAGTTATAATTTACACTAATTGACTCCTCCCCACCCCCTCTTACTCATCCCCGGTCCTTACCCCATTGTATTTGCCTAAATTTTATATAAATGATATTGAGAAAGTGTTTTTTCTTTATTTTACCGAACATCAAAAAATAAGAAAGTCCATTAGAAAGGAATTAATGTGACTATTGATACAAGAAATTAATAAATTGTACTTCTGGTTCGGTTCATGTAGGAAAAAGCAAGTCTCATAATAAATGACAATCCACATTGATTGTCTTCGTTTCGTCTCCTTCCACTAACCCCTCTTCTGTGTAGCTGAAATCATCATAGTGCTTACCTAAATTATATATAAATATATTTGGGATAATATTTTTTTATTACTTCAATTTATTTTAACATCATTTTCATTCCTAACAAACACACCCTTCATCCTCTACATTTTGTAGGGAAAAAAAAAAAGAGAAAAGGGAACCACCGCTATGGTTTTTGGAATGAAATCTTCGCGTAAATAACCAACAGATGTCCTATTTTTTTTCTGATCAGTATACATAGATTATAGACTAATTATACATGAACATACACATTATGTATGAATTATACATTCGTCAGCTATTTTTAATTTAATCAGTTAGATTTTACAAAAATATTCCATGACAAATTGAAAAACTCCTACCCTCACATCCTTCCTAAACAAAAGGAGAGGTGATTTGTTATTAGTAAAATCATTAATCCATTAATATTAATCCATTTTATTATAATCCCTCTCTCCCCCTACTTTCTCCCCCTCTCTCCAAAAGAAACAAAAAACTAATCTTGTCATTAAAAGAGAGGGTGAAAGATAAAAAAAAATTTACTCAAAAAGGCAAAGTGGTACATTTTGTTTTTCAATTTATATGTAGAAAAAAAAAACATCATTAGCAAATAAATAACATTAATTAAAAGAGGAAAAATGGGGGCATATAGGGCTGATGAAGATTATGATTATTTGTTTAAAGTTGTTCTAATAGGTGATTCTGGTGTTGGCAAATCAAATTTGCTTTCTCGTTTTACAAAAAATGAATTTAGCCAAGAATCTAAATCTACAATTGGTGTTGAATTTGCTACAAGAACAATTCATGTTGATGATAAGATTATCAAAGCTCAGATTTGGGACACTGCTGGTCAAGAAAGGTGTCCATTCTCTCTCTTTTTATTTCATTAACTCGTAACAGATTCAGAATTTTAACTCGATTAATCTATATAATATTCAACCATATATAAAACCACCTCTCTTTTTTTTTTTGGTAACAATAGCGTTATTCAGAATTTAAATGTTGTGGATTCAACAATGAGAAAATGTGTTTTGTAATTCATATCTAAGTCTATCGTGAAACAGTAGGTTCTTTGAAACCCGAATCTATTATTAGATCTACCACTATATTGAAATCAAATTTAATAATCGTTTTTTAATAAATTTGATTTTTTAGTGCATATATATATAATCATGATGACATTCTTTTGTTCTCAATTTGTGGGAACTATATATCTTCATCACTAATCAGTTCAGCTCAACTAGTGTGGATTTGTGAACCTCATATTAAGGCCAGAAAAACCATCAAAACCCAAGTCTAATACTAATGTACACAACTTAATCATCGAATATATAAACATCCTTCTATCGCAGTCTTCCCTTATTAGACATAACCTTTTCTTTTTGCACTGACGTAATTAAGGGGGAAAGAGAAGTAGTACGAAAAAAGTGATCATGTCGATCCTACACTATGATTCTTCGTTCTCTTATTAAATTTCTAGTTAGATGATCACTTATGTCCGCTACTTCTACAATATACCCCCTCCCCTTCACTCCCCTCCCCTCCCCCAACCCACCTTCAACTAACAAACATCCTTCTATTGTTGTCTTCACCTATTGGACATAACTTTTTTTTCCACTAGGGTAGGGAAGGAAGAGTAGTAAAAAACAAAGTGTTTATGTCAATCCTACACTATGATTCTTCGTTTACGATATCCCCCTTACTGCCCTGCGAATTATCTAATTATTTTTCATGTCTCAAAAAAAAGGTATCGAGCTATCACTAGTGCATATTATCGAGGAGCAGTGGGTGCCTTACTTGTTTATGACATTACTCGTCATGTAACGTTTGAAAATGTAGCAAGATGGCTCAAAGAACTCAGAGACCACACAGACCAAAACATTGTCGTCATGCTCGTCGGAAACAAGGCGGATCTCCGCCACCTCCGAGCCGTCCCCACAGGCGAATCGAGCGGTTTTGCAGAAAGAGAGAACACATTCTTCATGGAAACATCTGCACTTGAGGCACTCAATGTAGAAAATGCCTTCACAGAAGTACTCACTCAGATATATCGAGTTGTTAGTCGAAAAGCTCTTGATATTGGAGATGATCCAACTTCTGTACCAAGAGGACAAACAATTAACATTGGGAAAGATGATGTATCTGCTGTTAAGAAGGGAGGATGCTGTTCCGGTTAACCAAAAAGATCGATCCAGAGGTAAATCCAGAATCTAGAGTCAGCCAATGGTCAGTACGATCTTTGTTTTTTGGTATAAACACAATTCGAGAAGAACCCACCCTAGATCCGCCTCTGGATGTAAGTATATATATACACACATCAAATCCCATTTTCAACAAATGTAAGTTAGGCAAAAAGAACTAATAGCATATTATTTTGTGGAGGAAACTAAAGGGGGATGAAAGTACATTTAGCTTAAAAGTTTACTTGTTTTATATTTTTCATGTGTAATTTGTAAATCAAGGGAATTTCAGCTAAGGAAACTTTCTTTGTTACAAAAAAATGTTTGCAATAGACTCAATGTTACAAGAAGATGCATTTTGCTTCACCAACCAAAAATAGAAGTAAATTTGTTATTTTTCTCTTTTCTAAATGAATGAAAAGAAACACATTTTTTTCTTTTATCTTCTTCTGTACCAAGGGGGCGGAACTAGAGTTCTAGTTACGAGTTCAAAAGAACTCAACTGCTTTGACTCAAAAACTTGTATTTGTGTTAAGAAGTCCACTTAATATGTAACTTCAAACATTTGTGCACAACAATCCTTGGGAGTTTCTTGGGTAGTTCATCAGGATTCAGGGGGCAGATGCTTCCTAAGAGTAACAGAGACGTACAAAGGGACGCCTAAAGCTAGGATCCTGCTCGTGAGCATAAATCTCAAGTAAACATTGGAGGATCCGATACGCACTTGTCAAGATTTTTTTAAGAGTCCGAGCAAACATAGGTTTGGGATGGATCAGGTGTCTTCCACCCAATGGTTTTCTGCTTCATTGTTAGTGGATGCAATAACTAGACACGAAAGTTGGCTATGCACATTGTGACTAGCTCACTTTTGCATTAACGCGAGAAAACAAAGGTTGTTCTTGAACCACACTACGCTGCAGCGATGCCAACTAAACTCACATTTAGGATGAGATCAGAGTAGAAGAAACGAAAAAGAAATGTAAATCTTCCTTGATCCTTTATACCTGGAAAAAGTCTTGTCCAGCACTGTAACTAGTTGTACAAATATTGAATGTGGCGGAGCAAAAATGTTCATCTACTATTTTCAGTAACTGGTCTAACCAAAGCAAATGAACTTTGGGGATTTGTTGACATCAATAATTCCAGTACAACAGCATCACTGGGGCGGCTTCTCTTGAGACCTTGTTCTATCAAGTCTGCATTCAAAGATTGTCCTTGCTAAGTAACTGACATCATCATAGGCTTAGACATTTGTATGAAAGAAACAGCTTAGTGTGAACGGTCATATTTACCCGCAGAAAGCTTTTCCATTCCATAGAGCTCTTTCACTAAAGGGTTTGCTTCCCATTGACTCTCAGCAACACGACTTGTAGGCTGGAATCCAGCAATTTTACCATCCCCAGATAAAACAACCTGATTGGCATACGTACAAGCACATCAACTATGATAAACACATCTAAAGCAACAACTTCCAGGAACATATGAACTGGTCAATTGAAAACGTTCATGACAAGTCTGTAGCCATGTTCAACTGGCAACTATAGAAGAGTTGAAATCCAGATGAGACAAAATAGGTTAAAAAGGGTAGAGAAAGGCCTTACAAGAAAAGAAAAGATAAAAGATAAAAGATAAAATCAGAAGTAATGGGAGCAGAGGAAAAAGTAGCAATGACAGTAGGATCTTCAACACTCAAATTTTATAATTCAGAAATCCCGTGAACTCAAAGTGCAAACCTGACTACAATTAGCTCATTTCAGGAAATTTTGAATCATTTATCAAGGGGGTCCAATATTTGTGGACAGGATTATTGTGTGATCTAAACTTAGATCAAGCAGTCAAGCTTGATAACTAGCTTGTTTAACTGTGCTTGTCCATAAAATGCAGCGGTAGTCTTACATTTCTCACTTATTCCCAAAGGAATATATTTGGCTAAATGTTCACAAAAGACCAAAGCCTTCCGTTGTCCTAGATTCTTACCATAACTAGCACAATACCATGCCTATCCTGATTATAGTTAATCTTGTGCTTCTATGTTCATGATGACAGAAAGGAGAAAATAAACCCAGAAACTACATCCTAAGAAGAGACCTGATAACTGGCAATATCTTCTCCAGCTGCTTTCATCTCATCTTCAATTCCTTCAGATGGCGTGGAGCTGGAATTGAGATCTAAAACTTTGGAATCCATCTCATTCTTCAGGTATATTGGAAGCTCCCCAATCCAAGCAGAGCTGCCAGAACCCATGACTACATCTCCAGGCCAACAATAAAATTCCTTGATTCTCCTAACAATGGAGACACAGTAATCTTCCAACTACAGAAACAAAGAGCATTTGGCAATGTGATGATTGAACAATATTACCTACTGATAACAAGAGATAGAACGCCTAGGGTAAAATGATAATCGACTAAAGAAGTGTAGAAAACAATAGAAGTGGCCAATAACGCAAAAGCATGTATCATCCACTACAGGGTAATAGTAAATATGGACCACAACAAATATAGAAATAGTAACTTCTTATGACAAGTAATAGAACTGAGGGTGTGTTTGAACAAATAAAATCCATACCTTGCAAGATTCCATGGACTGAGGCTGAATGGAGATCATGTCAGATGAATTGACTGGATTAACACCCGGGTGATAGTGCTTTCTAATCGGGAGATAAGGAAGATAACGTTGACCAAGAATTCTTATAGCAACAAGAAAAATTCCACTTGCAAGGACCATAAAGATTGCCTTTGACATAGAAATGCTTCTCTAGAATCCAAAAGGTGAAAATATTATTATCCATTTGGTTCAAGAAGACATCTTTGGTACTTGAAGTAATCATTTATATAAAAGAAAAACTTATATTCATATCAGATACTCCCAAAAGATATAGAGTGCATGAATGTGAAGGAAGGCAATATCCAAAGAAGATACCAACTAGCCATTCAGGGATTCATGTGTCAGTCAAACACAAACCACTTCGAAAAGGGAGTTCAAATACTTCAAATAGCAAACTAATGAGGGTGCTTTATTAAAAATGTATTTGTTTGCATACTAAAAATTTTAAAAGAAGAATGGTTACAGAAAAAAATTGTCACTTCATGGATAATAACGAATAAAGCAGGCATGTATAGAACTTATATATCATACCTTGCTAGATGGTGAATTGAAAGATTTTGCAACAACACCCGATGATAATTGTTTGTAGGGAAGTGTATAGACATCTTCATAATACATATCTAGAACGTCACTCAGACCAACCTGGAAAAGTAAAACAAGACAAAATAATTATTAGAGATGATTACAACGACCATCAAGTGTGGACTTCAAATGAAATTGTTCCTGTAGATCACATCACATCTTAACCTGAGTCTTATAAGCAGACCAAAAAGGAAAAGCATTTGGAAACATCTTGGGAGATATAAGCATTTGATGACAGAGATGTTTGTAGTCTATTGGCTTCACACACTCCAAATACACACACCTACTAGGAGGGTTCATCAACTAAAATAAAATGGATGACCTAATACACATCTCACTGTTAGAAGTGAAGGTTGCAAATTTTAGAACCTTATGCTTTGGGGATAAATAACTTGTATGAACAACAAAAACCAAGGTGCTAGAAGACTAAAGTGGTCATATATTTAGCATCTACAACTTTTTTTCTAAACAATCTCAACATAAAAAAGAGGGAACTATAAGTAAGAAACTAAAGAGCTTTTAAGAAAGTCATATCTCAGAGTGCTTTCTCAAAAGTTATATCTCAGAGTGACACTGACGAGAGCTTCCAAGGGAAAGGGAGAATTGAAAATTAAACTGATTCCCATTTTTCCACTAGAGCCCAACACACACATTAAATTACTACTCCCTCTATTTCAATTTGTTTCTCTTGTTTTGACTTGCGCAAAGTTTAAGAAAGTAAAGAAGACTCTTGAATCTTGTGGTCTTAAACTAAAGATATGTAAAATGTACCAAAATGCCTTTAATCGTGTGGTCTTAAATATACCATGTGTAAAGTTGGAACTACAGAGTTGCCAAAAAAAGGAAAGATGTGTTCTTTTTAAACAAACTAAAAAATGAAAGTAAGACAAATAAATTGAACCAGAGGGAGTATTTAATAGGAACTAAAATTAGTATATATATATATATATATATATATATATATATATATATATATAAATACAAAAAAAAAAAAAAAATCCCTAACAGCTGAAACTACCAAGCAGGACCAGTCAATTGGCCAAGGAGAAACAAGAAACGGCTCTAGCAAAACCGACCATTCAAGATTTGGCACTAGTATAAATGTTGGACATTTTATTCCTACGTGCATTCCTATTTCCTAGTGTTAAATCTTCAAAGATTAAGGCAATTGAAATTTTCAACCTTTTATTGCATAACCGAGACGATAAGCAAATTCTCCACCAATGCATTAGCTTACCCCATAGGGTGACTAGGTTCAAACTCTTTTAGTGCTAGGCAATCCAGAGATAAATATTGGAGAATTTAATGGTTGTGAATTAATCAAATCAACAAAGCAAAGCACAACACGGTGAAACAATACTTACCAAATGCATCTATCTCTTGATAATTGTCCACAACTACTAAAACAACATCAACCCCAATGATAAGTGATGTCTATTCGACTAACTCATGACTAACTAGTGCCTCAAGGCAAAGGAGCTAACTTAGTTATCTTTATATGATACTTTTTGATGAAGTATCTGTTGTATGATATACATTTCATCAACCTTAAAGCTGATGCAAGAAACAGAAATGCAGAGAACATGGAGTTACCATTTGGGAGTGAGTCAGAAAAACCTCCCATGTGTTTGTTGCTGTTTCCTTCCACCCTTCAAACTTCACATTGTCAAGTTTCTCAGCATCAATCTGCAATTTGTAAGCAGGTACACACTCACTCAGCCAAGCAATAAATTCAGGGCCTCCAATTTGTTCCAGTTTGGAGTATGTAGTTGAAGTTAACCAATTGCCCATCCATCTTCCCTCCCTTGGTCTGTAATTCGCCCTTTCGGAAGAAAATTTCTGGAGCAAAACATTGGTATTTGCAACTATCTCGTATTCCATTAAGTTGTATAGAGTAACAGAGGAATCTTTTGAGACAATACTTTTATGTGTGTCAAACCAGGGGAAAAACTTCTTTGGGGCTCCACCAGGAGTTCCATCAAAGAAATGTTTTTTTGTGCTTTCGAGAGCAGAAAGACAAATAACTTCTGCAATAACAGAAATGACTCGTTCATCTGATGACTTGATGGCAAAAGATGGAGGTACCTGCTGATAGGAAAGGAATAACAGAACTCAACCTATCAGTATCATGTAGCACCTGCAAGGCAAAAATTATAAATCTGACATTATAAAAGAGCATAATGACAGAATTACAAGATAAAAAGATAGAAACATTAAAAAAGCTCCCCACCTCTCTTGGTGTTTCAAGATCATCCATATTCCTTTCTGTTCCTGGTATAAAAAGTACTAGATCAAAGTTCCAAAGATGTTGCAGCGTTACTTGTCTAAATGTCATAGCAAGTATATTTGTAGGCGTCGTGCCGGAAAGCATCTCTTTAGTTATGGTACTTCTAAGCTTATGAGCTTTCTCCATAACTTTTCTTGCTGGTAAAAACTGCCAGAATGTCAAACTTTAGACACACTATAACCATCATTGCAATAAACAGAATCAAGGCCATGAAACTGTCGCCGCCACAAAAAAATGATGATCATCTACATATGAAGATGGCCCTTGCATTTCCGTGCCTCGAGCAGTGGGGCACGGAAGTAGCAATTCTACCATAGTTTTAAGATAGGGCTTGCTTAATGATGCAGGATAAACAGAACAAAACTTTCTTCTAGGTAGATTAAGAAAATGAAGCTAAGTTTACATCTGCATTAATTTTCAAATATCAGATACAACTATATTAGTGCTTCTGAAGTAGTACTACTTGTACATAAACTCACCAGTCTAGTAGAAATAGTACTATGCTCATCAGAAGGTCCCGGAAACAATGTTTCAACAACCATAGCATCCATACCAACGGCAATATGTTCTCCAGCAGCTTCACCACCGTCCGCCGCAGCAGCAGTGAGTGCCTGCTGGAAGTCAACAGCACCAACCAATGTCAGTCGAGCTAAATCGTTCTCATAAGTTCTTAAACAAGGTACAGATTTCTCATCTCCGTCGAAATCAGCTACTGCCTCGAGAATATTTTCCTCCGTCATCGGTTTAAACGGCTTCTGCTGGGCCGAACATGAAATGGAACGACGACGGTTTCTGTAAGGTGTGAAGTGTAAATTCCGGATGAACAGAGGACATTTTCTGATTGCGGAATTGGTTTCCGGTGAGGTTGAATTGGCCGGAGAGTGAGTGAGAGTGAGTGTGAACGCCATTGTTGAGGGGTTTCAAATGGCTAGGGTTTATTTCAAATTCGGCGCTTTCTGGCGGGTACTCCGTAATTGGGGCTCCGACTTTCGAGTGTGAATAAAACAGGTGATTTGCAAGAATGACCCGCAAAGGATTCTTTTAAGAGATAATTGTATATAATAGCAAATTAATAACCTAAAATAAATGGAGTAGCTAGGGTTTGATTTAATTGTGCTCCATAGCAAACGTTTGCCAAAATTTGTCAGCGAATTATACAATTGCAGCGAATTATACAATTTAGGCCAGTGAATTATACAATTGTATATATATGGTGATGCCAGCGAATTATACAATTTAGGCCAGAAAATCATACAATTGTATATTTATAGCGAATTATACAATTATATGTTTGCTATGGACACAATTATGTAAACTTTGCTATAACATACAAATATGAATTTTTTATTTGCTATATGTGAAAGTTGCCCTTCTTTTAAGCTTTAGTACTTTTCGAATTTTGAGATTCAAACACATTTTTATTTAATTATAATTAATTTTATAATTTTTTAAATATTTTAAATTATCAATTATTATAACGTATAGTATTTATGTATTTTATTTACAAAAAAGTAATGTTATTTCAAAAGAGTTTCTTAAAAAAAAAGTTTGGTTATCGATGTTTAAATTGTGTCACATCAATTGGGAAAGATGAAATAGTAAAAAAAAAAATGCTTTCATCTTTATATAATAATGAGATAATGATTAAATACACATCTGAAATATTATTATTTTCAAGTTTTATACGTAAACTATCTTGTGTTCACGTTTTCTATCTTTTTTCTAAAATTAAAAAAAAAATAGGGTATGGGAATGGAGCAGAGACTATGAGATGGGGTAAATCGAACTCTCTCATTTTTTCATCTGAACTATCAATAACTAATTAGCAAAACGAACTCAAAGAGAAAAACGTGTGAGCTACTAGAAAGGAGTTCGAACTTTATATACGTATGAATAACAAGTATATAGAATATGATCACCAATTCTAAGCTCACAACGTCTAAATTCTGAATTTCTTGTTGTTTTATAACAATTCTTTGTTATGATCTCTATTTAAAAAATAACAAATAGAACCATTTTCTTGTTTCAAAGTTCATGAATAAACAGATCTTTTGTGCTACCAATTGCATAGTTCTTGCAAACATATGTTACAAAATCTACCTTTTAAATACACACAATTGTTTACATTACTTCAAATAACCATAGAATAGAACTCAAGATACTTTGTACAAGCTTCAAAGGACATAAACTTCACATAACTAAACGCTCGATAGGTACTCTCCTACTCGTTGTTCCCTCGAGTTTCTGGTATGGCTGGTTTCCATTTACAGATGATCGATGCCTATGCAATTCCTTCGTGTTCTTATCGAGGCAATGCAGAAGGAAAACCATACCTATCGACGTAGCAAACATAGGAATAGGACCAAAGAACCACAACAACAAAGGTGTAGCAAAGTAAAGTGATCTAAGTCCTAGTGACCAAAAATCACCTCCCCTGATCACAGCCAATTCAACGTAGCTAATCGGTATATCAGTATCAGGTGTACTGATTAGGTAATTCGCGTGAATGAAGCACCTCGATGATTGAACAAAGCACGAAAATGCCAGCATGAAGCAGAGAAGTAGGCTAATGAATTTGATTGACATTGTTTCTAGTCTTGTGTCACCATATATTAGTTCACTACTAAAAACACTATTGTTTGCCATCCAAGCTCCAATAAGAAAACTCAAACTTAGTGAAACAGATGCTAAGAATGTTGCACCAGAGAGACTAGATCCTAGAACAGTTAGAGCTGTAACAATGTTCTTTTTATCATCCTGCAAGAATTCAACATAAAATTTAATCAAATGTAACAATTGTCTATCGGAAACAGACTCTAGCTATACCTCTAAAGTAAGGTAACGTCTGTGTATACTCTACCCTGTCCAAGCCCCTTTTGATGGGGCTACACTAGATATATTGTTGTTGTGTTTCGAGGTCACGATTGAGAGGATACATTGATAATTAGTAATTACTATATATAGTGCGGAACCAGAATTCCTAACCAAGAAATTTGAGAAGCATGCTAATGCTTGTATTGAGGAGTTGCACCATGTGATTCACGAACGTAAGAGGAATCTCACAAGTGGGGTTTGAAAATGGTGGTGTATATGCAGCCTTGCGGCCTTGCCCCTAGTTTAAGGAGGTAGAGACTAGAGATCTTGTTCCAGATAGACCGTCAACTCAAATAAAGCATAACGTGCCACTAGTAGCGTAATCATGAATTGAAGTTTTAACATAAGACAATAAGATAAAACAACGAAAGTATGTTGTTAAGATCTTATTGATAGTGGAAAGAGATGAGCAACAATAACTATGCCTCAATTCCACGTCTTTTATTACTGCGTATTTCATATCATCATCATATACTAAAACAACATAAAAAGTGAAATCAAAGAATCAAAATTAAAATTGAAATATGTTATTTAAACTTACCAACATAATTTTTTCAACCCAAGCTCTTTTGTCATTATTTTCAAAGCCCATAACAGTAGTATGAGGAACTTTTAGGTATCTATAGAGCAAATGAAGATGATAAACAAACATAATAATTAAGCCAATTGGTACCAAGAACAAATCAAGGTACTCTTTTTGGAAAACCATTATAATTTTCTTCTCTTCTAATGTGAAAAAAAGTTGAATAATTTCAATCATAATATTGTTGTACAAAAATTGTTGCTTCAAAGTAATTAAATGGCATCTTTTGTTTGTATATTTATTAAGCAATCTCTTAACTTAACTTAAATGTGTTGGAAATAACTACTTGCAAATGTGAAATTCAAGAATCAATTCATACATGTCATATTAAAATTGGAAGCAAGTTGATAAGAAAGTATTGTTGCTTGGTTTAATACCCAACCGAACCGAAAATCAAATTTAATCGTAAATCGAGTCAAACAAAAAAACTAATTGGTATTGAAAAAAAAAAACTATATTTGATCTGGTTTGATTTTAACTAAAAAACTCAACCCCACACAAAACCAATCTGACAATATATATATAATTTAAAATTTTATTTCACATGAAAATATTTATTTTGATAAAATTTCTAAATTTTTGTTTTATTTTTCCACACGTTTTACCTTTTAACATATTAGTTCAAGTTTGAAACTTATAATTTCGAATGGTCCAATAAATGTAATAGTCTATGGATGTTAGTAACTCTAATAAACTCAAATCAAAATCAAATTATACTAACTTTAACCATAAAAAAATCAATTAAACACTAAAAATGACAATAACGGATTGATGGTTGTATTTTTAGCTTAATCAGGCTAAAACTGCAGAAAAAATTTTAAAAATTTATAAATGATAAAGAACTTTAGGAAAATTTTTTAAATTTACAAGAGAAATAAAATTCATCCTTTTACACTCCACCTCAACTCTGTTTTCCCCTTCTCTCCAAAAATAAACCAAAAATCGAGTATTGATAGACAGTATTAAGCAATCAGCAAACTAAAAAAATTCAAACGTCGTCACTTTCACGATACAACGACTATGCCTCAATCCCAGACAAGTCGGTCTCGAGTCTCAATCATATGAATCGTCACTGTCCATGTCCGCTACATCTAAGCAAAGATGTGTTGACTATCTTTAAGCTACATTTCCTTGATCTGATGCGTCTTCGTGGTAATAAGGGGTCAACTTGCCATCTGTTAACGCTGTCTTCAGCCGGTCTCCGACACCAACTTCCTGCAGCATTTTTACGACTTTTCTCATCGAGGGTCTGTTGATTGGGAGGGGGCTAGTGCAGAGGTGGCCAATTTGTAGGACTTTGCTTATGTCCTCCTTGAAACAACAGTCGAGTTTCGGGTCAATAACATGATCTATACCCTTCTGGTCTAGAGTAGTGCAAACCCACTTCACCAAATCCTTTTCCCCGTATTCGGGACCTACAGGGAGTTTCCCTGTCACTAGCTCGAGGATTACCACGCCAAAACTGTATATATCACTCTTCTCGTTCACCTGAAGTGTGTAGGCATATTCTGCAAGACGAACACAATTTAGTTCAGTCGGAGGAGCTCTACGAGAACCAGAAAGCAAATGTCAACAAAGAATGACCTGTTCTTGGAGCAAACCTTTAGTGTTAATGTACAAGGGCACTCAAGTTAGTACTATGTTGCTCGGACCCTCTAAAAATGTCGTTGCACCTGTATTGGATCCTTTAAAATTGATCAACTTTGGGAGAATCCAACAAAGACATGTCACATTTTTTGAAGGATTCGAGCAATGGACCAAAATTACTCATATATATTGGACGTTTAACAATCATCAACGACAATATACCCAGTGTAATCCCACAAGTGAGGTCTGAGGAGGGTAGAGTGTACAGCAGACCTTATTCGAGGCTTAATTATAATATACTAACAATATGCAATATGTTATATTTAGGCATACATCTTAACTACAATATGCAATGTAAGGCATAAAAATATTTCAAGAAAATCATGTTAGTAAAACTCACAAAGTGAAGGATTAATCCTCTAACCTGGAGCAATATAACCGCAAGACCCTGCAATGACTGACATAGACATGGTTCCCTTGTCATCGACATCAATCACCTTTGCCACACCAAAATCAGCAACTCGAGCTCCAAACTCCACATCCAATAAGATATTGTTCGACTTAAAGTCTCTATGAACGATCGGAGGAGCACAATCATGATGCAAATATGAGAGTCCCTCTGCAGCATCCATAGCTATCTTAAATCTCTTAGGCCAATCCAACAACCCACTTTTGCTGCTGTGTAGCAAATCGCCCAAGCTTCCATTAGGCATGTACTCGTAAACCAAAAGTTTGCAACCCCTTGTTGTACAACAACACCATAGCCTAACGATGTTCTTGTGTCGAATCTTGCCCAATGTCTCAACCTCCGCTTCAAATCCATCATCCAGATACTTACCTTTCTCGATGTCACAACTCTCATCTGCTTTTTTCAAACTTCTTGAAAGTTTTTTCACAGCAGCAGCCTCACCATTACTCAAAACGACCTTGTAAACCTTCCCCGAAGAACCACTACCAATCAAGTTGTCTTCATCTAGAGCTCCCAGTACTTCATACTCATTGAAATCTAACTTATGAAATGACGTCAAGGTCCATTTCGATCTATCCAACCTTTTTGCTTTCTTGTAATTCCTATACTTACAATAGAACGAAACTACCCCAACTACAAACACCAAAACAGCAGGTACGAAAAGCAATCTCAGTAGCCATACATAACCAGCAGTTTTACCTTCATCTTTATCATCACATAAACCTCCGATATCTCCACATAAACCGGGATTCCCCAGAAAGCTATTCTTGTACATTCCCTTTGCATATGAAGGAGGAATACCACCCGAAAGGCCATTATTCGATAAATTCAGCTGATTGAGCTTCAAATTCTGCAACGCAACTGGAATTTCCCCCGAAAACTTGTTTCCTGATAGGTCAAGATAGTTCAAAACAGACAAGCTCCCGATTTCCCGGGGAATTTCTCCAGAAAGATCATTGTTTGCCAAGTTCAATTCATTCAATTTCTTCAAAGAATGAACCCCACTAGGAAACTTACCACTTAATTCATTGTTGTGAAAATCCATTCTTCCCAATTGCTCAAGATTCACTATACTAACTGGCAACGACCCTGAAAACTTGTTATCATTTCCCACAAAATCAACCAGACTTTCCAAAAAGCCAATCTCTTCAGGTATATTACCCGAAAATTCGTTCTTTGACAAAATCAAAGCTGATAAATTCGATGCACCAGCTATGGTTTTCGCGATTCCACCAGAAAATGAATTGTCCGTTAACTCAAGCAGCGAGAGGCGTGGCAGCCCCCAAAATTCCACAGGGACATCACCTGAGAACTTGTTATGAGCTAATCTCACACGTAATAAACTCCGGCATTGGCTTAAACTCCCCGGAATTCCACCGGAAAATGAGTTATCTATCATCAAAACCTCCTCTAAAACCCCATTTCCGCACAAATTAACCGGAATTTCACCTGAAAACTCATTGTTTGAAACATCAATCCATACCAATGGCGAAAATTTACCAAGATCTTCAGGTAAAGTTCCATTTAAACTATTACCAAAGAGCTTTAATTCATATAAATTGGGTGAATTTGCAATGGCTACAGGTAACTCACCATACAATTGATTCTCATAAAGATTGAGTGACTCAAGTGGCAACTCACACAACCCGCTCGGGATCAACCCGGTAACCCGATTCATCGACACGTCGACCCGCCTCAACGATGTCATATTCGACCACCCATTCACCGGAAACTCGCCGGAGAACGAGTTATTATACAGCTCAATTTGCTCAACACTAGTTAACTCAGTGAGCCAGCTCGGAATCGGACCGTACAAGTTGTTTAACGCAAGGTCCAAGTTAACAAGCTTATTTAATCCCCTTAATGTACCCGGAACCTCACCAATTAACCCACAGTCAGTTAACCAAAGCACCTCGAGATTCGTGAGGTTCCCAATCTCCGGCGGGACCCAACCCGGAGAAAACGGGTTGTACGACAAATTCAGTTGCTTCAAACTCGAAATATTTCCAATCTCCGGCGGGATAGTCCCGGTTAACAAATTTTCAACCAAACCCAGAACTTCAAGTCGCCGGAAACCCCCAAAACTCGCCGGAATTTCGCCGGTAAAGTTATTCCCGGTCAAATCAAGATATTTCAGCTCGTGAAGCTCAGCCAAACTCGATGGAAGACTACCCACTAACAAATTTTGAGCTAAATCAAGATGGACAAGAGATTTACAAGCAGATAACTCCTCCACCGGAAGTGTCGAGTTAATAGAGTTATTATAGAATGAAACGTACTTGATATACTTGAGCCGGCAAAGAAGAGAAGCCGGAAATGGGCCGGCGATATTGGTATTGGAGAGGTCAATAGATGTAACAGAACGAGTTAAAGAGTCGCATTTTACTCCATACCAATCACAAGGTGAAGAGTTATCATGGAGATTCCAGTTTGAAAAAACACCATTTGGGTCATCAAATCCAAGCTTTATGGTGTGTAAATAAAGGGATTCTTGGTTTATTGAGAGAATCAATGTAGGTAACAGAAGTATAAGCAAGATTTGAAGATGCATTGTTGAAGAAGATGAATGGATTTGTAGAATTTTTTTCTGGAAAAACTGATTAAGCCATTGTTGTAAGTTTCAAGAAAAATCTTTGATTATATATATATATGTTTTTCATGTTTTTTAGAGCCATCGGGAATATGATTGTGTTTTCATATGAATTTTTATTACTTTCTCCCCTCTAATATTAGTTCGATCATCTTACTATAAATCGTTATCTTATACTCTCTTTATTTATTTTTATTTATCATATTATATTTTTTTAAAATTAAATTATATTATATTAATTTGATATTTTAAACAAGAAATTTAGATATTCAAAAACTATATGAAAAGTACTATAAATTGCAATTTTTTGCATATCAATATGATAAAAAAATACATCCTAGTAAAAGCTTTTAAAGTTTGACTCTATAAATAAAAATCATGACAAACAATACGAGACGGATAAAAGTATAAGTTATCCAACTTCCTTTCCGTCTAATAATGTTCACATCTTATTATATATAAATAGTTATCTCGTATAAGTTGTCCAACTTACTAAAGGAAGAAAGGATTAATAAAAAATTTTCCTATGAAAAGTTTTTTGATTGGTGAATCAGTAAACAAATTTTTTTTTATGATTTCTTTATATTCAGCGTAAAAAGAAATATAATTGATTAATATGAAACATAGAGAGTCGCTCATTTACTTGATTATCTGAACTTTCATTTTTATTGATGTGGATTCGATTTTTATGTTGTGAACTCATTTTCCTTCCCTTATCTCTATGTAACAAAAAAAAGGGTTTTAAAATAAGTATATTATATAAATTATTTCATTAAATATGTGTTTGATACCAAGAAAAATGTTCTCTTTTAAAAATAAATAATTTTTTGTATTTATTTTTCGTGTTTGGTGCTCTAAGTAAAATAATAATAATAAATGTATATATATAATCTAGATTATAGACAAAAGATATTGGTGGAGTTAGGATTTTCACTAAGTGGGTTCAAAATATGTAAAAATAGATTTACGAAGTAACTGAAGGGGTTCGACATCTGCTATATATACATAAAATTATTTTAACAATATATAAATAATATAAATTTCCAACGAATGGGTTCGGATGAACCCCATTATACTATGGTGGCTCCGCCCCCAACTCACGAAGACTGAGAGTTGCCAGTAAAGGTAAGGGAGGAATATGTTTGAAGAGTGAGTAAGAGATATTATTTGTGGAACTTATATTTCTTTGTTTCTAATATAAAGTTATTTTCGTCTATTTTAAGAGCATTTTCATAGAAGAAAAATTAATAATTTAGTGAATAAAGTATTTCGTGTTTATGCAAGGATTAAGAGGAAAGTCGTTGATCATACTCTAAAGAGGTTGATAATTTGAGTGCGATGCAGATAATTGACATTTACGATTTAAACCACAACCTATAAATTACGCAAGGACAACTTTATCGTTTTTATAAAAGATTTTTCAAAGCAGACCATCAAATATTTCTTCATGCAATGGTGTGTTTTTCAAGTTATCTTGGTAGCTTCAACTTCTAAAACATTTTTTTTTTTTTTACCATGCACGACATATTCATTTTCCAACAAGATATTGTTGGGGTAAAAATGAGATATTATCATTATGTTCCTCATTTTTTGCCTTCTTTACATTAAGAAAATAGAGCAAATTATAACTATTTACTAAAATGTTTCGAGAATTAGAATAAAAGATCGGTAATTAACATATTTTCCTCTTTTTAATAGTAAAACTGAATTTAACTCAAATACTGATTTATAGTCCATATATATATATATCGGCAAAACTGAATTTAACTCAAATACTGATTCATAGTTCATATATATATATATCGATTAGAAATAATAAATAATGAATTCTACGAATTATTTTATTGCTATTTTTCTAGTAAAGATCCCTTTTATAATTGTCCTCTCATGGTTGAACCCCACACCATATTTCTCTTCAATTTCCAATCTTTTCCAAAATTCCTTATAGGTGAGTTTAAGGTTTTGCCCTCTTCTCTTTTGTTCTTTTTCTAAAATCTTTCGGTTCACGTCAATTCGATTAATTCAGATTTATGTTAAAAAAATTTACTTCAAAAGTAACGTATTTTTCAAAGTTTGATTAAAGTTGCTTACTTAGGCTTCAAAAATTTGAAGGCTCCAAATTCGAGATATAAAAATAAAATTCGTTTTTTTTAGCTCGCTCCTATTAATTTGTTGAGCTATTTTTTTTGTTTGAAATTTTAGATTAAGAATGAAAGAATATTTTGACATCTAATTATCATAATTTTTGGTACATATACTATGTATATTATATTGTTTGTATAACCCCATCTTGCTTAGCTTTCTCTTCTTTCTATACCAAAAGGAAGAAAACCACTCCATTTTATTATAAAATAAAATTACTCTTTGAATGATTAGTTTGTGATTATGTTAATCAAACAAATTAAAAGTATGCAAGATGTAACAGCCTGTTTTAAAGTATGAATCTTCAACTAGATTTTGAATTCCCTATATATATATATATATATATATATATATATATATATATATATAAAAAAGATATTGTGTATATAGAAAGGAAAAATAAATTAGTGAGGCATCTTAAAACTTTAGCTAGGTCGAAAGTGAATGATTTAACAATTTTTTAATTGTATTTTTATTTTATTTTGTATACGTGACAATATACATAATTAAATGATATCTTTGCACTACATATAAATATTTCTTTATTGATTATTATTTAAAAAAATATAAGTGCGTAAAACTTAAACTAGTAAAATAAATAAATAGTGATAGCTCCAAACCTCATTATTCCATTGGATGGGATTTTGTAAATTGATGTCTTAAAATAAAGGACATTAATTAATGATTTGTGTTTCAATTTTTTCATCCAAAAAAATGCAGCATATTTATTCTTTTCTCACTTGAATAAATGTTGTAACTTGTTTGATTAATTGATCAAATTCACCATTAAAAAAGAGAATTGAAATAATTAAGTTAGTAGCTAGGATTTTTTTTGTCTGTTGTTTATTTATGTCATGAAACATTATAATCATTTGTCTAAAAAGGCTATAGTACATAACTTTACATTATGGCCTGTGTTTCTTTTTTGTGACAATAAATAGCTTTGGCCATTTATGGTTTTTATTTATTTATTCAGGGGCGGAGCTAGAATGTTGTCTGATGTGAACACGATTATCTTATATACTTGGTCTATTTTAAGGGAAAGAGGATAACTATACCCCGAATTATCGTAAATGATATGCAGATACCCTCCGTCATGCTTTAGGGACATTGGTGCCCCTACCGTCCAATAGTTATAGCATATATACCCTTTATATTAACGGATATACACGTGCCATGTTCTTATCCACCGATCCGACATCGGATCAATGGATAAGATTGCGTCGTGTCCCTATTTAGTCTTCCATTAGAGTGAAGGGCATATACGCTCTAGTTTTTGGACGGCAGGGGCACCAATGTTCCTAAAGTATGACGAAGGGCATCTGCATACCATTTACGATAGTTCAGGGGTATATTTTTCCTTTTTCCCTTATTTTAATTCAATATTGTTAATGTAGAATATGTAAATTTTCAATATATCAATTTATAATTTTAAAGTTTTAATAAGTACTTAATGTGTTGGTACGAAGAAAAATATTTTTGATTTGCTCATATGATTGGTCAAAAGTTTGAAGAACATTTTATCTAGAAAATTAAGTTGTTTAAGAATTAGAAAAATGACTTGTTTTTAATCGAAGAAAACTAGTTAAGTATTTCACATTGAATATGTCATCCACCAACCTTCGACACACCTTATCTTTACCTTACTCCTACTTGGCCACCCTCATAACAGCTAACGCTATCAAAAGCAGAGGGGTATATAGATGATGGGTCCACTGTTACGAAAAGGTGGATATAAAATATAAATTTGATCGATTAGTTTTTTTTTACTGAAAATCATTACAAATTTAAACTTATAGGTCCAAAATTTATTTCTATCTATCCAAACTAGTTATAAAATCTTAAAAAGAAAACTAAAACAAGATAGATAAAAGATTCAAATTTCTAACCTCACCTATAGAGGTGCACCCAATCATCATCGTACGACATTATATGATACTTCGAGTGAGTTTCACAATCTATATTTGAATATAATTTTTACAAATATAACCACATATTTTTCACCTTAAAGATTTAACCAATATTTGAATCCACATATCATAAATAATATAAATAGGTCAAATATATTAAAAACTAAAATATTATAAGTAAACGCGCCAGGTAGGGGTCGAACCTACGACTTTCTGCTTAGGAAACAGACGCTCTATCCACTGAGCTACAGGCGCTTGTTTGCTATAATTTTTTAACATTAAACTATGGTACTTATTTAATTTGTTTGTACCAGAATAACCATTAATTGAGTGTCTTTAAATATATATGTAAAATTGAAAAAAAAACATTTTAAAAAATTTAAAATATAAAGAATAGATTCAAAATTGTGTCATATGTTATAGTAGGGTATGCAAAAATTGAATCGATTGATAAATGACAACTTTCACGTATAGCAAAAATAAAATTCATATTTGTATGTTATATCAAAGTTTATATAATTGCGCTCCATAACAAACATATATATGTATAATTTGCTATACACATACAATTGAAGTGAATTGTATAAAACGCGAAAGAGAAAGAGACTTGGGCAGAGAATTGTATAAAACGAAGTATATAAAACGAATTGTATAATTATAAGTGTATAGGACGATTATATACAATTTTAATTTGTATAAAACGAGAAAGGGAGAAAGGCAAAAGAGACTTGCGCAGGGAATATACAATTGAATCGAATTGTATAAAACAAGAAAGAGAGAAATTATATACAATTTGAATTTGTATAAAACGAGAAAGAGAGAGACAAAAGAGACTTGGGCAGGACTTTTATTGTATAATTATAAGTGTACAAGACGGAGATATATGTATTTGAAAGTGTATATACATTTTTTCTCGCTTTATACAATCAGAAAAACAATTTATACAATTCTATTGTATAAAGCGAGAGAAGCGAGCGCAGGAAGCGAGAGAGAGAGAGGGAGAGAGGCGAGCGAGAATATGAGGGAGAGAGGGACTGACAAACAGTTTGCTATGGAACACAAATAAATCAAACCGTAGACATTATATTTATTTTATATTATTAATTTATCATTCTATACAATTATCCCATTGATAAATTGAATCAGAAAAAGTATTATTGGTTTATTGTTATTGGCTTAACAATGTCTTTTAGTGATTTATAAAAAAATATTGAATTATTGGTTCAGTATTGGTTTGGAATATTGTGTTATTGGTTAACTGATAACTCATTAAGACTAGTATTTACTATTTTACTAGCAAATAAATATTATATATTAATCTCAATACGTTACTAGTCTTTGTCGTTGTCTTTTACCCTTCAATTCATCCTTCACTATGATTTTGAGTTCACAACTTCGTACAAAACGTCAAAATCTAAAGTGAGAATCATATTTCTCTTAATTTCTCTTTGTGTTATACTTGCGTAATTCTTTTCATGTTAGTTACTATTGTTTGTATTTCATATGCATTTGTAAAATTACATTATTCAGTTGCCACATCAAATTTATTAGAAAAATTATATATTTGTTTATAAGTATTTTTTTATTGGTTAAATCAAAAAATGAACGTTAAAGACCAAAATCGATAAACCAAAAACTAATAAAATATAGCTTATTATTCTGATTATTGATTTAACATATTTAAAAATGAAAAATCGATAAATCGGGACCGAACCAAATATAGGGTTATTTGATATAATTATCATTAATTAAATAAAAAAAAAATAAAAAAATGAGAAGATAGGAGCCCCTATTTCTGAACCTAAAACCCCAACAAAACCCTTTTTCCCTCTTCTCATTTCCCTTTTACAATTATGGCCACTTTCGCCGCCAGGTCCTTCCTCCGCTCCGCCGCTACCTCCGGTCGATCAGCAGCAACCACCAGAATTGCCTCCGGCGCCAAGCCAAAGACATCTCCATTCCGCATACCAACTCAAAAACCAGTCACGGCTCGCATTTTCAGGTCTCACTGACAAAAATAAATTATTCTCGGTAAAAATTTAGTTTATTGTATGAAATTATGATTGATAGATTTGATATTTTGTACTTTTGAAGGTCGCCGGTAGAAATGAGTTGTGTAAGAGTGGAATCGATGTTTCCATTTCATACTGCGACTGCATCAGCATTACTCACTTCAATGTTATCTGCTACTCCTCGGAGCTATGGTTGGACTCTTGAAGGTATAATTATTATATATTGAACTTTCTATATGTGGATCCATTGATTTGTTGATTGTGAATTTTATGTGTGAATGGTGGATCAATCACTTGTATATATGTATCGAGTTGTTCGAGCTGAATGGTTTTGTTTGGTCATTTATGAATGAAATTATGTTTTCTCGTAGTGGATCTTCATTAGTTTTGATGTTTTGGCCTTTAAATCAACTGGTAATTGCATTAAGTTGATTGCTTGAGAGTTGAGAGTCATTAATCGTAGTTAGTATGAGCTTTCAACTTCATTTTGTTTTTGGTAATTAACCACTTTATTAATCACGAGTAACAGTCATTACAAATTCAGCAAAGTCAATACAGCTTTCTAAGGTAATAAGGCTTGTAGTCCAGTGAACAGTGCACATATATGCTGGATCCTTGGCCATACTTTCCAACATTTTCCTCTTCTTCTCAAATTATAGGGCATAAGTACATTCAGAAACCTCCATTTTGAAGAGTTGAGATGGATGAGATTTACCTTTAGCATGCCTGATTCCACAACACAAAGTCATCCTGGTTTGTAGCAAGACAATCTAATCTGTGGATCCATCTTAGTACTCTAGACCTTAGAGATTGAGCAAGTGGACAGTGAACAAACAAGTGTTCATGAGATTCAGGCCCTTGTAGGACACAAATTGGATTAGCCTCAACTCCCCATCGAATGAGTCTATCAGTAGATAACAATCTTTGCTGCAAGCATAAGCACATAGTGAAACAAGCTATTAGTCTAGTTTGATTGCCAAACATAAGGCATTTCCAGTGTGCCGTTGGCAGATCACCCAATAGTTGTAGGTAAAGTCTCTTGGTCAAGCTCTGACCATGTGGGAGGGGTGAAGTCAGTTGCAGCATTACGTTGAACTTTAGGTTGTTGACCTCAGAGTGAACGGAGGAAAGGGGAAAAGCAAGTATATGAAGGAGAACAAGGTTGAGGAAGAAAAAATATAGTAGTAACATAGAGTGTGTTGAGTGTTGACAGTACAATTCATTAAATTATTGTGTTAATGAACTCAATTCTCTAGGAATCAGTTATGTTGCAATTTTTCAGCCATAACCTAGTTTCTTATATCTGTACTTCCTCGTTCTGCTGTAAAAAGTAATTCTTGAATATTGTAGGACAAGAGAAGACTAGATGGAGACCACGAAATGGAGTTTAAGTTATACAAATATCTATAGTCTGTCAATTTAAGTAACCGATAACAGTTCCTTTCTTAGGTCTGGTGAGGAACCTTTCCCCTATGATGTAACTAACTAAACAATAGTAGGACAAGAGAAAACTAGATGAAGATCACGAAATGGAGTTCAAGTTATAAAAATATCTTTAGTATGTCAATTTAAGTAACTGATAACATTTCTCTCTTAGGTCTGGTGAGGAACCTTCCCCCTATGATGTAACTAACTCAACAATTGATATTCAATTTTTTTTATTGCTTTTGGCAAAGAGTGTTAGCATATGTGGAAAGGATTAATTGTTTATTACCACCTCTCTTTTACTAGTCTCCATTGTCAAATGTACGGCTTAACTATCACATGAGTGTTCACATACATAGCTAAACTTGTTGATGTGATATTGACTATTATAGTAATATACCTTCAACTTCCAAATCGTATGAGTAATGCTGATAATACATGCTTCAAACTTGAGTAAGGTGACAATGTTCTCTAATTCATGATTTTCTTAGGAGTACATGTACGTCTTTTATTATTATTTCCTTTTCAAACCTGCTTTGATATGCTTTACTTGATCCGAGGGTCTATCGGAAATGGTAGAGGTAAGGTCTGAACAAGCACCACCCTCCCCGACCCTACTTGTGGCTTGTGGGATTACACTGGGTATGTTGTCGACGGTCATATTGTAGGACTGTCTCCATTTATTCTTTTTTGTCCTTCCTATCTACATAGAATACTTTATAGTGGTCAAGGTTCTAGTATATAAACTCAAATGGAAACTATTAATTAATTGACTTCAATTTCCTAAGGAATTAAAATTATTCTCCTCTGAACATCATTGAATTATGTCATGAAGCTGACACTTGAAATGAGCATTTGATGTTATTTGTTGTGTCTATCTGATCGTTGATTGAAATACATCAGATTTTGTGAATCATGCTGCTGTATTTGATTGTTGATGATTTAATTCCATTGATAAGCCTAAAAAAAAATTGAGTCAGATTGATGGTGGGACTTAAAACTTTTTAGCATACATATGTTGCGTTTCCAGTTGTAGTTGTGAAGATGTAAGCATAATTCTAATACTTGGCATTTAATCAGATTGCAATGATGATGCATGATGAATGTCAGAGAGTACAAGCAAAGTGAAATATCCATGCGGTGTAAGAACATGAGAAGTAGATAGTGAATGAGAACATGGATGTTTTTCCTTTTTCTGAACTTTTGATTCTTTGTAGTTTATTACCAATGGCAAAGCTCTTTTCAAGGATAAATTTTGAATGTCTTGAAAGCATTTTTATACTAGTGCTTAATCGACTGTCTTTTTATGGTGTAAAAAAAATCAAGTTATTTAGTAATCTACCAGACAGTTACTTGGGACTAGTTGTTTTCTGAAAGTATCTAATGTCTTCGTGTATCTTTTTGTTTGCTAATGCCAAGTTGCTACTGAAAAATTCTGAGACTGTATAGCGTATACCCTAACACCCTAACAGTGTGTCATGGGAGCCTATTGACAATTAGAAGCACTCATATTTTGAAGCCTTAAGAATGAAACATAATGAAGAGTAATTTTAAGAAAAGAATGAAAAATGATGAAAAATATATGTTTCCTAGGCTAAATCTTTGATATTTTAAGTACGATCTTAGGCTTTGCGAGTTACAGGTTAAAAAAACGGATCTTTACATTATTATTACTAGGAGCAGATCAAAATATGCAACAAAATCTGAAGTAAGGTATTTAAAAGGAATAAAAAAACTGGTAGGTTTAACTTGTATTTATTCCCAGTGTTCTTCTAGTACTCATAAGCTACTGAATTGTTACACTTTAGTTTCCTTTTAACCAGATAAATCTCTTAGTAGATCGAACTTGAATTCGTGATAAATGACATTGAACTGATTAGATTTCAACTTTTGCTGATATTCGAAGTCTGTCTTCAATAAGTAAATTTCAACCTGCTGAAATAGGAAGATTAATGACTTGGAGTTTCATTTAATATTGAACACCGTAGTGCTTAACCAAAATATCTTTACATCCTTAAAAAGTGCGGAGTTTTTTAATGATGTGTTTGAGGTGATTTGCACCTAATTGTCCGATAAATAGATCAGTTCGTGATGTGGCTGTCATTGATTGCGTAGCTGTTAAAAACTTAAATAGGCCTTGAGATACTTATCAGATTATCTGAGGGACTGAATCTGCTTAGCATATAATATTTTCTTTCTCAATATAGTTCTTCTAATTTAATAATAATGTTTAGGGTTATTCTAATACTTGGTATTCAATCAGATTGCAATGATGATTTATGATGTCGGAGGGTTCAACCGAAGTATTATGTCCATGCAGTCTAAGAGAATGTCTGTATGAACTCTGAAGAAGAAATATTTGGTTTCTTCTATGACTGTCATTTGATTTCCGCTCTACTCTTCCCGTTTGTGAAACTGGGATTTTTTCCCTTTCTGTGAATTTAGATTCTTCTGTAGCTTGTTGTTTACTTTTGATGCATCAACTTTTGATATCTCTGCATGACAACCTTAGCTTTTAAGTCAAGAATGATCCTCTAAGAACCTTATTACATGATATTTCGGGTTATTTTAAAACATCTTTTTTTCATATAGTAGTTTTGACGACTGGCTTTTCCTTGTTTAGGGCTGTGATTACATGCTCATTGGCTTCCTTTTCGGCTTCAAGATTTTGTAACAATCAATCTATGAACTTGAATAGAACTTCGTTGAACGTAGTATTTAGAATCATGTTGATGCCTTCTGCTTCTCCTTGTTTTTTGCCAAGTTCTGTTGTTTTACGAGTTATTTGTGTATTTCTGTTGCCTTCCCGTAAGTGTTTCTTCTGCTCTTGGATTGTAGATGGATGATTGTGTTATGCAGTGCATGTCTTCATAAGTTCAACGGATATCGATGGACAATGTAACATTAAGAACCCCAGAAATCTTCTCCATTTTCTGTTTGAATTTTGGTGCTAAACCTTTTTGTATTTCTTTGCCATCATAGAGTAAGGACTACATCACCATTTATCCTTCTTTTGGAATAGCTTTTATTCATGCAGAAATCTTTTCCTGAGCTATCTTTAGATTGAAATTACTAGTTTTCATAAGTCCTTATATCTAAATGAAAAGTGATAAAACTTCCAAGTTAAACAACAATCATTTGAGTTATATGGAATTCATAATTATCCATTTGTCTGTGTGTATTGTGGTAGGAAAGAAACCATTTTCCGAAACATGTTTTCAATTTTTTCATGTTCGGTTGGTCAACTTTTTTTAAAAATATTTTCTCTAGGAGAACAAATTCCTTAAAAAGATTCGTTAATGATTGTGTTCTTTCCACCTTATCTTCACCCTCAACTCATGCCATCCATTTGCATCTCTCATAATATTTGTCTAAATTATATACAGATTCAAGCCTGCGCTTGTATGGTTTTAACAATGCATGTATTAATGAGAATTGAGTGTTTTATCATATTATATATGAAGCTCTTATTGGTCTACATGCTACTTTTAAAAATTGGTGTGTACAATCGAACTAGGCATGTACTTGGAGTTTTCTATCCTTATCTTAGGTTGGGTAAAATAAAATAGAAAGGTTATTTTCGACAAGACTTTTGGCTCAAGGAAAATGTTTTCAAAATGAGAGTGAAAGGTATGATGAGAAAAATATTTGCAACAAAACAGTGAAGATAATCGAAGTATAAGAAACAACCACATTGAAACTAATAAGAAAACCAAACAAAGTGTTCTAAACTAGCATTAAACTCCTTTCACATATAAGAGAGAGAGTATTGGATTTTTTCTATCTTAATTTTCGACTTCTGATTTTTTTTTTGATATTGCTAAGAAAAAGTGGGGTAGGGGGTAAATAGTTAGAGGGTGAAACGGTCTTTTTCAGATATAGATGAACTATTATTTGATTATTTTTTTTTCCTCAATAAACAACATTGCCCTTATTATTCTTTTGGAAATTTCCAACAAATTGCCATTGCTTCAATGTGTTTGATTTTCTAGTATGTATGATGCTATTATTTTCAAATTGACATGAATTTGTCAATCATGAAAAAATATATTAAATTCACTTGATACTTCTTTAAGTCCCCTCTGTGGTAGTTGACGTCAGCAATATAAAATTAAAGTCATATATATATATATATATATATATATATATATATATATATATTGATTAATAAGAAAATAGTATCGCATAAAATAAACGGACAGAAGCACATAAAGGTACTCGAATTTATTCTGAATCGTGTTTGTCTATAGGGCGTAGGGTGTTCATCCGAACCCCTTTCGATTGGCTAAAATTATAATATATTTTTTTATGTATATTTAGTAGATATTCAACTTTTTTGACTTCTTTGTTTGTTTACTTAGTTATATTTTGAATCTCTAATAAAAATCTCAAACTCTGCCACGGATAGAAGATGATTGGAGTTTGAAACATGGACTTGGTCTCCTTGAGCACAAAGAATTCATAGGTAAACAAGTACTATATACTAACATTAAATGATTAAATTAACACCACAAAAAGAATGGGAAAACAAGTAAAAATTGTCAAATAAAAATGACACTGAGAAACCTTGACTTATAGATTCTCAGAGATATTAAAATTTGTGGGGTACATGTTTAATATTTTTCAACTTCTTGACATTATTCTCATGGTGTGTGTTTCTCTCTCTCTATATATAAACACATAATGTGAAATTTCATGTATAGTACATTGAAAATTAGAATGCAGATACTTTTCTTTAGTAGGTCCGTTGAGTAGGTTCGTTCACTGGAAAGTTAGGTCAACAGAAGGTTCCATCCTCTAAAGAATATCGTAGAACAGCCGAAAGGCGATGATATTCTTGTGGCAAGATCCACTTTTACTTGTCCGTTATATTACATAAAAACATTCAATTGTAAATGGTGTTTAATCACTCCTTTCGATGCACATGTTTCTAATTTATATCGTTTCGTATAAAAATCTGCATTGTCAAAGCATATAACTTAAAATATAAAAACAAAAAGTGGTGGAGACAATAATGTCACAATCAGACCCATTGACACTTTTCCATCAAAACTATTTGATACTGATTTCTTCGTTTTAATTTGTTTAATCTATTTGTTTTAGTACGTTGTAAAAAGAATGATCTTTTTTATTTTATTTCTTGTAATTTTTTCTTTTTAATTTCCCGCCTGATATGTTTGAGATTATGAGATTAAAGCATTAGTACATTTAATATATGTTTAAGTTTAAATCACTAAATTTAAAACCCTTTTTTAATTTCTTTAGTTGTACAAAATTAAAATATGTCACTCAATTCGAAACAGAGGGAGTATATCTTATTAATCTGAACTTATTAAAGAGATTAGACACACGTACGTTAAGTGAGAAAATATATACTTTTTTTCAAAAAGAAATTAGAAGAAAATAAAAAGAAAGAAATGGTTTCTTCATTCCACTATTTTGCTCCTTTTTCTCACCATTGTTTTCGATAATTTTTTTTGTTAGTTTTGATTTTTCTCTCGATGTTCTATATTTATATTAAAATTTGACTGAATCTAAATTTGCATATTACATGATTCTGCATGAAGACAATTTTTGTAAAACTATTTATCTATGATAAACCAATATGGTTTAAGGTATTAATCCATATTAATAAAACCATTTATCTATAATAATAATTATAAAAATCAGTATGGTACTCATATAAGGTATTGTTATTTTATTAAGAATGAAATGAAAATGCAAAGATGGGACAGTGAAATGACTGCCCAATAATTGGAATCCTAAAATAGTAATACATTAGTCAAAAAATCAAATAATATAAAGATAAAATTATGGCTGCTCCAAACTGGAAATATATTAGTTTAGTTGAAACTACGGAAAACAAAGTTTGGATATTTTTTTTTTATGCAAAAGATTTTATTTATATTAATATTAAACAACAACTACTTTTTTTTATTCATAACTGGAATAATAGGATAAAATTAATCAAATTAAAAAATGAAACACGTTTAATAAACTACAATTGGGAACCCCACATATGTCTGCTTAAAAATAGAAATATATATATTAGGTTTGAAAATATAGAGATAGATTTGTCATAGATATACTTTTTAAGAGTTATTTTAATTAAATTTTCTATCTGAATTGGGTAATATTAATTTAATATTTGAAATAAAAAGTAGAGTATTATATAAGACACTACTTTTTATTTTTATTTTTTAAGCGTGCTTAATTTAACCCGCAACCGCTAATTTCTGTTTTTTCGATGAGCACTTTGTGTTACTGGTTAAAGCACTAGGTAAATCTTAATCTTATACGAAAGATATTGAGGGGAGATTGATTTTGAGTCATCCGTGTGAAAAATTACCCTCTAAATTAATTAAGTCATTCTGAAGAACAGACACAATTATTTTCATATCAATGCAGTGTGAAAAATATATTTAAAATATTAATTAAAATTTATATAATTTAACATGAAAAAAGAAAATCTGAAAAATAATTTGATGGAAGCTGGATTATATGAGAAAATTGTTTTGACGTTATTATTAGCAGTAACAACAATCTATGGGCTAAAGCAAAACCAAAAGCATAATATGATTACATTCTTTTTTCATATATATAGGTGAATTATAATTGTACTTTTTGATAAATAAACATTATGCATCTATAGTATAATAGGCTAATAAATATTGCTTGAAATTTTATAACAAATATTTAATTATAAGCTTTAGCAATTAGCATCCTCCATATATATATCCTTCAAAAAGTAATGTATAAGTTAGAATTATGACAATAGATCGATCGATATTGTTTCTTGTATTTTAAAATAAAGTGTCAGTCATTGATAATAAAAGTTACTTTTATCGTTTTCTTAAAAAAAGATAAAATATTCTCTAATAAAAATATTCTTTTACTTGATAGATTCAAAATTGAGATTTCTAAATAAATAAAAATATATTTATTACTTTATCATAATGTCCGATGGATTAAAAAAAATAATTCAATGTATAACTCTATATTCAAAAGATATTTTTTCAAATTTTATATATACATGGGTTCATCAGATTTTGTGATTGATTCTCTGTGTAAATAACTAAATCATTCAACATTTTTAAAGCATAGATGTCAACAACAATATATATATAAAATACCTAATTTTATGAAGAAACCTAGATTCTAGTAATGGAGAATCTACAAAAAAAATAAAAAGTTATTACAGCGTCAAATCTACGAACTTTTACCTAACTTCATTCATACTACTATATATACCTGACAAATAAATATAAAAAAAAACACTCATTTTTCTTCGTACAAACACACCATTTATAACCTTAAAATGATTACCTAAATCTCCCCCCACCTAACATAGACACACAAATTAATGAGGCTTCCAAAATAATGTGAGGAAAAAAAATAAAAAAATAAATACTATATTAAATACGTTCGAATGGAACAGGACATAACTCTTAAATAGAGCTAATTGATTCCATGTGATTTATTAGTTAAAAAATAATTTTAAAAAATTATGCTTGTTGCAAACGATAAAAATGATTTTTTAAAAGTGAATATAGGAAAAAATAAATTTTATACGTTAATTTTCAAGTGTATAATTGTCTCGTCTCCACCAACTCAAAGTCCTCCGAACCTCACTATCAATCTCATCTCATGATCATTATAATATTTTACTGGTTTTCATATAATATTTTGACTTGTTTATTAAATAAATACTAGCATATTTAATAAAATTCTATAAAATAGAGTCTGGAGATAAAACGTACGCTAATCTTATTATTCTACTTTTTAAAGATAGAAAAATTATTTTCGAAAGATTTAATTTTCACATTGGTAAGAGAAGTCATCTCTTAAATTCTTTTAAGGTCTTAACTCATTTAGTCTATTTAATTGAATAACTCTACGTTTATGTATTTAATAATATATATATCTAAATAACTTAGATTGAATTTTAAATTAAAATTAAATATTTATTTTAAACAAATTGTTTATTTAAAATTCGAACTTAACATTTAAATTTTAAATTAAAGTAAACTTAGCTTTTTTTTCTATTCAAAAAATGAGTGAGTCTTCGTGAAAAATCTCCTTATTAAAGTCTATAAATATGTAGCATTATCATAAGTAGTGTATTCAATATATTTAAGGCTTTGTTATATCATGATAGAGAATTATTTGTTATTCTTAAAAAATATATAAATAACAATTCTTTAAATATCAAGATCTTTCACGCCTTAAAACTTTAATTTCTCTATTATTTTTCTTTTAATAAAAATATATAATATTGTAATATCAACAACAAAATGCAATCACTTAAATATAGTAAATAACATGTGGTATCATATTAAAAGAAAAACTACAAAAATAAATTACTCCCTTCATTTTAAAAAATAACCTATAAATTACTCCCTTCGTTATAAAAAAATAACCTACTTTTCTATTTTAAAAGGAATGATCCTTTTTTTATAACACTTTGATTTCAATTCTTTACGTACACTATGTTTATAAAAAAATATTTTTATTTCTTAACACTACATCAAATCAAATCAAATCAATTGTGTTCGAATTATTGAACCACCCACAATTTATTTTTTTATACACTGTTGGTTGATGTAGAACTAGATTTTGGGAGGAGTATTGATAGAGGATACACATGTCGTTCCAGAACTCATTAATCCAATTGATAGTGAACATATTCGAGAATAATTGTGTTGTACTTCAAGTCATTTAAAACATTAGAAAACAAATGAGACTAACACACAATTTATCTTCATTCCTTCAATCAAAATCATTATAATACGAACACAATTGAAGACATTTACAATATAAAAATCGATCAAAATCAACCAATAATATTTAAAAAAGAACAAATTATGAATGATTTAATGATTCAACAGAAAAATAACGTAATTAATGTACCAATAAATTTAAAAAACTCGACATATATAATATTTTCCAACCTACCAAATAAAATGTTTTAAGTAATAAAAATACAAAAATAAATTAATTAAGCTTCCCCATCCACTATATTTGTTGATTGGTAGTAAGTGGAGATTTAAAAGTATTACTACTCCTAAATACTATGAATTCCTCTTAAGCAAACACGTCTACACATACGTGGCTCCCTTTTACGTGGCTCCGCCGACTTAGCCGATCAAGTTTTTTGGGCCCCACTAAAGCCATAAAATACAAACTGAGCCGCCGCCAACGTCACTTAATATAAAAAAGTAAATAAATCCATTTTATGCGGCGATAAATCCAACCGCCGCCGACAGGCGACAACTCATTTTTTACCGGTTTCCCGGTATTCTTTTTTCTTTTTAGTTCTCTAGCTGACACGTGTACTATTTTTTTTATTTTTTTTTTTTGGAAAAAAATTTGGAGTAGTACTGAATTTATTCTTTTATTTTAATACGTGTTTTTTTTTATTTTTTCACTTGTGGTAGTCTCACGTAACGGTTCTCTAAAAGAATGATATTATATTCAGATAGTGGCGGAGTTAGAATTTTTAATAAGGGGTTTAAAATTCGTAGATAGAGTAGTCAAAGGGGTTCGACGTCTACTATATATACATAAAATATTAATTTAAATCATGTTTAATAATATAATTTTTTATCGAAGAAGATTCGGATGAAATTCCTTGTACCAAGGTGGCTCCACCCCTGTATTTAGGAGGATTGAAATTTAAAAAATCTGATTAAGAATGAAAAAGTAATTAACATGCATCATAACATTTCTAGTAGGATTTGAACTTTAAAAAATATATTAATATGACTATTTATTTTTTATTTTTTATTTTATATTTAGTATTAGATTTTATGAGGTGATTTGAAAAATAATAATTAATATTAGAAATAATTTTGATTAAATATAAATTATTTTGACAGGTTAAAGTAAAAGTGAATATGAGGAGGATTTAATTATAAAAATAGATAGAATTTCAAGAAAACTTTTAAAAAATGGTAAGTTCCTTTTTGCTTTTATATTTTCAAGATAATTAAGCTTTTGATCTCATAAATATACTTTAATTAATTACTAAAAGTTTCTTTACCTTTTTAATTTTACCTGTTACTCTTCCCTGTCTAACATAGTTGATGTTTTAGCTTAAAATGGTAATATTTCATTAGGGATTAGAAATGTTTCAATAGCAAATTTGAAGGAAAAAAAAGAATTAAATATATTTTTAATTTTGTGAAACATCCACTATTTAGAATAAACGAACTTATTATTTTATTTTTTTCATTTTGTGAAATTTCAAGTAATTATATTGCATTTTATTTAGGACCTCTAATTATTTCACATAAAATATAAAAATGGTATCATTTGCATGTTATTTATCATTTACTCAGTTATTTTGAAGGCGATTATATTTTATAAATTATGTGTTTTATTCATTGCTTAGAACTATTACGACGTAACTTTTTATAAGCGTACGTAATAAAATCAGTTTTATGCGGCGACGTCTGCATGATATGTCCTGTATTGTTTCACCATCTAAACTCTTCAAGATAAAAATTATATCATTTGCAATATTTAGTTATTATAATTGTGTTATTTGTTATTTACTCAATTATTTTGTAAGCGGTTATATTTTACAAATTATGTATTTTACTTATTGCAGAATCAAAACCGTTACGACATAACTTTTTATAAATGTACGTAATCAAATCAGTTTTATGCGACGGTTATTATCGCGTACCGTAAAAACAGTTATTATGAATTATGTTCAAGATCGTTTGAAAGTTCCAAATGCCCAAGATAAGCTCTTCATTTACGACATCTAGTTAGCAAAAATGAATTACTGGTCATTTATTCGGTAAATTTGAATGCATTTATACCTTACTAGTCATGTTTTATCCAACATCGAAAATGTTACGCTATAACTTTTTACAAGCGCACGTAATCAAATCAGTTTTATACGGCGATGTCTGCGTGATATTACGTACTTTATTATCGGGTACCTTAAAAGATAGTTATTACGAATTATGTTCGAGATCGTTTGATAGTACAAAATCTCCAAGATAAACTCTGTCATTTACGATATCTAATTAGCAAAATTGAGTTAATTGTCATTTATTCGGCAAATTTGAATGCATTTATACCTTACTAGTCATGTTTTATTTATTGCAGAATAAAAACGTTATGATATAACTTTTTATAAGCGTACGTAATCATATTAGTTTTATACGGCGACGTCTGCATAATATGTACTTTATTGTTGCGTGCCGTAAAAGATGGTTAATACGAATTATGTTCGAGATCGTTTGAAAGTCCAAAATAGGCTAGATAAGCTCTGTCGTTTACGACATCTAGTCAACAAAATTGAGTTAATCGTTATTTATTCGGTAAATTTGAATGCATTTATACATTACCGGTCATGTTTTATTTATTGCAGAATCGAAAACGTTACGTTATAACCTTACGTAATCTTTTTATAAATGTACGTAATCAAATTACTTTTATACGTCAATATACTCATGATATATATAATATCGTGTAACGTAAATGATAATCGTATTATTTATTAATTATGACAATATATTCAAAGACATCACGACGTAATCTTATATAAGTATATATAATCAAATTAATTTTATACGACAATGTAAACATGCATATGATATGCAATTTATTATCTCATATCATAGAACAATTATTTATTATGTGGGAAATAAATATATTATTTTTACTCTTTCATCACCTAAGTCTACGATAGGAGGGGAAGAATTTTAATTTACAGCGTGATTTGGTGTTTTTCCTCAAAATCATAAAAATAAAAATAAAAATAGTCTACTCCATGTTTAAAAACTATAAACCCAAAATTTATATTAAGTTTATATCTTATGAAAGTAAAAATAAAGATTTTTATACATCTTTTTTTGAATTATGTTCAAAATCGTTTTATAATTAAAAAAACTTGACATAAAATGTATATCATTTACAATATTTAATTATGAAAATTAAATTATTTATCACATATTCTATTATTTTTAGAATATTTAAACTTTATGAATCATATTTTATTTATTACTAAACTAAAGACTTTACGACACAATCTTTTCTACGTATATACAATCAAAATAAAATTAACTTAATATGGAATGGAGAAAGTACTCTCCCACTTTCCAATTTATACTACACATTTTATGTTTTCATAGTCTAACAGTTTTAGTTTGACCGGAAATTTGCGCATGAAATCCTTACAGTCTAACATCTACAAAATATTTACAATTAAAAATATCATTTGACTTTTGAAATTCGAAAAATGACATATAAAATGAACCGAACATAATAACATCTATTCCTCATTTGTAAAAAAAATTGTATTTGACTAAAAAACCACAAAGGACTAATATTACAATAATTATTCATATTTGATATACTAATATTTTATTTTAAAAAAAATAATCTTTTTTTAATAAATAAAATTAAAACAATTACCATATATTATATGGTCCCTACATTTTCATCAGTCAAAGACTCCATTGACTGTAATTTTCTTCCTATATAAAGAGGGCACTTTCCCCCCTACGATTTCTCTCAACCGTGCCCTAATTCTCTAATGACTTGTTCAAATTCTATACATATATATATATAATCGTCCATTTCCGGTTAACGGCGAACTGAAAATGGCGCCCAAGCAAAAATTTACGACGGCGGCGGCAACGGCGGCGGCGGCGGCTGTGAAGGAGGTGCATTACAGAGGCGTGCGGAAGAGGCCTTGGGGAAGATATGCGGCGGAGATTAGAGATCCGGGGAAAAAATGCCGTGTTTGGTTAGGTACGTTTGATACCGCTGTAGAAGCAGCGAGAGCGTACGATAAAGCTGCGATAGAGTTTCGAGGTGCGAAAGCAAAAACTAATTTTCAGATGCAGCAGCAGCCGGACGATGTGATTCGGAGTCCGAGTCAGACAAGTACGGTTGAATCATCGTCTGCCGCGGTTGCGTTTGCTAAGGCGCCGGCAATGGTGGAATCGATTCCGTTGGATCTAAGCTTAGGAAGCTCATCATCGGCCGCTGGTATTTTTAGCAACGGTGTTGGTAAGTTTTTGTTCCAGAAGTCTCCGCCGATGTACTATTTTCAAGGACCTGGAGTGATTCGTAACGGCGGCGGCGGTGGTGGTAATGGTGCCGGCGGTCAGTGTGGGATGATGAAGAGTGAATCCGATTCATCAACTGTGATAGATTTTATGGGTAACAATTTCAAGCCAAAAGCTAAATTCGACCTTAATCTTCTTCCGACACCGGAAGACATGTGAAAATTCTTCTGTATCGATCGGAAAGTTGCCGGAGTTGATGATCGGAGATTCTGCATGCTTTTTGAACTTTTGTTTTATTTAATTAGTTGTAAGTTTGTTTAATTAGCGTTAATTCCCGTCTTAATTACCAGTAATTATTAAAAAAAAAAAAGATAGAAGGGAAACTATATATAGTCTATATATAAGGTAAAACGATGACGTTCTGTTTCATCGAGTTACTAATGTGAATATCGAAAAAATCTGAACTTTAAAGAAAAGAAGTTGGGAATAAATAAATCTTTTCATTTTGTTCAAGTGCTATGGTTTTACTTGTTTAGTAAAATATTGTATTTGTTCGGATTAGAATAGATCATTTACGTCATATTTTTTTTCAATATAATATCTTCAATCATATATAAACGTAAAATGATTAGTTTAGTAATTGACGAAAGGCCAGTGATAGTGATGGCAGAGGTTATTAAAGACGGAACCAATATTACGAGTTTTATATATTCTCACTTTACTTACCATTTAGTTGACAATCAATTACATGCTTAATTTTTTAGTATAAATTTAAAATTTACGAAAAAGTTATTGAATTCGTCTGAACCCACAAACACCGATTAAAGGGATGGAGAAAGTAAAGGATGATTTGACACGTGTGGATTAATGATAGTACGGACATTGCACAAATATTGAGGCAATAGATTAGGTTTGACCGCTAAAGAGAAAAAGAAAGTTAATTTGACAATTATGGACCTTCTTGCCACGTGGATTATTTCTTCACTAATTTAATCTATCCAAGTTAAATATAAGTCTATCTGGATTAATTTCTTGTAATGATTATTATTTGCATGTTTGAGTTGTTACGTAATTTTAATTTTTTTGGTAACTAAATTACAAATGAAATTTATCTTGATCAATTGTTAATGTACTTTTCGATATTATTCATATACATGTATTATTTTATATAATAATTATTTATTCATGTCGTTCAAAAACACGTAGATTGAAATGATCAAATAATAACATTATTTGCTTGTTTAATGTCGTTAAGATAACAAGTAAAAATAATAGGTAATACAGTAATTGATAAGATATAAGTAACAAATATTATTAGCATATTTGCCATATGATAGTCCGTGAATTCTGTTCTCATAATGATCTACATCTGCTCGTTATTTTTGTTATATATAAAACTATGTAATCGCTGAAAGAAATTGTAAGTTCTTCAGAAACGATTACAATCTTTAACTTATCTTGAACTATAACTGAAGTCTTACTAGCCTTGCGGCTTTGAAGTTCAAAATCAGATCGAACCAATAAGGATCGAAGGTTTGAATCACTCGAGGTTAGTACCACTTTTACTATTTTATATTTGATTTGTCTTTAAGCTTCACATATTATGATCATTCGATATGTTTAATTGTCCGAATCTTAAATCACATAATAATAATTTTAGATTAATAATATCTTTTTCGATTTATATTTTTAGTGTTTTATCAACAATACGTAACGTTTAAGTGCCAAACCGAATGATAATAATGAGCGTGGTGGTTGGTAATATAGTAGTAGTTGAGTAGGTAGGATAGACCAAAAGGTATAATAAGTGAAAGTTTGGATTGGAGTATTAAATTATAAAAATTATTTGATAACTAATTATAGCTGTATAGTAATAGTAATGCATATAGTTATAAGAAAATTTATACATTAATTATGCTTGATTTATTCTCCGCAGATTTATTATTTTATGAGATTATGCTAAATATATTGTTATTATTGTTATCGTATTAATAATTCCACCTTTATTTTATATAAAATACAATAATATATAGATTCTTTCATGACAAATATAAATATTTTATGCATTGCTATATTACAAATCAAACATAGTATATATCTATTAGCTTTATATATAAACAATTTATATTATTAAATATGATACTACTTATATGAAATTTAATATCAAATAATTCACTTCCAAATTATCTACCAAATAACCTCGACAAATTTATATTTTCTTTATTAAAAATTATTTTCACAGTTAAAACTTGTAACCTTCGAATCATATTTCACTTAATTTTACTACCATTGGAGACCATGAGAGGGCCCACGTGGAAAATGAAATGGAAACGCGGCTGCCGCATTTTATGGGTGTTGTTATTTTGTACTTTACCAATTTCACTTAATCTTATTTTATTTTTTAAATTATTTAATTACCAAATTTTATTTATTATTTTACTTTTTTTTTTATAAAAAAAACAAGATGGAAAGGAAGGAATATTATTTGTCATTTACAAGTTCGAGAAAAGAATAATTACTTTTTTACTTATTTTATCGTTAGTAGTAATTGTTTTTGAAGAAAATGTAGAAACAATTATTCTCTACGTTTAAAACAGAATGTCTCTATTTCCTTTTTAGTTTGTTTCTAAAAGAATAATTTCTTTTCCTTTTTGGCGACATTTTAACTTTAACTTTCCACGTGTCATGTTTAAGACCACAAGATTAAAGGACATTTTGGTACATTTGACATAACTTTAATTTAGTAACCACAAGATTAAAAAATCTTCTTTCTTTTCTTAAACTCCATTCCAAGTCAAACTAAGTCATCCTTTCTGAAACGGAGGAAGTAAATAAATAAAATATTTAGGATATAAATACACTTTAAATAGTCAAAAGTTCCTCTTAATTGATATTCCTTAAAAGCCACGTAAAAAAAAATACGACAGATAATTTAACACAAAGAATAATTATTGAAGAAAAAGTAGGAGAAGAATACTATTTCTATTATAAAAAATAAAAAATTCACCATTTCACAGTATACATGAGTGTCTTTAACCAAAAAGCTCCAAAATTAATGACAAGTATACATGTATATAGTCAAAATATACAACATATACTGTCTCTTGAACTGAATTACATCTATGGCATTTATAAATGATTCCTGATCTGTATAACCACTATACACATTTTTAAGCCACAAAACAGCAGCATTGTACCTGGAAATCTTCTCACTAAGCCTGCGACGGAGTTACATTGTCTACGGATGGGATTCAAATGATCTTCCCTTCGTCAAAAAATTATACTGTGTAAGTAGGATACGAATAATGTTTATGTTGGTATATCTGTAGATTGTTGAATCCTCTTGACGTGAAAGAAGTTTCTAGTGTGAGTTGACTCAAAAATTGTTCGAACTCAGACAAGCAAAGGAGGTCCATTCTCAACAGCTGTCCGAGTATGTTCGTGATGATGACCATTGTGATGGTGTCTTGTCATTTGGATGTGGTTTAAATGTGTTCTTTTCTTCGCATAAGGAGCGTCTCTCACTGTATAAGAAAATGAAAGAGGAAACAAAAAACAGTGATTCAATCTATGAGAAAGCATGAAACTCGTTTAACTTCATCGTGTAGAGATACATCTTCACTCGAAATTCATTTCTCAAAAAACACCATGTTGACAACAATACATGAATATGGATATAGAGCATGTTATGTTGAAAAACTCTTACCAGCCATTCTTTTAGCGCGGAGGATATTTTGTCGCCTTTTCCACCAACATGTAATGCATATAGCGATAACTACAACAGCGATACACGTCCCTAAGCCAATGCCGATTTTGGCACCAACAGTAAGATGTGGTCCACATGTTGGTAATCCAGGAATACCACAAAGGCCTACATTATCAGTAAAACTGAAAGCATCGAAAGTAAGTAGTTAGCATAAGTACTAATGAACAAAAAAATTCACAGTTTTTTTAATCTGATCCTCGAGTTAATACACCGATGAATTGTCAAATTAGTTTCACCACATGAATGGTAAGGTTTAATTAGCATCTCTGCCTTAACACAAATGACACTGACACCTATTACCGCAGCATTTCTTTTAAGGAAATATGCTAAATGTTACTGTTAGAATTTGGACTTACGTTAATTGGTTATAGCCTGAAAGGATAGTGACGTGGGCTAGAAAGAACCCTAGTTAACCCTTGTTTACCTAGCTATCAGAAAGAACCCTAGTATATTTCATTTGTTGAATATGTGGTAATAGTTATTAACGTCCATCCGTCGAAGTAGCTAGTGGATTGTGGAGGTTAGTGTCAGGCCTAACCGCCAATTGTGGATGCTAAATCAATGGAGTTTAACGGTACACTTGTTTAACCTTAACTTATGATTGTATGTTTGTTTTAATCAAAATGATGACAAGGAGACCTTCATCGACACATCTAGAAATTGAATATCGACCGTAAGTTATGTATTTTTGACGATAAAAAGTTGGACAAAAGAAAAACTACGTGAAAGTGATAGCTCCCTCCGTTTCAATTCATTTGTCTTACTTTCCTTTTTAGTCCATTTCAAAATGAATGTCTCTTTCCTATTTCGTCAAATTCTTTAATTTTTCTGACAAACAAATTGAAACTGAGGGAGTAATTTACGCTCTACATATCTATAGTTACGATGCAATTTCTGAAGGATGCTTCACTAAGAAGAAGCCTTATGCTAAGAACGTGCAATTAGGAGAACATACTTGAAGCTAGCTCTGTGTAAGAGCCTTCCGCCTAACGCTGCAGGAATTTTTCCAGAGAGCAAATTGCCGTTGAGATTCCTGTAATAAATAAAGTAGTAAATTAGAGCTATTTATTGATCCATCAAATGTCCTCAACTGAGCTTGTTGAAGTATCTTACAGTGTCAGTAACGACGTCAATTCCCCAAGGCTTTCAGGAATCGACCCGTTGAAGGAATTGTATGAAAGATCCCTGTTGAGCAACTTTTGTTAGGTAATCACACAGTGAGGATTTAATCACATAAACAACCAACGAACAGTATGCACATTCACTGATCTTGCGGCGCATATACATGATAACGAACAATAATTATATATTGTCAAGATACTCACAAAGTAGATTACAAAACTATTCTGTTTCCATATTTTCATATACTATTACTCAGGCAGCTAAAAAAATCTAATATCACGTACAGAAAAGCACAACTCGCCGCAAATGTACTCACAATTTCTCCAGACTAGTTATTGTTCCAAGTGCTGAGGGAATAAGCCCGTGAATGTTGTTTCCACTCAAATTTCTGTATAATGCTCACAAGCAAAGCATAAGTCAGAGAAGATCATGTTTGAGAAGTGGACGCTGGCATTGCAATATACATGAACGAAAAGACATTCTAAAAAATGCTCAAACATTGAAAACCTCTTAAATTGGAAGTTATTTAACCGCTTAGTATGTCATTCCTTCAGACAAATTATGTCCAAATAATTTTGAAAAAAAGTGTCAATATATTTGCTAAAACTCATTTTGATCATCAACTCCATTTTAAGCAGTAGAAGACCGTTGAAAGATGCACATCTTTCATCGAAATAGTGTAAAAAAGCAGCATTTAAACTTACATGCTCTGAAGATGACGCAATTGAGAAACATCATCTGGTAAGAAACCTCGTAAACCTTGGTTGTCCAGGTCACTGTGCTTACAGGAAAAACAGATAAAGAGGACACATATTAAGATAAAATAATAAAATCACATAACATAGAAAGAAAGCCAAGTATAGTCCAGCAAAACTTTTAAATTGGGGTGCAGAACATCAATAGAAGGAATATATGTCAATGAGAGTGTTTCAATTTTGTGTTTGTGCGCGCGTGTGGAAAGGGAGGAACTTTTCTATCCAAGGTCAAGGTCAAGAACGTACAGCCCATCGATGACCCATTTATTGCTGGAGTTGTCAAACTGACAATCTACTCCACTCCACGGATGTTGCGGAAAACATGGATCACCATTCCACCCAAAACGAAGGGGAAGTCCAAGTGCAAGTTTCAGCGACTGTAAAGCCTTTACTGAAAAAGGAAAAAAAAAAGATAAAGACTATCTTAATTAGAAAGGCACAAGCTTGACCAAGGAAAAAAGGAAAAAATAACATACTACATCTGGCCCCTTTCGAGTGTGTAAAGTGTATGAGATGGAAAAACATGTAGCATCCAGGAAGTATAAGTGAAAAATTTAACTTACCTTCCTCGGGTAATGTTTTAGATTCAACTGGTATAACCTCAAAAATCTCAATGGCACTAATGATGGCATGAGTCCCCGTTGTTGGATGTAATGTGATTGTCAAAATCCTGCCACTGACTGGAATGGTTGTGTTCAGTACAAGAGCACTGTTAACACCACCCACTATTCTCACAATGTCAATATCTCGAAACACAATGTTACCATTAATCGAAATGTCAATAACCCTTTGTCCCACATCTGTAACTGAAGGATCAATTTCTGCAAAGTGTAACCAGACAGAGTAGTTTTTGTTGGGATCGACATCTATTGTGTGCGTTAAATCCGGATCGTTGTCGGTACTAACAAGAGCAGTTTGGTAAAGAGCTTGTGGATAGAAGTTTGGAGCTACAGAAGCTGACTTTATGGTGCTTTTAGTAGATATAGGCTTATCAGAATTCTGACCAAAGGTCATAATTGAGCTCCAGAACCGATCCCCACCCCAACGGTCCCCATCGTAGTCAACGTCAAACTTTGGTTTCTGATCTCCACAGCTCAATCTTTTGCTAGTTCTAAAGATTGTCCCTCGACCATATCCAGGGCCAGAATAGTATGCTTCCTCATCTACTTCTTGAATCTCGATTGCGAGTATAGCAGGATCGCCATGACCAGTGCTGTGGAAGCAAAGTAAGGTAGTACCATTCTCAAGAAATACAAGAGTTTCAACAAATGCTTGTTCATCGTGATTACTCCAACCAGACGGCAAAGAATAAACCAAGGTCCCTTCAACAGAAACATCAAATAGAGGTTCGTTATCAAAACTTGGTTCTTTAACCAATCCAAAGTAGATCCTCACTGAATAGTGGCCATGTGGCACTTTATCGATATTGTAACAATTATCAGGACCCTCTGATAGAGGGAAATACCGTAATGTGTCGAGTGGAGGTGATATGAAACTTGGGTGGTTTGCTTTCGTACGTACTCCTCCTGTATATCCAAAATCTTTATGCCAGAGGGTATTTGTCGGGGCAGTACGAACATCATTTTGAGCTCCACAGCTTATTCGCTTCACATATGGTGCTGCAGTGAATAAACAGGATAGATAGTAAACAAAAGAGCAACTTGAAAGAGGCTAATCAATAATAAAGGAGCAGCCTTTTTCTTTTCACGTAACAGTGCTAGCAATGGAGAGAACAGCAGAACAAGTACATATAGGGAAGCAATAATGTCTTATAAAGTAACACTAACGTTATAACAATTTATTTATTTTTTGATGACCATGGTGTCCAGGCCAGCTTTCATGCACCTCGACTAATTCCAGGGGACAAATGAGAAGAATCACCTAGTGTGTTTGCGCCTAAAAAAACTTATTTCTTATGGAAAAAACAGACCTCTAGCTGCTCATTAAGTTTGTGAAGACACCTCACGTATTTCTTTTTCCTCTTTAACATAAGACTCAAGATACTTCATCATATCATGGAATTAAGCGATTAGAAATTCCGCAAATATACAGGATTATACTGACGAGCACGTGTAATTTGGTTAGTGTCTGAATAATTAGGAATCCTATCTTACATTCAACATACTCATAGAATTAACCACAACCAACCAAGTACTTGCAAAATTCTAGCTCATGAGTTAACTATTTTCCTAGACCATATAAAGAGTCTAATCGCAACACCTCACATGCTTCTGGCACTTCCAACACAAGTTAAGATTAGTGAATCAAAACTAAAACAAATTAATGCAAACACAATTACAACTAACTTCACATTGCATAAAAAACATAAAAAGGAGCTAAGACGGGGGGCGAGTTAAAGAAGAACAGCAAAAGTTGGATTTTTTTGAGAATGCTGCTATGAGTTTTCTTCAATTTGCTTCAATTCCAATATTGAAAACTTAGGCACCATAAGGTCCATGTCTAAATCCAACAACATAATCATAGAACCAACCACAAACAGCTAAGTACTTGCAATTAGTTAACATTAGACAATCAACCCAAAAAAATTGAATCAAACACAATCTTCCATCCATTAGTAGAGTTGCGCACAAACTGACCCAAACATCAACCAACAAGTTACTCAAACACAATACAACTACATAATTTAGACACCCTTTAAAGCCCTTCATCAAATTCACATCATACAAAAGGAAAACCAAAAAAAAAACATAAAAAGAACCTAACCAGGTAGACAAAAATCAATCTTGATAGCAAAGAAGAAGAGCAAAATGTGAAATTTGAGCATTTTGAGTCTAAATGCTGTTCTGACTTAACATTAATCAATCAAACCAAACCAAACTAAATTCAAACACAAATTTTGCATCATCCATTAGTCAAGCTCCACACAAACTAACCCAAACATCACAATTATCAAAAGTACTCAAACACATTATAACTACACAATATAAACACCCTTTAACCCCCTTAATCAAATTCACATTATACAAAAAGAAAAAGAGAAACATAAAAAGGGGCTAACCAGGTAGACAAAAAGCAATCTTGAAAGCAAATAAGAACAACAAAAAGTGAAATTTCAGCATTTTGAGTCCAAATGCTGCTCTGAGTTAACATTAGTCAATCAAACCAAAACAAACTGAATTCAAACACAAATTTTGCATCATCCATTAGTCAAGCTGCACACAAACTAACCCAAACATCACAACTATCAAAAGAAAAAAAAGTTACTCAAACACATTACAACTACATAATATAAACACCCTTTAAACCCCTTAATCAAATTCACATTATACAAAAAAGAAAAAAAGAGAAACATAATAAGGGGCTAACCAGGTAGACAAAAAGCAATCTTGAAAGCAAAGAAGAACAACAAAAAGTGAAACTTGAGCATTTTTAAATCCAATTTCTGCTCTGATTTTTCTTCAATTTTCTTATAATTTCTTGAAATACATTTCCCTTTTGCCCATTGTGGAAACCAACTACCATAGATAGAGAAAAAGGAATGTAGACTTAGTGTAGAGTAATTGATGGGACGTGCAGTAGACAGTACTTGATTATGGACTTATTTTTCTTTTTCAATTTTTGTTCTTGATCCTATGCTTGTGCAGCCTACTTTTCTCCCATGTACCCTTGCTTAATCAATTGCCACGTGGCTTTACCAACCATTAGACTGAAATTAATTCGGTAGGAGGATGTGGAGGTCGTGGAATACAACATTCTTGGAGTTCTACTTTTTGATACTTATTGTGTTTCGAGTATTGCACTATTTTGTTGTGGTTTTTAGATTTTTCTTTGTAGACTTTTGTGTTGTTTATGTTATTAGTTGATATGTTTTCTTCTTCTTTGTACGTGTAATTGTTGTAATTGACGAGGATATTTCACAAATAAGTCTTACCCTTCTTCACATCGTGAGGTAGTGATATAGTTTGTGTGTATGCTCTATCCTCCTTAGATTCTACTTATGAGTTTCATTGTGTTGTAACTGGTTCACGTTCACGTAAAATTTGAAAAAGTGATAATTTCAATGCAAGTATTATGAAATATATTTTTATCATTCAAACTCATAATGTATAAATTTACATGAAAATAACTTCATTATTGCTTTAAGACTCTGTTTCATTTCAATATATTCAATTTATTTTTAATTATTATTTTAAGATGTTTAAATAATAGTTTTCTTGATTATAACTTAATTCTTGCTCTAAAACTATTTCATTTCAATGTATATGATTTGTCTTTAATTTTTTTTTTTTGAGATGTTTAAATAATAGTTTTTTTTTTATCTTGATATAATTATAAAGAATCTATGATATTTATATTTCTAAATTTGTTAGACATTTATATAACGTTCTCCTTTATTTCAATGCAAAACTCACTTTTTATTTTAGAAAAAAAAAGAAAATATTTTCAATAAATATTCTATTTAAGAAAATACAATTCAAAATGATCCCGAATATAAATGATTAAAATCACTAGTAACTAGATGGAAAAATATAATGCGAGTGCATGATAAGATGCTAAGAGCACATACATGAGAATATTTCCCTCCAAGTTTTGAAAAAGTGAATTGGGTCCCTTATATTTTTAAAGTTACATTAATGTCCTTAAATTAGTGGGAAAAAAAGTTTAAATTTGTTCATGCTTCATTAAACTCCTTCCTTTGACTTTGGTACACGTAATTGATATCAAGCTGCCATTAATCATTGCGCCATTAACGGTTGCCTAAGGTAGGGGCTCCTCCAATATTAAGCTAAATTAAAATCGGTGAATTATGGCAGGTAAATTACGACAGATTTGATATAATAGTATTATATGTTATATTTTAATAGTAAGCTTAAGTCATATGCGACCTCTTAAATTTATTCACATTTTTTATATAGACAACTCAATAAAGTTTTACACCCATTAAAAGTTGAGTCGATATGTAACCTGAATTGGCTTACGAACAATCTTGTCAAAATATTTTATTTTTTTTTTTCTAATTTGATATGTTATATATAGGCATATAAAAGAGAGAGAGAAATTATTAGGTACTAAAATATGACCAAAGTAAAACAATTTAGTTTAGTAAAAAATGGATTAGAGTGGGTCTTGACATGTTATGTAACATATTAATTATTTCATATCCGTTTTGATCTAAATAAATTTGAATTTAAACGAGTCTTTGATTCAATTGTTATTTAAATCATTATAACTGGTCAAATTTGATCTAACTGGGCCAATTGTCATTCCTGATTGAAATCCATTTTTTAGAACGACTTTTTTCTCTAATTTTTTATCGAAATATAACCCTTTTAACTTTTAATCTCTATATTAATTTAAATTCTCCCACGATAAAATTATTCATTCATGTATGATATAACTTGACATCATTTTTAATTGGCAGAACACATAAGCGACCACTTGAACTTGTTAAGATTTTTCGTATAGACACCTTAACAAGAGCTCCTTCCTATTGAACACTTAAACCACTCAAAAAGTGTGCCTATCAAACACACTTGGCTGACTTATCACCTGTCGTTTAAGGCACGCCTTTTAAGCGCGTGAAGTGAGAAAAAAAAGTTGATTTGTCTGATTGGCACACTTAATGGTCCAAATCTTTCCCTTTTATTTATCCAACCCTAGATTTTTTCCATTTTTTTTTATTTCTCATCTCTTTCTTTTCACATCTCACCATTGTTGCTGAAAATAAAAAAGATTTCTTCATTCATCTTCATGATTAAACAAAACCCATAAACAAAGTTGCTAAAAATAACTAAATACGAAGTTGTACCTTTTTGATTTCTTGATAATTTAAAGTTTTAATCATATTTGTTAATGATAAAAAAGAGAGGAAGATGAAGAATTGAGCTATGCAAGTTAGAAAATATTATTTTGGAGGAAAAGGGAGGATAAATTATGAAATAGTTTTATATTATTTGGGAGAAAAGGGGAGGATAAATTATAAATTATTTTTATAATAAAAATAAAAAGAACAAATAGAGAGTTCATAAAATTATTAATGGTGGAATTTAAGTTGGAAGTGAAGAGGGGCTTCAAAGAAGAAGATGTAGAGGGGACTGCTACATCTGATAAATTTTTTTTGTAAAAGATTTTTTTTTTTAATTTGCCACATTATGATTGACTCTTTTTTCATATTATAGTGTTTGAAAGTCACGCACTCTATATATTTTTGGGTAATGTCATTGAAGTGTCTAATAGACACACTTTGTGTATACATAAGGTGTTCAATAGAAATATGACCTCATTAAGGTGTCTAAACGGAAAAAGCGTGCAAGTTCAAGGGGCCGCTTATGTGTTCAGCCTTTTTAATTTTTTTAAATAAGTGTATAGACATTTTTAATGATGCTAGTGAAATAGCTCTTTCGGCTACATTTTATGTTACTCCACCTACAATTATCATTAGATGTTAGTTGAAGTTTGTTTGATAAACATGTAACGATAATTCAAACGAAAAATTCACACACTTGTTAATTTACAATATAAAAGTCATAAAAATATTGACTTTATTATTTTTCCATTCATTCAGATATATATTATCCAATTAAAAAGAAAAGAACACTTAAATTACTAGAATTTGAAATAAAATAAAATCGTGAAAATTCATCATTGCTAAATAGACTCTTAGTTAAGATTGTTAAATTATAGTGAAAATCATCATTGCTAACAATAGATTTCGATTAATTATTATTTTTTACACTCACATCAAATACACCTTAAAAATTTGTCTTTTACCATGAAAAATCGAATGTACCCAAATACTCCATTTACAATGAGATATTGAGATTAAATTTTTGTTTCAAAAATTATCTTAACTTTACCTTTATTTTCCATCTCAATCGACTTATTTAAAACACTTATTTTTCGCGTTACTTCATAAGAAATTCTACTATTGCTAGTAAGATATTTTTATTATTTTTCTTTCACAAAGTCAATAAAGGACCGATGTTCAATCACCTTTAAAATCTGAAAATCAAATTCTCGCAAAATAAATTACAAATAAACAATTATGTATTTAGATCTTATTTAAAATATTTTTTTTTGAGTGATTTAGAGTAGTTCTTAAATGTATATCATGCTTAGATTAAAAAAAAACATTTGTTTTTGTATAAGTAATATTTAAGATCGTATATTATTATTATTATTATTATTATTATTATTATTATTATTATATATAGTTTATATAAATACCTTAGATAATTTTATAAAAAATTATTATTTATTGAGTATATAATATTGAATATGAAATATCAAAGCATTTTTGTAAAAATAACAATGAAAGTTCTGTATATTATTGTTAATCACATGTATATTATTGTATACTGAGTTAATTTTTGGATCCAAAATGAGAAAATTACGCAGTTAAGCAAATTTATACTAGTTAATTACTCATTATAGCTATAGTTTATAATAATGATCCCTCACAGTTAACATTATACATTACGTGAGCTAATTTTGAGTTTATATAATTAACCACGTTTGTATATGTATAATTCGCTAGAATATACAAATACATATATGTAATATACAATTATCTAACCTATAATATATATACAATCACCTCTCGTCAACTCTCTGCCCTCTCTCGTTCGCCTCTCTCCTCCCTCTCTCAATTTCGCTTGCCATATATACAAATATATAATATACAATTATCTAATCGATATACATATACAATTCACCTCTACCCCACTCTTTGTCCTCTCTCATTCCTCTCCCAATTTCGCTGGCTCTCTTATACCTCTCCCAATTTCGCTTGCCATATATACAAATACATATGTATAATATATAATTATCTAACCGATATACATTTACAATTCACTTCTCTCACACTCTTTGCCTTCTTTGGCTTGCCTCTCTCCTCTTTCTCCCAATCTCGCTCGCCTCTCTTCTTCATATAACATGTAGCTGTGAATTATAATTGTCAAACTATAACTATAAAGAGTAATTAAACTATTGTCAGTAGCTATATGTAAAAGTTTCTAGTTAGAAATTTGTAAGCTATATTTTTATTTATAATAATATTTAAATTAGATAAGTGTACTGCTCTGAAAATTTTCCCAATAATATAACCATAGTTTAAAACTTTTTAATAGTTTTAGCTTCATACATTATATGACAATTGGCAACCAATATATCTTTTTGGGAAGTAAAAAATTAAATATAAATATTTAGAATTTTTTTTTAATGATAACAACAAGCTTAAGAATTTTGCAGTGATTAAACCTCTCATCACTCGGCGTTACTGTACCGCTTCCGTCCGCCGCGAACCACCGTGGCCATCGCCTCTTTCTTACCGGCGCCATTCTCGATGCCATCTTCCGGTGCTGCGGTTGATCCATCTATCAAGAGTTCATCATCGATACCTAATCCAGATGTTGAAGAGGATGAGGACGAGGAATACGAAGAAATTGAGGTTGAAGAGGAGATTGAAGTTGAAGAAGAAATAGAGGTAGAAGAAGAAGAGGAAGAAGAAATGGAGGTAGAAGAAGAGGTAGAGGAGGAGGAGGAGGAGGAGGAAGAAGGATCGATTTCACTGAATGTAGATGATAAAAAAGGTTGGTGCTTTGTGTGATCAACTCAGTATGCTGATATCTAAGCTGTTAATCATTATTTTATTTGAAGAATTAAAGGGTCAAAAAACACACCTAAGTATTTTGATTTGTTGAGTTTCATACATGAACCATACGAAAATGTTCAGGTGAAAAACTTATAGTTGAGGTGTGTGTTCGATAATCATTTGATTCTAGTTTAGTTAGGAAACTCACACACTTATGATTCAGGTATGAAACTCAAAAAATAAGAATTGTTTTTGATAGTTTACTCTTATTTAAAATAATACTTGGGTATCTACTTTCGTGCTATTTTTAACTGTTTGTATGCTCTTTGCTTGCCTGCTATTTCATCAGAAGAGGTAGAGGAGGAGGAGGAGGAGGAGGAGGAGGAGGAAGAAGAAGAAGAAGAAGAGGAAGAAGTGTCGGTGGAGGAGGAGAGAGGAGGAGGAGGAGGAGGAGGAGGAGGAGGAGGAAGAAGTACAAGGTGAAGGATCAATTCCAATGAATGTAGATGATAAAAAAGGTTAGTGCCTTGTGTCATTAATTCTAGTATGCTGATATTAAGTTGTTAGTCATTATTACAATACTTTGGTATCTACTTTTTTGCTATTTTTAATTGTACTTGTGTGTGTTTTGTATTGCTTGCCTGCTATTTCATTAGAAGAGGTAGAAGAGGAGGAGGACGACGACGACGAAGAAGAAATACAAGGTGAACAAGAAAAAGGTCAAGGATCAAGTCTACTCAATATAGATGATCAAAAAGGTTACTCTTTTGTATTATCAACTCCAGTATGCTGATACTTAATTTCTTAATCATTATTATGTTTTCCTTTTTTTTTTTGGAAATAATACTTGGGTGTCTACTCTCCTGCTATCTTTAATTGTCTTGTCGCTTTTGCTCGCTTGCTATTCTGTCTGGTTGTTTTTCATGCCAAATCATTGTCATTTTGTGAGAAGAAATGGAACATCGTTGCCTTAGGGAGAATTATTGGGATTGCTATTTACGCTCTCGTTCAAGCTTTTATTTTTCATGCCTTTTCCTTTTTGATTTGTGTTTGTTTTGGGGTGCGCGTATGTGTGAGTGTGCGCCCAATGACAAAAAAACATTCAATAAGAGTATGCATTATTTTCCCTTTTAAAGAAACAAATCAAATTACATTTAAAACTTGCCTTTCTTGTGATTAGCCTCAGATCTACTATTGTCGTTCTATTCAATGATATTACCCTTCACATATTTCTCCATTTGCTTTTCTACAAGGCTTCAATCTATTATCGTTATCTACTTTGTTTCCTCCGTTTGTTCTTTTTTGTCATATTCCTGAAAGGCGCTTGCCTTTCGCCTTTGGTGACAAGGCGAGGCGAGGATTCATAACCTAGTTCCTGCAAGGCAAGGCGACTTCAGCGCACCACGGCGATCGAAAGGCGAAGGCGACGTGGCAATGTAATAGGCGTCACTTTTTTTTTAAGGTCTGATTTTTTTGATCATTTAATTATCTGAATTGATAATTAAAAGCCAAATTAGGGTTTTTTGGGGTATTTTGCAAACTTCACCTTCGCAAGACTGCTCCTCCTCTTCTCCTTAGATTTCTCCAAATCGCGCGATCCCTTTCGCGGATTACTGCTCAGGTACGACTGTAGGAGGCCTTTCCTTTTTCTTCTTCAGAGTTTAGTTCTTCTCTTCTTCTCTTGTAGTTCTTCTTTTCTTTTCTTCTTCTCTAGTCTCTACTCTGTTTTTCAGTATTGAGACTATGCTTTGTTTTTTCGGTGGTTGTGGTAGTGACTAGTGAACTCCCTCTGTTTTAGTGGTAGTGAACTGAGTGCTCTCTGTTGTAGTGCTCTGCTCACCACAATCTGCAATATGCAATTTGCCTATATTTTTTTTTTAAAAATTAATCTTTCTATAGTTATTTCGTCCCTACTTAATTTAGTTTTATACTAATCAATATAATATTTATTTATCCATAAATAGTGAATTTGGACTTTTACTATCTACTATTAGTTTTTGAATTGAAATATTTGCTAATATATGTTATTGCTATTAAGATTTTAAATTTTTGATATTAATTGGGGGCCTTAAGTCAAAAAGGTGAGCGCCTTGCCTCATGGCGAGGCAGACCTTTTTTGCCTTTTGTCGTCTTTTGCCGTCTAAAACACTGATGCTAAGTGATATTTCCTTTTCCATAATGCCTTATGGGTGAGACATGTCTTTCTTACTACTTGCCAGGAGAAGCATGGCACCTACTAAGGTGCGACGCTTTTTCAAGTAGCTTTCCAGGGTTCTCTATCTCTCCCTGTCATCTTTAGAAGGCCTATCTTGTAGACTGTTGCAATTTCCCATTAGTGTTGGGACTGCATTTGATGATATCAGGCACATTGATAGTCACTGTGAAGGTTCCTATTTTGCCAAGTAGAGCAATCACTCTTTCAACCTCTCAATCAATCAAAAACCTTACGGAACTTAGGTTCCATCCCTAAGCTGTCTAGATGTTCTCTACCATTGCCAACTTAAAAGGTGATATCCTTCCTCGGGTTGGACAAGAAAAACCTGATTGTCCAACATAGTCTAACTCCATAGGTGTCAGTGGACTCATAAGTGCACTACTGCCCATTTTGTCCATACTTCTATTGTATTACATTCTTCCACAAGGCTGGTATATCTTTAGCATATCTCTACAACCATTTCTTGAGTAGACTGCTGTTTTGGAGCTTCGCTAAGTATCCCGCTTTTTCCTTGAGGGGAGCCGAGATTCAAAATATGTGGGCCTTCATCGCCTTAAGGCAATCTATCCAAAGAGCCTACCCTATAATAGATTCAGCTAAAGCCGCGCTAACCCCCATAGTTGCACCATGTTCCATTTCACCCAATTGAAATCTTTATGCTCCCTTTTGCCATACCATAGGAAGTTTCTTCTCAATTTTTCTAGAACTTGGAGTACTTTGGCAGGCATAGGAAAGGGAAGAAATCACGTAGATTGGTAATGAGTCGAGTACAATGGTTGAAAAATGGAGGCAAGAACACAAAGTTCTCCCATCGGATGGCTAATTTCCACGAAAGATACAATCCATTGACTTATTAGAGGTAGAAGGTCAAGTCTTCACGGGAAGCAATCAAGAGTGCCATTCAAAGCTACTACCAAAACTTGTATGAAGATACCGAAGAGTGGAGACCTGATCTCAATATACATGGTGAAAAAATCATTTCATTAGAAGATCAGATGTGACTACAGAGGAACTTTGCTAAGGAAGAAGTATGGTAGAACATCAAGTCATGTGCAATTGATATGACACTTGGCCCAGATGGTTTCAGTATGAATTTCTTTCCGATGTTGTTAAGGGTGACATCATGGGTACAATTTATTATTTCCATGAGCACCAAGCATTTGAAAGAAGTTTGAATGCTACACACGTAGCCCTATCCCTAAAAGAGCAGGAGCAATAGAGTTAAGGGACTTTAGGCCCATTAGTCTGACTTCAAGAGTGTACAAAAGAATTGTAAAAGTACTAGATGAAAGACTAAAAGAAGAAGTGGAGAGACTGGTCAACAAACATCAAATGGCTTTTGTGGAAGGAAGACTGATTATGGATGTTGCCTTAATAGCTAATGAATATATAGATACGAAGATCAGGGGTGAGGTAGTCGGCTTGATGTGCAAATTAGATATTGATAAAGCCTATGACTGTGTGAATTGGGGCTATCCACCGAGTGTTTTGAAACAGACGGGTTTCAGGGAAAGAAGGTTGAAGTGGATTAGTTTTTGTATTTAAACTATTAGGTTCTTTATTTTAGTGAATGGAGAAACTACTAGTTTTTTTCCTTGAAAGAGAACTAAGAAAGGGGATCCTTTATCTCCTTCCCCGTTCATACTTGCAAATGGAAGGACTTAGCAGCATGATGAGAGTAGCAATTCGTAACAATTGGTTGATGGGTTTCAGAATTGTAGAGGGTGACCTAGAGATATTTCATCTGCTATATGCAGATGACACTATCTTTTATTGTGAAACTGTAGTGGAGCATGCTAGCTATATTAGAGTCATGCGGGTGGTTTTTAAAGCCATCTCTGGTCTAACGGTGAATTGGAGGAAAAATAATATTTCCCTATTAAAGAGTCACAAACATTCAAGTCTCTTCTCCTTCTCAAAATATTCAATTATCTTGCAAGTGTACGTGGATGTGGTGTGGATACTTTGCCCAATGAGTACTTAGGCATGCCTTTTTTTGAAATTTCAAAGAGGTAGAGATATGAGATAGAATTATATAGAAGTCTGAAAGGAGACTAGCCCAATGGAAGTCACAATACTTATCTTTAGTGGGAAGGGTCACACTGATTAATTTAGTGTTGGATTCCTTACCCACCTATGTGAGTTCTTTGTTTCTCATACCAGACAATGTGGTGGAAAAACTGTACGAATTAAAAAGAAACTTTGCGGAGAGGGAATAAACGAGGGGTTATAATAATCTAGCAAAGGCCAAAGAGGACTAGGAATAAGGAATTGAGGACCCAAAACAGTAGCCTTTTGATGAAGTGGCTTTGGGGATTTTGTGAAGAAGATTCCTCGCTTTGGAAGCAAGCAATTGTCCGTTAGTGTGGGCAAACCAACTCTTTGTGCTCAAATGAGGTAAATACTACATATGGGGTCGGTGTTGGGAGGGCAATTATGAAATTCCTTTCTAAATCTCAAGTTCGAAAAAAGATCTCCCTATCTTCTTAATATGTTGCACTCTTAAGTCTATTTGGCAAGATTCATCTTCATATTCACGGCCTCAAAATTTTACCCTCCTATTTTCGACATTGAATGAGATATTTTCGCGAAAATTATCTTACCCATTCAAGATATCCCCACAACCGAAAGGCAAAATGATAACTCTAGTTCTCCAATCCCCTCCATAACCCCATTTTAATCTACTATCACCCCTCCTCCACTATGCTTGTACCTCCACCACTATTTACCTTATAAAATTGTTAAAAACCTTTAAATCTTAACTCAAAATCCTCCCCTTTTTTTCAGGAGATGTGACCGTCTCCTAATGCACCAAATGAAACTCTCTTGCCCATCCTCCGCATCCCTTACGAAATTTCTCTAAATCTTTTCCTATGTTACAGTGACCAAAGTTGGAGCAAGGAACAAAGACAGAAGCATTTCTTTTTGCCTTTGGACAAATATCTTTTTTGCCACCCTACTAGTCTCTTCTCAATCCCTTCAAGAATCAAATTCCACACCATTTGATTCTTGTTCGTAGCGCCTAAAGGCACTCCAAGATAGGTTGTGGAAGGGCCCAACTCTACAATTCAAAACTAGAGTGAGTGATCCAAGTTATTCACCTTCTCTATTGGAATAATCTCACACTTCCTCAAATTAATTTTGAGGCCTGATACCACTTGAAACCAAGTAAAGACTTGGCCTCAGTAATCTAAATCGGGTCTCACTACATCTCATAAATCAAGGTATCATCCAAAAATAACAAATGAGACACTGAAACGGTCCCTAAACTTTCAACCACTACTTCTAAACTATGTTGCTCGGACTCTTCAAAAATGCCAACGGGTGCGTGTTGGATTCGCCAAAACTAGTGTATTTTTGAAGAATCCGAGACGGGTGCGACATCAAATGTGAAGAGTCCGCGCAACTAAGCTTTTAAGTCCCTCGTATAATCCCCTAAAACGCTTTTATTCATCATCATAATCTAAGTTTCTGTAACAAAACTAAACATCGGTAGTAGGGGATCCTCTTGTCTCGAACCCCTTGAGCTCACAAAAAACTGCACATGATTATTTACCACGACAAAAATCTAACCAAAGAGATGCAAAAATGAATCTATTTACTCCACTTCCTTAAACCCAATTTGTAGTATAATGAAATCGATAGATCTCCAATTCATATGATCGTAGGCCTTTTCAATGTCAAATTTGCATAACAGAACCTCCAAAATTTGTCTACCTTTCACAAAAGCATCTTCGAAGTAAAGACGGTCTCGTCCAACACCTTCTTAGTGTAATGGAAAGCACCTAAGAAATGATCCTATAGACTTAGTTGCGGGGACCCTCCACTTTTGATGCCGCACCCGTCTCGGATTCTCCATGAGGTAAATACTACCTATCTGTCTATAATCCTTCATGTTCGAAGCTCCAACCGTTTGGAGATGATGACTATGCACGAACCATTCATACTTTTCTTGAATTCACGTCTATCTTGGAATATAACGGTTGTATCCCATCACATTGGTTTTGACCGTATTCTAGCGCTGCTGGAATTTTCCAGCACCAAGCACTCGTGTATTCATGTCTCATGCACATGCACTAGTGGTGGTATCAAATGGCTGAAGAGGCTACAAAGAATTGTTGTAAGATACAATAAAAAAGTTACATACAATGCATTGGAAGGTGGTATCACATCTCTTAAAAGGTTTAGTGTGCTCCAGTGACGGATCTCTTGGAACGTGAACTTGGAGGTTCATCTATTGGATATAGGCTCCGTAGAGGGCAAGTGATAACACATGACAACAAGGATGGGGTCGGGTGGCTAGAAACATGTTATTACCCTATGGATGTGGACTGTGGGGATATATCATGAAGAGATATCAAGTTAAGCGATCACATCACTTTTAAAGTTGGCAGTGAAATTGTTCAGATTTTAGAGGGATAGGTGTGATGATGATATTGTGATAATTTCCTTTCTGACTATCGACAACATGTTGGCCAAAAGGATATGATGACTCATGAGGTTTACAAGGCAGGACGTAAGATGACATATTTATTGGGATTTGAAGTTCATGAGAATTTCACAAGATTGGGAGACATAAATTCCAAAACTTGATGAAATGTTTTGTAAACAAAACATCACAAAGTTGGAAGAAGGCACTTAGGAATTGGGATGGAAGGTGGTATTGTTCTGGCCTTCTAGGTGAAATTCCTAGTACCAAAGGTAACCTAAAAGAGAGCATACAGGTTTGGGGACTCTTTGTTTTGATTTTTAGTGAGCCAAGAGAGGTTTATTTGTTTTTTTTACTGGCTGTAAGGACTAAGGAGGGTATTTTTTTTTGAGACAGGTAAGGTAGTAAGGAGGGTATTCCGATCGCCGAAAATCTGACTGGAAAAACAGCTATTTACTAGTGCTTTATGCAAACAATTGACAAGAATTAGAGCACTGCCTGTCACAAGTTAGTTGTGGTACTTCCATATGGTGGACGGTGCTGAACCTCTTTGGTATATCATAGTTGATGCCTACCTACTAGTAAGGATGTAATGCACTGTTAAACTTTCAGAAGAAAGAGAAGAAGATGCACAGGGATGCTCTTCCTTTGACCCATGTGGGTACTTTGGAGATTGAGTAGGATAGACTTTCTTGTTTTGTGAATTGTTGGTGTACGCACAAGGTCACCTTCAGTTTAGCTGAATTCATATCTTGGTTTTCACACGACCTCAGTAAAATAATTAATGTATAGAAGAATTTCAGAATATAAGAAAGGACTTTTAAAGCATGGACATAGACATGATCAGGAACAACTTGAGAATAAAGACACAATTTAAATTAGGGAACATGATACCATTAGTATGATATTTTTACGTTTTTATTTGATTTAAACATATAGCTTGGAATTGATATTTAATAAATAACAAATCATGAAGACATTATTTCATCTTAGCAATGTTATAAGGTGGCATACTTCTCATAAAGATTTAGGGGCGACCAAACAATCTAATATAGGAAACAATCTGCACATTTTGTATGAATTCAGGAAGGCTGATGTGTAAGTCAAGGATACAAGTCTGAGGAGAAAAAGGATCTTCATCAAAAAATAAAAAAGGTACATGATAGTGTGTGACGTGTGTCCTCATGTGTGTTATTTGTATTGGTGTTAGGTCATACAGTCCAGATATATTACTATATTTGGGTCTTCTCATACAAAGGTCGATTCCATTGTTTTTAACATGGTATTAATATTAATAACACTCAACAACACCTTACCCAGATTAATATCACTGATCTGCATAATTCAGTAGAAATTTCTTTCAACTTTACATGTGTATTGAACAGTCTTAGTCTCAAGATGTAGGGTTGATCCAGGAAAAAAGGAGTCTAGAATCTTCTTAAAGTGCTTCTTTTGTGTTTTGTGCTGATGTTCTCGTTCTGGGATGCACTATGTTTCCTGTGTCCTTGGTTTATCTGTTAGGATTACGCAACCTCTTTTCTGTTTAGACTGACTTCATCATGGAGGTTCTGCCACAGAGAGCTTGCTTGTGTTTTATGGTGGAGACATTTACATTGGAAAGAGTCTTTATTGATATATTTCTTCCTTGTAGATGGTATCCAAGTTCTGGAACCTTTGGCGCTTGAACACCTCTTAAGATCAGACTTTTCTTCTCAACAAGAACTTGTTGCAAATTTACCACAGCAAACCCCTTTGATTGAAGGTGCTAATGAGAGTTGCAGAATTTCTGATTCAGATGGAACAAGAGAGAGGATAGATGGTGAGAACTCGTATTATATCATATGGGAACAATGGTTAGTTTTGAAGGAAAGATTGTTTATGGTATTCTGTAGACTCATAGAGATCCATTTGGAGCTCTTGCAGGAAAAAGACCCCACAGAGATTCTGATGTTCAAGCTTCTGAATTTGAGGATGGTAAAACAAATACAGAGAGAATCCAGCATTCTGGTCAAGAACTGGATGCTGAAACATTGACTGATGTTTCTGGCAAGGTGGCTATTGGTGTTCAGTTTACTGACGGAGGTGATCAAGAAGCTATGGACAATATAAAGCAAACATCACCAAGGTTTTAGTTATACTGCCGATTCCTTGGTATATTTTGTTGTAGTTGGAAGTTGCGGGTTTATGCTGCTTTTGAATGTCTCTTATTGGAAGTTCTTCTCCATATAGTTTTAGTAGAACCAAGTTTGATAGTATCTAGTCTTTCCAGGTTGGATGTTCTCAAGACAAGGCAAAGAAGTTCGTCCCCTGCTGCTGATTCTAGGGGAGAAAGCAAAAGATTAGCAATGAGATGTGAGTTTTTTGCAAGGGGTTGGTGCATCAAAGGGAACTCTTGTAGATTTCTTCACATAAAGGATCATGTGACTAGCCATGATAAGGATGGTGGTCTAGATGATACAATGATAAAAAGCAAACTTGCAGACGACAAAGGTAATCCTGAACCGTAGTCCTTTAGGTTTTTGTTAACGTACTTTACTTTGATATTGTGAAACCTTGCTTAACTAATTGGGACGAGGTTCCTTATAACCTATAGGTTTGGAAGAGAGTGGCAAAAGATCAGTGCTGGATGGTTCTTCTGATTCAGTACAATCAGCAGCTCAATCTGGAGAAAATCTGAAATTGAGAGGTGATGAGGAATTGCATATGCGTACAGATGGACCTTCGTCCACCCCAGACTTTAGAAGAGAGAGTCTTGGATGTAAACCGCACTTGGCTGGTTATAGCACCTCTTCTTCACCATTACTCAAAGATGGCTTCTTACATAAGAATATCCTCCATGATGGAAAGCTTAGCTCAGTCGTATTGTCTGGCAGTTACCAAAATACAGTAGTTTCCCCTTACACCTCAGGTTTGGATGATAGGAATCATAAGAGGAACCGGTCTGTGTTTGAAAAACATGGTTTGCGAGTCTTTAATGACTCTGTAGATAGGTCGTCTCATCATTGTTCTTCTTCGCGGAACATAGATGCCCTTGATGATCAGAAGCTTTTGGATTGTAGCCAAGAGTATTCTTCTTCTAGATCCACCTCTTTGCATCATATGTCTTCAGCATTTCCTAGTTCCAAAACTGAACTTTCTCAGATTGATTTATCATGGGACACACGATACTCATCTGATTATAGAACTATGGCGCCTTTTGACGATTGGGAGCCATCTGTTCCTTTTCGACCATCATTCTTGCTTAGTCAAATGATCGGATGTCCTGAAAGTCTATATGATCCTATTCGTGATAGTATTGATCAAAGTAATGTAGGAGATGGACCCTCAAAATTGTCTTCCTCTGCAAAAGGAGGGCCTGTAGTAACCAAGCATATGCAGGCAAATGCTGATCCAGTTTCAACAGGAACCTTGGATCCAGAACAGAGCTCTAATAAAGTTCCAATTTTTGGTAATATCTACCATAGGGATATATTGCCTGACAACCTGTCCGAGAAAGATATGTCTACTAATGAAACAGATACAGCAGATACAGCAGTTGCTCATCAGGAAATCAATACCTCTTCAAAAGAAGAGAAGTTTACAAGATCTGCTAACCTCAGAGGTGCCACAAAAGCAGATAAACAATTATCTACTGAACTACCGCGCACCAGGACCAGAAAAAAGACACAATCAGAGTCTGAGAGGCTCAGACATGGAACTGAAATTGATATTGACCGGAAGACAGACAGATCTGTGAACAAAGAGTCTAGAGTTATGAAGCATTTTCATGCTGCTCTTGTAGAATTTGTTAAAGAACTATTAAGGCCAACTTGGAGTGAAGGTCTCATGAGTAAGGATGCTTACAAGATGATAGTCAAGAAGACAATTAATAAAGTTATCAACTCTTTGCACCCCAATCAGATTCCTGGTACAGCTGAATCAATCAGACAGTATTTTGATTTATCTCAGCAAAAACTTGCTAAGCTCATTGAGGTCAGACATGCTTCGAAAATAATACCTATGCTTTAAAGAGTTCAGTCCATGTGAAGTCTGTTCATCCCTAATTTGACAAGTAATTTGTGTTTGCAGGCGTACGTGGAAAAATATGGAAAATCGTGATAACATTAAATGATCTTTGGTCAGCATAAGGGGTGCGTGGATATATATGGAAAATCTTGAATCTATTAAATCAGTTATGCTAAGCATATTGCCAACAATAGTGAATTGGTAAAGCCCAATTTTGTGAGCCTAATTTGATACTTCTATGGGTTAGAATGAAGACTCCGGAACCTTTTATTTTGTTGTACGGATTTTCTCTGTTTAGCTAGGAACTTTTCTGCTACCTTTATGGGTTGGAGGAATTTTTCTGTTGTGTTTACTGATGCAGCACTTGTGTCCATAATTGAACTTATAGTACTTCTTTTTTGTACTTGCATATAGTTTTGGTTTGAGATGAGTTTGATTAGAGAAACATGATCCATGAGGATTCATATAGCTGGCCACAACTGATTTGGGATTGAGGTGTATTAGTACATGTCGTAGTGGGAATTAGGGGCGTTCAAAATCGGATTGAAACCGATAACCCAAACCGAAAAAAAGTTATTCGTTCATCGGTATGGGTTATTGGTTAGCGGTTTTGGTAATGCTTTTGATTTTTTTTTATTATCGGGGTATCAGTTCTTAACTGTTTGAAGCTTCTTCTTAACGGGGTAACCGATAACCCGATAGTAAATTAAATAATTATATTTATACCATTTGGTATATGAAGCCCTTGACTTAGAGTTTAGTTTTATATTTTAGTTTAGGTTGTCTCAAACTTTCGGTTATCAGTGTTTGCTTTTGAGCAAGATGCATTCTGGCAACTCATGTGCATGGTTCATTTAGTTTGTCACCTTATTTCTTAGTGATTTTCCATAGTTTATTTTGTGTCAAATCTTAACGGTTTAACAGTAAAATAACCGATTAGCCAATATTTTAACGGTTCTATAATGGTTTAGCATGTCTACAAATCAATAACTGATAAGTCAAACCGATTAACTTCAAAACCGAGCCAAATCGACCGATACACAATCCTAGCGGGAATAGTTTGACACTATCTGTATGTTGATGTTATCAAAGGCTAAAAGTGAAAAATTCCCACTATAGTTGCGTTGTTGTTGGAGCTTTAAGTGCTAACCAAAAACGATGTTCAACTTCAAGGCTAAAATGCGCCTCAATTGAGCCTTCATTGACACCCATTCTGATATTGAGTAAAAAGTGTTGTATTTGACTGCGTAACTATGTATACACAAATTTATGGATCTTGTAACATTTGGCTAGGTGTTCCTACATTGTTGAGTGAGGAATCTGTTGAGACCATAGCCATATGCTTACGCTTTGACTTATGAATTTGGAAATTATCTATGATGTAGAACTTACTTGCTGGAATCTATTGTCTAGTTGGTGATTCTGAAACTTAGAAGCTGTCACTGTCTGATTCCTAGTCAATCCGTGGCCGGCTTACAATGCTTTAACTTGACATACCAAACCATCTCACCTATTCTGCTCTAAAATGCCATGCAATCATTATTCTCAGAGAGGCTTAACACAGTTTACGCCCAAGTTTTTTTTGAAAATGGTAATGTTGTATTCTTATATGTTTTAATTCAATCTTTTATAGAAGGCATAGCTAAAAAGCTCTGTTATTGTGATTTTTCTCCACCTTTTTCGTCTTCTCAATGTTTTAATAAAGCAAAGCAAAATAACAAGTTGCATTTTTCTAATCTGGAGTTGAGCAAAACGTATCAAAGAAAAAGGAAAGCGGTCTTGAGCAAAACAGTGGTCCTTAAGTGCAAATGAGTGAGGCTGTTTATGTAGAAAGATTTCATGAATTCCCTTCAGGATGGGCTCTGTGACTGTTCATGGTAAATTTTACAGATGAGTTGCAAGAACATATGACTGTCTAAGCCTCCATGTTCACGAGGCGACAATGACTTGTTAGTTTGCATCATCATTTTGTCTTAAAGATCCTTTCTGATTTCCAACTCATTACCTTGAAGATTATGTGTATAGTTTACAATTATCCTCAGCCTGTTGCCTCTGCAAATAACACGTGAGTAATATTAATGTGTATAACTCTGAACACTACTTATAGTTTATGACGTATCCCAAAAAATGGTGAAATTGTGGTATACTACGGATTCTGGTGTTTAGTACTACTTTGTGGGACTACACTGGGTATGTTGTTGTTGGTAATACTGTGGGGTTTGAGGTCCTTAGTGCATGTTACACTATTATTAGCAACATAGTGCTTTTGTTGTATGTGCACCTGGATTTTGGGTATGTTGCTGTTGGTACTATTTTGTGGGGTTTGACATCTTTATGTGCCGATGGGTTTGGAGGTCCTTAGTGCATGCTATTCTATTATTAGCAACATAGTGCTTTTGTTGTATGTGCACCTGGATTTTGGGTATGTTGCTGTTGTACTACTTTGTGGGGTTTGACATCTTTATGTGCCGATGGGTTTGGAGGTCCTTAGTGCATGCTATTCTATTATTAGCAACATAGTGCTTTTGTTGCATGTGCACCTGGATTTTGGGTATGTTGCTGTTGTACTACTTTGTGGGGTTTGACATCTTTATGTGCCGATGGGTTTGGAGGTCCTTAGTGCATGCTATTCTATTATTAGCAACATAGTGCTTTTGTTGTATGTGCACCTGGATTTTGGGTATGTTGCTGTTGGTACTACTTTGTGGGGTTTGACATCTTTATATGCCGATGGGTTTGGAGGTCCTTGGTGCATGCTATTCTATTATTAGCAACATAGTGCTTTTGTTGTATGTGCACCTGGATTTTGGGTATGTTGCTGTTGGTACTACTTTGTGGGGTTTGACATCTTTATGTGCCGATGGGTTTGGAGGTCCTTAGTGCATGCTATTCTATTATTAGCAACATAGTGCTTTTGTTGTATGTGCACTTGAATTTTGTTCCTGTCACTATTTGAATGTGAATATTAGCACTAAAGCCAGGATAGTAGATGAGGTTATCATTTCATGGGTTAGCGAATACTATGTGCTATAGCTCTTAGCAGGCAAATCTGAAAAATGCGATTTTCAGAAGATTTGATAGAGAAGACCAGAATGACTCAAATCCCGGAAATGCAATTGTATAACAACACATCCATGAAAAAACACCAAATGACTTGATCCAGGAATAATAACACATCCATGAAAAAACACCAAATGACTCAAATCCAGAATGCTGGAACCATGGAACTACACATCCATGAAACAAGACCACAATGACTCCATTGAGGAATAAAATGAATTCTCTCTTTCAGTTGATCGTGGCATGCCCTTTGCTAAGATATGTGTTTGGTCCATTTGGTATCACAACTTTCAATAGGAAATCTGTTTTTAAGTTGTTAACGTCATGTTATGAGTTGTTAACTGATTCATTTTGAGTTTTTGAATGGTGGTATAGTGTTGGACACACCAAATCATAAGTTGTGGGAACTCCCTCAAATACTAATGTGGAATGCAGTATGCTGGACTCATCTAGGAGAATTCTTGTTTAAAATTGTTAAACTTGTTTACTTCATAACACATGTAGTTCTGACTCTACTTCTATTTCATCCTAGCAGGAATAAGTATTGCTGCGCTCCTCTCGAGGGCACGCATTGTTTGCTAATCTTTCTCAGCTTGATACTTCTTATGTAGCTGATACAGCAGGTTGGTCTCCGAATTGACTTGTGAAAAAACACTCGTGCCATATTCTTATCATTCTCGTGGTGCCATAAACTTAGTCCATGACTACCTTTTGTGTACATTGAACGCTTGGATCAAACCCCACGATCCTCCTCAACACCAGAATGTCATGTTCCTAAGAAATGTTACATTCTCTTTAATTCTTCATTGATTCTGTTATTTGCAGCAATTTGAATGACATGGAAACAGTGTTGTTGGTTCTAATAGGTTTTGAGCTTTTGAAGGTTGTTCTAGTGTGTTAAAGGTTCCAACTATCTTTAAGTTGCTATCTTATATTTTAAGTGGATAAACTTGTTGATTTGTCTATTGGAAACCGCCTCTCTATCTCTGAGGTAGACATGAAGTCTACATACTCTCTACCTTTCCGAACCCTACTTTCTGAGACTACACTATGTATGTTGTTGTAGCTTCTTGATTTATCTTTGGAGAACTGATCATTTTGCTATATATCCTTTATTCTGCTATTATACATCCTTTTACTGTTATTAGCTGCACAGTATTAAAGCCAAGTTCCATGATTGAGGACTAAAGGCGCGATGGTATCGCTAAGTTATGTTGTTCGGATCCTCAAATATTGCTGCATCCTTGTCGGATCCTTCAAAAATGCTAACTTTTGGGGGATCTGTCAACCAACCAGTATCATTTTTGGTGAATTCGACACACACAAAAACAACTTTATTTTGGAGGATCTGAATTCGACAACATTTTGTGAAGGATTCGTGTAAGATGTCGTAAAGTATGGTCATTGTGTTGATATCTCTAATTTTATGCAAATATTCTGAGATTATTACTCTTTATCTCGCCAACCAATTGACTACGAGTAAAGATTTTTCGAAAAGTATTTTTTCATATTCAATTTTGTATTGGACAAGAAAGGAATTCCTATTGTGTATGCGTGCCTACAAAAAGTATAGTACTCGATTCCATTTTAAATATTTTACAAAACTAGAAATTGATTCGTGGTGTAGTTTAATTCATTTCTTCCAGCTAACCAAGCTTGAAAAGGACATTTTTTCACCCTTAGTCATGTTATAAAAGAGTTTTAAATTTATCAAATATCAATCGATACAAATTGAATGATGATGTTGCTCTATTCTTGTGATTTAATATCTTTCGCGCTCGATTGCAATTTATATGACATCATTTAACTTTGACATTCTTTTCAAGATAAAGTATGAAAAGTGCATATTGATTGAAATATTGTCAAATTGACAAAAAAGAAGAGGTAAATGAAATCTCTAGTTCCAAAATTAAATATTTATCTATAACACATAATCCCTCTATTCTTAATTATTTGTTATTTTTGAATTGACACATCTATTAAGAAAATAATAATCGATACAGTAAGTTATTATTTTATTCTTATTAATTATGAAATTGATTAATTAAAAATTTAAGATAATCAAGAAGTTTTTTTAGGTAATTTTTTTTGTCCTTTTAGCAATATATGCGTATTCATCACTTCTTGTTCTTGTATTTCTTTCACACTTGTTATGAAAATAAATTTCTTTTAGTTAATATGTTGAAAGTAGTCTCTTCATTTTCTTTAAACCTCACTAAGTTATTTTATTATATTCTATTTTATTCAGTTTTAAAATCACGTTAAATTATGTTATTATATTCTATTAATTTAATATAAACACGTAATACAGATAAATTCGAAGCCAAGTGTTCCATTATTATAAAGCTAAAGAAAAGGACAATATTTTAATCTGACAACTGACACTTGTTTATCTACCCATACCTTACTCATCCTCTTTGGTGGGTCCCAAAGTCATCCTTATCCAAATTTATTTACTTTATCCAAAATCACCTTTTTTTTTACAATATCTTTTTTTTAAATGGTAGATAATTTTAAAAATTATAATAAAAATAAGATGGGTAGTCCTATAATATTTTCATATATGTAGCTTAATTTATTTAATTTTTATATAATTTAAGTATTTACTTATATACGTAATTAATAATTTTTTATATGTTAGGTCAGATTATCATGTCTCTATTAATGGTAAACAATATATTTCTTGCGCAAAAACATAAGAAATACATATTTTAAATAATTAAAAATTGAAGTCATATATAGATAAAACAAAGAATTATTTTGATTATAAAGAGATTAAAAATGTTACTCTTTTTAAATTTTATGTCAAGTATACTATAAAAAAAAACAATATTTATTATCCACTTATTGGATTAATTCAGATCATCGTGTAATAACTAAAGATTAGGCGATATTTTAGCATAAAAGCTCTATATATTTAATTTCCATTTATTGTTTTGTATTATTTATTTATTTATTTATTAATAAAATTAAGAGTTAAAAAAGATGGTTCTAGATGGTTGGGATGATGTTATGGCTGGACCCCGTCCTACTAATAGTAGATTTCTAAAGGGCCTCTCTGTCAACACTTCTGGTAAATCACTTGTTACCTCCATAATGATGGTATTTAATATTGATTTATTTATATTTTTAAAAAAAAATTAATAAACGAGAAATTTTAGATTTGAATGCTGAATATGAAAATGATTCTTAGTTTTTTAGTAGTTTGTATGCTTTTGAGAGACTACGATAAAGATATTGAATATCAGTTGAGACATTCAATGTTGAAATACGTTATTCTATCGAATTCCAATTCTTTAGTTTGATAAGTTATTAGTAAAGATTGTAATGGGGTGATATCTGTATTCCTGATTAGAGATCATACGTTTGAATAAAGTTATACTCAAAAATGAATTTAAATTAATTAAATTTAAATAAAAAAATGAATTCAGATAAACTCATAATTAAAAGGCTACGTGTATCGCGAATTATTTTATTTTATCCATTTTGCAGATGAGAAAAAATAAATTAGGAGAATTTAAGAAAGGGAACCATATACAATAAGATAAATATCCACTATTATAATATATAAGAGGGACTAAGCACACACATCTTGATCAATCAATATATGTGCTTTTCGAAAATAAAATTTTAGTTTAAGGATTGATTATTTTAGAATTATCGTGTCTACTTATAAATTAATACTCTCAAAATATTATACGTGTCACATATATTTTTAAAATGATTTTAAATATTATAAAATTAAAATAAATAAAGTAATATTATACATAATTTACCAAAAATAAAATAAAATGAAATTTCACACATATACACCAAACCAATACTTTTCTATTTATACTTCTACTAGGCAAACAACCATTTTTTACATTAAAGAGTTAAAGAGAGGAGAAAAAAACAAAAACAAAATGGTGTTAATTGAAAAGCTTTGGGATGATGTTATGGCTAGACCTCAACCTGATAAAGGACTTGGCAAACTTAGAAAGTCCATTACTCTAATCCAAAATCATGGTAAACTTTTTATAATATATGATCCTTTTTTTTTTTTTTATATATTTATAAATTAAATTAGAACACTCTTGTTTAATTATGATACCGATATATCGATGTTATTTTACAAGTGAGATATGAGAAAAATGATGTGTATATGAATTTTATTTCTATGATGTATAAGTAGATTTTACGAATAGAAAGACGTTTTTTTTTATAGATCGATAAGATTCATACTACCTTTTTATAATATATGATCTTTTGTTGTTATATTTATGCACTAAAGTAGAACTCACTTGTTTATGAGTAAAATATATTAGTGATTTAACGTATGAAATTTGAGAAGGATGGTGTGTGTATAGATTTTACTTCTATTGTATAAGTAGATTACATAAGTAAAAAATTTGGTTTTTTTGATAGATCAACAAGACTCGTGCTATCCCAGTGGGGTAGCCACATGGTGGTAAGGATGTCCAATTTGTTCGAAAAAAAATCATATATATAAGTAAAATGATACATGAAATGATTTAATAACATATTTTGAATATTTTTAACTTAACAAATTGTTATAGCTCAGTGGTTTCACCTCTTTGAAATGAGCAAGTATTTGTGTGTTCAAATCTCACTAGTTTCACTTTTTGAAAAGAGCTTTTGTTATGCTATTTTTAGAATTTCTGGCTCCTTCATTGTGTTATCCTGTATCTAATATATGACCATTTGTCTTTTTTTGATTGTTATGTTTATGGACTAAACAATATATCGATGTTAACTCATAAGTGGGGTCAGTGAAACTTTTTTAATTTCTATATAGTATATAGGTAGATTGAATAAATCAAGAGATTATTTTCGAGAGATCTTTGATAGATCGTGGATAAGATTTATGGTATTCTTTTTATAAAAAATGATGATTTTTTGGTTATGTACATGCAATAAATTATGCAATATTTTATTATAGAGATCTAGTTAAATTCACAAATGATCTTTTTTCTTTAATATTCATTGGGTTATGATTTTAGGCGGAGAAGGAGGAGAAGGAGCAAGTAAGAGTTACCAAAGGTCTTTATCTATGCCGGGCTCGGGCTCAGGTTTATCGAGCCCGGGGACCCCGGGAAGCCCGGGGACCCCAAACACTTACTCGCCAACGGCGCGTAAAGATAATGTGTGGAGGAGCGTGTTCAATCCAGGGAGCAACAGTGCAACCAAGAGAATTGGTGCTGAGGTCTTTGACAAACCTTCTCACCCCAATGCACCCACTGTTTATGATTGGTATGTCCCTTCTAAACCCCCCCCCCTCCCCCCACAATTAAAAAATTAATTATCAATCCGTAACTGTCAATTGAATGAGGTCTCTTTTTGTTTCACGAGTAGTTGAAACTCAAATCTTACAAAAAAAGGTTTACATACTTTGGATCCAATCCACTTGTGAGATTAAAAAGAGGTCTAATTGCACAAATATTGTTAGTTTGTGACACCTGTTGTCAGGGACGGAGCCACCTTGTAAGTAAGGGTTTATCCGAATTCTCTTTGGCGAAAAATTATATTATCTAAACATAATTAAAATAATTTTATATCTATATCTATATATATAATAAATTCGAACACCCTTCGACTACTTCATGTGTTTATTTCTATAAATTTTAAACCTTTTATTGAAAATTCTGGCTCCGCCTCTGCATGTAGTAAATATTTTCGAAAAATCATAAAAAAAATACATGCGAATAATAACAAGATGAATTTATGCTTGATGTAATGACAATTCTTTTCTAAAATGAAATGTGAAGGTGATTTTTTAACAATAGGTAATTCCTTGTGACGAGTTTGATATGATAATTTGAAAAATAGAGTAATAATTAACTATATAATTTAAATTTCTTGATCATAAAGAGATATTATTAAACAACGTTATAATCTAGTGGTATCAGTTAGCAAAAGAACTTAATAATTTCAATTAATTTCTTTTATTAATTTAATGGCAGGCTCTACAGTGGGGATACCCGATCCAAGCATCAGTGAAATGACAGAATAAAAGATTTTGGATCGTGACAGAGCGGTATCTGAATAATGTTATATGTAAATAATGTATTTTCCTTTTAATGTACGAGCTGATATGCTACAGAAACATGGAGATTAATTAGTGGATGTTAATCCTATGTTTTCTGTTAATACATTATTATAATTACTAATTAACTAGTACTAATATATGTGTAATTAGGTTTTGATGAAAGCTAACTTGAGTATATTCAGTGGCTTTCTAGCTACTGCTACTACTATTATATCAATTAGTAGTAGATTAGTAGTACCATAATAATTTTAAAAATACTATAATGTTGTTTTGTTATGTATTTTGAAATAATAATAATAATAAGTTTGATGTGTATTTCTTTTTTATGGTTAAGTAATTATCTATTTTCTGTTTATATTTGAATTTGATATATAATGATTTGATTAAGGGAAAAAACAGAGTTTTTCAATCAAATATTATTTCGATTTTAATTTATGGTATTGCTCGACTTGACCAAAAAAAAAATTAAAAAACTTTTGAAATTTTGGTCTTCTTTGATAATTTATGTGACTATAAACCATTTTACCAAGGGTAACAAAATGAGAACTTAAAGTTAAATTATTTTTAATTATAGAATGATGACATTTTCTTCTAGGACAAAATATAAAGAAAAATGTGTCGCATAAATTGAGACGCATAAACTAAGAATTTTTAAATAGTTGAGAATCTTATTAGCTTAGTTTGTCGGCTACATGAACTCCTACCTTGTTGGTGAGAGGTTGATTTCCAGGTATATGGATGATAATATGGGAGAGAGTGGGGAGGGGGGGATATATGCAAAGGCGGGTTTAAAGCTATGAGGGGCGGGGTCGGACGAATTTAAAATTGTGTAGGGCGGCGAAGGATGTAAAGCGGTTTGAAGTGGTGTTTAAAAAAAATTAACGTCGGACGGGTTGCAGGTCAATTTGAATTTATGTGACTTCAAACTTTTTACATGTTATAAGAGTGATAGAGCATTATCTACTAAGATAATTTCTTTGAAGTTAGTAAAATATTCAAGATAATAAATAAAAATGCTTCAACCAAAACTAATGCAAATTTCTTATATACTTCTCATTTGACTTCTAACAAACAAAATTTTAAGTAATTATCTACTAAGTTATTGGTATCGAACTTAACTAGAAAATAAAATTATTAAAAAGTTTATGTAAAGCGGGTCTATGCAAGGCGGGTTAAAAGCAAAAAAATTGCATATTGCGAATTTCGCATCGCTTCATTGTCATTCATACCCAATATAATTCCACTTTCATTTCCTCTTCCCCACCCCGATCCCTAATGTTCATTATTATTTTTTTAAAAAGTTTGCAAATAATTTTATTGTGATCCCTCTAATATAAAAATTCCACATAAATTTGAGCCTTTAAGTTTGCAAAAAATAATTAATTTTATTGACGATGTATTTCTTTCTAGGCATAATATATAGGTTTTAGACATCAGGGGCGGAGCCACCTTGATATAAGGGGATTCATCCGAACGAAAAATTATACTATTTATACATGGTTAAAATAATATTTTATGTATATATAGTAGATGTGGAATCCTCTTCGACTACTCTGTGTGTTTATTTCTACGAATTTTAAACCCCTTATTGAAAATCCTGACTCCACCTCTGTTAGACATAATAACTAAAACTTAATTCAACACAAATTGTCTATTATCTATCCCTTAAAATGTAGACACATTATATGGAAAACAATATATGGGTACATCTCTATTGATACATTACTGGGGTTTTGGCGATGCTGAGTGCGGATTCAATATTCTAATAGTAAAATAAAAAAAATTATGAATATCTAAAATTTTAAACTTTAATCCTGAATTTGAATATATAAATTGATATTTCATGAAATGTATATATATTTAAATTTGAAAATTACATAAAAATTATTATAAAACATAATAATTAACAGATTAAATTATTTAAAATGCATAAAAAAATGTACCAATATTTTTTTTTATTAAATCTTAACATTTCAGCTATATTACTTAAATAAGAACTAAAAATACTATACAACAATTAAGATATTTTTCACTAAAGAAAACATTTCATTTATAAAAACAAGATAACTATTTGTGATTTTTAAAAAAAAATATACAATGCACGTGGCACTACAGGCAATGCAATAGGGACTCTAGTGTAATTAAATATCAAAAATGCCCTTGGATCAAATAAAGGTTAAAACGCTTTTGTTGCACGCGATTTATATGTAATATATGTGTTTCTTGTCTTTCGCATGCTCAAGTCTTGGTATATGATAGATTTTATATGAGGTATGAATAGGTCGATATGATATTCGTACAATTTATCGAGGACATTATTATAAAAAGTTAGTAATAGATAATTAAAAATTATTTAATTTTCTTCGTGTTCTTCGATTTTATTGTTACCTATTTTTTTCTTAACTTTGTTTATTATACTATTTTTTGTTGCTGACTTTTCTTCTCCATTATTTTCTACTTCATTCATTTTAGTTTCTTTGGTTAATTTTAATTTTACATTGAGTTTGTATAATTAGTCATGTTTGTATATGATTAATTCGCCAGGATATACAAATAATATGTATAATATATAATTTTGTAGCCTACATACATATACAATTCACCTCTCTCCCACTCTCCTCCCTCTCTCGCTCGCCTCTCTCCTTCCTCACTCAATCTTGCTCGCCTCTCCCCACCCTCCTCCCTCTCCCAATCTCGCTTGACATATATACAAATACATATGTGTATAATATACAATTATCTAACCTATATACATAAAAGGTTCCCCTCTCTCCTACTCTTTGCCCTCTCTCACTCGCCTCTCTCCACTCTCGCAGTCTCTCTTGCCTCTCTCCTTCCTATAACATGTAACCACGAATTGTAGTTATCAAACTATAAGGATGGAGAGTAATTAGACTGTTTTGAATGGTTGTATGTGAAAGTTCATTAGTGGTGTTTTGCCCGTGCTGAGCACGGATTGAATATTCTAATAGTAAAATAAAAAAATTATAAATATTTTAATTTTTAAACTCTAATTGTGAATTTGAGTATTTAAATTGATATTTCATGAAATATAATATATAGATTTAAAAATTACATAAAAATTATAGTAAAATATGATAATTAACTGATTAAATTATTTAAAATGCATAGAAATGTACCAATAAAAAACTTAATTAAATCTTTAAATTTTAACCGTATTACATAAATTAGAACGAAAAATACTTTTTTAAAAAAGAAAGAGAATTTTTCACTAAAATAAAAGGAGAAAAAGTTTGATATATATCTGATTTTTAATCAAAATTATTGTCACAATATCAAATTTTGGAAAGGACCTTTTATCTCCTGCACTATTTAATAGTGTATTTTAAAGGTATATATGTATCACATGGACATCGTGAATATTTCATCATAATAAATAGTAACGTATCCACGCAGACATATATATACCTTTAAAGTACACTACTAAACAGTACAAGAGGTAAATGTCATCTATAAAGTTTGATATTGTAACAATAATTTTGGTCAATAATAAAATATTTTTCACTCTTTTCACTAAAATAAAACATGAAAATTTTCATTTATAAAAATACAAAGATAATTATTTGTGATAAAAATTAAGATACAATGCAAAAGTAGAATTGAAACGTGACACTTAAAGGCAATGCATTAGACTTTAAGTGTAATTAAATATCAAAAATGAACTTATGATAAAGAAAGGATAAAACGCGTATGTGGACATCGATTTCTGTATAATATGTGTTTCTCTCTCTTTCGCATGATCAAGTCTCAGTAGTCCGATATGATACTCGTATAATTTATCAAGGACATGATTATAGATAAAATAATATAACAAAGTCGATAATTAGGGTAGAAAGCTAGTAATAGATAATCGAGAATTATTTAGTTTTCCTCGTGTTATTCGATTCTATTATTACCTGTTTTTTTCTTAACTTTGTTTATCATACTTATTTTTGTTGCTGACTTCTTTTCTTCATTATTTTCTACTCCATTCGTTTTAGTTTCTTTGGTTAATTTTAATTTGACATGAATTTATTTTGAAAAATAAATAAGACTTTTGAATTTTGTGATTTTAAATTAAAGATAGGAAAAATATATCAAAATATGTTAATACTATGTTTTCCTTTTTAATGTACGTATTTTCCTTTTTAATGTTACATGTAAATAACGTATTTTCCTTTTTAATGTACGAGTTGCTATGCTACAAAAACATGGAGATTAATTAGTGGATGTTAATAGTATGTCTTCTGCTAATGCAATATTATAAGTATTAATTAATTAGTACTAATATATATGTAATTAGGTTTTGATGAAAGCTAACTTGAGTATATTCAGTGGCTTTCTAGCTACTGCTACTACTATTATATCAATTAGTAGTAGATTAGTAGTACCATAATAATTTTAAAAATACTATAATGTTGTTTTGTTATGTATTTTGAAATAATAATAATAATAAGTTTGATGTGTATTTCTTTTATGGTTAAGTAATTATCTATTTTCTGTTTATATTTGAATTCGATATATAATGATTTGATTAAGGGAAAAAACAGAGTTTTTCAATCAAATATTATTTCGATTTTAATTTATGTGATATTGCTCGATTTGACAAAAAAAAAACTTAAAAAACTTTTGAAATTTTGGTCTTCTTTGATAATTTATGTGACTATAAACCATTTTACTAAGGGTAAAATGAGAACTTAAAGTTAAATTATTTTTAATTATAGAATGATGACATTTTCTTCTGGGACAAAATATAAAGAAAAATGTGTCGCATAAATTGAGACACATAAACTAAGAATTTTGTAAATAGTTGAGAATCTTATTAGCTTAGTTTGTCGGCTACATGAACTCCTATCTTGTTGGTGAGAGGTTGATTTCCACGTATATGGATGATAATATGGGAGAGAGTGGGGAGGGGGGATATATGCAAAGGCGGGTTTAAAGTTATGAGGGGCGGGTTGGGACGAATTTAAAATTGTGTAGGGCGGGGAAGGATGTAAAGAGGGTTGAAGTGGTGTTTAAAAAAAACTAACGTCGGACGGGTTGCAGGTCAATGTGGATTTGTGTGACTTCAAACTTTTTACATGTTATAAGAGTGATACATAGAGCATTATCTACTAAGATAATTTCTTTGAAGTTAGTAAAATATTCAAGATAATAAATAAAAATGGTTCAATCAAAACTAATGCAATTTCTTATATACTTCTCATTTGACTTCTAACAAACAAAATTTTAAGTAATTATCTATTAAGTTATTGGTATCGAACTTAACTAGAAAATAAAATTATTAAAAAGTTTATGTAAAGCGGGTCTATGCAATGCGGGTTAAAAGCAAAAAAATTGCATATCGCGGATTCCGCATCGCTTCATTGTCATTCATACCCAATATAATTCCACTTTCATTTCCTCTTCCCCACCCCGATCCCTAATGTTCATTATTATTTTTTTAAAAGTTTGCAAATAATTTTATTGTGATCCCTCTAATTTAAAAATTCCACATAAATTTGAGCCTTTAAGTTTGCAAAAAATAATTAATTTTATTGACGATGTATTTCTTTCTAGGCATAATATATAGGTTTTAGACATCAGGGGCGGAACCACCTTGGTATAAGGGGATTCATTCGAACGAAAAATTATACTATTTATACATGGTTAAAATAATATTTTATGTATATATAGTAGATGTGGAATCCTCTTCGACTACTCTGTGTGTTTATTTCTACGAATTTTAAACCCCTTATTGAAAATCCTGACTCCACCTCTGTTAGACATAATAACTAAAACTTAATTCAACACAAATTGTCTATTATCTATCCCTTAAAATGTAGACACATTATATGGAAAACAATATATGGGTACATCTCTATTGATACATTACTGGGTTTTGGCGATGCTGAGTACGGACTCAATATTCTAATAGTAAAAAATTATGAATATTTAAAATTTTAAACTTTAATCGTGAATTTGAATATATAAATTGATATTTCATGAAATGTATATATATTTAAATTTGAAAATTACATAAAAATTATTATAAAACATAATAATTAACAGATTAAATTATTTAAAATGCATAAAAAAATGTACCAATATATTTTTTTTATTAAATCTTAACATTTCAGCTATATTACTTAAATAAGAACTAAAAATACGTATAAAACAATTAAGATATTTTTCACTAATTAAGAAAACATTTCATTTATAAAAACAAGATAACTATTTGTGATTTTCTTTAAAAAATATACAATGCACGTGGCACTACAGGCAATGCAATAGGGACTCTAGTGTAATTAAATATCAAAAATGCCCTTGGATCAAATAAAGGGTAAAACGCTCTTGTTGCACGCGATTTCTATGTAATACATGTGTATAAGTATATGATAGATTTTATATGAGGTATAAGTAGGTCGATATGATATTTGTATAATTTATCGAGGATATAATTATAGAAAGTTAGTAATAGATAATTGAAAATTATTTAATTTTCTTCGTGTTCTTCGATTTTATTGTTACCTATTTTTTTCTTAACTTTGTTTATTATATTATTTTTTGTTGCTGACTTTTCTTCTCCGTTATTCTCTACTCCATTCATTTTATTTTTTTTGGTTAATTTTAATATTACATCGAGTTTGTATAATTAGTCATGTTTATATATGTATAATTCACGAGGATATACAAATAAATATATATAATATACAATTTTTTAGCATATATACATATACAATTCACCTCTCTCCCACTCTCCTCCCTCTCTCGCTCGCCTCTCTCCTCCCTCCCTCAATCTTGCTCGCCTCTCCCCACCCTACTCCCTCTCCCAGTCTCGCTTGACATATATACAAATACATATGTGTATAATATACAATTATCTAATCGATATACATAAAAAATTCCCCTCTCTCCTACTCTTTGCCCTCTCTCGCTCGCCTCTCTCCACTCTCGCAATCTCTCTCGCCTCTCTCCTTCCTATAACATGTAACCACGAATTGTAATTATCAAACTATAGGTATGGAAAGTAATTAGACTGTTTTAAATGGCTGTATGTGAAAGTTTATTAGTGGTGTTTTGCCCGTGCTGAGCACGGACTCAATATTCTAATAGTAAAATAAAAAAATTATAAATATTTTAATTTTTAAACTCTAGTTGTGAATTTGAGTATTTAAATTGATATTTCATGAAATATAATATATAGATTTGAAAATTACATAAAAATTATAGTAAAATATAATAATTAACTGATTAAATTATTTAAAATTCGTAGAAATGTACCAATTAAAAACTTGATTAAATCTTCAAATTTTAACTGTATTACATAAATTAGAACGAAAAATACTTTTGAAAAAAATTGAGATATTTTTCACTAAAATAAAAGGAGAAAAAGTTTGATATATATCTGATTTTTAATCGAAATTGTTGTTACAATATCAAATTTTGAAAAAAACCTTTTATCTCCTGTACTATTTAATAGTGTATTTTAAAGGTATATATGTATCACATGGACATCGTGAATATTTCATCATAATAAATAGTAACGTATCCACGCAGACATATATATACCTTTAAAGTACACTACTAAACAGTACAAGAGGTAAATGTCATCTATAAAGTTTGATATTGTAACAATAATTTTGGTCAATAATAAAATATTTTTCACTCTTTTCACTAAAATAAAACATGAAAATTTTCATTTATAAAAATACAAAGATAATTATTTGTGATAAAAATTAAGATACAATGCAAAAGTAGAATTGAAACGTGACACTTAAAGGCAATGCATTAGACTTTAAGTGTAATTAAATATCAAAAATGAACTTATGATAAAGAAAGGATAAAACGCGTATGTGGACATCGATTTCTGTATAATATGTGTTTCTCTCTCTTTCGCATGATCAAGTCTCAGTAGTCCGATATGATACTCGTATAATTTATCAAGGACATGATTATAGATAAAATAATATAACAAAGTCGATAATTAGGGTAGAAAGCTAGTAATAGATAATCGAGAATTATTTAGTTTTCCTCGTGTTATTCGATTCTATTATTACCTGTTTTTTTCTTAACTTTGTTTATCATACTTATTTTTGTTGCTGACTTCTTTTCTTCATTATTTTCTACTCCATTCGTTTTAGTTTCTTTGGTTAATTTTAATTTGACATGAATTTATTTTGAAAAATAAATAAGACTTTTGAATTTTGTGATTTTAAATTAAAGATAGGAAAAATATATCAAAATATGTTAATACTATGTTTTCCTTTTTAATGTACGTATTTTCCTTTTTAATGTTACATGTAAATAACGTATTTTCCTTTTTAATGTACGAGTTGCTATGCTACAAAAACATGGAGATTAATTAGTGGATGTTAATAGTATGTCTTCTGCTAATGCAATATTATAAGTATTAATTAATTAGTACTAATATATATGTAATTAGGTTTTGATGAAAGCTAACTTGAGTATATTCAGTGGCTTTCTAGCTACTGCTACTACTATTATATCAATTAGTAGTAGATTAGTAGTACCATAATAATTTTAAAAATACTATAATGTTGTTTTGTTATGTATTTTGAAATAATAATAATAATAAGTTTGATGTGTATTTCTTTTATGGTTAAGTAATTATCTATTTTCTGTTTATATTTGAATTCGATATATAATGATTTGATTAAGGGAAAAAACAGAGTTTTTCAATCAAATATTATTTCGATTTTAATTTATGTGATATTGCTCGATTTGACAAAAAAAAAACTTAAAAAACTTTTGAAATTTTGGTCTTCTTTGATAATTTATGTGACTATAAACCATTTTACTAAGGGTAAAATGAGAACTTAAAGTTAAATTATTTTTAATTATAGAATGATGACATTTTCTTCTGGGACAAAATATAAAGAAAAATGTGTCGCATAAATTGAGACACATAAACTAAGAATTTTGTAAATAGTTGAGAATCTTATTAGCTTAGTTTGTCGGCTACATGAACTCCTATCTTGTTGGTGAGAGGTTGATTTCCACGTATATGGATGATAATATGGGAGAGAGTGGGGAGGGGGGATATATGCAAAGGCGGGTTTAAAGTTATGAGGGGCGGGTTGGGACGAATTTAAAATTGTGTAGGGCGGGGAAGGATGTAAAGAGGGTTGAAGTGGTGTTTAAAAAAAACTAACGTCGGACGGGTTGCAGGTCAATGTGGATTTGTGTGACTTCAAACTTTTTACATGTTATAAGAGTGATACATAGAGCATTATCTACTAAGATAATTTCTTTGAAGTTAGTAAAATATTCAAGATAATAAATAAAAATGGTTCAATCAAAACTAATGCAATTTCTTATATACTTCTCATTTGACTTCTAACAAACAAAATTTTAAGTAATTATCTATTAAGTTATTGGTATCGAACTTAACTAGAAAATAAAATTATTAAAAAGTTTATGTAAAGCGGGTCTATGCAATGCGGGTTAAAAGCAAAAAAATTGCATATCGCGGATTCCGCATCGCTTCATTGTCATTCATACCCAATATAATTCCACTTTCATTTCCTCTTCCCCACCCCGATCCCTAATGTTCATTATTATTTTTTTTAAAAGTTTGCAAATAATTTTATTGTGATCCCTCTAATTTAAAAATTCCACATAAATTTGAGCCTTTAAGTTTGCAAAAAATAATTAATTTTATTGACGATGTATTTCTTTCTAGGCATAATATATAGGTTTTAGACATCAGGGGCGGAACCACCTTGGTATAAGGGGATTCATTCGAACGAAAAATTATACTATTTATACATGGTTAAAATAATATTTTATGTATATATAGTAGATGTGGAATCCTCTTCGACTACTCTGTGTGTTTATTTCTACGAATTTTAAACCCCTTATTGAAAATCCTGACTCCACCTCTGTTAGACATAATAACTAAAACTTAATTCAACACAAATTGTCTATTATCTATCCCTTAAAATGTAGACACATTATATGGAAAACAATATATGGGTACATCTCTATTGATACATTACTGGGTTTTGGCGATGCTGAGTACGGACTCAATATTCTAATAGTAAAAAATTATGAATATTTAAAATTTTAAACTTTAATCGTGAATTTGAATATATAAATTGATATTTCATGAAATGTATATATATTTAAATTTAAAAATTACATAAAAATTATTATAAAACATAATAATTAACAGATTAAATTATTTAAAATGCATAAAAAATGTACCAATAATTTTTTTTATTAAATCTTAACATTTCAGCTATATTACTTAAATTAGAACGAAAAATACTTATAAAACAATTGAGATATTTTTCACTAAAGAAAACATTTCATTTATAAAAACAAGATAACTATTTGTGATTTTCTTAAAAAAAATACAATGCACGTGGCACTACAGGCAATGCACTAGGGACTCTAGTGTAATTAAATATCAAAAATGCCCTTGGATCAAATAAAGTGTAAAACGCCATTGTTGCACGCGATTTATGTGTATTATATGTGTTTCTTCTCTTTCCCATGCTCAAGTCTTGGTATATGATAGATTATATGAGGTATAAGTAGGTCGATATGATACTCGTACAATTTATTGAGGACATAATTATAGAGAGTTAGTAATAGATAATCGAAAATTATTTAATTTTCTTCGTGTTCTTCGATTTTATTGTTACCTATTTTTTTCTTAACTTTTTTTATTATATATTTTTTTTCTGACTTTTCTTCTCCGTTATTCTCTACTCCATTCATTTTATTTTTTTTTTGGTTAATTTTAATATTACATCGAGTTTGTATAATTATTCAATGTTTATATATTATATAATTCACGAGGATATACAAATAAATATATATATATATTACAATTTTTTAGCATATATACATATACAATTCACCTCTCTCCCACTCTCCTCCCTCTCTCGCCGCCTCTCTCCTCCCTCCCTCAATCTTGCTCGCCTCTCCCCACCCTACTCCCTCTCCAGTCTCGCTTGACATATATACAATACATATGTGTATAATATCAATTATCTAATCGATATATAAAAATATCCCTCTCTCCTACTCTTTGCCCTCTCTCGCTTGCCTCTCTCCACTCTCGCAATCTCTCTCGCCTCTCTCCTTCCTATAATTACACTGAAAGAATTGTAATTATCAAACTATAGGATAGAAATAATCTGATATTAGATGTTAAATGCGTATGTTTATTAGTGATGTTTTGCCCGTGCTGAGCACGGACTCAATATTCTAATAAGTAAAATAAAAAAATTATAAAATATATTTAATTTTTTTAAACTCTAGTGTGAATTTGAGTATTTAATTGATATTTCATGAAATATATATATATAGATTTGAAAATTACATAAAAATTATAGATAAAATAATAATTAACTGATTAAATTATTTAAAATTCGTAGAAATGTACCAATTAAAAACTTGATTAAATCTTCAAATTTTAACTGTATTACATAATTAGAACGAAAAATACTTTTGAAAAAAATTGAGATATTTTTCACTAAATAAAAGGAGAAAAGTTTGATATATATCTGATTTTTAATCAAAATTGTTGTTACAATATCGAATTTGAAATGGATGACCTTTTATCCTATATTATTTAATAGTGTATTTTAAAGGTATATATGTGCCCACATTAACATCATGAATATTTTATCATATAAATAATAGTAACATGTCCACGTGTGCATATATATACCTTTAACACTGCTAAATAGTAAAGAGGTAAATGTCATCTATAAAGTTTGATTCGTAACACAATTTCGGTCATAGTAAAGTATTTTCAGACTCTTTTTTCACTAAAAATATATGAAAATTTTATTTATAAAAGTACAAGATAATTATTTGTGATAAAAATTAAAATACAATGCAAAAGTAGAATTGCAACGTGGCACTTACAGGCAATGCATTAGACGTAAGTGTAATTAAATACCAAAAATGCCCTTATGATAAAGAAAGGATAAAACGCGTCTGTGGACATCGATTTATGTATAACATGTGTTTCTCTGTCTTTCGCATGATCAAGTCTCAGTAGGCCGATAATACTCTACAATTTATCGAGGACATGATTATAGAATAAATAATATGACAAGTCGATAATTAGGGTAGAAAGCTAGTAATAGATAATCGAGAATTATTTAGTTTTCCTCGTGTTCTTCGATTTTATTATTACTTGTTTTTTTTCTTTAACTTTGTTTATCATACTGTTTTTCCTTCAGGACAGACTCACGATATTAATAAGGTCGTAACAAGCATCTATGAAAATTTTCGGTCAAAAGCAAGTCGGGATCACGTATCACCAAAAATCAATAAACTATAGTAAATGAAAATTGATAAATTTAGTTTTTACTATATAGGGCTCTTTTTAACTTGAAAATGATTTGTTTGCCCATGGGACAAACTCACACCATTAATAAGGTCGTAACTTACGTCTGAATAATTTTGGCCAAAAGATCGAGATCACATATCATAAGAAATCATGGATAATGCACACAAAAATCGGTAAATTTATTTTTTTTCATTGGGGCTTGAATGAACTTGAAAATGTGTCTGTTACTCCTGAGGAAAAAATCACGCCATTAATAAGGTCGTAACAGATGTCCATGAAAAATTTCAGCCAAAACATGTTGGGATCACGTACCACCAAAAATTCATGGACTATAGCACATAAAAATTGACAAATTTTGTTTTCTCGCATTAGGGCTCGTTTGAACTTGAAAATACGTTTGTTTGCCTCTCACAACCAACTACGCCATTAATAAGGTCGTAACGGACGTCCTCGAAGTTTTTTGGCAAAATAAATGGGATCACGTATCACTAAAAATCCATAGACTATGGCACACAAAAATTGATAAATTTAGTTTTCCCCGATTGAAACCTGTTTGAGTTTGAAAATGAGACAGTTTTTCCTACTCAAGTTGTTAATAAAGTCGTTAGGGACGTCCATAAAACTTTTTGATAAAAAACAAGTGGAAATCATGTATCACCAAAATCCATGAATTATAGCACATTAAAATCAGTAAATTTGATTTTTTCCCTATTGGGGTTTGTTTCAACTTGAAAATACGCCTCTTTACATTCAAAACCAACTCACGTCATTAATAAGGTCGTAATGGAAGTCCATGAAAAAAAATCAGCCAAAAACAAGTCTGGGTCACGTATCCATGGCCTATCACGAAAATTGGAAAATTTTATTTTACTGCATTGGGGCTCATCTTAACTTCAAAATACGTTTGTTTGCACATCGGAGCAAACTCGCGCCATTCGTAACGGCGTCCATGAAAAAATTCGGTAAAATACAAGTCGGAATCACGTATCAGCAAAAATCCATGGACTATAAACAATGAAAATCGATAAATTTGGCTCTTTCCCGCATTAGGCTCGTTGAACTTAAATATGTGTATATTTGCCCCTCGAAACCAACTCATCCATTAATAAGGCGTAAGGGACGTCCATGAAAAATTTCGATAAAAAACAAGTCGGGAAATATAAAGAATTCCATTTCAAAAAATTTAAAGATTTCATGCTTAAATTACTGTTCAAACATAAGTTGTTTTACTCTCGTAAAACAAAAAGTGCCACATAAATTTAAAAAAGAGAGTAATATATGAAAATGACTTATATACATATAAATTTGAAAATTGCATAAAAATTATTATAAAACATAATAATTAACAGATTAAATTATTTAAAATGCATAAAAAATGTACCAATAAGAAATTGATTAAATCTTAACATTTCAGCTATATTACATAAATTAGAACTAAAAATACGTATAAAACAATTGAGATATTTTTCACTAAAGAAAACATTTCATTTATAAAAACAAGATAACTATTTGCGATTTTAAAAAAAAAATATACAATGCACGTGGCACTACAGGCAATGCACTAGGGACTTAAAAGTGTAATTAAATACCAAAAATGCCCTTGTGTAAAATAAAGGTTAAAATGCTTTTGTGGAACGCGATTTATATGTCATATATGTGTTTCTTTCTCTTTCGCATGCTCAAGTGTTGGTATACGATAGATTTTATATGATGTATAAGTAGGTTGATATGATACTCGTACAATTTATCGAGGACATGCATATAGATAAAATAATATGACAAAGTTGATAATTTGGGTAGAAAGCTAGTACTAGGTAATCAAGAATTATTTAGTTTTCCTTGTGTTCGTCGATTTTATTATTACTTGTTTTTTTTCTTTAACTTTGTTTATCATACTGTTTTTCCATCAGGACAGACTCACGATATAAGGTCGTAACAAACATCCATGAATTTTTCGGTCAAAAACAAGTCGAGATCACGTATCATCAAAAATCAATGGACAATAGTAAATGAAAATTGGTAAATTTAGTTTTTACTATATAGGATTCTTTTTAACTTGAAAATGTATTTGTTTACCCAGTGGGACAAACTCACACCATTAATAAGGTCGTAACTTATGTTCATGAATAATTTCGGCCAAAAGAGTCGAGATCATCTATCATAAAAATGCATGGACTATAACACATGAAAATCGATGAATTTAGTTTTTTTCGCATTGAGACTTGTTTGATCGTTAAGGACGCCCATAAAAATTTTGGCAAAAAATAAGTGGAGATCATGTATCGCCCAAAATTCATGAATTATAGCAAATGAAAATAGGTAAATTTGGTTTTTCTCCTATTGGGGCTCGTTTGAACTTAAAAATACGACTGTTTACCATTCAAAACCAACTCACGTCATTAATAAGGTCGTAACGGAAGTCCATGAAAAAATTCATCCAAAAACAAGTCTGGGTCCACGTATCACAAAAAATCCATGAACTATATCACACGAAAATTAGTAATTTTTATTTTTACCGCATTGGGGCTCATTTTAACTTGAAAATACGTTTGTTTGCACATCGGAGCAAACTCGCGCCATCAATAAGGTTGTAACAGACGTCCATGAAATTTTTTGGCCAAAAACATGTCAGGATCATGTATAAGCAAAAATCCATGAACTATACACATGAAAATTGGTAAATTTGTCTTTTTTCCGGATTAGACTCGTTTGAACTTAAAAATGTTTCTGTTTGCCCCTCGGGACCAACTCAAGCAATTAATCAGGTTGTAACGGACGTCCATAAAAAATTTCGATAAAAAATAAATTGGGAAATATAAAATTTCATTTCAAAAAATTTAAAGATTTCATGCATAAATTACCGATCAAATATAACTTGTTTGACTCTCGTAAAACGAAAAGTAACACATAGTTAGATAAAGATAGTAATAAATGAAAATGACTTATATAATACACAATATTTCAATATTATTTTATCTATATCGAATATCAAATATAAAAAATATTTAAAATATATACCATTTATCTTATAATTCCCGGATCTCTATATCAAAAATTTAATTTGATATCTATTATATATATATCATGGGCAAGTAATAAAATATATTAATAACAAACTATTATCGTACAAGAAAGGAGAAAATCATTGTCATTGGTTTAAAAACAGAAAATCAAACATTATTATGAAATCTGTTTTTGTTTTTTTGTTTTTGTTTTTATGTGTTTTGTTTCAGAATCTATCTAAATATTCTTCACTTGACAATAATTTAAACATATAACACCACTTGTTAAAATTATCCATTTTAGTCATATTTTTTTGGTATCTTGTGGATAATTCTATAAGCAAATCAGTAAAATGAATAAAAGAAGGAACTATTTATAAACATTCTCTTGAACATCACCTAATTGTATTTTGATAAACATTCTCTTGAACATCACCTAATTTTATTTTATTGCAGAAAGAATATAACATGTACATTATTTCTTAATGTAGGACTTATTTCTTAAAAAACAAACAAATGTTAGTTATTGGAATAATTTAGGTTTATAGTAATAATTTCTATTGTTCAAACTTTTAAAAAAATATTGTTATATACTTATTAAATTCTTCTAAAAATGTATTATTTTTAAAGAATCTTATACAAATTCATCATTCATTGATCGATATATTTAAAATGTCGAGGAATATAACTAATTATTTAAGCTCCGACCTATAATATATATATATCAGACTCAGATTCATATAATAACTTTTATTTTATGTTAGAAATATATTTGTTATTCATATATATATATAGATATATGATGATAGTGTCAAATTCATTTAACAACTTTTATATTTTATGTTATTTTTTTTTATATCTAATCGATAGACACACATGCTTAGTAAATGTTAAGTTATCCTGCATTAATCAATAAATATAAATTTGTACCAATCTAAATCTAAACAAAGAAATGTAAAATATTTAACTCATGTGTTGTGATTTTTTTTTCTTTGGTATGTGATAATGTTTTTCTGCTTTAAACTATATAATATATCCCTTTTTTTTTCTTGGAATCTCAAGAATATATATGTCATGTGCTTAAGTTACTTTACTTTCTGTCATCATCTTTGACTAAAAAGAATGTCTTTCCATAATATTCTTTTGCCAGACATTATATTATATTACTCCCTCCGTTTTATAAAGAATAACCTAATTTGACTTGATACAGAGTTTAAGAGTATAAAAAAATTTTAAATTTTGTGATCCTAAATTAAAGTTAGATCAAATGTACAAAATTATTCTTTGATCTTGTGGTCTTAAACATGTCACGTGGAAAGTTGTTACTAAAAGAAGAAAAAAATTATTCTTTTTAAAAATATACTAAAAAAAAAAAATTATTCTTTTTTAAACGGAGGGAATTATTCAATAACGATCTACGTTTCTTCAAGACCAAAGCAAACACTACACGTGAAATTAGGATATGAATAATGATAGAATTTAAACTTTTTTATTATTAAATTATATCAAAGATAATTAAACGAAATCAAAGTGGAAGTACATACTATATCATAATATAAACATAATAGGCATATATTTTTTTTTTAACTATATCAGTGAATATAAATTATAGTAAATCTCATCAAATTAATATTAGTGTGACTACGAAATATTGTTATTTTATAAATGTATTATTTAATTGATAAATTAATAGTTATTAATTTAAATAGTGTTTTGAGATTCAATAAAGGTTAATTTTGATTACATTAAAATCATGGGCAAATTATAAAAATCACATAAATCTATCTCTTAAAAGTTTATAATTACAAAAATTCTTAAAAACGGATACAATAATATATAGGCGTTGATACATTAATCTAATGTGCGAGATATATTGATGCGCGAGGTACATTTTATACATCTGATGCGCGAGGTGCATTTTATATACATAATACACTAATATGACGCGCGAGATACATTAATACAGTGCGCGAGATTCTCTCTAAATATTTCTTTAGTTATATATTTGTCTGCTTACTCTTTGTTTCAAACAAAAATTCCTTCTTCATAAGAACCTTTTTTCTCTTGTTTGTTTCCACTCTTTTTTTTCTTTTTGTAGAAAAACAAACTTCATGATCATGGAGAAACAAATCCAAGATCAACCACAACAACAACAACAACAAACCCTAAAATGCCCTCGTTGCGATTCGTCGAATACCAAGTTTTGTTACTACAACAATTATAGTTTGTCTCAGCCAAGACATTTTTGCAAATCTTGTAAAAGGTATTGGACTAGAGGTGGAACCCTACGAAATGTCCCTTTAGGTGGTTCCTCTAGGAAAAACAAAAAAATCAAGAAACCAAATTTTGTTACATCTTCTACAAATCTTGGTCCTAATTTTCATGAACATCAAGTTGTTGATCATACTAATCCTTTGTTTAATTATGGATTATCCACTAACCCTTTTGATCTAAACATCCAATTCCAAAGATTGTTTAGTTTTTCTAGGGTTCCTAATAATGAAAACCTTGGATTAGGGTTTTCTAGTGGATTCAAGAAGATCCAAGATATTTTAACTAGTACTAATAACTCTAGTTCTTCACTTCTTTCAAGTTACCCTACTTTTGGATCTTCTTTAATATCTAATTCAAGTTCAAATTTGACCTCCCTTGTAGGTCCTACACTTCATCAACAAAACTTCATTACCAACAATAATGATAAGTTTCAAGATTCTAATTGCCATGAGCTTAATCAGATTGAAGAGATGAATTATGTTGATAATCCTTTTCTTTCTTGGGCTAGTGATTATGTTGATCCTTCAAATTTAGGGTCTAATTCACTCCCTTCTTTGATCTAAGCTAAGAAAAATATTTTGTATATTTTTTTTACAATCTACCTCCTTTTTAAAATAGTAATATTGGTCTTCCCTAGGTAGATTACTTTTTGTTTGGTTTTCTTTTTTCCTTTTTCTGGAGCAACAATAAATTTATCTTCATGTGATTGGTAAGTTACGAGTTCAATGATAGATCTTGCCTTAGGATAACTAAGCTACCAACAATATTACACCCCCTTGGAGTGTAGTCTCTTCTCGAACCCTACTTGAATGTGAGGTGTTTTATGCACCGTTTTACCCAAAGTAAAAAGAGAAAAGACACGACTTAACATGGATGAGCATGGTGTCTGAGTCAACTTGAGGTAACTTATTAGTTTATTCTATCGAGTATATTTGATACTCTTCATCAATACAGTTATCGGTTAATTCTATACATCAAATTTCCGATGGTTTGACAAAATATCTTATAATGTGAGATTTGAATCTTGATCTCCCACGGTTCTAGGATCGAAGTTTAGTTCATTGTTTATTATATGTATATATATAATTTCTATATTATAGAGTTTATTTTTCGAATACATTTTTCTTTTAATTTCAGTTTCTAGTTTATATAGGGGAAAAATATTAGTATACACATGAGAGGGAGATCTTGTTTTGTAATTTGACTATCAATTGATTATTAAGTTGGTCATGCTTATTTCTTGTATACTTTGTAATTTGTTAATTATTTATGCTAGTTCTATTATTCATGTTAAATTGATGAATATAGCTTCCTTACTGTTCATGTTTTCTCTAAAAACCTTAAAGGCTTTGTGTAATGGACTCGGGTTCGAGCTTTTAGATTGTAAATTTTTTATTAGATCCTTTATTTTTTAATTTTAAAAGTTTCGTGCAACATGTATCGAGTTAGTATGTGCAAAATATTGGACGGTTAAACAAAACAGTTGATGAACAATGTTTGTTCCTTCGGACTAATGTGCGTCATTAATAAGGTTGTCACAGACGTGTACAAAAATATTTAGATAAAAATTTAAATATCAACCGAAAATCATGAACTATAGCACATAAAAAATAAAAAAATTGGTATTTTCTATTATGGGCCTCGTATGAGCGTAAAAATACATACTTTTGCCCTTCTGAACCAACGCGCATCATTAATAAGGTCATCACGGACGCCCATACAAATTTTCATCCAAAACCCCTTCATAATAAAATATCACCAAAAATTCATTGACTATAACACAAGAAAACACAATATTCCCTGTTTCAGGCCTCGTTTGACTTGAAAATACTCGTCTTTGCCCCTCCGGACCAATGAGTGTAATTCATAAGGTCAGCATGGATGGCCACAAACAATTTCGTTCCAAAACTCGTCCGGATCAAATTTCATCAAAAATTCATGAATATAGCATACAAAAAAAATCAATACTTCCCATGACGGACCTCGTTTGAACTTGAAAATGCCTACGTTTGCCCCTCCTGACCAACGCGCGTCATTAATTAGGTCGTCACGGATGCCTACAAAAAACTCAACAAAAAACCCGTTGGAATTAAATATCACTCGAAATCCATGAATTATAGCACACGAAAAATGAAAAAAATGATATTTCCTATTCCGAGCCTCTTTTGAACATGAAAATGCCTATGTTTGCCCTTACGGACAACATACATCATTAATAAGGTCATCACAGACGCCCACAAAGAAATTCAGCTAAAACCCGTCGTGATCAAATATCACCCATAGCCCATGAACTATAACAAACAAAAAATGGAAAAATTGATATTTCCTGTTTTGATCATCGTTTGAACTTGAAAATTTCTATGTTTGCCCCTCTAGACTAACATACATCTCTAATAAGGTCGTTGTAGATGCCCAAAAATAATTTCAGCAACAAAGCCATCGAGATTAAACATCACCCAAAATTCATGGACATAGCACACAAAAAATGAAAAATTGGTATTTACTCTTCCGAACCTCCTTTCAACTTTAAAATTCCAATGTTTTCTCCTCCGAACCAACGGCCGTCATTAATAAGGTTATCATGGATACCCACCAAAAATTTCGGCCAAGAATCCATCGGGATTAAATATAAAAAATTCAAGAACTATAGCACCGAAAAATGGAAAAATTAAATTTTCCTATTTCAGGCTTTGTTTGAACTTGAAAATGTCTATATCTGTCCTTTCGGACCAGCGCACGTCATTAATAAGGTCGTCACAAATGCCCACCAAAAAGTTTGGCAAAAGTTCGTTGAAATTAAATATCACCCAAAATTCATGGACTATTGGACACGAAAAATTAAAAATTCAATATTTATTGTTCATGGCCTCATTTTAACTTTAAAATGCCTATGTTTTTCCCTCCGGGCCAACGTGAATCATTAATAAAGTCGTCACGGACGCCTACAAAAAGTTTTTCCCGAACACCTGTTGTGATCAAATATACGTGAAATTCATGGACTATACCACATGAAAAATTGAATCGTAATCCATGTCTCTTTTGAACATTAAAAATACCTATGTTTGCCCGTACAGACCAACACACATTATCAATAGGGTCATCACAGACGCCCATAAAAAATTTCAGCCAAAAACTGGTTAGGATCAAATATCACCAAAAATTCATGGACTATATATCACATTAAAAATGAAAAAATTGATATTTCATGTTTCGAGCCTCGTTTGAACTTGAAAATTCCTATGTTTCCCCCCTGGACTGACGCACATCATCGTCATGAACGCCCACAAAAAGAGTCGGCAAACAACCTATCAAGATTAAATATCACCCAAAATTCATGGACTATAGCACACGAAAAATAAAAAATCGATATACTTTTTCGAGCCTTTTTTGAACTTGAAAGTACCTATGTTTTCCCCTCCAGGCCAACACACGTCATTAATAATTAAGGTTGGTATGGATTGACAAAAAAAATTTCAGCCAAAAACCCGTCAGGATCAATTATTACCCGAAATTCATGGACTGTAGCACACAAAAATTAAAAAACATATATTTACTGTTTCGGGTCTCATTTAGACTTGAAAATGTCTCCGTTTTACACTCCAAACCAACGTGTCATTAATAAGATCGTCACGAACGCTTATAAAAAGTTATGGCTAAATACCTATCAGGATCAAATATCATCCAAAATTTATGGACTATAACACATGAAAAATGAAAAAAATCAGCATATCATGTTCTGGGCTTCTTTTGAACATTTAAATGCCTATGTTTGCCACTACTGACCAACACACATCATCAATAAGGTCGTCTCAGACGCCCATAAAAATTTCGACCAAAAATCTATTGAGATCAAATATCACCCAAGATTCATGGATATAACACATAAAATGGAAAAATTAATATTCACTATTTCAGACTTTGTTTAAACTTGAAAATGTTTACGTTTACTCCTTCAAACCAACGCACGTCATTAATGTTCTGCACAGACGCCCATAAAAAAATTAGGCCAAAAATTCATCAAGATAAAATATCACCCAAAATCCATAGACAATAGAGCATGAAAAAAATTGGTATTGTGTTCAGCGCTTTATTTAAACTTGAAAATGCCTGTGTTTTCCCCTTCAGACCAACACACGTCATTAATAAGGTTGAAATGGATGCACAGAAAAAAATTCAGCCAAAAACTTTTTAGGATCAAACATCACCCAAAATTCATGGACTATAACACACGAAAAATAGAATAATCGACATTTCTTGTAATGGGCATGATTTGAACTTGAAAATGCCTACATTTGCCTATCCGAGCCAACATACGTAATTAATAAGGTCGTCATGGACGCCTAGCCATAAAACTGTCGAGATAATATATCACCCAAAATTCATGAACTATATATAGCAAAAAAATGAAAAAATTGGTACGTCCTATTTTGGGCCTCATTTGAACTTGAAAATGTCTAAGTTTGCCCCTCCAGATCAATTCACATCATCAATAATGTCGTCAGAGACGCCCACAAAAATTTCAACCAAAAATCCATTGGGATCAAATATCACCAAAATTCATGGACTATAGCACAGAAAAAATAGAAAATTGGTATTTCATATTTCGGGCCTCATTTGAACTTGAAAATGCCTATATTTTCCTCTCCAGACCAATGCACATCATTATTAAGGTCGTTACGGATGCCACAAAAATGTTAGCCAAAAACCTGATGAAATGATATGACAATGGAACTTAGTGAACAAAATTACTTGGTATTTATGCTGGTGGGGGTGAGAGGTGGTTGGTATCCCGTGAAATTAATTGAGGTGTGCGCAAGCTGGCTGAGGCACCACGGGTCTCTAAACAAAATGATAACTTTATTATGCAAGTAATTATTGGAGTCCTTTGGGGGATAAGAAAAGGATGAATTTGAGCTTCAAGTTATATTATTATCTTTAAGAAAATTATATAGCATTGTTTACCAAATCCATACAAAGAACAACTGGAATATCCATTTTATCTAACTTACAAAAATCTTGACAATCACCAAACCTGATGCAAGTGTAACAAAAAACAACTTCAAGAAAGCAGAAGAGCTCCCAGACAGCACAGTTACAAGAGAACCTAATGATGTCTCTATTTGTGTCACTCTTATACGAACGACATGCATCAGGAAAATGGTAGCCAAAAGGAATTGAGAAAAAGTTCATTGATTTTCAATCTTTATACAGCATGGAAGAAAATCAAACTAAAAATGTTCAATTAGAATAATTTACTTGCAATAGCTTTTCTGAACTTGGACTTACCTTATTTTAAGATAGATGCTTCAGCTGCTCCGAGCCTCCAACACAGGGGTCTGATTTTTTGCTGATTTCTTTTTGCAAACTGCTTCACCACTTGTTTCTCTTGAATTTTGCTGCAAGTATCACTGAGTTGATGCTCAATAATCTAGGAAGGAAAAAACAGAAGAGATCCTGAGATATTTCTCTTCAATGTATAAGTCTTTTATGAAGGATTTCCTATAAAAATCACACACTAACTTATTTTCCAGTTATTTTCTTTCGCTAATAGGAAAGTAAGAAACTTCTATTAGCGTAAGACGTTGAGTTGAGTTGAGTTGATTGTGTCATGTGCAACATCAATATATGATGGTTCCTTGTTGGCTTGGCCCTTTATTCTTATTAGACAATAGGTTTGGAACCCTATACAATTGGCTTCTTACCACTCACTCAATATATTTATCAAAATTCCAGTTTGCTTCTCAATTCTTTGAACTAAAAAGAAGGAAGGACAGAGTGTTGCAGGTCTGCTGTTTCAAATCCAACGAGCTTAAGCCCTCTTGGGGAGTTCTTTAAAGAGGTACCTCATATAAATAAAAGCGATCCTACCCATGTAGATTCCGCAACTTTTCCGAAAAGGTAAGTTCTTGACACATATTATCTACATCAGTATGCCCTTGAATCATTTGAACATTAGATCCAATAGAAAACTGAGTAAACGTCAGTTGAATATCTCATAGCTTTAGCATGGGTGAATAGATACTTTTCAGGATGTTTACCCCTAATTGGCGTAGAGTTAGATCTAAAGTAAGGTATCATAGGAGATATATTAGGTAGCACATGGTTAGGACAAAGATATCACAAAAAAGATTAGTTCTATAAAATTAGGACCAAACAATTGCATCACAGGAAAAATATTTGTTCTAGCAGAGTTGGGAGCCAAGTTTGGTAGTACAAAAAGGATATAAGGTAGCACATTCACTTTACTGTATCCTTCGAATATAATGAATCATGCATCAGATTTATAATTGCCACAAAAATGAATTTGACTTGGAAAAGTTTATGTAACACATCATAGGTCTCTTGGCATATGCTTGAAGTGATTAAAGGTGAATATATTCCACCATTCTGCTAGAAATCCCTTTGAAGAATTGATAGAGGAAACAAATTACAAACAGATGCATGAATTTCAAGTTCATTCTGGGAGATGCTTTATATATATCAATTCTCCACAGAAAATTCTAATGGAGCGATGGGATGTATTTTGTGACATATTCATCGTTAACCACCCAGCATGCCCAAGAATCCTATGATGAGGTGTTACCTAAACTTTTCTAGTTAAAATCACTTTTGCAAGACAATTGTAATTTGAAGGCAGATTCTTTAATTTCTCAAGCTACACAAACCAGGGAAAATGTGGTACCTTATATCCCCTTTTGTAATGCAATCCTTTGCTCTTAAGTTTGCAAGATAACAAAAATCATATGATAGAATCATTTGGCCTAATTTTACAGAATCTAATTAATATCTTCCTTGTGATGCCACATTTTTGTCCTATATTCCATTTGATGCCGTCCTCTAGTCTTGACTTTGTGTCAATAGGGGTTAACATCCAACAAAATATCTATGCCAAAGCTAGGAGATGAATCAAACCATGTTTATGTAGTTTCCTATTAGATCAAGTGTTCATGTGATATAGGGGAAACCTGAATCAAATTTTTTGGCCGAGAGAATGCTCTTGAGAAATGCCAACTTATGACACCTGAGGCTGAAATGACATCAGATCAACAACCCTTTGAAATGAATAAGTTGAGTCACATAGTGCCATCAGCCAACACATGCCCAATATCAACCAACACTTTCCTTGTGATAAAAGTGGAAACACATTATCTTGGTTCTAGTAGAATGAGGACAAGAAATCAAAGAGAAATCTGCAAAATAATCAGAATTGAAGCATCAACTATTGTGATATTAAGCAAAATATATGATGAAGTATCATACTTGAACTTAGAAACTTACTATCTGCATCTAACAAAGCACAATGTGATACTTAGTCAATGGTTTTAACAAAGATAGAACATGCACTCCTTTTTGCTAACTTCTCATGATTCTTTTACAGTCCGTAACAAAGCTCTTGAATTATGAGAGACTGTACAAAAATGATATAATCACATTGTACTACACTATATTTACATCAAATTCTAATTTACGAGCGTGACCAAGTATTATTATTTTTTTTTTAAACTGGTAATGTTGTATTCCTCAGCATTAAGGATAAGCTGGAGACCTTCACAAGGGGGAACAAAACAAAAAAAAAGAAGAGAGAAAGGCAGAAACTACTTACAGAGAGCCTAACAGATCTACAAGCACTAATTCCTCTATAAGCATACTCCTTATTAGATATCATCTATGATACAAAGCACCATACGAATTGCTTGCACTTATTAGATATCATCTCTTTGGGATATGTATCTTTCCTTTCCTTTTTGTTTTCAGTATCATCTATTGTAGCTTTCTGCAGTCAGCATCTTTCCCAATCTGAAGATTTTAAGAATAAATTGCAGCACTGCTATTCCATACTTTGTTCGAAGTGATTATACAGGTGCGAGAAAAAATGAGACACTAAACAAAGAACAGGATAGTCCAATTCCAAAAGAGAGGATATGTCAGCATCAGTTTTTTTACAGAATTTCTTTATCATAACGAATCATAAGTAGATATAGAAAAAACCAATAGTATCAATCCCAAACTAGTTCGGGTTGATTATATGAGTCTCTCCCAACTATGTTGACGACTGTTTAACAAATGCAAGTAGCAACCTAGGCAGGTCTTCAGATAACACTACAACATAACACTTCAAATAACTATAGGGTTGTTAAAGGCTCACTTAAAGCGCTCATAAGCCATGAAGCTCAGCAAAGCCCAGCTTGTGCGCTTCACCTCGCTTAATTGGTGCTTTAGTGTAGGCATCACGGTGTTAAGGTGTGTGAGCATTCAGTAATAGGCTCTGCCTTAAAGGAGCACAACGTCATATGTATAGCTTAATTATACTTTTTCCATTCTTTTGTCCACCGATTTATAGTTTGTATATGTAATTACATTCTCTTGGCGTTTTTCTTTGCTAAGTCCAATGCTTTAGTTTTGCTTTGCGTTTAAAGCTACAATAGGATTTGGGGCTTCTTTGCGGTTTTCATTAACTACACTAATAACTATTATGAAATTATTATCCTTTTTCACATTGATGTTCATGTAAAGATTCACTCACACCCCGACTATTTCACTATGCACCTACTAGCTCCCACCAATTCTGTTAACCAAAACTCAGCCAAATGGGAAGAAATTACCATAGCATTTTTTGTCTCTACTCTTTTTCACCCACTTCGTTGGCCACTAGGCAACATCCTAGGGTGTAGAAATTATGAAAGCACATCATTGCTTGATTTTCATATTATAGATCTAAGCTCGACTATTAATTAATATTCTTTCTTCTTGCAAATATAATAATTTAGTAACTCAGTCCCTTGAGAAGCAGTAGTAGCTTTATTTATTTTAGATGTCATAAAGTATCAATAGATACACTTAGTAAGAGCACTTTGTATTCCCTAATTTCTACCATTGTGGTCTCAATCGCACTAATCACAACTACCATCCTTATCAAAACCTAATCACAACTAAAGTCATCTAAATACCTTTCTTTTCTTTTACTCCAAACTAATACTAATATTAATGTTTAAATGTGTATTATTTCTTATAGATTGCTGTAAAAAAATAATCAATAAAGCATGATTAGGCAACTATGAAGACAAAGCCTTGGCAAATCCAAAATTCAAAATCTATAAGTGCCTTACAAGGGGACAGGAGATAGAGTGGACATGGAAGATGATATGAAAACCTAAAGTGCCTTACAAAGTGAATTGTTTCACTTGGCTTTTGGCAAAAGAAGTTGTTCTAACACATGAGAACCTGACAAGAAAGGTCATCAGTTGGCTTCTAGGTGTTATATGTGTGGAGAACAAGCTGAGACAGTCAACCATTTTTGGTTACATTGTAAATGGACAGAACAACTATGGAGAATGTTCACTAGCATGAGGGGATCAGATGGGTGAAACCAGGTTGCATTAGAGTTGTACTCAGTAGCTGGAATAGGGATGGAAATATTACAAAGAAGGAGAGATGGAAGATTATCCCAGCATGCATTTGGTGGTCAATCTGGAAAGAGAGAAACAATAGGAGCTTTGGAAATGGGCAGAACAGTCTACATGATGTCAAAATGAAGTGTTTAGCTCTATTTTACTTTTGGTGTAAACATAGTTTACTAGCTCAAACTGAAGACATCTTTGATGTTCTAGATTTTTTATATGCAACAAAAATAGACTTGAGCTTTTGATATATTGTAACACTTCTAAAGGGGAACTACACTTATACATGTGGATACCTATAGAGTTATGTTACCCGTTTCAACAACAAAAAAAAAACTCTACCGGTTCAATCTTTAAGGTTGGTAGTATCGAGCCCATTCTATTTTTAAAATTACAGATTCAGACATACTATTCATTCCAATTTTACTAGATTTTTACCCATAAATTTATATTTTGTGTCGGAAGTACTGAGTGCAGATGAAACCGGAGCCCCAACATTGTATGTGCCTCTTATGGAAAGCCAAACTTGCTATTAAGTAGTAACACTTAAATCTTAAAACAACCTTGTGCAACAACATCCCATTCATTAGAAAATAGAATGAGATTTGAACCTTTTGTTGGTCAAGCATTTATGACTCTTGGAATTGAGAAATGAGAAAAGGTTTCTACTTCAATATATATATCTTTACTTTTACACCCAATCGTAGAATAACGTCCTATAACACTAGTTGTACCAAGTCGGGCCACTCTAGTAATAACTTGTTGAAACTGGAATGACCTCATAGACTACTTGCAAAGACAGATTAGTTTAAAATATGTCTGCTTTATAAGGAGCTACTTGAAGAATATAGAAATCTATCAAGGTAAAGAGAAACGACTTCCGCACATGTTATGATCGCAAAATCCAGTCTTATGGTGTTATTAAAAGTCATTGCTTCGCGCTTAAAGCGATAAAGCAATCCAAGCGAGGAGTTATTGCTTCATGAGTGAAATCATGCACTTCAAATCAATGTTGCTAGGACTCTTCCAAAATTGTTGATGGGTGCATGTCGAATCCTCCAAATTAGTGTATTTTTGAAGGATCCGACATGGGTGTGACATCATTTTTTGAGAATATGAAACTTAGCATTTTGGGAGTAAGACCAACTTTATTATAGCATTAAAACAGATGTTTGGTCTTTTTAGTGTTCCATAATTTGTGCTTTACTTTATTATGTATATCTACTTTTATATTCTATTTTATGTATGATGACTATTAGAGAAAGTGAAAGGAAGCCACAAATGGAAAATTTATGTTTAGTTTATAACATCCTATGCCACTTCTTGTACCAGGTCAGCCCCTCTCGCTATGTTGCTCGAAATCTTCAAAAATGTTCGAACACGTGTTGGATCCTCCAAGAACAAACTACTTTTGGAGGATCCAACACGCACCTGTCGATATTTTTTAAGAGTCTGAGCAACATAGCCTTTTAGTAATGACTTGTTGATATTAGAATGCCCTTAGGTAGAAGGGTTTTAGACTACTAGCAAAAACAAAGTAGTTTAAACTTTAAAGTATGTTCACTTAATAGGAACCTACTTTGAAGAATATAGAATTCAATCATGGTAAAGAGAAATGACTTCCACACATGCTATGATGCCAAAATCCGGTCATGGTGTTATTAGAAGGCATTTCTTCACTGCTTAAAGTGTTAAAGCAATCGAAGGGAGGAGACCATGCGCTTAAAATGATGACGCGCAGAATAACCCAAACCTTAAGCGGACAATTTTTGGATCAATTATGAGGCTTTTGATCAATAACAACTTTATTATAACATTAAGAGGGTATTTGAATTGACTTATTTTAAGGTATTTTTGACTTTAAAACACATTTTTATTTTTAGAGGTATTTGGCAAAGACACAAAGTGCACTTTACCTTAGGCTTAAAATGTACAAAAAAAAAGAGCCAAAAGTTAAAAGTAGGTAGCTACCTAATTTTGGCTTTTCACTTTTAATTCACTCAAAAAACTTTATCCAAACACCCACCCTAAATCATACGTGTTTGGTATTTCTTAGAGTTCCACAACTTGTGCACTTTACTTATCTCTTTACTTTTATGTTCTACCTTATGATGATTATTAGGAGAAGATAAAGGAAGTCACAAATGGTATATTTCTATTTAGTTTATAACATCCTCTAACACTACTTGTACCAAGTTTGACCCCTTATAAATAACTTGTTGAAATTGGAATGACCTTAGGTAGAAGGGTTAGACTACTTGCAAAGACAAAGAGTGGTTAAAATATGTTGAATTTATCAAAAGCTACTCGAAGAATATAGAGGTCTATCAAGGTAAAGAGAAACAACTTCCACACATGTTATGATGGAAAAATCCAATCTCATAGTATTATTAAAAGTTATTGCTTCGCCGCTTAAAGTGATAAAAACAATCCAAGCGACGAGTTATTACTAATGAGGAAATCATGAGTTTCGAATGATGACGTGAAAAATAATCATAACCTTAAGCGGACAATATTTAGCTCAACTATGAGGAGTTGGATTAATACCAACTTTATTATAGCATTAAATCATACATGTTTGATATATTTAGTTTTCCATAATTTGCATTTCACCAGTTATCTCTTTGATTTTACGTTTTATTTCATGATGATTATTAGAGACAATGAATGGAAGCCACAAATGGAATATTTCTATTAAGTTTATAACATCCTCCGACACTTCTTGTACCAGGTCGGGCCACTCTAGTAATAACTACGTGAAATTGAAATGACCAAGATAAAAGGGTTTTAGACTACTTACAAAGACAAAGGGTAGTTTGAAATATTTTGGCATTATTGGAAGCTACTAGAAGAATATAGAACGGATCAAAGTAAAGAAAAACAACTTTCAGACATGTTATGATGACAATATGATGAAAAGATCCACTAAGTCTCATAGTGTCATTATGGGTTATTGTTTTGCCTCTTAAGATGATAAAGCAAGACAAACGAGGAGTTATCGCTTCATAAGCGAAACCATAGGCTTCAAATAATGACGCGCAAAATGGTCCCAACGATAACCGGTCAATTTTTGGCTATACTATGAGGAGTTGGATTAATATCAGCTTATATTATAGCATTACATTCATACATGTTTGGTATTTTTTTCCATAACTTGTGCACTATACATCAAATAAATGTGAGCTTCCATTCTCACTTTTTGCTCCAAGCCCATAGATCTTGTTGCTTTTTTGTACTTGGTGCACTTTACCTCAACGAAATCCAGTTCTCGCCTTTTGCTTCAAGCCCATAGATCTTTTTCTTTTTTGTATTTCATGCTTTTGAAAACATTGTAACCTCATGGTCTAATCTTGTTTGATGATGTGATCACTACACCAACAATGATCAAAGTGTGCCAATAAGACTAATGTTTTCATATGAAAGGCTTCGTGCTCAAAGCGTATGGAGCTAGGTACCAATCAAGGTTTCCCTCTTTAAGTAGAGTTTATCATTTTCTCTTTGCGAAAAGAATTCTTGGTCTTCTCCTGTAAGGAAAGGCGGTGAGGCAAATTTCTAATACTTAACAACACAGATCTTATGTGTTGGTGTTTGTTTTCCGTGTTTAAATAGGGAAGGGCTGGTAGGTGTTAAGGAACTCAAAGGTAATTGAGCTAACATTCTTTTCCCCTATACCAATCAGCATTCCCCTTCTTCTTTTACTTTCCATCCTATCCTATCCACCAAATGATGCACAGTGAGGATGTCCCCATTCATTATGTCATTATGGGAATTAAATATTATATCGCAATGCAGAAACTTTCCTCAATCATTGAACTCTACTCTTGAGGTGGTCTCTACCTCAAGAGACCACAGCCACAAATCACTTGTTAGAGAAAATATCTGCAGCAAAGCAGGCACAGCCCCTTGTTTTTTATCATTTTGACGGTAAGAAGGGAAGTCTTGGAGCAACTGTAAAGTTATCTCCATGGAATCAGCCACTGATGTTTGCATCAAGATAGGCTGCCTACCTACATTGACACAGTATGGCCCTTGCCCGGATCCAGCGTAAACACAAGATGCTTCATGCACCAGGATGCCTTTATCATTTTGACATTAAATCTGTAGATTCGATCGACTAGACTCCTCGCTAATATAAGAACAGCTTATTCACAACCAAGGAAGAATGCTATCTTTTATATAAGTCTAATAACGGACTTGAATACAAGTACCATCAACATAATGTTTCTTCTAACATCGATGATCAATATCTTTAATACTATTTGAAGTCTAATTCGCTAAAGCTTAACTACTATCAGTATAATGTGAATTCAAGCATCCTTGATCAAGCCCACTTATATAAATACCAAATGTTGCCTGTGACCTTAACCTAAATCGCTCATGCCTGAAGCCGTTATGTTTTCTCACTACCTAAACGCTCTATGCCTCATTGAAATGTATTAGCAGTTTAACATTTACATCAAGACACTGCACGTTAAGGCTGCATACACATCACCCTACCTAGATCACATTTATGGGGTTACACTGGGTATGTTGTTGTTGTTGTTGTGCACTGCACTTTAACTTGTGCATATAATGATACTGGCATTCTTCCCACTTGTAAGAAAAGTTGATGCTACTTGAAGAACTATTACTCCCAAATCTCCAAGTTGATTACAAAATATGCAACAGCCAATTTACAATTGGGAGAAAGCAACAATATCGAATGTTATTCCATTCATAATTAAGTACTCATGATAAAGCTTGGATTATGAAAAAAGTAAATGCTTAAAACAATCAAGAAGTAACAAAATGCATCTGTTCTTTCCTCATGGCTATAGACTACATGTACTGCATAATAGCTAATGAATTGTAAACTTTCTCAAGTTATCACCTTCTTGATTCCATGCCAAGAGAAAGATCTTGATTTGATTAGGGAGTCTGCTGCATTCCAGAGCAGGAGCCGGTGGAAGAGCCTGATAGGAAGATTAGCAGAGAATCTGATATGAGTTTCCGTTATAATAGAGAACAGTTTAATTGTCCTTGAATAACTAAAAACAGACCAACATTTTCATACACGAACAAAAATTGGCATTCTTATTTTGGGTCAAAAAGCATTCTTACCCAAGCAATTTTTTTATTCACTTCTGCAATTACCAAATAATCTAGGCTATAGGTACATTCAGTCAAATATCGAGAGATCTTGTATGCACCAAATAAAACCTCATCATAGGGGAAATATTTCGTATACTTAAAGCTGGACATGAATGAGGCTGTAAGCTAATCCATAGAAATACTTGATGTTCATATAGGACATGCAAAGTTAAACCAATATTAATTTTGTGTTGGTAATTGCAATGCAAATACAACAATGAGCATGTTCTGCACAATGCACTGAGAATTCTGAAAAGGTGTGCCGCTAATTCCTCAAATGAAGGAGCTTTTCTTGCAGATTTTAGTTACGATCTTAATGCATGTTCAGTCAACATATAAGAATGGAAACTACTTAGGTGAGCTCACATGTATTATCAAGACCAAAATCAAGAGATTCTGAAACATAAATGAACCTGCTTCAGAAGTATCTGACATCATAGGAGAGCTAACTGGTGTAACAGAATCAGAAGAAGGTGCTGGCACAGCATAAGGGACTTGATGTACCAAATTGTACATAGTACGTGCAACCTGATAATTTTTAAAAAAACATTTCATTTAGATTATCATAGTTTAAAAAGGAAGATAAATCTAACTTAGAAAAGTTTAGGAAATACCTCAGCAAAGGGATCTTGGGAGAACTGATTAGAGATGACCTTATCATATAACAAATTCCACCACTTCGAGAGAAATGCCCCTGAAGATTTTATAGCAGAAACAAATCGCAGAATTAAATAATAGTACATAAGCACATCAACACAAATAAAATGATCAGTCACTATGTTGAGCACATCCCTCCAAAATAAAAAAGAGCAATTAATACAATTTTATAAACACAGAAAGCATTTTCGAGAAAAATTTACCCTAGATAAGTGCACCACAACATTCAAAGAATGGCATTATCTATCATTCCCTTCATTCTATTCGTATGAATACTTTTGGTATGTTACACTCTCCTTAACCCAATTTACATGGCATACTTTACTTTTTCATTTGTCTCCAAAAATGTCACCTATATTGATTTTAAAATGCTGTAAAATTCTCATGGTACTATGATGATTTATAGTCACACATGTTTAAAGCTTATTTAGACCCAATGTATCAAAGGCATTTCATAATTTTTGTTGCCCGATGGCACATAAATTCGAATATAGAGAGAATAAATTTAATTTGTGCCACAAGACTTCTTCTTTTTTTTCTTAAACTATGTGTCTAGTCAAACACCATATAAAAATTAAAATGAAATCAAAGGAATAACATAGTTCTTAAATATAACATGATCATTAATAAAAGGGTAGCCTGATGCACAAAGAATCATGCATTCACCTAACATCTGGAAAATCCCAGCAGCCCAAGGGGATGTGACCTAGGTAGTCTACCCTGAGTTATAGATCATGCGCAGGACAACTTTTAAAGAAGATTATCACGATTAAAGCACAGTAATGAGCTCAGATCTGCCATATATTTAAAGAAAGACTTACCATCATCTATGGGATTTCCAACACCGACCTCACGCGCGAATATGTCGGCAGTCTCACGCATCCCCCTCTTAACAAGGTAATCATAGATGCACTTGTTTAGCCTGAAGAATTGCCAAAAAAATCTCATTAATTTGATGTAAATTGTTTTCCCCTAAAACATTTTCTCGATGAAGACGCCTTCCAACATTAATTAAAAGGCACAAAAAGTCAAATTTGACCATATACTGTCTAAAATTCAAGCCTGAAGGAGAGAAGAACATATATCATAAAAAGTTATAAACTTGAACTTACAACTTTTCAGAATTCCCTGAGTCCATGATCCAAAAGAAAATGGAGAAAGCGGAGAAAATGAGAGTGAAGACTTGTCTGCTGAAAACTAAATGGAAGAAAAGATACAAACAAACAATATTTACTATTGACTTGAAAATACTTAGGGGTCGTTTGGTAGGCCGCATTAAAACAAATAGTCCATGTATTATAGATGGTATTATTTAGTACTTTGTTTGGTAGGAAATTGGGTCTATGTATAACTAAACCATGAATTAGTTATACCTCCTACATGGTATTATATGATGTATTACTAATACCTTCTATTTGGAGGTATTAGCAATACATGGGATATAATACCATGGGGATAAGTCTACTAAAGACAAAAATATCCCTCAAAACATTTTAATTATTTTGTTTATTTTATTGATTTTATGTTTTATGGTTGTGCTAGTAAATTTATTTAAATAAAGTAGCTTACAAATTATTTAGAGAGAGTAAATAATTTATTAGCACAACTATAAAACATAAAATCAAGAAAATAAGCAAAATAATTAATATGTTTGTGCGGTTCTCTAATATTTTGTATTTTGAACAATTTATGAAATTGATTACATATTAAAATTACAACTTGCAATTTTATGCGTATATGTAGATGATTTATTCAATTTTACTATTGTTTACCGTCTTTTCAATTTTAAAAGTTGATAGTTTATTTTTTTTTAAAGGGAAAATACATAAGTACCCCCAACCTATGCCCGAAATCTCAGAGACACACTTATACTATACTAAGGTCCTATTACCCCCTGAACTTATTTTATAAATAATTTTCTACCCCTTTTTGGCCAACGTGACACTAGCTTGAAAAAACAAATGTCAACACGCGCTGAGCCCACAATATAGTGACACGTACATCGAAAAGAGATAGAAAATTATTTATAAAATAAGCTAGGGGGGTTAATACGACCTTAATATAGTATAAGTGTGTCTCTGAGATTTCGGACATAGGTTGAGGGGGTACTTGTGCCTTTTCCTTTTTTTAAATTGAAAATTGATATTTGTAAGTGATCAATTTACTAAGATGACAATTATTTATCCTCAAATAATTTAAAGTAAAAAAAGGCAAACATGATAGTAAAATTGTTCTTTTCATAGCTAGTTAGAAGGTCAAAAAAAATATTGTCCGGCAATTATTTAACTTAACCCAATTGCATAATAATTCAAGCGTATAACTAGAAAGAAGTTTTTTATAAAGTTTTAATCCAAACACAAGATGAGGTGGGAAATAATGAACCAAACACTTGGTAAAAATAATCCCTGCATTACTAATTCCAACATTACTATTCCCTGCATTATTAATCTTTGTACCAAACGACCCCTTAGTGATAAAAGAGACAAGAAAATGGATGCCAAATAAAGGCAAAAAAAGAAAATGATATCTAGGCCTAGATGTCATATCTTAACATTATGAACTTTATTATAGCATTAAATCATACATGTTTGGTATTATTAGTTTTCCAAAATTTGCACTTTACTTTATTGTGCATCTCTTTAATTTTATGTTCTATTTTAGAATGAATATTAGAGAAAATGAAAGGAAGCCACAATGGAATATTTCTGTTATGTTTATAAAACATCCTCTGACACTTCTTTTAACGAGTCGGGCGCATCTAGTAATAACTTGTTAAAATTGGAATGACCTAGATAAAAGGGTTTTAGACCACTTGCAAAGACAAAGGGTAGATAGAAATATTTTGGCATTATCGGAAGCTACTAGAAGAACAAAGTAAAAAAAAAATACAACTTTCAGACATGTTGTGATGACAAGATCCGTAGAGTCTCATAGTGTCATAATGGGTCATTGTTTTTCCTCTCAAAACGAAAAAACAAGACAAACGAGGAGTTATCACTTCATAAACGAAGCCATGCGCTTAAAATAATGACGCACAAAATAATCCCAAGAATAAGCGGTCAATTTTTGGCTAAACTATGAGTAGTTGGTTTAATATCAACTTTTATTATAACATTACATTCATACATGTTTGGTATTATTTTCATTAACTTGTGCGCTACATATAAACTAAATGTGAGCTTCAGTTCTCACTGAATACTACAAGCCCAAAGATCTTGTTGTACTTGGGGAACTTTACCTCAAGGAAATTCAGTTCTCTCTTTTTGCTTCAAGCCCATAGATGATCTTCTTGCTTTTTGTATTTCTTGTTTTTGAAAATATTGTAACCGCATAGTCTAATCTTGCTTGATGGTGTGATCACTACATCAACAATGATCAAAATGGGCCAATAAGACTAATGTTTTCATATGGAAGGCATCGTGCTCAAAGCTCAAGGGGCTAGGTAACAATCTAAGGTTTTCCTCTTTTAGTAGAGTTCATCCTTTTACCTTTGCGAGAAAGAACTCCTAGTCTTCTCCGATACGGAAAGGCGGTGAGGCAAATTTCTAATACTTAACAACACAAATCTTATGTGTTAGTCATTGTTTTCCGAGATTAAATAAGGACAGGCTAGTCGGTATTAAGGAACTCGAAGGTAATTGAGCTAACATTCTTTTCCCCTTTACCAATCAGTGTTCCCCTTCTTCTTTTACTCTCCTTCCTATATTATCCACCAAATGATGATGTCCCCATCCATTATATTATTATGTGAATTAAATATTATATCGCAATGCAGAAACTTTCCTCAATATGCACTCTACTCTTGAGGTGGTCTCTACCTCAAGAGACCACAGCCACAAATCACTTGTTAGAGAAAATAACTGCAGCAAAGTAGGCACAGTCCCTTTCTGTTTTTTTTTATCATTTTGACGGTAAGAAAGGGAGTCTTGGAGCAACTGTAAAGTTGTTTCCATGGAATCAGACAATGATGTTTGCATCAAGATAGGCTGCCTACCTACATTGATGGAGTATGGCCCTTGCCCGGATCCAGCGTAAACACAAGATGTTTCATGCACCAGGATGCCCTTATCATTTTGACACTAAATCTGTAGATTTGATTGACTAGACTCCTAACTAATATAAGAACAGCTTATTCACAACCAAGGAAGAATGCTATCTTATATATAAGCCTAATAATGGACTTGAATACAAGTACCATCAACATAATGTTTCTGCAAACATCGATGAGCAATATCTTTAATACTACTTAGAGTCTAATTCGCAAAAGCTTAACTACCATCAGTATAATGCTTCTTCAAGCATCATTGATCAAGCCCACTTATATAAATACCAAATGTTGCCTGTGACCTTAACCTAAATTGCTCATGCCTGAAGCCATCAACATTATGTTTCTTGCTGTTACTACCTAAACTCTCTATGCCTCATTTAAATGTTATTAGCAGTTTTACATTCACATCAAGACACTGCACTAAGGCTGCATACACATCACCTACCCAGATCTCACCTGTGGGGTTACATTGGGTATGTTGTTGTTGTTGTGCACTGCACTTTAACTTGTGAACTACAATGATACAACAGCCATTTTACAATTGGGAGAAAGCAACAACATCGAATGTTATTCCATTCATAAATCATAATCAAGTACTCATTATGAAGCTTGGATCACAAAAAAAGAAGAAGCTTAAAACAATCAAGAAGTAACAAAATGCATCTTGTCTTTCCTCATGGCTACAGTCTACATGTACTGTATTATAACATAGCTAATGAATTGTAAGCTTTCTCAAGTTATCACCTTCTTAATTCCATGCCAAGAGGAAGATCAGGAAATCAAGAGATCTTGATTTGATTAGGGAGTTTGCTGCATCCCAGAGCAGGAGGCGGTGGAAGAGCCTGATAGAAAGAGTAGCATAGATTCAGATGAGAGTTTCCACTAGAATAGAGAACTGTTTAATTGTCCTTGAAGAATTAATAACAAACCAACATTTTCATACACCAGCAAAAATTGGTGGTCTTATTTTAGGTCAACAGGCATTCTCACATAAGCTTACAATTAAACAGTTCTGCAATTACCAAATGACCCATGATAATACTTGATGTTGTATACACCAAATAAAACCTCCAATCGGACATACAAAGTTATTCGCTTCTACAATTACCAAATAATTAATCTCTTCCGGACATGAACGAGGCTGCAGCCTTATGGGGAAATATGATTTTTTCAAGAACCTCATCTTAATTAAGGCTATAGATACATTCAGTCACATATCGAGAGATCTTGTATACAGCAAATAAAACCTCATCTTAGGGGAAATATTTCATATCCTTACAGCTGGACATGAACGAGGCTGTAACCTAATCCATAAATACTTGATGTTCATGATCGGACATACAAAGTTAAACCAATACTAATTTTGTGTTGGTAAATGCGACACACATACAACAATGAGCATGTTCTGCACAAGGCACTGAGAATTTTGAAAAAGTATGCAATTGATTCCTCCAATGAAGGAGCTTCTCTTGCAGATTTTAGTTACAATCTTGATGCATGTTAAGTCAGCATAAAAGAGTGGAACTACTTAGGTGAGCTCACATGTATTATCAAGACCAAAATCAAGAGATTCTGAAACATAAATGCAAGGTATTTGAAAACAATACAAACGAACCTGCTTCAGAAAGATCTGGCACCTGAAGCATAACCTTTTTAGGGGTATCGGCATTTGGTTCCATCTGCATAGTTTGGTCAAAGTAAATGCCTTGTCCCTCTCCCTCATCCTGGAAGGAATAAAACCTTGACAGTTATGTCACAACATTAAAAAAAAATGTTGTTGTATAAGAAATGTAAACATACTTTGGCCTCCCACTGTTGAGGCATATTTGGAATCTGCTCCATCAGGCGGCTGCATGACACAAGAAAATCTAAAAGAGTTAGAAATCTTCTGATTCACCAACTTCAACAACCAAATTGATGCTTTCACAATGCAAAATCATAGCAATAACTAGTTGTCTAGGAAGATCAACACAGAGAATAAGATAAATATTCAACTTTACGGTCATAATTACATTGCACAAGACCCAATGGACACATGATTTTGTCAAGAACAAAGCAGCACAGATATAACATGAAGTTACATGAACAAGACAAACACTAAAAAAAATACATCAAGTGCAGAAACGTTGGTTCGGATTAGCAATAAACATAACAAGTTATTACCTAGAATCAGTTACAAACGCCGCCCCCTGACTCGGACGATCCACATCAAGAAATCTTAACTTAGGTGTCACTTCGTCCTCAGGCATCCTCAGATGGCATGGCTCTTGTGATCTCTCAGGACTAAATGCCGGCACCAGAAGAGATATATTATGTGCCTATAGTTCGGACAAAAGAGTGACATTACAAGGGAGACATTATCATCTATATAATTAAGACCAAACGATGCATCGTAGGAGAGCTAACTGGTGTAACAGAATGAGAAGAAGATGCTGGCACAGCATAAGGGACTTGAGGTGCCACATTGTCCATAGTACGTGCAGCCTGATAATTTGAAAAAAAAAACATTTCATTTAGATTATAATAGTCTCAAAAATAAGATAAATTTAAGAGAAAATGTTCAAATGCCCCTTCAACTACACACTTAAACTTCAAGGGAGTCCTATCACCCCTGAACGGCTTAAAAATGAAATAATTATACCCTTAAAAAAACATAACCAGATCTATGGTGGCATGTGAATTTCACACGTTTGACACTTCATCAAATATCTTTTTTTCAATTTTTATATTTATTTACCCTTTTCTTCTATATTCTTACCCATCCCTTCAAACACCCAAAGTACTTTCACCATTTTCACCATCATTAGAACATCATAAGTCAATCGAAACTGGGTCTTTAAGGAAGAAAGGAGAATAATTATTTGAAAGCTCGCCCAGAGATATTGGGGCTTTGCACTTTTGAAACCTAAAAATCAAATTAAAAAAGAAAAAAGTGAAGGGGGCAGAGAGGACGAACATGGCAGAATATTGTCATTAATGGTGGTCACCGAAGATAAGCAATCCTCTCAAGGAAGATGAAGAAGAGCCTACGATGTCTTCCACATCATCACCGATGGCGACGACAATTCCAAGAGGAAGAGATTGATTCTACGACGGCTGATGAATTAACGAGATTAATAGCAAAAACATTTGAGATATAGTTGATTGTTTGAGATTTGAGATTAATAATTAAAGGATCTATTTGTAAAAAATAATTTTTTTTGGTAGGTTCAATTGGATTTGAAGTAACCCATACTGATTTTTCTCAAATCAGATCCAAAGTACTTTGGGTGATATAAATATATGTTAACTTATCTAAAATTGATTTAGGTTGATTGATTTTGCAAGAGTTTTACATGAGTTTGAAAATTTGTTTGGATTCAACAATATAGTGAATCCGGTGAAGATGGTGGCAGCACGACTTAGAGGTGGTGAAAGATGAGAGATTTGTTTATATTGCTCGAGATGAAAGAAAACAAGACAAAAAAAATTAAAATGCATATATTTATTGAAAAGAGATATTAAAAATAAAGTTTTAAAAATAGTTTTTGATGCTCACTCTACCAAAGAGAGTGAAATACACTATGTCAGCTAAGCATTTAGGGAGGTAATAATTTCAGTTTTAAACAGTACATGGGGTGATAGGACCTTGATAAAATTAGTGTGTAGTTGAGAATCCGGATATACGTTAAGGGGGCATTTGACCATTTTCACTAAATTTAACTTAGAAAAGTTTAGGGAATACCTCAGCATAAGGATCTTGGGCGGACTGATTAGAGATGACCATATCAAAGAACACATTCCACCAGTCCGCGAGAAATGACCCTGGAGATTTTGGAGCTGAAACAAATCGCAGAGTTAAATAATTGTACATTAGAACATCACCACAAATAAAATGATCAGTCACTATGTTGTGCACATCCCTCCAAAATAAAGAAGAGCAACTAATACAATTTTACAGAAAGCATTATCAAGAAAAATGGACCCTAGAACAAGTGCACCACAACATTCAAAGAATGGCATTATCTATCATTCCCTTCATTCTATTTGTATGAATACTTTTGGTATGTTACACTCTCTTTAACCCAATTTATATGGCACACTTTACTTTTGCATTTGTCCCCAGAAAATGTCACCTTCATAAATTTAAAAATACTTTAAAATTTTCATGTTACTGTGATGATTTATAATCACATATGTTTAAAGCTTATTTTAGACCACATGTATCAAAGGTCTTTCATAATTTTTGTGGCCCGATGACACAAATTCGAATATAGAAATCTGGAGGGCCATCAGAAACCTTTGGCCAAAACTAAGAGAAAATTGCAACATTAGAATAGGAAATGGCATGAAGGTCTCCTTCTGGGAGGACAGTTGGTTAGAACAAGGCTCTTTAAAACCCCTCTTCCCAGATATCTACATTCTGAACCAACAAGGCAGAAGTTTGGTCAAATCGAGATGGAATCTGAGCTTTTGAAGGCCCCTATAAGATTGGGAGATCCAAAGACTAGTAGATTTCTTTGGAATCCTTGAGCAATTCAAAGGAACCTCTACCTCCCAAGATGAATTGTTTTGGAATCATAACTGCAATGGAAATTTTAGTGTGAAGGAAGCTTACAAAAAGTTCAACTCTTTCACCTATCAGGTTACTGGCTGGCCATGGAAACTTATCTGGAAAGTTAAAATACCTCCAAAAGTGTCCTGCTTCACTTGGCTACTAGCAAAGCATATTGTGTTGTCTCAGGAAAACCTCATGAAAAGGGGTATCCAACTGAGTCCTAGATGTTTCCTGTGTGGAGAAGAGGCCGAAACAGTCAATCACCTCTTTCTTCACTGTAGGATCACTAATATTTTGGGTGATGCCAAGAAATATTGTCCAGGCCCTGAAGATATGGAGTATCTTTGCCTACATTTCTGGTCATAAAGAAGGATGGAAGATCATCCCCACCTGTATCTGGTGGTCTATGTGGAAAGAGAGGAACCTCATATGCTTGCAGAACAAAAGTAACAGCATCCAGAAGATGAAGATGAATGGCTTGGTTTTATTTCTTTTTTGGTGTAAACAGGAGTATATGGAAGATCTAGAATCAGCATTGAATGCTTTAGGCACCTTGTAATTTTTGTTACTTAGGATTGAAGATCTTCCTGATACTCTCCTTTTATTTGTAATTAGTAAACCTGTAACAAGTTGTGGCAGGTTTGATTTTTTTGGAATATAATACAAGACTGTTACCTTCACAAAAAAAAAATTGAAGGTGTGCCACAAGACTTTCTTTTTTTTCTTAAAATATGTGTCTAGTCAAACGCTAGATAAAAATTAAAATGAAATCAAAGCAATAACATAGTTAACATGATCATCAATAAAAGGGTAGCCCGATGCACAATCCATCCTGCATTCACCCAATGTCCGGAAAAAGGCCCGCAGCCCAAGGGATGTGACGTAGGCAGTCTACCGTGAATTATAGATCATGCGGAGACAATTTTTAATGAAATAACGATTAAAGCACAGCAATGAGTTCAAATCTGCCATAAATTTAAAGAAAGACTTACCATCATCTGTGGGATTTTCAAGATCAACTTCACTCGCGAATGCCTCGGCAGACTCACGCATCCCCTTCTTAACCAAGTAATCATAGATGCACTTTTCAAGCCTGAAGAATTGCCAATAGAATCTCATTAATTTGACGTAAATTCTTTTCCCTTAAAACATTTTCTCGATGAAGACGCCTTCCAACATTAATTTAAAAGGAAAAAATCAAATTTGACCCTATACTATCTAAAATTCCAGCCTGAAGGACACCGGTGCACTAAAGTTCCCGCTATGCACGGAATTCAGGGAAGGACCGGACTACAACGGTCTATTGCATACAATCTTACCCAATATTTTTTCAAGAGATTGGACCAGACCACAAATGTCTATTGTAAGTTGTCTTATAAAGCATTTTTGTTGTTCCCACGGCTTGAACCCGTAACCTTCTGGTTGCAGTGCAACAACTTTATCAGTTACTCCCAGGCTCCCCTTCCGCCTAGTGAAAAATTATTTTCTTATATCTTACGCATGTCTCGTATCACTTGCTTCAACAACTAATCATACCTTCCCTTTCGACTTATATAACTTAAAAATGTAATCAAAACCCTATTGAAAAATTTCTCCAAAAAATTATTTCCCAAGATAGACCACGTTTTACATCAATTACTCTGATTGAAAAAAACATTCAAGCATAAAATTAAGAGGACATAAAAGGAGAAAAGAACATATATCATAAAAAGTTATAAACTTGTACTCACATCCTTTCAGAATTCCCAGAGTCCATGATCCAAAAGAAAACGGAGAAAGAGGAGAAAATGAGAGTGAAGATAGATGTTAACAAGATTTGTCTGCAGAAAACTTAACGGAAGAAAAGATACAAACAAACAATATATATTATTGACTTGAAAATACTGACTGATAAAAGAGACAAGAAAATGGGTGTCAAATAAAGGCCAAAAAGGGAAAAAAGACATCTATATTTTCACTATTAAAATGGAAAATTATTTAATATAAAGTGTGTAAAAAAATTATGGAAATCAAATAAACGATGGGTGATAATTTGTAAAACGAAATTTATGTTGACTTGAAGAGTGTGAGAAAGAAAAGAGACGAGAAAGGATGCAAAAAGAAAATCTACCATTTCATTGTTAAAATGGAAACAAATTCATTATAAAGTATGTATAATAAATAATATGCATGCAAAATATGCAATCAACCGAATGATAATTTACATACCAACAATTGTATTAGCTTAATGAGATTGAGAAAGAAAAGAAATAGAGAAAAAGAAATATACATTTTCATTGTTAAAATGGAAAAAAATTCATTATGAAATGAGTATAGAAAAAAAGTATGGCAGGTAAACAATTCAATAAATTGAAGGACAAGTGATAATTTGGTTAATAAATAAAATAAAAACCATATGCACAAAAGAATTCATAGTAATAAAAATTATTCTTGTTTCGTCTCCACAACCAAAATATTCTTTAAGATTTAGAGCTTTTTCTTTTTCAATCAATTAATTCATATTACACTTTATTTTCCTTCAAGAATTTTCCTTTTGTACCAGGCAGAAATAATTTATTTGTTTCTTATGCCTTTGACTCCTAAAGTCATTGGATAATTTTAGAAGTTTTCCTAAAAAGAATATTGAGAGAATTTTAATAGAAAAAACTTTAAGCTGTTGGGTAATTATATATATAAGAATTTGATTTGTTTGCCAAATTTTAAAAAGTGTCTGAATTTAAATTCTTAACTATTTGAGAACATTTCTAAAAGTGTTTTCAGTGAATACTTTTAAAGAAGTTTATGAAGATAATCTTAGGACCTTGTATGGTTAGACACTTCAAATTTATTCCTATAAATTTCCTTTGTTTATTATCTCCGGAGTGGAGAATTGATATTTTTTAAATGAGAACCATGAAATAGTGAAAAGAAGAAGAAAACCCAATTTGTATGTGTTCAAAAGAATGAGGTAAGCATAAAACCATATGAAATGAAGTTGTTTTCAAATACATACGATCTCTTTAAAAACACGTACACTTAACAAAAAATGAGATGCAATTAGAAAAATAAACACGTAAGCGATACCAATTAGCTGTGACTAAAGATTTAATAATGATGATACATTTAAGTTAGGTCCACTACCCAATATTAGTCTTTTGTTCTAGTCAGAAACTATATGATCATTTAGAAAATGCTTAGAATTTCCAACACTAAGAAAAAAACTACATAATAATTTAAAAATACTGGAAAGACACTATTTTTTATAAATTGACGAGAAAAAGAGGATGAAATAAGTAAAAGAGAGATTTCTTTTTTGTCAGGATTTATAATATTAACAGTCAAAAAGATTTAAGAAAGTAACATGACTAGTTTGTGATCTTACCATGGAATCAAGTGTAAAAAATAAATGATGAAATTTGTCAGAAATGTTATAGAATTTGTATAAATTAATTAGGTAATTGTCCAACTGTGCAAAAGGAACGTACTTAGTAGATTTCCCTTTTTTGAGTTTGAGTAAGGTATTTCAATTAAGATTTATTGTCGTTTATCAACGATGATAAACTAATTCATGTTTGCACAAGAGTTAATTCATTGTCTTTATCCCTTTTACTTGGAAGAATTGAGTTATCTTCTCTTATTTGACTTTGCCCTACAACACAAAACTATTTTGCATCAATCCCAAGCAAAAATTGTGCTAAAAAAATAAATTAGCTACAAACTCACCACTGGAGTGTAGCTAATTTTAATTTATGACTATATATTTTGTTTAGAATTCATTCATAATAGTTTTGTTTTGTACATCAAAGTCAAATAAGAGAAGAAGCTCAATTCTTACAAGTAAAGGAAAAGAAGGCAATGAATGAATTTTTCGTTCACAGAAGATAAACAAATTTAGATTGAAACACCTCACTCAAACCGAAAAGAAAAAAAAAAGTAAATTCTACTAAGTATGTGACTTTTGCACAATTCGACGTTAATCAAATTAATTTGTACGTTAACACTACCATACAAATTTCATCATTTATATTTTGCACTTGATTCCATGCTAAGATCATCAACTAGTCATGATCACTTCTTTAATCTTTTTGACTACAAGTATAAATCCTCACAAAAAAAATTATTATTTTTACTTGCTTCATCCCCTTTTACTTGTCAATTTTAAAAATAAACTTTTTCTTTTACTTGTTCACTTAAGAAATTCACCATTAACATTAAGTAATCACCTTAACTAATTGAAGTACTAATAGTCAATTCTTCCTTTTTTAAAGCTGATGCCCACATAAATCAGAACAGAGGGAACGATATAACCTAACCTTTGTAGAATCCATCATGTCTTTAGTCATTGTCTTCACATCATGGGCTTTCTTTTTGTACTTTATCTGCAGTACTAGTCTCTGATTTCTTCTTCAATTTTCTTTGCAGTTTTTGCCATGGATCTTCCATGCGTATTTTAGATTTCTCAGTCATCTCGACGATCCTATCCCCTGCATCTGTCACAGTCCAATCGTCGTTGAAACCTTTATCATAGTCCAATTTTCTTTTATATTTGTCCAATGCATGGTACACCTACACCATAGACATGAACAAGAACAAAAAGTCAGAAAAAGCTTCCGTTAGCTGCAAAAACTATACTATACTCTTTCTGATACTGTTTTCTTATTAATTTGCTTCGAAAATAAAAAAAAAATCTCTTTAGATTTAGAGAATTTAACTTTCTTAAGTTTTTCTAACTAAATAAATGTTAATGACTTGTTCAAAATTACACATTTCAAACGTTTATACACAAATGGAAGCAGCTCTTAAAATTTGAATTCTATAGATTCAAGTACAAAACTCTACCACTATTCATTTAATTTACCATCTTTTAACACATAGGCGGAGGTAGTATAAATTTTGAGCTTACAAATTCAGAATTCTGGAGAAGACAAACTCAGCAAGTTTTAATAAATAATTTATAAATTTTAAGTGTACTTAAATGCAAATACAGGATGCAGCCCAGGCTAAAGCTACTGGGTTCAGTGATTCCACCGAACTAGTATAGAGGCTTGTAATTTCCCCCTATTTTAACACATATAAGCCCGTGTTTTAAATACAAACATACATATACAAGGTTTAAGTCTAACTAGATTCAAACAGACAAACAATATGTCATGCTAATACTACCTATCTCATATAAATCTCGTAACTAATCAAACTATGTCATATAAATTAAATTGGAAAAAATATCATAATCATCTACCAAAAACAATAAACAGGGGGAAGTTGAAAGGTACCTCGAGATAAGTAGGGGAGGAAGAGAAGCAAACACGAGAGACAGCCTTGGAGAAATAGACATTACATCCAAAAGACTTCATTCTTAACATTGTTCTTAGTTCTTTAGAAACTTCCATGCATTGCCTCATTTTCTGAACAACTACAAGACGGTGGTAGAGACAGGATTTTCCATAAAAGATTTTAAAATATATAGAAGGACACAAAGAAGCAAAGGAATTCAATATCAATATGAACATTAAAAAAAAGTATATTTTTCCAGCGAAGAGAGTTGAGATGAACCCCGTTGTGCTCATCATCTAGTATGATAAAAGTAAAAATCCTTAATTTCTCCTTTAGCCTGCCTATCACCAAAGTTTTTGTTTATGCTGAAAACTTGTGTAAATCTTCACCATGAAGAGTTTCACTTTTTCCATAATCCTGCATAAGGCTCTCACATTTCACATTAGAATTTTAAGTTGAATTTCTCCCTTGAATACTGATAAGATCATGCAGATCATGCAGGAAGTTGCAGAAAGATATCTCAATGACCAAAAATATTCTGGAAATAAATTCACAACTTGATATTGTAACCAAAACAACTGCTAAGTGTTATGATCACGGGATCACTTGTGAGTATTCAACTTATTCTGGCATGTTCTTCACTTAAGTCAGCATGCATAAGCATATCACAGTTGAAACCATTAAAACTTGCAAGGGCAGAAAATGTGCGCTCAAAAGGTTGAACTGCCAGGCCACTTTTGGTAAAACATCATGCTGAGGACAGGATGAACCGATGAAGTTTTAGAAAATTGTTTCTTTTGATTTGATACTCATAAACAGGGACTTGACTATTGATAGTAAATGGCAGGGGCAGCAGTGCCAACTCCCTGAGAACAAACAAACAGAATAAACGAACTTAAAGATGAACCTGAACCGAATACTATAATCAAAAATGCATATTAAGTTGACTTTTCAGCTCCACAAAAAAATTCAGGGCTCTGACAGATAAGCTCCATCCTTGATTACATACTTGTTGGCGAGCCTTATTTTCCTCTGGAGGTACAATAAAAGGAAAAAATAAATCAGAAGCACAGTACGAAAAGAATTTGAAACCTTAAAGAACGGATGATACAACCAGCAATACTTGATAAATTAGCATGAATCTACTGTACCGCTTAGCTCAAATTCATCATTTGTAAAATCTAAGTTTTAAGAAATTTTGGATCCGTATGGTCAATGCAATAAATATTCTTGGCAACTCTTGGGGAAAAAACATTTGAAGAGCGAAGCACTCATCATATCCAAAGAACAAAGAACATTGTGTGCTACTTCCCTACTTCTTTCCGTGTATGTTTCCTTTATATCATGTTTATCCTAAAGGATATTCAAGAAAAGTAATCTTTTTAAATAGCAAAGGAGAGGAAGATAAAGAAGAGAAGACCATTGGTGAGATTAAAACTTTGCATCTTAGTAATGTAGGATGGAAAAGCAACCACTAAGCAGCATCTATTTACTTTTAAAAATGCACAACACCGACTCTTTCCATTAACACTCAATTTTGCAGGACAAAGACAGGTATTCATTCTGTTAAGGTTGGCAACACTAAGAAATGGAGGCTTTTGCCTCTGCAAATCATGCCTCAATCTACACAAATAAGATATGAGAAAGTAGTCACCGGAACACCGTGTTGTGCAAATTGGATATGAAAAGGTAGACACCGGAAAGATGGCACGGTGCTGCACAAAACACTGGTGGATATGGGGTTGACACAAAACAGTCCTAGAATGTCATCTGAAACTGATGCACGATCACATGTCTGACTGAGTTTTCTTCCCCTGGATATGGTTTTCATGCATATCATTAGTCCACTTTTGTTACATAACCTTAGCTAGACGGGTGGCATATATGGGTCATAGCCATCCCCGGTAGCGGAAGCTTTTTGTTTCTCTACTAGAATAGTAGAAACTCTGATACCGTGTCAGAAATATAAGAGAAATATTACTCCCTTTGTCCTAATTTATGTGACATATTCCGATTTTAGAGAGTCATACAGTTTAAGTTTAAGTTTGATCGAGAATTTGCTCATGAAATCTTTATTTTTTTTTAGATAATGTTAATAATGAAATCTTCATTTTTTTTAAATAAAATTTATCTATTTGTAAACTCGGAAAATATATTATAAGTCACAATAATTGACAACTCAAAATATTTAAAAAATATATGAAAATTTTATGGTCAAAGATACTATAAGTCACAATAATTGACAATTCAAAATATTCAAAAAATATATGAAAAATTTATGGCCAAAGATAGACTTGTTTGAATCTCAAAATCTCAAATGTGTCACACAAATTGGAACAGAGGGAGTATTGAATTGTGTTTCTATGTTATTATATTGAAATTCCATTTATAGACACTACATAACAATCCTTTTCAAAGTAGGATTATATATACTATTTCTACTCCTATTTCTATTCGTATTCTAAGTAGGATTGTATATACTTTTCTTGTTCCTATTCCCATTGTAATACTAACCATTCAGCTTATGAGAAAAAACTACAACATAACACTTCATATACCTATTAGTGTTTGTTAGAATAAGAATAGGTCTACAAAAACTTGCTTCGAATAGAAATAGAAATAGTATATTGTATCCAACTTGATAAAGGATTGTATGATAATTGTCTATAAAGAGGGTTCTCTGTGTAATAATGTTGATACACAATTAAAAATATTTTTCTCTCATGTTTCTCCCATGGTATTAGAGCATTCGCGAGAAACTTACCAAAAAAAGTAGAAAATAGGACAGAATTCGGTGACAGTCAAAGGCTGGTTTGCGTTGTTTTTTGTTTGGTAAGTGTTGTGTGATTACAAACACCAAACACTTGGGAGAGAAAACCTCAGTGGCCTCCTATGAGTTTTTCTGTGTCACGCGCCCTCACGCGCTGACGGAAAATCAAGATTTGTGTCACCACACACGTCGGCGTGTACAGTAGTTTTCAGCCAATTTTTTGAAAAAATTTCCCCAGTGAGGTCGCCTCTTCATCCCAGGGCTGACCATATATTTATTTCTTGATTCCAATAAGTTTCCATCGGTTAGATCTAATTTTCGGCAACATGGTTTGGAGCTTTTCTGTGCTTTTCACTAACCACTCTAATAACGATTATGAGATTTTTATCTTTTTTGTGCTTTTCACTAAAGCCTCTAATAACGATTATGAGATTTTTATCTTTTTTTCGCACCAATGTTTGCATAAAGCTTAAGCACACCTCAATTGTTTTGGTGTGTACCTACTACCTCCCACCAACATAGGTACTAGCCTACTAGGTAAATTTGTTCACTAAGACTCGATCAAATAGGAAGAAATTGCCAAGCATTTTTTGTCTCTACTTGAACTTGAATCTGAGTAGATGATTTTCACCCATTTTATTGATTGCTAGCCTACACCCTTGGGTGCAGAAATAATGCAAGTGTGACATTCATATCATATATCATAGATCTAAACTCGACTATTTAATATCCTTTCTTTTTGAAAATATTATAATGTAGAAACTCAAAACTTCATGCTCTTTACCCTTGTGGAAGTGTAACATTGCTTTATTTCTTTTAGATGTCATGAAGTATCAATAAACACACTCAGTAAGATCACTTGACTAGTAAAAAAGAATCCTCTTAGTCCCAAATTTCTACCATTGTGGTCGCAAATGCAGTAATTAAAACTACCATCCTTATCAAAAAATAGTTCCAACCAACGTCATTTGAATACCTTCTTTTTTTCTTCTACTGTAAATTAATACTAATGTTATGCTTAAATGTATACTATTTCTTATAGGATTTTGTAAAAAACAATGAAAAAGGCATGATAGGAAACTAAAAGACGTTAATGAAAAGCATAAAAGAATCCAGAATTTATACCCTATAGGTTCAACCTTTAAGGTTCGTCATATTGAACCCATTGTATTTTTAGAATTATGGATCCAGAAATACTAGTCAATCATGAAGTTCTAGTAGATTTTAAGGCATAGATTCATATTGTGCGTCGAAAGTACTGGGAGTGAATGAACCCAGCGTTGAAACACTACATCCGCCTCTTATGGGAAGTCACACTTGCTATTAACACCAAGTCTTCAAGCAACCATACTTAACAACCTCCCATTCATTAGAAAATAGAATGAGATTTTAGACTTAATTGGTTATGCATTTATGACGACTTGAGGAATTGAAAAATGGAAAAAGGTTTCTATCTCATTATATATTTATATCTTTAATTCTATGCTCTATCTTATGACGATTATTAGGGAAAGAAAAAGGAAGCCATGGAAGTTTATAACAACTTCTACCAAGTCAAACCCCTCTAGTAATAACTTGATAAAATTGTAATGACCTAGGTAGAAGAGTTCGACACCACTTGCAAAGACAGAGTAATTTAAACTATATTCACTTTATAGGCAGCTACTTGAAGAATATAGAAGTCGATCAAGGTCAAGAGAAAAGACTTTTAGACATGTTATGATGGAAAGCTTTGCTATGTGTGTTATTAAAAGTCATTGTTTACACCGCGAAAAAAGATAAAGCAATCCTAGAGAAGAGTTAATGCTTTATAAGCGAAACCATGCGCTTCAAATGATGAAGCACAAAGTTATCCCAACCATAAGAGGACACTTTTTGCCTCAACTAGGAAGAGTTGGATTTGTACCAACTTAATTAAAGCATTAAATTCATACATGATTTATATTTTTTAATTTTCCATGATTTACTTCATTATGTACTATAGTGTTCTATCTTATAACAATTATTACGGAAAGAGAAAGGAAGTCACAAATGTAATATTTATATTTAGTTTATAACATTCTCCTACACTCCATATACCAGTCGGACCCCACTAGTAACAGCTTCCTGAAATTGGAATGACCTAGATAAAAGGTTTTAGACTACTTGCAAAGACAAGAGTAGTTTAAAATATGTTTTCTTTATAGCAAGTTACTTGTAGAAGCGATCAAAGTAAGAAAGACAGCTTTCATACATGTTATGATGGCACGATAAGTTCAATTTCATAGTATTTTCAAGGGCCATTGTTTTTGTCGCTTAAAGCAAGAAAGCAAGCCAAGCAAGGAGTTATCACTTCAAGCAAAGGAGGAAGCTTCAGAGAAGTGTGTGCTTCAAATGATGACACACAAAAATAATCCTAATGATAAGTGGACAATTTTTGGCTTAACTATGAGGAGTTGGACTAATATTAGCTTTATTATGGCATTAAATTCAAACATGTTTGGTATTTTTTTTATTTCCATAACTTGTGCGCTTTACTTCAAAGAAGCATGCGCTTTAGTTCTTGCTTTTTTGCTTCAAGCCCATAATTCTTATTGCTTTTTATGGTCTTTACTTCAAATAAAGGTGCACTTTGATTCTCGCTTTTTGCTTCAAGATCATAGATCTTGTTGTGTTTTTCGTCTTTCAAAATATTGGAGCATCATGGTATAAGTTTACCTAACAATGTGATCACTACATCAACAATTATGAAAGTGAGCCAATCAAGCTGTGTTTTCATATGGAAGGCTTCATTCTCAAAGCGCATGGAGCTAGAAAACAACCAAAGTTCTCCTCTTTAAGTGGAGTTCTTTTGTGAGAAAGAATTTTTGGTCTTCTCCAATGAGGTCAATTTCCATAATTAACAACACAAATCTTATGGAATTCAAAAGTAATTGAACTAACATTTAACATTCGTTTCCCCCTTTATCAACTCATTGATCCTCTTCCTCTTTTACTTCCCTTCTCCCTCATCCTGGAAGGAATAAAACCTTGTTAGTTATGTCACAACTTCAAAATTAAAAAAAAAAGTTATTATTCAGAAATGCAAACTTACTTTGGCCTCCCACTGTTGAGGCATTATTTCAAATCTGCTCCATAGGTGGCTGTATGACACATGAACATCCAAAAAAGTTAACAATCTTCTGATTCACGACCTTCAACAACCAAATTGATGCTTTCTCTATGCAATATCTAAGCAATAACCAATTATCCAGAAAGATAGCACAGAGAATTGGACAAGTTCAAATGCATTGCACAAAATCCAATGGAAACGTGCTTTTGTCCAAGAACAAAGCAGCATTGATATAACATGAAGTTAAGTGAACAAGGGAAACACTATAAAATACATCAAGCGCAGAAATATTGGTCCGCATTAGCAATAAATATAACATGTTACCTAGAATCAGTTACAATTGGCACCCTCTGACTTTGACTCGGACTCGGACGATCCATCTCAGGAAACCTTAAATCAAACAGTGCTTCGTCCTCAGGTGCCCTCAGGTGGAAGGCCGGACCCAGAGGAGATATATTGTGCGCCTACAGTTAGAAAAAAAGAGTGACATCACTAAGGAGATATTGTTATCTATAAAATTAAATTGAAACGGCTGCATGTTACGAGAGCTAACTGGTCTAGCAGAATGAGGAAAAGATGTTGGCGCAGCAAATGGGATATGATACTCCACGTTGTCAATAGTCTGTGCAGCCTGAGAATTAAAAAAGAAGCATGCATTTAGATTATAATAGTCCCAAAAAAAGAAAAATTTAATCTCATATTGAAATGACACTGATATTTTCACAAGAACCTCATGCGTGCCAGAGTAAGGTTATCAAAATCAAATACGGTGAGGAGGATAGAAGGATGACAAAGGAAGTAATTACTGCATATGGGGTAAGTGTGTGAAAATCAATTAAAGTACTCTGGCCTTTTATGAAGAACCACACCAATATTAAAGTAGGAAATGGTTGCAAGATTTCCTTTTGGGAGGATAAGTGGTTGAGATCACATAGTTTAAAGGGTTTGCTCCCTGAATTAGCTGGTATTGCACTACAACAGAATGTGAGTGTGGCTGACATATGGACAAAACAAGGATGGGACAATGAATTCAGGAAGAACTTCAATGACTTGGATTCTGTCATTGAGTTCTTTAGAATGTTGGAGTTTAGAGCTACAAGTGAAGAAGCAGACTTTGGCGGAAATTAGATAGCAATGGTCTATTCAAGGTGAACTCTGCTTACAAGTTATTGAACCGAGGAAACCAACAGACACAACATTGGTCATGGAAGCATAAATGGAAGACCAAAATCCCCTTCAAAGTGGTCTGTTTTACTTGGTTATTGGCAAGAGAGGCTGTTTTGACACAAGAGAACCTCAAGAAGAGAAAATTCTCTTTATGTCCCAGATGTTACCTTTGTTTGAAGAGGTTGAGACAGTTGGTCATCTATTTTTGCAATGCAGGATAACTACACAGTTGTGGAGGATTTTTGTTAGCCTTAGGAGCATTAGTTAAGTCATGCCTAAAAAAATAACTCACTTGTTATATAGTTGGGAGGAAGCAAGAGTAGGAACTACAACAGAGACAAACGGAGAATTGTCTCAACTTGCATTTGGTGGACAATATGGAAGAAAAGGAATTCAAAATGTTTTGAGAGCAAAAACCATGATCTACAGATGATGAAACTAAATTGCATTAAACTTTTTTGTTTCTTTTTTTTGAGAATGATAACTTTTTTTCCTATTTATCCACAGGTATACTACATCAAAATAGCGCCCCTTCCAAAAGTATTACAGACTAGACTGACTCCATCTGTGCTTTTTGTCACAAATAGTCTCTAACATCAAAAAGTTTTGTACTAAAACTTCTTTCTGTTTACACCAAAAATAATAAAGAGCTATACAATTCATCTTGAAATTCTGTAAATTGTTCTTCTTGCCCACCAAAACATCTTTGTTTCTAGTGCAAACAAATATACTTAAGAGGATACTGACTCGATTAAATACATCCTATGGTATTGTTAGGACTGTGAGTCAGGTTTTAAATATGGTTTCAGTGCAACTCAAGTACTGACTTGTCAATATACACAATGTTACCTTCTCAAAAAAAACGACGAATTCAATTTAGAAAAAAGTTAACGGAAAACCTCAGAATATGGCTCTTGGGCACGCCTGGCCTGATTAGAGCTGAACTTCTCATAGAACACATCCCACCATTCCATTAGCAATCCCTCCGGGGATTCAATAGCTAAAACAAATCACATAAATTAAATAATAGTACATTAGCACATCAACACAAATATAAAAATGATCAAAATTAACAAGTCTTCTCTTTATGAACCATTTAAAAACAAAAATTAACAAAATTCTATATCTATGTCCAGTCAATCAAACAGCATATAAAAATTAAAAGAGCTAAATGATAAAAACCACATTTAAACTACAGCTTTTGCACAAGCTTCATGCCCTAACTATCCGTTATTCATTTTTCTATCTAAAAATTATATCATTTATAAATTAAAACACATATCAACTATTCCTTTTCTTTTTTATTATGACAAGGGAAACCGCAATGGCTATCTTAAAAGGTGCAGACACGTAAAACCCCGCTCTTATGCAATAGCTCACAAACCACATAGAGTTAACCCGCACCAGGCGAGCTCGGCCCAGAAGGCAAACCCTCTTGCTTTCACTAGCAAGGGGTTTCGAAGACCTCCAACATGGAAGTCCCAGCTCAAACCACTATTTCCTTTTCCTATCTAAACCATGATAATAGTTCAGGTAGGAAAAAAAACGACCCATAGTTTGGGTATAAAACCCCAAAAAGTAGACAAATTCTTTTATCCCAAGCGCGAAGCATCCTGCATTCACACGAGCTAACCTAGACAATCTACCCTAACCCAAACATCAATAAGCACTAGTAGTTAAATTCACGACTACTCATGAGTTATAAATCACACGAAAATAACTTTTAACAACAATAATCGTGATTAAAGCAAATAATCAGTTCAAATTAACCATAAATTTAAGAAAAAACTTACCAACGGTATCGGGATTCACAACATTAGCTTCAATGGCGAAAATATCAGCAGTCAAATGCAGCCCCTTTTTAACCAAGTAGTTGTAGAGGTATTTGTCCAGCCTGAATTTTTTTTCCAAAATTGAATCATAAATTATGTCAATTAATAATTTTCTTTTAATAATATGTAACACAATTTAAAATATAATTTAAATTTTTGAAATTTCGATTTGAATATGAAAAGACGAATTTGCCTCTCTGCTATTTAAATTGGTTAATTGTAAACTTAATTAGACTTTTGTGTTTATTCAAGGTTTTAGAATTAATGAATTGTGTCTTATTTACTCCAATTATTAATTGAGGTTTTGTGTGAATAAATGGTGTTTTAAGTGTTAAAATTATTTGAGAAAAAAGAGTTAGCTTATATTTACTCTTTTTTAATTTTTTTTTACTGAAATTTAATATTCAATATAATTTTATGAGTAGAGTTATAATGCGTATATAATTTTTAGCTATGTCTTATAAAGTGAAGGAATTATTTTTAATAAATTATCGTCTCAAATAAAGTAAATTAGTCTTAGTAATACCTAAAATTGGATTATATTAAAAATTTAATAAGAGGAAAAGTTTTGAGGATTTATAAGGGAAAATGATTTTTTTCCACTTTATTAATATTAAAATTCATCTAATTTGTCTAGATTTGAATTAGGTTTGTAAGCCAAACTAACTTATAAAAAATGTATCTATTTAAAAAAAAAAAAAAATTAATTTGATTTGTTATGATAAATAAATAAAAAGTATTTAATATTTCAATTTCATAATAAACAAAATAAACGAACAAATAAAGAGGTGAATAATAATTATGAGTTCGACCGCTTAATTTATGACCTATTATTTGGGCCTAGGCAAAATTTGAGAAATTGAAATTACTTGATCACTAACAACGAAATAAAACAAAATAAAATGATCTTTAAACCTTTTAAGCGTAAAAAGAACATCAAATTTTAAAAAATAGAAACGTAAGTGACCTAAAAGAATCAATTCATCCGCAAAACTTAGACATGTTTTGATCCAATCCAGTTATTAATCTGATCTGATTTAATCCGCTCAAATATAGCCAAAAAAAATTCTTAAAACTCCTACTGAAAATTATTATTTTTTGTTCTACGTGTATTGTATATTATTTGTATCAATCAAGCCTTATGTTTTTTCTCCTATTTTTACAACATTAAAAAACTATCACAATACCGTTGAAAAATTCTGAAAAAATTATTATTCAAGATTAAACATTTTTTACATAAAATTCTTTGATTAGATAAATCATTCAACCCGAAAATAATGAGAATGCAAACAGAGAAAACAATATTTAAAAAATTAATTAAAAAACAACTTTTTACTTAGAAACTCACATTATTTGGGGATTCCATGACTCCATGATCCTTAAAGACTAAAAGAAATATTTTTAGAGCATAGAGAAGAAAAATAGAGTAAAATGAAATAACAATGAAGAAAGAGGAAATATAAAAAGTGAAAATAATTTGTGAAGAGGTTAATAACATGTAAAACTCAAATGAGTGTGAAAACACACAAAAAAAAAAAGTTGACTTGAAAATAGTGATTTAAAAAAAAAGTCAAAATTACTACTAGATTTTCTTTAAAATCAAAGAATTTCATTTATTAATCAACTCATTCAAATTACACCTTTTTTTCTCTCTTTAAGAATTTTCATTTTATACTTTTTTTTACAATGTGGAAATAATTTATATTACTAAAGACATTTTGAGGATTTTAAACAATTATAGAATTTTGCTTGTGAGATACTTCAATTTTACTTCTAGATCTTTTATTATTTTCTTGACTTAGAAAGGGGAGAATTAATTCATTAAATAGTGGATTCAAGAAAAAAATGATAATTTGAAAATGTCAATACAAATAAGGTGGATTGCAAAACATAAAATATAGTCAAATTGAAAGACCAATAACTTCCCTAAATTTATGAAAATTTAAAAATAAATAGAATTCGATTGATAAAAAGGTGGTTGAAGTTTAATTATATCATACATTTACTCATAGTTTATTGAGAGTATTTTAAACTGATTAGACTTAGATGATCGTTCAGGAAACATGAAGAATTTATAATGTAAAAGAAACTATGTAATTTAAAATATTGTAAAGAGACTATACAAATTTTATCGAAATTAACAATACATATTATTTGAACAACAAATATTCATATAAGCTATATGTTACTATCTAACAAAAATTAGTGACGAAATGTTTTTTTTTTTTAACATAACGTTATGCTTGACTTGATGCAAAATAGATTTATTTGTAGACAAAATTAAATAAAAGAACAGTCAATTCGTACAATTAAAGAGGAATATTGCAATAAATGAGTTATTGTCTAATTATAAATTTAGTTGACAAAAGAAAATATATTTTTGCACCAAAAGAAAAGAAGAAATTTTCACTAAATGACCTCACTTAAACCAAAAAATATATACAATCAATTCTACAGATATTAACAAATTGATTTGTACAAATCCTTAACATTTTTAAATAATACTAATAAAATGAATTAGTCAAATATGTCAAATTCAAATAGTTCTTTTTAAAAAAAAACTTTAAAAAAAAGAAAAATGTAAGTGCACTAATTGATAAAAGATAACAATATGAATTTTTTTTAAAAAAAAAAACAAGAGCGAAAACAACATTATCGATACTTATATAATAGTTATATAAATTTAAGACAGACGCTTAGCGAGAACGCTTACATAAAACATCTGAATTTTCAACTAGCCATTTCAAAATCGTATAATACATTTTGAGGATACAATAAAGCGGAAAATTCGAGAAAACTTTAGCTCCAACGCTCAATAACAGCCATATCAGAATTGTTTACCGCAATCAATCAACGAAGCCAAAATATACCAAACTAATTGAAATCGATTGTATAAATCCTATGTATACATCTTAAAATCATTTAATTCACTACGATATTTACCAATATCAAACTTTTTACGAGCAATTCTGATAATCATCTTCTCCAAGACCGTCAAAATATAGTTGACGAGCTTCAAATAAGAAAAAAAAATTAGGACAAAACTTTAACATGTTTTGGGCCAAATAAAAAAGACACCCAGTAATTAGTTGCATATATGCCCATGTATGTTGAAATCGAATGCAAACACGTGTTATCAAAAGCAAAAGGCGCAAAAACGCTAAGGTCCTTGAAGATTTAAGCGCAAATAAACCTTGGGCTGTAATCAAAAGAACCTTGGGCTGTAATCAAAAGAGACGTTATATATGCTCGTCCAAGACTAATAATTATAAGCATGAATGCTAACATATGAACAAAGAAATTGAAAACAAAAATTACGATAAAGACATAATCAACCGTTTAGTGTTGTAGCTCATTGGCAAGGAAAAGTATGCCTCACAAGTAACACTAATTAGCTGATTCACAAATATAATTCAAAACCCAATTTCTCAAAGAAAAGAAAGTCATTGAAACAAGACAAACACAATATTAGTAAAAAGGGTAAAGAGAGCTTTATTTGAGTCATGTTACTCCTTGACATAGAGAGGCAATTTGCAGTCACACTCAAAAATCTGGAAATCGTGTTCCATGTTATCGATCATGTAAAATTACAGAAGCATTCACCTCAGCGCACATCTACAACCTAATCACGCAATAGTATAATGGTGAGGCAGAAAAAAACATAGCGGAACGGAAGATAAACCTCTTTAAGTACAGCGAGACTTGGTGAAGCTATCAAAGGTAGATGATCGAGGAACTCATGAGAAAGACTTAGACTTTGATGAAGCATTTTGATGTGCGGATCCAAGTTTTTGGATCCAATGAAGGAACCCCTTCTTGTGATGGAACATTGAGTTTTGTACTAGATTCAGAGTCCCATCATGCGCAACTGAAGATTCAAACTGCTCCAGTACCTTCACGATCTGCCAAAACTCAGGCCTCTTTTCTGGTTGCAAAGACCAACACTGTTCGATCAACGTTCTCATGGCAAGAGGGCAGTCCCCAGGAATAGGTGGTCTCATATTCTGAAAGGGATGCATCAGTGGTCACAAATTATTTGGAAAAAAGATAACAAATGAACCAATGATACTTTTGTGCACCATGACAACTAAACATAAAGTTCACGATACGTTAACTTCAATACCTAGAATAGATGAATAAGAAAAAAAATTCAATACCTTGTTCACAACAGCAAAAGCAGCCTGTACTGGTGTCATGTCTTCATAAGGAACGGTTCCGGCTACCATTTCCCATAAAATGAGTCCAAAACTATACACATCCACCTTCCGTCCATATGATTTTCGTTTAATCATCTCAGGTGCCATCCATCGGTAAGTACCTGGATCATCAGCCAAAAGATCACAATATGCTTCCTCACAAGCAATTCCAAAATCTGCAATTTTAAGGTGGAAGTTCTCATCGATAAGTATATTTTCCGGTTTGAGATCCCTATGAATAATGCCTTGTGAGTGAATATATTGCATCCCATGAGCAATATCCAAGGCCAGTGCAATCAGTTTTTGCAAGTTTAGGGACTTGTCCTCAAGCTTGTGAAGGTATACTCTCAAAGAACCCTCAGATAGATACTCAGTGACAACACAAAAAACTGGTGTCTTTCTGCATGCTCCTACAAACTGCATTAAGAGGTCATCAAAAACTAGATCAGAGATGATTTTGAAAACAAAAATAAGTTGCCAAAGTTGTGTTTTACCAATTTAAAACATAAAAAATGCCAGCTGCCGAGATACTAAAACAAAATGAGGCCATGGAAGAACTTCGATTTAAAAATTCTTAGCAAGACAATCAAATACAGTAAGGAATGTATATACAGAATGCAATATGCTCAAATTGAATGCGTCAAATAAAAAAATTGATCATCACTAACAACCTTTACGACATTTTGATGGTGGAGTTGAGACAAGAGAGTAACTTCTCTGGTAAACTGATTCTCCAACCGAGTAGCTAGAGCTCCATTTTCGTCATCATCAGGTAGTTTTATCATTTTCACAGCAACAGGTTCATCCCTGTATATTCCATGGTAAAGCTGACTATGCGCACCATGAGCAAATCTAAGCCCAAGAAATAGCTTGGAAAGATCAACAGTATATTCATCAGTTGTTTCTACAGCCGTAACCCTGCGCCCATTGTGATCAAAGTACTTTGTCCACGCAGAATCTTTCCGGTTCCGGCTCTTTGATTTGTCATTGAACTTCGCTGCTGACTTTGAAATAGCAGAACCGGAACTAGCTATTTTCTTTTCATGAGAATCTTTGAGGAACAACTTACCCACAATGCCCTTCTCATGTCCCTTCCTTTGAGGATGTGGAGTCGAAAATCTCCTCTGAATAGATCGAGCTTCCTTAAAGGTATCGGGAAGTTTGGTTTTCGGAAGAGGGGATAAAGCCCTCTGCTTCTTTGTACTCAGGTTTTGCTGAATTTGCTTAACAGTTGGATCAGGTCTTGAATTAAGAGAAGTTATTCCAGGTCTAGTTTTGGCACTTGTAATACTTCTAGGCTGAAAACTGACAGGGGTACTGGACAATCTAGCTGCATCCAACCTATGACAAATGGTATGAGAAAATTTCGTTCTCCTAATCCAAGAATTAGCTTCCTCGTCCATTGTTTTTCCGCAATCAGGCTAAGAAACCTGGTAACTAGTACCAAATTTCTTCTCCTTTTCCTTCTTCAGTTCAGGAGGAGGTTCCAATTCGACAATCCACTCAAATTGTCCTATCAGTTTCGCTATGTTTTCAAAAAACGATTTGTTCATACCCATCAATCAAGAATCAACTCAACCTTCAATCCTATGTGCAAACACAACATAAACGATCAATGACAGCCACAATAGACACCCTTCAAAAATGCCTCCTTCAAGAACAAGTTAAACCAGAATTAAACGAAATATATCTTTTTCTTTTTTCTTTCTTCTTCCAAAAAGAGTAAGCAGGTATAGGAAAAACCAAATCTTTATCACCTTTTCACAACATTCATTCAAATCAGATAGAAAAAGACTATTACCTTAAACAGCAGAAGAAACCCTCTTCAGCTACAAAATCAAACAACCTTCCTTCAAGTCCTAGAAAATCACAAAACAAAAAATCAACAAAAACAAACAATGAAGGGATGAAACATGCTAATCTGAATATCAATATTAACAAACCCCATTAAACCCCCAACACAAATCACAATCATGAATCCAAACAAAAAAGAGACACACACACATTATCTTGAATCGAAAAAATAAACATACCCTTTCCGCAAAATCAGATACTAACTACGAGAAGGGGTAAAACTTTCACAATATAAAAACAAAGGATTTTCTATAAAGATTCCATTTTTGTTAAGCTAAACAATCTTAACAAACAACAAAAGGATGAAAAGCACACTAATTTAGCTATTAAAACAAAGAAACATCAATATTAACCAACCCCATTAAACCCCCAACACAAAACATAATCATAAACCCAAACAAAAAAGAGAGACACACATTATCTCAAATCAAAAAACCTAAACAACACACTTTTTGCAAAATCAAATTCCAAGTACCAAAATGATAAAATTTTATCACAACATAAAGAAGGATTTTCTATAAAGATTCAACCTTTGATAAACAATAAAACAAACAACAAAGGGATAGAAGCACACTAATTTAGCTATCAAACCCAAAAAAAATCAATCTTTACAAACCCCATTAAACCCCAAATACAAAATCACAATCATAAATCCAAAAAAAAAGGCAACCATTCTCTTAAATTGAAAAAATAAACATACCCTTTTTACAGAATTAGATTCAAGTACCAAAATGAAAAATCTTTCACATTAAAAAGAAAGGATTTTCTATAAAGATTCCATTCTTATTAAACTAAGAAAGCTAAACAATCTTAACAAAACAACAAAGGGATGAAAAGCACACTAAGAAATATCAATATTAACAAACCCCATTAAACCCCAAACATAAAATCATAATCATAAATCCAAAAATAAAAGACAACCATTATCTTAAATTGAAAAAATAAACATACCCTTTTTGCAAAATGAGATTCAAGAACCAAAAGAACAAATCTTTCACAATATAAAAAAAGAATTTGCTATAAAGAATCCATTTTTTATATGAATTCTAATTCTCCTCTCTTTAATGATATGTAATATTCTTTGAGTCATTGAGATAATTTAATGAGAGAGGAGAATAATTCAAATCAAAATCCATTTATGACTAAAAATTCCATATTCTAATAGTCTTTGTTTTCACACATAAATAAATAAATAAAAACAAAAAAGTACGTTTAAGTACCTTTGAAGTTTTCGATATGGACCCGGTTTTGTTGCATGACTGAAGGAGAGTGGTGGGTGGTGGGGTAGGGTTGTAGGAGTCGGGGTTGGGTGAATATTATATAATGCATTATATATATTAAAGTTTGATTAAATTTAAATTTACATCAAAAAATCTTATATTGAGAGATAAAACGATTGCTAATAAAAATGGCTCCATACTGGAGAGACTCAAATAAAACGATTGCTAACAAAAACGGCTCTATATTGGAGAGACTCAAACCCTCCATCCGTCATTAGTAATCTCAATTCGCTTTTCCTATTCACTAGTACACTGCGCGCTACAACTAGCAGCCCCGCCCTATAGAATTCCGTCGTTCAGTCGAAGGGGACAGGTTAGCAGCTTCAGGATAACCCGAGCAGTGAAAGAGAAGTAGGGTTCAGGCCAATTGATCCTATTTCGATTATACGGCTGGGTTCTAAACCAAAAAAGGGCATTTGAAAGCAGAGCAAGTATTAGTAGCATAACAAAAAAGCCTTCCTCGTCATTAATATCTTTGCTCGCGGCAATTGTGACCTCTCAGGAGAATCGCCCCAAGCTCTGATTATGAATGATGAAACATGTGTTAATCTATCGTAGTCGTGATTAGTTAAATGAAGTTAATTTATTAGGATTAAAATAAAATTGCATATTGGTTACCTTGAATTATGCCGTTTTGTCTTAATCTATGGATAGACTTTTACGTTTAAATTTATCCAAAAAGAAAAAAGAAAAATATTTTATGAATTTAGAAATAAATTTGAAAAATATTTATTTTACACTTATTAAATTATTTTATAGTCAGATAATATTTATGATTTATTTAAAAATCTAAATCACAAATTTTAAAGTTTAATTTTTTCTTTTATTAATTATGTGTATAATTAAATAATACCACATAAAAAAGGCGAAGTTTAAGGTATTTATCCAAACTCTATTATCAAAAAATTATGTTGTAGGTGTAAAGTTAAAAATAATTTTTTATAGATATAATGATGTTGAATTTCATTAATTTATATGTTTCTTTTTATATATTTTGAATGTTTTAATAAAAAAATGAAATTTTACCATTAGATACGAGAAATAATCATCACTTAGGCATCATCTGGTTACTAGTTAATAAATAATTGTTCATATATTAATTAATACTAATTAATATTGTATAGTCTTAATCAACAATTAAATGGCTATGGTATATCTTTAATAATTAAAAAAAAAAAGACAACGTCAAAAATACGGCATTATTCCCTTACTGGATTTTTGTTAAAAAATATTATTCAAAAGGTTGAAACGAATTTTAAATATTTTATTGATCAACAAATTTTTCCAAGAATCCTGTGAATAAGTTGAAGAAAAGTCAAAAAAAAGTTTAAAAGGAAAAATAAAATTAGGTGGGAAGCATATAGCTGTCACAATCTGAGAATTATTAAATTACGTATGCTTTTAAGGAAGATTGAGATATTTTTTATTGGAAAAAAAATTAAATATACTTTGAATTATCGTAAATAATATGCAGGTACTTTTTATTATACTTTTGGGACATTGATATTTCTGTCGTCCATAAATTAGAGCATATATGTCCTTCACTCTAATGGAAGACAAAATAAGGACACGTGGCACAATCTTATTCGTCGATAAATGTCGGATCGATGGATAAGATTATGACACGTGTATGTCTGTTAGTATTAAGGGTATATATGCTCTATTTTTGGACGGCAGGGGCACCAATGTCCCAAAAGTATGACGGATGGTATTTACATAGTATTTATAATAGTTCGAGAGTATATTTGTCGTTTTTCCCTTTTTATTTTATTTTTAACTTTGTTTTTATGTAGAAATAAATATGATTAAAAGTACGATTAATTAAGACGGATAATGGATATTAATATACCGTCGATGGATATGGTACTTTGAATGATGTTTTTTTTTTAAGGTAGATTTTGATTTTGAATTTACGATATGAAAAAATATTGATTTAAAGTTAATTTAAATTAATTTTGCTCTAATAAAAGTATCAGAGATCGAATAAAAAATAAATAATATTCATATGATTATTATTTACCTTTGTATTTTTCTTTATGAATTTTTTAAAATTATTTGTTTAGCGATATGTGTTGATTTTAGGCCAAATGTAAACCGTAAGATGGATTGATAAGATCAATCTCCGTTTTTTCGAAAAATATTGAATGTTTAAAATCCATTTTTTTTAAGGAGTGATTCCTCTTATAATGGATCTTATGTGATTTAGATTCAAATACAACGAGCCACTAATACATTACACATTAAACTAAATAAAATTGTACAAAAAAAAGAAATCAAGTTAGCAATAAAAGTAATATAATATATATAGAGAATGTGAAAATTTTATGAGTTCATATTTGAATATAGATATTAGAATGTGAAAACTTTATGAGCTCATATTTGAATATGTATATTAGAATGTGAAAACTTATGAGTTTAGATTTGATATTTTATCACGTATTTATTTCTCATTTAATTTTTTAAAATTGAAATATATTATTATTTATTTGTATTTATTTGGTGGATCTTACATTCCTAATTTATGAGTTTAAATTTTATTTACATAGATTTGCTCTCGACTTATCCAAATGAATTTTCCCTCTTTTTAGGTATAATAATTAAAGAAATGGGTAAATTATAATTTGTTACCTAAGCATCCATTATTTTTATTTAAAAAAATTAAGAAGATTATATATATATATATATATATATATATATATATATATATAATGGTATGCATGGAAGTTAGCGCCTCCAGAGATAGGGATAAAACAATAAGATACAAACTTTTAATTTTAAATATTAAGCTTTTTAATTTTTAGTTACGTCAATTTTGAAACGAAATCAATTTCATTATCTTCTTAAACCTAAAATTGACCGCTATTATTAAATCAATATATTAAAAGTAAAATGATTCAGCCAATTCCTCAACTTTTTTCATTTTAAATGATGTTTTCTTTAAAAGTCAAATATATTTATTATTTTTATCAACATGTGTCCTAATTTTGTTTTTAAAATGTACTTTCCACGATTTTTTTGTTCAATTTAGTAAAATAATTGATAATTTTGGAGGAAAAGTCAAGTTTGGAATATATATATATATATATATATATATTCAATGATCATGAGAATGGAGCTAAATATTCCTTTAATCATGAGTAGCATGTCTTAATGAGCATTTTGGGATATTTTGAGACAAGAAAGAATGTTTTATGATTATATTTCTTTACATTTTTAAATAGTGGAATGAAATCACAATGATATAAGTTAGTATTTTAAATTAATTATGATATAGTTTGAATTTTATTTAGTATTTTACATTTTTTAAACTAAAAAATGAATAAATAAAATATTTCATGATTAAATATTTGATAAAAATTATATTATATTTGATTGACGGTATAATATTTGATAAAAGTTTGAAAACTCCTTACTAAAATTATTGAGAAGTCTTACAATCATCATTTTGGATAAGAGTAGAAAGAAATTGATTTCAATCATTTCATAATATCGCTTAATAATTGTTTTAATTTGTTTATTCAAAAGTATACTTTTGGTATTCAAAGTCTAATGTTCCTAACTAATTAGATTTCTTAGACTTGAGATTTAATTCAAAAGAGCGGACAAATCTTAATTATTTTAACAAATTCTTGAAAAATGATTCTTATTTAAGTAAATATGCAATATATAAAGTCTAATAAACTCGACTTATTAATTCATTCGCAGTGAATAGATAATTATATAGGTAAAGTTTCTTCATAAAATATTACTCCATTAAATTAGATCGGAGATTTTTATTTAGAAACAAAATAACCTCGCATATTTTTTTCTTCAGAAATATTTCGATTCATCTCCTTAATAAAAAATCACAATTACACCCTATATAATTCTAATAATAGACTACAAGTGTCATTCATATATGTGCCTCATTGTTTTAGCAATGACTTGATGGATTATGGCAATATTAGCACAATTTAAGTTAGATATAATTGTATGAAATAACAAACTATGAATTTAAATTAAATGTTATAGCTATAGTTTATTTTACTTGTAATTCACAACGAACATCTCATTTCCCCCCATCTGATTTGGCATATAATTACCATTTTCGATATACAAGTACCCACTCGTCACACAAATGTATCAAATGTATAAATTACGTTTGTATTTGTATAAAAAGAGAGAAAAGTGTATATATAAATACAAATACATATATTTTCATTTTATACACCTATAATTATACAAATACAGAACTTATTATACAAATTACAATGTTTAAATGAATTTATCCAAAACTGAACGATTTTTATAAAATTGGATGTTGTAGCGAATTATACAAATCAAAAACTCTATAGAAAACATAAAATTTGTTATGGAGCGCAATTATGCAAATTATAGCTATAACGTATAAGTATGATTCCTTTTTTTTACACTTGCTATATGTGAAAGTCATTTATTTAAGTTAACACAAAAATCAAGTATTATCTAATGTGAGATTAAATAGTCCATGAATCTGCTAATGGGCCCAAAAGAGCAAACGGCCCATAAAATGTTACGGAAAAGAGAGCCCAAAACGATCATCTTTTAACGATACTCATAATTAAGAACCATATTACGATGAAATATTGGCTGAAATTCTATATAACGATTTGGACAATTCTCGAATCATGATTTTTACGATGAAATTAGGATCGATTAAGTTCATTTCGCTTGAGAATTATATTGATTTAGGATTAAATTACATTTCCTTGATACATTAACATATGAAGTTAAGCCTATTCTAACTTCATAAACTTACTAGTTGTAGTCAATTATTACATAAAATTATAAGAAATTTTATCAAAATACACATTTTTGTCATAATAATCTTTAAATTTTTCTATCATTTTTTAATAAGTTCAAAAATTTCCCTTCTATACATCACTTCCCTCTCGATGATACATCCTCTATTACTCTCGAATACATCCCTCCCCTCTCGAATATACCCTTCCCCTATGTATCCGTATCTTATCCCTTTTTGGATACATTCCTCCCCTCTCTGAATACTTCGTCAATACGCTCAACGTCATTAGTGTTAAGAATATATATTTGTTTATAGTCCATATTATCAAATTAATTAAGATAATAGTAGGACCGCAACTACTTGAACCCTACAATGCACTTTCCAATAAGTTGCAAACACAATATTGATGAAGTAATATATGTGTATTTTATAATTTAGAAACAGATTTTCTATCTCTGCGATATTGAAATAAAACTTGTGTATATTTTTTTTTTCCAGTCTCTACCCGCATATGAGATTACCTAAGTCCTAAGATATGTCATTTGGTAGCATATTTTGTTATATAAAAAAATAGATACTTGTATGGTCATTCAATTATAACAAATTATCTGTAAAAATTATTTATATTCGTTTTATATTAAGAAATAACTCAAATTAAATTTCACTAGTCACAAAGTCATTATAAGCAAAAAGGAGAAGGAAACTAAAAATGGAATGCTAACTTATAGCAAACGTTTACTATTGACCCTAATTTAAAATTAATCCTTCTATCTAGCAATATTTGTTCATTATTAACTTTGCACATTTCTCGAAAAAATTACAAATAAAAGATAGTTTTACTATATTACCCTTTGAATATAATGTAAATAATTTTTCTTGAAAAATGTAAAAGAGAAGTGACTATAACTAATAATAAGGATAAATTAGAAACTGTATGTGATATTATCCATTGATTTAGTAAAGTGGACAAATATTGCTGGACATTCAAAAATAGTATAGCGAACAAACTATTATTGAACAGAGACAATAATTTTTTATATTTTGTTCGATAAAGTTTTAATATACGCATATAACATTCGAATCAAAATTAAGAATAAATCCGTAACTAACACTGCGATAAATTATTGTAATTTTTAGCTGGAAGCTGCGGCGATCAGCAGACGCAAATGGGCTTTACTGATCTGCCAGCTCTTACATGAAGATTTGTCACATTCTTCTGTCTAAATTTTCATATATTATATTTATGTCACATGAATAATTTGTAAGTAATAATTTAATCTTAAAATTAATTTAATCTTAAAATTAGTTTTCATAGTCTAACTAATTTGGCAAAGTTCGAAATTTTTTATTATAATATGATATTGTCTGTTTAAAAAAAGACGGATGATTTTCTTTTTATGTGTTATTTATAGTGTCAAATGTATCTTATAAATAACACTGGGTCGTATGATATTGATTAATATTATAAAATAGTTATGAGAAATTTATGTATTATTTTATTCTGATATTAGTTATTCGATTATTAATAATTTTACATTAATTTATATATAAATAACTAATTACCTCCTAATTATCAACTATCAAACATGTTTAACTCATCTCTAAACCAACTATCTAGCAACTCCTTAATTTCCCAGCAAACATTCTCGGTATACATTCCACTTTTTTGCAAGTGTGTTTGTAATTTGCAGCAAACATTTCATGTTTTTGTCATCTGGTTCGATATACAATTAGACATTTTCGGTATACAATTACTCATTCGGTATACAAATGTATAAAATGTATAAAATGCGATTGTGTTTGTATAAAGCGAGAGAAAAATGTATATACAAATACAAACACACATATTATCGTCTTATACACTTATAATTATACAAATACATATCTTATTATACAAATTACAATGTATAAATGAATTTATACAAAATTGAGCAATTCATATAAAACTGGATGTATTTAGCAAATTATACAGATCAAAAGCTTCTTATCCAACATAAAATTTGCTATGAAGTGCAGTTATGCAAACTATAGTTATAACATACAAATATGATTTTTATGTTTGCTATATGTTAAAGTTACTTTTTTTTCTTCAATATTTTCAAAATTATCGTAGACCGTCAGACGAAAACGGGACTAAGTCAATTCTTGTATTTTACTTTGTTATCTTCATATTTATTTTGTCGAATCATTAATTCATATAATTGTTAGGCTATAGCAAAATAGAGATATTTTAATAATCATGGTGTGATATTATTGCATGATTAAATTATTTGGAAAAAAAAGTGAGTGGATCAAAATAGCTTAAAGTCCAATTTATACAAGTAGACAGGACAATGAATTATGAAAATGATAGATCTTGGCATATTCTTTATATTTATACCTAATTTTTATCTTTAATTATTCATCAATCTAATCTTGCATGACTAGGAAAAAATAATTGTAAACTTAAAATTCCAATAATGCCCTCTCTTATCACTCTAGATTTCTGTTTTATCCATGGGTAATTTCGTCAATATGTTTAAAAGCAAAAAATAAAATAAACATTGGCTTGATGCCGCATATATATGGTGTAAAGAAAGATTCCCCTATCAATTATAAGGAAAAAAAACCCTAATTTATCTCTTTGTAGGGTATCCCACAATTTGATGTTAGGTGGGAAAATTGTGACCGATCGTAACGGTGGAATGAAATTTATATATTTTTTTAGTTTGAAATTAACGAAATTTTAATATAAAGAAATGTTTTTCGTTTATAATCTCACATGATATTAATTTAAATTAATTAAATCAATAAATACTGAATACCAAGTGGTTATATAAATGAAGTTGTTAGGTGGTTAAACAAGATGGACCCTCTCTTTTGGATACATGTGAAAAAAGAATGACACAATTTGAATTTTTGATTACGTAATTTTTTACACCATCAATTTTATTTTAATAACGTAATTTACTGTATTTACTTGGCTAAGTCTACGACATGTTAATAATATCTTTTTGGATTTCGATCGATCTTGTACGCTTACTCCACTTTTTCGATAAATAAGTTTTATGATCCAGTCCTGATAAGAAATGAAAGGATATAATCTTTAGTTTATGAAGTATTTTTACATTCAATATAATAAAATTGAATTGATAATTTAAATAGCGGACGTGTGGATAAGATTTTGATAAAGTTTTAAAAAATGAGTATCTGTCACTCGTAAAAAATACTTCAGCTAGCTAGATGTCAAATCTTTTCGTCGATGTGAGTGATCTTTCGGGGAAGATCAATTTGACATCTCTGAGTTTATTCATTGAGCGATAATCCTACCATTTGACACAATTGAATCACTAAAACTGTCTTTCGTTCCTACTCGATCGATGAGTCTTACTGTCAAGCTCCTTTTTGCCTTGCACTCTTCATCCCATAACATGAGACCTATATACACCACTTTGTTCCACACACACTTGTATATAAATTTTTGATAAAAGATGTCCGATTAACCCTTTTTCGATCTTTATAACCCTGTTATTGAGTTTAATTGAATCTCGTTTGTTGATAAATTACATTTAAAAACAACAAGGAGGACAATACTATACTAGGTGAAATATTTTAGGGGAAAAAAAGAGATAAAAATAGTAGACATGGACTGACGTGGATCCTTGCTGTTTTGGTCTACCAATTATATGACTATATATATATAAAAATATCTCAATTTAATTCAACATTTAATGGTTGGCTCCCCTTTTGTCCACTTAATTTTTTATTTTTCCCTAAAATTCTTGGCAACTATATAAAGCCATTTCCCAAATTAAATTTAGTCACATTACAAATTTATAAGTTTTTTATACTTAGATATATAAAAGCTTCATTTAGAGAATTAGGATATTATTATGGTTAGAGTTATGGCTAGAAGAACAATGAGTCATCGGATTTTAACGTGCGATAAGTTGGAAATAGTGACATTTTCCGGCGACCTCGCATCGATAAATATTTCTGATACTATTTTTGGTTTTCTCAATGACGAATCGTTGAAAAGTATTCATCTCGATTTTTGTGACGAAAATGAGAATGATGATGACGATGAAGACGAGGAAAAAGATGAGTCTGAAAATGTTGACGATAATCAATTTTGGGAAACTCAACATCAGCTTTTACAAGTAAATAATTTCAAATACTCAATTTTTTTTAAAAAGAATTACAAAAATTTATACACAAATTAACAAGGGGAGCAAAGAATCCTGCCCATTAACTATTAAAATGTGTAATGTGAAAAGTCTATTCTAGTTCTAATGTAGTGTTTGTAATTGCTATATATTACTATTGAAACTCGTAACCTATAATTACGTAGAGATAAACTTTAATGTTGCTTCGAGACTCTAAGATCGAATAAAAAATAATATAAAAGGTTAGTCTTAACATCTTCATTTCCTTGAATTTTTCCTATCGATCCGATAATTAATTACTTAACGTCCATTTCATTAATTAATTTTTTTCATAGCTAATTACTCCTTTTTATATTATTTAAGTTGTTTTCAGTAACAGAAAATCTTCGTAGTAAGTCTGATATGATTACTACAAAAAATAGAATAATAATTTGTGTGTTGAATTGAACTGATAGTATAAAGATTCTTTATACTGTTCGTGTATATAATTTAAAGTCCTATTATTATGTTATGATTTTATAATGATTTAATTACATGATTGGTGTAATTTTATAACTTTACCATTTATTCTAGTTACCAATTTATGTTATCAAATAAAGTTATTTGTAATTATACTTTTAGTAATTTGATTATGTAAATATTTTTTATTTCGTCAGGGTGTATTATATCGGACTACTTCCTTAGAAGCACAAATCCGAAGCATTACAAAAGAGGCAATAAAAGAAGGAAATGAAATTATATGTAATTGTCGGAGAACGCCAGATGACGGCTGCAAGACCTGCCTCATGAAGGAGGTTTGCAGCCGTCTACAAATTGCAGAGTTTAACTCTGCAATTTGCAAGTCGAAATGGAAGAACTCTCCGGATATTCCATCAGGTAACCTTTTTTTTCAAATAAATTCTTTTTAATAAAGAGTTAAGTTATATACACTAATAAAGTGATTTATTATAACAAGAAAAGAATGAATCAATGATGTGAAAATTTCCTACAATATTAATGTACTTAATTTAAATCAATATAATTTAACCTATTATAACAAATTATTTACCGCTTATTTCTAAGTTATATGAAGCAACACTACTAAATGTAATTACCTCTTCGTAACGAGAGAACTTATAGAAACTTTAACATATTTATATATTTTTTTAATATGATCGAAATAAAAAGTGATCTTTTATCAAATCTTAAAGATCTTTTTAAACTATCAATAATAAAAGAATTTACGAAGATCATAATGAAATGATAACTTATTAAAATCTTTTAATAATGGTGTATAAATTGACAACTTTATATTGCTTTTAACTTACTATATATTAAAATAAATAATTATATAACTGAGAATGACATCCATATAAAAATCTCTTTTAATGTATGGTAATGAACCAATTACATAATTTTGATATTTTAATACAGCTGGAAAATGACTTGTTTAATTTGTGGCTATCCACCAAGGACAAATTTTATGACAATAACTTTTGAGAACATTTTTTTTTATTCACTCAAATCAATCAAATATTAGAAATATATATTAAATCTCGAATAACTTTGACGATCTTACTAACCTATGCATGTTATGCAGGTGAACATACATTTATAGACGTGATTGACTCATCAAATCCTAAAAAGGGAGAAGTAAGAGTTATCATAGAGCTAAATTTTCGCATCGAATTCGAGATGGCACGAGGTTGTGAAGAATACAATCGATTAGTAAGAAAATTACCAGAAGTATTTATTGGAAAAATCGAAAGATTGCTATCATTGATCAAGATTTTGTGCACGGCGGCCAAGAAATGCATGAAGGACAAGAAAATGCACATTGGGCCGTGGCGTAAACAAAAATATATGCAAGCAAAATGGCTTAAAACTCGTGAACGCGTGGAGGCGACCAAGCTAACGTACTCGTCCCCTATGGACGAGTATTCTAGTCGGCCGCCTCCACGGCCGAGGGCGTCCATGCTAACGGTCGATTTATTGGAAAATTTGCCAAATTTACATCTCATCACGGCAGTTGAAGTAGTGTGAAATTTTGAAAAAAGAGACATTATTATTATTAGTATAAAAGTTATATTTTGAAATTTTGAAATACTATATTGTATTTGCTATAATTGTATTTTATTCTTTTTCTCTAGGTTTTTGGGGGTTGGAGATTTTTTTTTTTTTTGAGAGAGTTTGAGGTTATTGTTAGAATTTTAATTTACTTCTCTTTAATTAAATTATTACCTTGTTTTCTAGCTTAAGGAATAAATCACATCTTATTATGGGAGGGTATTATATTTTACCACTAGACAACTAGTTGGTGTTTACTTTATACAAAAGTTTGATTTTCTAAAACAAAAATAGTGTTTGATCAAATAATAAGATTTCTTCGTCAATTAATTAGAGTTTTCAGATATAGGCTTTAAATATAAAAAAATTATGATGGGAGGAGCACTTTCCCTTTGAATGAGCCTTGTACAATACAAATTTAAAATAATTAGTAAAACTGTAATATAAATATCGAACGATAAGTGAAAAAAAAAAAGGGAAAGTGCATGGTTGGTAAGATAAAGTTTACAAGCTTAGCTTTTGAAAGTACACCATAAGCAGTGTGACAAGTTTGATCAACTTTTCTTTAATTTTGAGTTTTTTTATATAAAAAAGAATAATATGAAGAAAGCAAAATGATTAAAAAGGCCTTTAAACATAATTTAAGGTTTTTATAATTAGGAAAGTTAAAACGGAAAATATAGTGTACAATGGACTACAAGTAGGGTGGAATGAATGAAATTACCTCTATTATTTATAGATAGATTTCGGATTTTGAGTCATAAGATTAGGAAAAAAGCGAAACGGTGGAAGGAATGAAATTACCTCTATTATTTATAGATAGATTTCGGATTTTGAGTCATAAAATTAGGAAAAAAAGCGAAACAGAAAACAAAATGCGGTGAACGTGGATCAAACACGTGACCTTCAGATCTTCAGTTGACGCTCTCCCAACTGAGCTATCCCCGCAACTATTCACATCACGGTATATTCATTTTATTAAACGAAATTTTCTGTTACCATTATTCTTTTTGCATTTGAAAAAAGAAAACTAACACAATGCTCATTTTGATTTGACATATCTACATCAAACATATCATTTTAAACAAACAGAAATCTTTGCCATAAATAAAAGTCATAAATCGAGAAATTGTATATTCTTAGCGTATATAAAATCATCCTGAAGTTCTTAAAGTAACATTGATCATACGCAATTTAGTTGTTACTTATGAAAATTACAGAATATGCATATGTGTTAATCCACTATATGAATGAGAGCTAGTTATAAGAAAATCGATTTCCTTTATTATGTTTATCAACTCGAATTCAATGTGCATCTTGCTATGTAGTAAACATTAAATTGAATTATATACGTGATTAGTTTAATTATTATCCCATCAAAATAAAATTAAATTGGAAGTGTATCAACTCGAATTCAATGTGCATCTTGCTACGTAGTAAACATTAAACTGAATTATATACATGATTAGTTTAATTATTACCCATCAAAATAAAATAAAATGAAAACAAGATGAAAAAAAATATCACACAATAAATTAATGCGGTGAACGTGGATCGAACACGTGACCTTCAGATCTTCAGTCTGACGCTCTCCCAACTGAGCTATCCCCGCAAGTGACGATAATTTTATTATGTTAAGTATATAACATTTTGATCCAACTCATAAAATTCAAAACTATTAACAATATTGACTACAAGAATTCTATTTACTCTCTCCGTCCACTATTATTTATCAGGTATACTAAAAATAGTTGTCTAAAATCAATTGTCAATTTAAACAATCAAGAAACAATTAGACATTTTTTTCCAGTTATGCCCTTATTAATTACATAAATACTAGCTTCAAAAAGTAGTTATTTTAAAGTTACAAGACTACTTTAACGTGAAAAAAGTATTTTACAGTTTTCAAAAAGTACAAACCATTTTAAATAATGATTGATAGTAAGGTATACTAGTTAAAAATTTTTTTAAGGATTGTGCAGATCTTATCCTGACAAACAATAGTGGACGGAGAGAGTATTAGTTACTAAACATAATGTTGATGACAACTCAACCCAAAACTAACCTATTATGATGATCTGAACCGAGGGTTTATCAAAAATAACTTTTCTTCTAATTATATACACATCACCCACTATCTGATTCATATAAAACTGGATGTATTTAGCAAATTATACAGATCAAAAGCTCTTATCCAACATAAAATTTGCTATGGAGTGCCAGTTATGCAAACTATAGTTATAACATACAAATATGATTTTATGTTGTTATATGTAAAGTTACTCTTTTTTTCAATTTTTCAAAATTATCGTAGACCGTAGACGAAAACGGGACTAAGTCATCTTGTATTTTACAATTGTTATCTTCATATTCATTTTGTCGAATCATTAATTCATATAATTGTTAGGCTATAGCAAAATAGAGATATTTTAATAATCATGGTGTGATATTATATGCATGATTAAATTATTTGAAAAAAAAGTGAGTGGATCAAAATAGCTTAAAGTCCAATTTATACAAGTAGACAGGAAAATAATTATGAAAATGATAGATCTTGGCATATTCTTTATATTTATACCAATTTTTATCTTAATTATTCATCAATCTAATCTTGCATTGACTAGGAAAAAATAATTGTAAACTTAAAATTCCAATAATAGCCCTCTCTATCACTCTAGATTTCTGTTTATCCATGGGTAATTCTCAATATGTTTAAAAGCAAAAAATAAAATAAACATTGCTTGATGCCGCATATATATGGTTAAAGAAAATTCCCTATCAATTATAAGAAAAAAAACCCTAATTATCTCTTTGTAGGGTATCCCACAATTGATGTTAGTGGGAAAATGTGACGATCGTAACGGTGGAATGAAATTTATATATTTTTTTAGTTTGAAATTAACGAAATTTTAAATAAAAAATGTTTTTCGTATAATCTCACATGATATTAATTTAAATTAATTAAATCAATAAATACTGAATACCAAGTGGTTATATAATGAAGTGTTTAGGTGGTTAAACAGATGGACCCTCTCTTTTGATACATGTGAAAAAAAGAATGACACAATTTGAATTTTGATTACGTAATTTTTACAACCATCAATTTTATTTTAATAACGTAATTTACTGTATTTACTTGGCTAAGTCACGACATGTTATAATATCTTTTGGATTTCGATCGATCTTGTACGCTTACTCCACTTTTGTCGATAAAATATTTATGATCCAGTCCTGATAAGAAATGAAAGGATATAATCTTTAGTTTATGAAGTATTTTTACATTCAATATAAAAAATTGAATTGATAATTTTAAATATGGAACGTGTGGATAAGATTTTATAAAGTTTTTTAAAAAATGAGTACTGTCACTCGTAAAAAATACTTCAGCTAGCTAGATGTCAAATCTTTTCGTCGATGTGAGTGATCTTTCGGGAAATCAATTGACATCTCTGAGTTTATTCATGAGCATAATCCTACCATTTGAACACAATATAATCACTTAAACTGCTTTCGTTCCTACTCGATCGATGAGTCTTACTGTCAAGCTCCTTTTTGGCTTGCACTCTTCATCCCATAACATGAAGACCATATACACCACTTTGTTTCCACACACACTGTATATTAAATTTTGATAAAAGATGTCCGATTAACCCTTTTTCGATCTTTAAACCCTGTTATGAGTTTAATTGAATCTCGTTTGTTAATAAATTACATTTAAAAACAAACAAGGAGGACAATACTATACTAGAAAATATTTAGGGAAAAAAAGAGATAAAAATAGTAGACATGGACTGACGTGGATCCTTGCTGTTTGGTCTACCAATTATATTGAACTATATATATATAAAAATATCTCAATTTTACTTCACATTTATGGGTGGCTCCCCTTTTGTCCACTTAATTTTTTATTTTCCCCCAAAATTCTTTGGCAACTATATAAACGCATTTCCCAAATTAAATTTAGTTACATACAAATTATAAGTTTTTTATACTTAGATATTAAAGCTCATTCATAGAGGATCTATTATATGGTTAGGATTATGGCTAGAAAACAATGATTCATCGATTCTAACGTGCGATAAGTTGAAATAGTGACATTTTTCCGGCGACCTCGCATCGATAAATATTTCGATACTATTTTTGCGTTTCTCAATGACGAATCGTTGAAAAAGTATTCATCTCGATTTTTTGACGAAATGAGAATATATGATGACGATGAAGACGAGGAAAAAGTGAGCTGAAAAATGTTGACATAATCAATTTTGGGAAACTCAACATCAGCTTTTACAAGCTAAAAATTTCAAAATACTCAATTTTTTAAAAGAATTACAAAAATTTATACACAAATTAACCAAGGGGAGCAGAAGAATCCTGCCATTAACTATTTAAAATGTGTAATGTGAAAAGTCTATTCAGTTCAATTTAGTGTTGTAATTGCTATATATTACTATTGAAACTCGTACCATAATTACGTAGAGATAAACTTTAATGGTGCTTCGAGACTCTAAGAATCGAATTAAAAATAATATAAAAGGTAGTCTTAACATCTTCATTTCCTTGAATTTTTTCCTATCGATCCATAATTAATTACTTAACGTCCATTTCATTAATTAATTTTTTCATAGCAATACTCCTTTATATATTAAGTTGTCTTTCAGTACAGCAAAATCTTCGTAGAAGTCTGATATGATTACTACAAAATAGAAAATAATTTGTGTGTTGATTGAACTGATAGTATACAAAGTTCATTATACTCTGCGTGTATATAATTTAAAAGCCTACTATTATGTTATGATTTTATAATGATTTAATTACATGATTGGTGTAATTTATAACTTTACCATTTATTCTAGTACCAATTTATGTTATCAAATAAAGTTATCTGTAATTATACTTTTTAGTAATTTGATATTAAATATTTTTTATTTCGTCAGGGCTGATTATATCGACTACTCCTTAGAAGCACAAACCGAAGCATTACAAAAGAGGCATAAAAAGAAGCGAAATGAAATTATAGTAATTGTCGGAGAACGCCAGATGACGGCTGCAAGACCTGCCTCATGAAGGAGGTTTGCAGCAGGCACAAATTCAGAAGTTTAACTCTGCAATTTGCAATCGAAATGGAAGAACTCTCCGGATATTCCATCAGGTAACCTTTTTTTTCAAATAAATTCTTTTAATAAAGAGTTAAGTAATAACACTACATATAAAGTGAATTATTATAACAAGAAAAGAATAATCAATGATGTGAAAATTTCCTACAATATAATGTACTTAATTTAAACAATATATATTTAACCATTATAACAAATTATTACCGCTTATTTCTAAGTTATATGAACAACACTACTAAATGTAATTACCTCTTCGTAACGAGAGACTTTATAAAACTTTAACATATTTATATATTTTTTTAATATGATCGAAATAAAAGTGATCTTTTATCAAATCTTAAAGATCTTGTTAACTATCAATAATAAAAGAATTTACGAAATCATAATGAAATGATAACTTATTAAAATCTTTAATAATGTGTATAAATTGACAACTTTATATTGCTTTTAACTTACTAGATATTAAAAATAAATATATTAAAACTGAGATGACATCCATATAAAATCTCTTTTAAATGTATTAATGAACCAATTACATAATTTATATTTTAATACAGCTGGAAATGACTTGTTTTAATTTGTGGCTATCCACCAAGGACAAATTTATGACAATACTTTTGAGAACATTTTTTTTATTCACTCAAATCAATCAAATATTAGAAAATATATTAAATCTCGGATAAACTTGACGATTCTTACTTAACCTATGCATGTTATGATCGGTGAACATACAATATAGACGTGATTGACTCTATCAAAATCCTAAAAAGGAGAAGTAAGAGTTATCATAGAGCTAAATTTTCGCATCGATATCGAGGAATGCACGAGTTGACACCTATAATTATACAAATACAGAACTTATTATACAAATTACAATGTTTAAATGAATTTATCCAAAACTGAACGATTTTTATAAAATTGGATGTTGTAGCGAATTATACAAATCAAAAACTCTATAGAAAACATAAAATTTGTTATGGAGCGCAATTATGCAATTATAGCTATAACGTATAAGTATGATTCCTTTTTTTTACACTTGCTATATGTGAAAGTCATTTATTTAAGTTAACACAAAAATCAAGTATTATCTAATGTGAGATTAAATAGTCCATGAATCTGCTAATGGGCCCAAAAGAGCAAACGGCCCATAAAATGTTACGGAAAAGAGAGCCCAAAACGATCATCTTTTAACGATACTCATAATTAAGAACCATATTACGATGAAATATTGGCTGAAATTCTATATAACGATTTGGACAATTCTCGAATCATGATTTTTACGATGAAATTAGGATCGATTAAGTTCATTTCGCTTGAGAATTATATTGATTTAGGATTAAATTACATTTCCTTGATACATTAACATATGAAGTTAAGCCTATTCTAACTTCATAAACTTACTAGTTGTAGTCAATTATTACATAAAATTATAAGAAATTTTATCAAAATACACATTTTTGTCATAATAATCTTTAAATTTTTCTATCATTTTTTAATAAGTTCAAAAATTTCCCTTCTATACATCACTTCCCTCTCGATGATACATCCTCTATTACTCTCGGATACATCCCTCCCCTCTCGAATATACCCTTCCCCTATGTATCCGTATCTTTTCCCTTTTTGGATACATTCCTCCCCTCTCTGAATACTTCGTCAATACGCTCAACGTCATTAGTGTTAAGAATATATATTTGTTTATAGTCCATATTATCAAATTAATTAAGATAATAGTAGGACCGCAACTACTTGAACCCTACAATGCACTTTCCAATAAGTTGCAAACACAATATTGATGAAGTAATATATGTGTATTTTATAATTTAGAAACAGATTTTCTATCTCTGCGATATTGAAATAAAACTTGTGTATATTTTTTTTTTCCAGTCTCTACCCGCATATGAGATTACCTAAGTCCTAAGATATGTCATTTGGTAGCATATTTTGTTATATAAAAAAATAGATACTTGTATGGTCATTCAATTATAACAAATTATCTGTAAAAATTATTTATATTCGTTTTATATTAAGAAATAACTCAAATTAAATTTCACTAGTCACAAAGTCATTATAAGCAAAAAGGAGAAGGAAACTAAAAATGGAATGCTAACTTATAGCAAACGTTTACTATTGACCCTAATTTAAAATTAATCCTTCTATCTAGCAATATTTGTTCATTATTAACTTTGCACATTTCTCGAAAAAATTACAAATAAAAGATAGTTTTACTATATTACCCTTTGAATATAATGTAAATAATTTTTCTTGAAAAATGTAAAAGAGAAGTGACTATAACTAATAATAAGGATAAATTAGAAACTGTATGTGATATTATCCATTGATTTAGTAAAGTGGACAAATATTGCTGGACATTCAAAAATAGTATAGCGAACAAACTATTATTGAACAGAGACAATAATTTTTTATATTTTGTTCGATGAATTTTTAATATACGCATATAACATTCGAATCAAAATTAAGAATAAATCCGTAACTAACACTGCGATAAATTATTGTAATTTTTAGCTAAAAGCTGCGGCGATCAGCAGACGCAAATGGGCTTTACGGATCTGCCAGCTCTTACATGAAGATTTGTCACATTCTTCTGTCTAAATTTTCATATATTATATTTATGTCACATGAATAATTTGTAAGTAATAATTTAATCTTAAAATTAATTTAATCTTAAAATTAGTTTTCATAGTCTAACTAATTTGGCAAAGTTCGAAATTTTTTATTATAATATGATATTGTCTGTTATAAAAAAAAGACGGATGATTTTCTTTTTTATGTGTTATTTATAGTGTCAAATGTATCTTATAAATAATACTGGGTCGTATGATAGTTGATTAATATTATAAAAGTAATTATGAGGAAATTTATGTATTATTTTATTCTGATATTAGTTATTCGATTATTAATAATTCTACATTAACTTTATATATAAACAACTAATTACCTCCTAATTATCAACTATCAAACATGTCTAACTCACCTCTAAACCAACTATCTAACAACTCCTTAATTTCCCAGCAAACATTCTCGGTATACATTCCATTTTTTTTTGCAATTGTGTTTGTAATTTGCAGTAAACATTTCATTTTTTTGCCATCTGATTCGGTATACAATTAGACATTTTCGGTATACAATTACCCATTCGGTATACAAATGTATAAAATGTATAAAATGCGATTGTGTTTGTATAAAGCGAGAGAAAAATGTATATACAAATACAAACACACATATTTTCGTCTTATACACTTATAATTATACAAATACATATCTTATTATACAAATTACAATGTATAAATGATTATACAAAATTGAGCAATTCATATAAAACTGGATGTATTTAGCAAATTATACAGATCAAAAGCTTCTTATCCAACATAAAATTTGCTATGGAGTGCAGTTATGCAAACTATAGTTATAACATACAAATATGATTTTTATGTTTGTTATATGTTAAAGTTACTCTTTTTTTTTCAATATTTTCAAAATTATCGTAGACCGTCAGACGAAAACGGGACTAAGTCAATTCTTGTATTTTACATTGTTATCTTCATATTCATTTTGTCGAATCATTAATTCATATAATTGTTAGGCTATAGCAAAATAGAGATATTTTAATAATCATGGTGTGATATTATTGCATGATTAAATTATTTGGAAAAAAAAGTGAGTGGATCAAAATAGCTTAAAGTCCAATTTATACAAGTAGACAGGAAAATGAATTATGAAAATGATAGATCTTGGCATATTCTTTATATTTATACCTAATTTTTATCTTTAATTATTCATCAATCTAATCTTGCATGACTAGGAAAAAATAATTGTAAACTTAAAATTCCAATAATGCCCTCTCTTATCACTCTAGATTTCTGTTTTATCCATGGGTAATTTCGTCAATATGTTTAAAAGCAAAAAATAAAATAAACATTGGCTTGATGCCGCATATATATGGTGTAAAGAAAGATTCCCCTATCAATTATAAGGAAAAAAAACCCTAATTTATCTCTTTGTAGGGTATCCCACAATTTGATGTTAGGTGGGAAAATTGTGACCGATCGTAACGGTGGAATGAAATTTATATATTTTTTTAGTTTGAAATTAACGAAATTTTAATATAAAGAAATGTTTTTCGTTTATAATCTCACATGATATTAATTTAAATTAATTAAATCAATAAATACTGAATACCAAGTGGTTATATAAATGAAGTTGTTAGGTGGTTAAACAAGATGGACCCTCTCTTTTGGATACATGTGAAAAAGAATGACACAATTTGAATTTTTGATTACGTAATTTTTTACACCATCAATTTTATTTTAATAACGTAATTTACTGTATTTACTTGGCTAAGTCTACGACATGTTAATAATATCTTTTTGGATTTCGATCGATCTTGTACGCTTACTCCACTTTTTCGATAAATAAGTTTTATGATCCAGTCCTGATAAGAAATGAAAGGATATAATCTTTAGTTTATGAAGTATTTTTACATTCAATATAATAAAATTGAATTGATAATTTAAATAGCGGACGTGTGGATAAGATTTTGATAAAGTTTTAAAAAATGAGTATCTGTCACTCGTAAAAAATACTTCAGCTAGCTAGATGTCAAATCTTTTCGTCGATGTGAGTGATCTTTCGGGGAAGATCAATTTGACATCTCTGAGTTTATTCATTGAGCGATAATCCTACCATTTGACACAATTGAATCACTAAAACTGTCTTTCGTTCCTACTCGATCGATGAGTCTTACTGTCAAGCTCCTTTTTGCCTTGCACTCTTCATCCCATAACATGAGACCTATATACACCACTTTGTTCCACACACACTTGTATATAAATTTTTGATAAAAGATGTCCGATTAACCCTTTTTCGATCTTTATAACCCTGTTATTGAGTTTAATTGAATCTCGTTTGTTGATAAATTACATTTAAAAACAACAAGGAGGACAATACTATACTAGGTGAAATATTTTAGGGGAAAAAAAGAGATAAAAATAGTAGACATGGACTGACGTGGATCCTTGCTGTTTTGGTCTACCAATTATATGACTATATATATATAAAAATATCTCAATTTACTTCAACATTTAATGGTTGGCTCCCCTTTTGTCCACTTAATTTTTTATTTTTCCCCCAAAATTCTTGGCAACTATATAAAGCCATTTCCCAAATTAAATTTAGTCACATTACAAATTTATAAGTTTTTTATACTTAGATATATAAAAGCTTCATTTAGAGAGGATATTATTATGGTTAGAGTTATGGCTAGAAGAACAATGAGTCATCGGATTCTAACGTGCGATAAGTTGGAAATAGTGACATTTTCCGGCGACCTCGCATCGATAAATATTTCTGATACTATTTTTGGTTTTCTCAATGACGAATCGTTGAAAAGTATTCATCTCGATTTTTGTGACGAAAATGAGAATGATGATGACGATGAAGACGAGGAAAAAGATGAGTCTGAAAATGTTGACGATAATCAATTTTGGGAAACTCAACATCAGCTTTTACAAGTAAATAATTTCAAATACTCAATTTTTTTTAAAAAGAATTACAAAAATTTATACACAAATTAACAAGGGGAGCAAAGAATCCTGCCCATTAACTATTAAAATGTGTAATGTGAAAAGTCTATTCTAGTTCTAATGTAGTGTTTGTAATTGCTATATATTACTATTGAAACTCGTAACCTATAATTACGTAGAGATAAACTTTAATGTTGCTTCGAGACTCTAAGATCGAATAAAAAATAATATAAAAGGTTAGTCTTAACATCTTCATTTCCTTGAATTTTTCCTATCGATCCGATAATTAATTACTTAACGTCCATTTCATTAATTAATTTTTTTCATAGCTAATTACTCCTTTTTATATTATTTAAGTTGTTTTCAGTAACAGAAAATCTTCGTAGTAAGTCTGATATGATTACTACAAAAAATAGAATAATAATTTGTGTGTTGAATTGAACTGATAGTATAAAGATTCTTTATACTGTTCGTGTATATAATTTAAAGTCCTATTATTATGTTATGATTTTATAATGATTTAATTACATGATTGGTGTAATTTTATAACTTTACCATTTATTCTAGTTACCAATTTATGTTATCAAATAAAGTTATTTGTAATTATACTTTTAGTAATTTGATTATGTAAATATTTTTTATTTCGTCAGGGTGTATTATATCGGACTACTTCCTTAGAAGCACAAATCCGAAGCATTACAAAAGAGGCAATAAAAGAAGGAAATGAAATTATATGTAATTGTCGGAGAACGCCAGATGACGGCTGCAAGACCTGCCTCATGAAGGAGGTTTGCAGCCGTCTACAAATTGCAGAGTTTAACTCTGCAATTTGCAAGTCGAAATGGAAGAACTCTCCGGATATTCCATCAGGTAACCTTTTTTTTCAAATAAATTCTTTTTAATAAAGAGTTAAGTTATATACACTAATAAAGTGATTTATTATAACAAGAAAAGAATGAATCAATGATGTGAAAATTTCCTACAATATTAATGTACTTAATTTAAATCAATATAATTTAACCTATTATAACAAATTATTTACCGCTTATTTCTAAGTTATATGAAGCAACACTACTAAATGTAATTACCTCTTCGTAACGAGAGAACTTATAGAAACTTTAACATATTTATATATTTTTTTAATATGATCGAAATAAAAAGTGATCTTTTATCAAATCTTAAAGATCTTTTTAAACTATCAATAATAAAAGAATTTACGAAGATCATAATGAAATGATAACTTATTAAAATCTTTTAATAATGGTGTATAAATTGACAACTTTATATTGCTTTTAACTTACTATATATTAAAATAAATAATTATATAACTGAGAATGACATCCATATAAAAATCTCTTTTAATGTATGGTAATGAACCAATTACATAATTTTGATATTTTAATACAGCTGGAAAATGACTTGTTTAATTTGTGGCTATCCACCAAGGACAAATTTTATGACAATAACTTTTGAGAACATTTTTTTTATTCACTCAAATCAATCAAATATTAGAAATATATATTAAATCTCGAATAACTTTGACGATCTTACTAACCTATGCATGTTATGCAGGTGAACATACATTTATAGACGTGATTGACTCATCAAATCCTAAAAAGGGAGAAGTAAGAGTTATCATAGAGCTAAATTTTCGCATCGAATTCGAGATGGCACGAGGTTGTGAAGAATACAATCGATTAGTAAGAAAATTACCAGAAGTATTTATTGGAAAAATCGAAAGATTGCTATCATTGATCAAGATTTTGTGCACGGCGGCCAAGAAATGCATGAAGGACAAGAAAATGCACATTGGGCCGTGGCGTAAACAAAAATATATGCAAGCAAAATGGCTTAAAACTCGTGAACGTGTGGAGGCGACCAAGCTAACGTACTCGTCCCCTATGGACGAGTATTCTAGTTGGCCGCCTCCACGGCCGAGGGCGTCCATGCTAACGGTTGATTTATTGGAAAATTTGCCAAATTTACATCTCATCACGGCAGTTGAAGTAGTGTGAGATTTTGAAAAAAGAGACATTATTATTAGTAGTATATAAGTTATATTTTGAAATTTTGAAATACTATATTGTATTTGCTATAATTGTATTTTATTCTTTTTCTCTAGGTTTTTGGGGGTTGGAGATTTTTTTTTTTTTTGAGAGAGTTTGAGGTTATTGTTAGAATTTTAATTTACTTCTCTTTAATTAAATAATTACCTTGTTTTCTAGCTTAAGGAATAAATCACATCTTATTATGGGAGGGTATTATATTTTACCACTAGACCACTAGTTGGTGTTTACTTTATACAAAAGTTTGATTTTCTAAAACAAAAATAGTGTTTGATCAAATAATAAGATTTCTTCGCCAAGTAATTAGAGTTTTCAGATATAGGCTTTAAATATAAAAAAATTATGATGAGAGCACTTTTCCTTTGAATGAGCCTTGCACGATACAAATTTAAAATAATTAGTAAAACTATAATATAAATATCGAACGACAAGTGAAAGGAAAAAAAAGGAGAAAGTGCATGGTTGGTAAGATAAAGTTTACAAGCTTAGCTTTTGAAAGTACACCATAAGCAATGTGACAAGTTTGATCAACTTTTCTTTAATTTTGAGTTTTTTTTATATAAAAAAGAATAATATGAAGAATGCAAAATGATTAAAAAGGCCTTTAAACATAATTTAAGGTTTTTATAATTAGGAAAGTTGAAAATATAGTGTACAATGGACTACAAGTAGGGTGGAATGAATGAAATTACCTCTATTATTTATAGATAGATTTCGGATTTTGAGTCATAAGATTAGGAAAAAAGCGAAACGGGTGGAAGGAATGAAATTACCTCTATTATTTATAGATAGATTTCGGATTTTGAGTCATAAAATTAGGAAAAAAAGCGAAACAGAAAACAAAATGCGGTGAACGTGGATCGAACACGTGACCTTCAGATCTTCAGTCTGACGCTCTCCCAACTGAGCTATCCCCGCAACTATTCACATCACGGTATATTCATTTTATTAAACGAAATTTTCTGTTACCATTATTCTTTTTGCATTTGAAAAAAGAAAACTAACACAATGCTCATTTTGATTTGACATATCTACATCAAACATATCATTTTAAACAAACAGAAATCTTTGCCATAAATAAAAGTCATAAATCGAGAAATTGTATATTCTTAGCGTATATAAAATCATCCTGAAGTTCTTAAAGTAACATTGATCATACGCAATTTAGTTGTTACTTATGAAAATTACAGAATATGCATGTGTTAATCCACTATATGAATGAGAGCTAGTTATAAGAAAATCGATTTCCTTTATTATGTTTATCAACTCGAATTCAATGTGCATCTTGCTATGTAGTAAACATTAAATTGAATTATATACGTGATTAGTTTAATTATTATCCCATCAAAATAAAATTAAATTGGAAGTGTATCAACTCGAATTCAATGTGCATCTTGCTACGTAGTAAACATTAAACTGAATTATATACATGATTAGTTTAATTATTACCCATCAAAATAAAATAAAATGAAAACAAGATGAAAAAAAATATCACACAATAAATTAATGCGGTGAACGTGGATCGAACACGTGACCTTCAGATCTTCAGTCTGACGCTCTCCCAACTGAGCTATCCCCGCAAGTGACGATAATTTTATTATGTTAAGTATATAACATTTTGATCCAACTCATAAAATTCAAAACTATTAACAATATTGACTACAAGAATTCTATTTACTCTCTCCGTCCACTATTATTTATCAGGTATACTAAAAATAGTTGTCTAAAATCAATTGTCAATTTAAACAATCAAGAAACAATTAGACATTTTTTTCCAGTTATGCCCTTATTAATTACATAAATACTAGCTTCAAAAAGTAGTTATTTTAAAGTTACAAGACTACTTTAACGTGAAAAAAGTTATTTTTACAGTTTTCAAAAAGTACAAACCATTTTAATAATGATTGATAGTAAGGTTATACTAGTTAAAAATTTTTTAAGGATTGTGCATGATCTTATCCTGACAAACAATAGTGGACGGAGAGAGTATTAGTTACTAAACATAATGTGATGACAACTCAACCCAAAACTAACCTATTATGATGATCTGAACCGAGGGTTTATCAAAAATAACTTTTCTTCTAATTATATACACATCACCCACTATCTTTTGGTTTAGTTGCTTTTATCTTGTGAATGACATAGATATGAAAAATATTGGTTACAAGTTACAACTTGCAATCAATCAACAAGTTGAGAGCATTTATTATGTGACTTATTTATCATTGTATTAACAACTCAAGCAAATAACCACTTTTTTGTCCTTATAATTGAAATACAATCATAATATACAATCATAATAAGTCTCAAATTCCACAAGTTAAGTTTTCGCAGAATTTGAAACTCTGTGACAATGACTATTTTTCAAAATAAGCTATCATTACGCTTCTAAAAGAATGCCAAGAGTAACACAATGAAATTTTCTTTTTTTTGATCAGGTAAGCAGTTTCATTAATCACAACGCCGAGATCGACCGTATACAATAAAGTAAAATAATGTTAACAAGTTGATAGATAACAAGAAAATACAGGATTGTTCTTGTGAAGAATATTGATTGGGATCAAGGATATGAAACATCCACAAGTCAGAGATACTTTTCTTATAATCATGGTGTCCTTGTCAGCTCGCGTGCGTCTCGATTGATATCTGCTACCTCGTACTAACACATGTATTGTATAACTCTATCCATAAAAGTTACTTGGATAGTGAAAAGAAATCGCCTAGTGCTTTTTTTGTCTCTTGAGCATGAGATCTCATCATTCTTAATCCACATCACCGACTTCTAAGCCATACTCATGGGTGTTTCATGAGTTATAAATACCGAGCCAACCACGACAACTCCTTGCTGTCTTTAAGGGCAAATGAAACATCATCACTGCAACAGAAACGCAACGAATCAGGACAAAAGCAACCATTGCAATAGTCTGATACTTGTCAAGTGCTGAAAGGTCGGAAGGTGAAGTAAAACTCTCTTCATTTTAGAAACTCTTAGTGAAGGTTTCATCCTAATAAGGCTGAACTACGTAAGAGCACTACAGGTATTGACGAATAAAAACAAATAAAACATGGGTATTTACAACAATACACAATAATCTCTTAAAAAAAAATAAAAAATTCAAGAGTTTATATGATGTACTTTAAACTACCAACACTTCAAAATATATATAAGAGGATTACAGAGTTTTCATATATATGATCTATGAAAAGAGCAACAAGTTATTCATCCTCCATATCCTCTCCGAAACATTTCTTTCCTAATAAAAAAACAATCCATGGTCTTAAATGTTGAAGATTGTAGTATATAAACAGAAGTATAAGCTTTCGTAAGATGGATTCACACAATTAAGATCTTAAATTCAAGTCTTGTAATCATATATAACCAAAATGCTTAAGCCCCCAAAGAAGAATCAGGCACGCGTTGAAAACCATAAGTAGGGTTATTCCTTATAATGAAAAGCATTATACTGGCGTGTCACACAATTCAAAGTAGGGTTGTTCCTTATAATGAAAAGCATTTTAATGGCGGGTCACACAATTCAACACTTAATAATCCTGATGAATCCCAATCCAACTTAGCAGCACTTTCGCTAAACAAGGAAAAGCACGGATGAACAAATTAATCAGTTAGAAATCCCATTCATCAAAAGACGATTTTCTTTCTAAATATCTTGACCGATGGATTTCCGAGAGTATCATAAAAAAGTTACCCCAACTTGTTTGGAGCTGAGGCGTCGTTGTTGTCTTATCATTAAAAAGTTGTTATTGTTAGGACCTCTTTGGGCACACATGATTATGCAAATTAGATTATTTGGGATTAGATTCTACAGCGGCATTTTAGTTAAAAGAGAAACTTCAGTTATAAGGTTTGAATCACATACTGCTGAGGTAATAAAGAAACTTACCTTGGGAAATTGAGCTGTAACTTTTGCAGTTTATGCTTCACTCCAGGTTCACATAGAATTATTCTGCATTCACCAAGCTTGCATCTGCCACCAAACAAAATAAATGAAGGATGATTAACAAAGTGAACAAGAATTTCCACACACGTGCCGACATTTTTGAAGAGTCCGAGCAACATTGATTTCTAGTCACCAAGTCACATTCACTGGCATCCACTTGCTATCCATATTAACAATTACATCTACTTCACAACATTATGAGAACAGGATATCAAAACACAGAACTAATTTGTTACAATGACAGCCTAGTGTTGTCAAAGTTGTGCTTGAGCCCTGAAAAACAAGGCTCAAAACGTGTTGAGTGCCACCATCCTTAATGTGCGCTTTAGTCTCATCATCGAGGTTCTAAGTCATACTTTTCCTTGGCAATACTAAACAATTGAAATATCACTTTATTGTTAAAAAAAATTCAATTTCTTTGTTCATGTGTGTCATTTATGCTTATAATTATTGGTCTTAGACTAAATATATATATTTATTTTTATTTTCTTTCCCTCCCTTGGCACCTTTTTTCATTAAAGCCCACAATTTATTTGCACATAAAGCCCCAGCGGACCTTAGAGCTTTTTTGCTTTTGATAACACTGCAAGCCTCTGTCAAGGTTAGGAAATGGGGGTTATCCTACCAGAGGTATGCTAAGAAATCAAGACTTGCCGCACACAATATACAAAATAAATAAATAAATAAATAATACAACAAAGTAACAAGGATTGGAGACTTCATTAATCCAAGGTTAAGAATTTATAGCTTGATAATTTCAGGAAGCTAACGAATATGTGGCTTACCCAACTTTTAAAAGCATATCCCATCCTGGAAATTTCTCACCATTGCTTGTACAGAGACAGGAAACAGTTATTGCCAACTGCATTGAGAAAATTATTTCAGGGAGCAAACTTAAACAACAACCAAACCAGAAGGAAGAGTAGAATCAAAGCGGGCAGACTTTTAATTGAAGAAATAGTAATCAATTATAACTTTTGTTTTCTTTTCACTACAAAAGATGCATGATTTCACTACAAGAGATACATGATACATCAGTAAATCATAGATGCCACAAGAGGCAGATGAAACTTTGAAAGGCAGAAGACGGGAAACTACCTGGTCAAAGGTGGTCTCGCTCATCCCCGTCTTGTGACCCTCATAAACCATAGCTGCCAAGAAGATTTTACTCAGCTTGGAGCTGCTTCTCATCACCTACACAACAAAACAAATAATTAGACATATTGCAAGCACTATGAAAACAAAATCCTTCATCTTCTCCCCCTTATAGCCAGTGAAACATCAACTAGCACTTTGCTTGCTGCCGCATCATTATGAATCAACCATAGAGAAAAAAAGAGCTAGTCCTAACATGATTTCGCTAAGAAATCATTGGAGTTTACATTTTGTACCAAGGGATGGTCAGCATAAGTCCTTGGTAAAATTCATTTCGAAACTTGCATGTATACAAGGATACTCCCATTTTTCTAGCAATTAATAGGATTTTAACCTATGGGAGACCTCCAATTTGGACACACCGAAACTTTTGGTGAAGCAGATGGGACAATAGCAACAGTAACTTGCTTCAACCTCAGACCTCTCTTGGCGGAACTCTCTATGCCATATTTATCTATAGATCTCTTTGGCCAACACCTAGATGGCCCACCACCAGCTCCCCTGATCCATCTGCCTTCCTAGCACTCTACCAAAATTTAGATCATCTTGAACATGAAAAATCCAACAGAATTACCTTAAACCACCCAGATAGAAAAATCTGCCCTTCTGTGCAATACCCATGTTTATACTTCCATCTCTCGAAACCCAGCTCAAAGCCACAAACTCCTCGAACCAGCTAAATAAATTATCATGTGTCAACCTCCAGTCGAACTGATATTCTCGGCCAACATAGGTCAAATTCATCAAGCCTCTTTTTTACAAATAATCGTGGTGTCTGGACCAACTTGCACGCACGTCGACTAATTCCACAGGATACCTGCTTTACTTCCCACTAGCAACAGGTAACATGTAACATGATCCACCAAGGTTTAGACAACAAATAAGAACAAATCACCTAGTATTTATTTGTCTCCGCTGAGATTTGAACTTGAGGCCTCATGGTTCTCCTCCTACTTCATTGACCACTAGGCCACACCCTTGGATGCCATCTTTCCTTTTCACCAGCTCAAGGTACGTCTTTCCTCTTCACAATCAACTTCTTCACTGGCTCAATTTAGACATATTTCCCCATAGTTCCAACAAACTTTGACTGTCCAATCACAACGAATTGGAGATTTACTACTAGTGGTACTGTTCATTCACTAGCACCCGCTACTACGGAAGTCAAAAATGCTTCTTCTCTCATCCCTAAAGTTGTGTACCTGTCCTATAGAAATGACTTCGATCATTTCTCATGTTGTATTGGAAGGTTGTCTTATTCACCTTCTTGTAATTTTTGCTATATAATTACGGCTTGGGATGCCTAACCCACTTGGCAGTTTATTTTTTTTTAAAAAAAAGCAGAGGAGAAAATTTAACTATTTTTTACATTCACTCTCTAACCACCCCCGCAAGCGGACACCAACTAGTTTGGGCTTGAGAGTAGTGCAAGACAAAAAAGGGAAGATCTTAAGAGAGTGGACTCTTGGTTGTTATCTTGTTAATATCTTGTTATCAACAAGATATGTCCCCACTAACTAAAATGACTGTTGAAATTACAACACAGGGTGTTCCTTTTGGACTTACTTGGATATGAGGAGCCTGGAACATTTCCTGAATGGCTGCTTCAACATCTGCCATTCTGACAAGCATTTTACCTGACAAATGCACATAGATAAGTAATCTGTATAAACCTACCAGGAATGTTAGATGTTCAAAACCAGAAAGAATGTGTATTTCTTTCTAATGGAATTCCAAGTGTTTCTTTCTTGCCACTAATGTCTACAAAGTTCGAGGTTTAGGTCACCTGGTGCAGCAGAATCGGGAATTGGTGGCAATTTCTTAACACGATAATCTGCAAGTTCCGCAGCTCGCCTACATATTTCTAGTGCACGGCGTGCATCACCTGAAACGGCTGCCACCTGGATTTATGTGTAAAGTGGACATTGCTTTAATAATCAACTTAAGTATCACGTTTGCAACAGCACACAAGCAAGCATGTGAATGGGATGATTAGAATCAACTAATAAAGATAAATCCTTGTAGAGGTGAACCACAGAAGGACCAACCTTCCTTGACGCAAATTCGATTGCAGGTTTTTCGAAGGCCTCAATTCCATCGAGGCGAGTTAAAATAATTTCTTGAAGCTGCTGATAGTTATAGGGACCAAAGCAAAGTCTTTGAATGCCCATACGACTTGAAATCCTCGGAAGCAACTTCTCCGGAAGATCCATAGTATTTGCAATACCTGTTGGTGAGAGAAGTTCCCATTTTATCTTCACATATAATAACTAATACAGAAGGAAGGAAATGCTGATAGCAAATTGTGCACGCACCTATAACAATCAGTTTGGAATGTGGCTTGGTAGGCCAATCAAGAATGTTATATAAAACCTGGATTAAAAAGGAAACGAAGTCATACATACGCAATTTGCTGTTTTTGATATTTACTATTGTGGATAAAAGGATGCATCATTTACCGCTTGATTTCTGGTAACTAGGAGATCCAGTTCATCTATAAGTAGAATACAAGGCCGGTTTTCCTCTTTGCTACGTTCAGCAACATTGGAAAACCGCTCATTCAAGGAATGAAGAGCCTTTTTCCAACCGACCTTGTGTCCATTAAGTGCTTCATAAATAACCTGAAACAGTTGAGAGAAACATTTCAGAGAACAAAGATATTTTCTGCAGCACGCGAGAAATTGCATTTCATACTTACACTGTAAATATTCTCGGGTGAAGCCAGTTTTAGGCCATTAATCTCCACAAAACAATAAGGTTTAATGCTTCCTGCATCAACTTCACACCTTAAACTCCTCATTACTGCTAATACACTCATTGTCTGCATCACAGTGCAAATAAGGAACAAATCAGTAATGTCAGACCACCTTAAACATAGAAACGATATATGACTGCCTCATGCTATCAGTCAAGTGCATTCTCTTAAGTCAATAGATACCTTTCCTGTCCCAGGAACACCATGTATGTAAAGGCATCTACCCAGGCATTGATCATCGCATATGGCACCTTTTACGAATGTAGTTATCTCTTCCATTTCTCTGCAAAAGAGAGCACTTGTTTGTCAGAAAATACCGCGCAAATTGCATGAAGAATAAAGATTGCACCTTGGGAAAGACGTACTTGGTTCTACAAGGTAGAGACTTGGGTAAAGTTGCCAGCAAGAGGGTTCCTTTTGCTTTCTCAAGTTCAGTAAGCTTATGAGACCTCACATGTTCTGGTATTTCTTTACACCAATCTTTTGTAGTCCAAAAAACCGACCCTTTCTTGAATTCTGCACTCTTACACAAACTAATTAGCTTTCTGCTTTATGCACATGAAGAAGTGAACTATGAGTCTGTCAAAGGACAAGTTGTATACCGCAGCCAAAGGATGAGCTGGAGATGGTCTGGTTAATAGATTACTTAGTTTTTCCCGTTCATATTCTACATCGTCTTCCCCATCAGAGTCTTGATCTTCGCAAGAGTTCCAATCACCATCATTCTCAGCTTCATCATCATCCTACCAAATGAGAAGACAGCTTAATAGTTCATCAGATATGAGCAAAAGGTTCCACAAATATCATCAAAAAATATTTTATTAATAACATACCACAGCATTATCTTCAATCTCAGAAATGCGCTTGAAACTATGCCAGTGAATGTCATATTCATATTCACAAAGGAAAACATCATCTCCACCATTTCTTGCCTTCTCAAATTCTTTTGGATACAAAACAAAGCAATGTCTGATGACAGATTCCATCTGCAGATAGAATAGTAGGCCTTTATTAACAGATGTAATTGGTCACTTACTCGTAACATGTCCAATCAATTCAGACCGCCAGATAAGCAGAAAAAATGGAAGCTTTGGCTCATTTCTGTTGGGGTGAGAGTCTTATCCCGCTAAATTCGTTATAACATCCAAATCCCCAAAAGCAAAATCTTACCACTTGCAATCTTTCTCTTTTGAGAACTCTATCAAGAAAATTACCCAATGATAGATCAATACATTTACACCTATCGTTTGATTTTGGGAAGTTATCAATCAATTGAACTGATCAACAGGTGAATGACATTTTCTACCATACAAAAATTACAACCCTCAAGCAGCAAAATAGGTAGCATATAACTTCCACAGTGAAAAACATTACATTGTAAGACACAATAGAGAATACCACAATATTACCTCAACATCAGCAAAATCATTGGTCCGATAAAGTTCTCTCCTTAAGTTATGTGGCTGTCTTCCTGCATCTGTTTCCTCAGGAATAATATACCAATGTGCCCGGAACCAATATGTACCATCCACTTCTTTCCATATACTATAACATTGATATCACAAATTAATCATACATCACGACCACTGATATGTAAAATCAAAGAAACCACAAAAAGTTCTTATAATTAACATACAAAATAGGAAAGCTCGGATACCTCTCAATACGAGCCGCCCACAGATCACTGTCAAGTAACTTCTCCTTAGCAGTCCTTACCCGTTTCTTCCCCTTGGGTGGTGCAGGCATTTCCATTATTTTCCCTAATTTCTTCGCCTCGCAATACACACAAATCCAATCTCCTTCAGGAACCTCCTTTAAAGGTGGTTTCAAACACTTCAAATGAAACCCTCCTAAGCATTCATCACACTCAATCATAATTACCCTCCCTGCTGGCTTGTAACAAATCCTACATTCCTCCACTTCGGGATCCTCATTGTCCGAACCAGCATCTTCTCTCCTCTTAACATATACATCATCCCCCACACCAAACTCCCCCCCATCAAAAATCACTTTTTTATAATACACCCTCTTCTTACAACTCCTCGAAACACTTCTTTTCTCAACACCCACATTTTCTCTCTCTACACATTTCCTTTTCCTCTTCGATTCAGTAAGTCTTGGTGTCAAAACAGGGGTTAAATCAGCAACCTTAGATTTCCTTCTTTTAGCTGAATTGGTACCATTTTTCGGAGTAAAGTTCAGAGATTTACCTCGTCGGGCAGAAGTTGGAGGCGATAGAGTCTCTGGCACCGGCGTTCGAGGGGTGGAGCTAAGGCGAACAGAACGGCGGCAATTGGTGGGGTTTAGGGTTTGTGGGGTTTTAGGGAAAATGGGATCTGAAGGAGATAAACTGGAAATGGGAAGTGGGTTTTGCTGCTTAATGGGTGTTGCGTTAGGGGATTGTTTCGATTTCTTCTTCGGCGTACTTTCACCAAAATCCATCGAAAAATTCGAGAAAAAAAATGGAATTTTGTGAATAGTAGCTACTTCTTTGACAAGATTATGAAGAAATGGGAACTTACATACCTTCAATATTCATCTGCGAGGAGCAATTTATACACTGTTCCTTAGCTTTTGAGGGGAAGAAGAAGAAGCAGCAGCAACACAGAGGTCAATGCAAGAATGGTAACTGAGAGATGAGAGGAGTGGTACTTTGTGCTTATGAGGTTGTTCCTGACCGTTAGAAGTATATGAAGTTATATCTTTTGTCACTTAGGTCCATTTTAGTTTATATTTAGAGTTTGAAGAATACGATATTAGCTCAGTTAGTTTCTTATATGAAACACATTTGATCCTAGACAAGTTTACAATAACACATACCATACAATCTCACAATTCGAATTTGGAGAGGAGTGATACTTTGTGCTTACGAGATTGTTGTTCGTTAGAAGTATATGAAGTTTTATCTTTCGTCACTTAGGTCGATCTCAATTTATATTTAGAATTTGAAGAATAGGATATTAGCTAAGTTAGTTTTTTAAATGAGACACATTTGATCCTAGACAAGTTTACAACAACACATCCCATGCAATCTCACAATTTGAATTTGGAGAGGAGTGATACTTTGTGCTTACGAGATTGTTGTTCGTTAGAAGTATATGAAGTTTTATCTTTCGTCACTTAGGTCGATCTCAGTTTATATTTAGAATTTGAAGAATAGGATATTAGCTAAGTTAGTTTCTTAAATTAGACACATTTAATCCTAGACAAGTTTACAATAACACATCCCATGCAATCTCACAATTCGAATTTGGAGAGGAGTGATACTTTGTGCTTACGAGATTGTTGTCCGTTAGAAGTATATGAAGTTTTATCTTTCGTCACTTAGGTCCATCTTAGTTTATATTTAGGGTTTGAAGAATAGGATATTAGCTCGGTTAATTTCTTATATTAGACACATTTGATCCTAGACAAGCTTACAACAACATATCTCATGTAATCTCACAACTCGAATTTGGAGAGGAGTGATACTTTGTGCTTACGAGATTGTTGTCCGTTAGAAGTATATGAAGTTTTATCTTTCGTTACTTAGATCCATCTTAGTTTATATTTAGGGTTTGAATAATAGGATATTAGCTCGGTTAATTTCTTATATTAGACACATTTGATCCTAGACAAGTTTACAATAACATATCTCATGTAATCTCACAACTCGAATTTTGAGAGGTGTGATACTTTGTGCTTACGAGGTTGTTGTTGATCGTAAGAAGCATATGAAGTTATATATTTTGTCACTTATGTCTATCTTATTTATGTTTTAGAGTTTGAAGAATAAGACGTTAGCTTAATTAGTTCTGCTTGTGAAGGTAAAGTTATTTTTTATAATAAATCCCAGATCAAGTAAAACATAAAAAATAAAATAAAATAAAATAAATCTTGCAAAGCAAATATAGTAACAAAGAAATCATGACGAAAACAAATAATAGTAGTACTATTTAAACGAATTTGATAATCCAACAATAACATAAGATATGTTTATTTTATTTTTATTTTAATTGAAAACAATCTTTTACCCTTTACGAGATAAAATAAGATTACATACGTATAAATGATATGTATGTAATTTTATTTCTATGAATGAAAATAGATAAATTATTTTTATTAAAATTTCAACTCAAATAAAATATATAAAAAGACATCTTTCAATTGTCAAAAATTAAAGGAAGAAGAATGTTATATAATTGTTTCACCGACACCCGTAGGGGCACTAGAATGTTACCTTCATCATTTGAATTTGCAACTTTCCCGTATTATTTCGTTTCAATTTATTTGATATATTTTTATTTTTAATATCCAATAAAAAAGGTATTGTTTTTATAGTTATAATTAATTTTGCTTTTTATGAAATGATAATATAGTAATACAATTTTTTATTACTACAAATAATAATTATAGTTGAATCATTACATCGAAAATAATCATTAACGGCAATTAATTTTTAAATATCGCTAAAATATGTACTTTTAGCGGTAACTAACACTTTTTGTATATATCCCTAAAGCCTTTAGCAGCGTTGGTTCTAATGACACTTAATTAATGTCGATAAGATTTTAACATTTTTTATTAATATCAA
>CM040620.1:1578541-1608466 GCA_022817965.1 Solanum lycopersicoides
TGCAAATTATAGCTATAACGTATAAGTATGATTCCTTTTTTTTTTACACTTGCTATATGTGAAAGTCATTTATTTAAGTTAACACAAAAATCAAGTATTATCTAATGTGAGATTAAATAGTCCATGAATCTGCTAATGGGCCCAAAAGAGCAAACGGCCCATAAAATGTTACGGAAAAGAGAGCCCAAAACGATCATCTTTTAACGATACTCATAATTAAGAACCATATTACGATGAAATATTGGCTGAAATTCTATATAACGATTTGGACAATTCTCGAATCATGATTTTTACGATGAAATTAGGATCGATTAAGTTCATTTCGCTTGAGAATTATATTGATTTAGGATTAAATTACATTTCCTTGATACATTAACATATGAAGTTAAGCCTATTCTAACTTCATAAACTTACTAGTTGTAGTCAATTATTACATAAAATTATAAGAAATTTTATCAAAATACACATTTTTGTCATAATAATCTTTAAATTTTTCTATCATTTTTTAATAAGTTCAAAAATTTCCCTTCTATACATCACTTCCCTCTCGATGATACATCCTCTATTACTCTCGGATACATCCCTCCCTCTCGAATATACCCTTCCCCTATGTATCCGTATCTTTTCCCTTTTTGGATACATTCCTCCCCTCTCTGAATACTTCGTCAATACGCTCAACGTCATTAGTGTTAAGAATATATATTTTTTATAGTCCATATTATCAAATTAATTAAGATAATAGTAGGACCGCAACTACTTGAACCCTACAATGCACTTTCCAATAAGTTGCAAACACAATATTGATGAAGTAATATATGTGTATTTTATAATTTAGAACAGATTTTCTATCTCTGCGATATTGAAATAAAACTTGTGTATATTTTTTTTTTCCAGTCTCTACCCGCATATGAGATTACCTAAGTCCTAAGATATGTCATTTGGTAGCATATTTTGTTATATAAAAAAATAGATACTTGTATGGTCATTCAATTATAACAAATTATCTGTAAAAATTATTTATATTCGTTTTATATTAAGAAATAACTCAAATTAAATTTCACTAGTCACAAAGTCATTATAAGCAAAAAGGAGAAGGAAACTAAAAATGGAATGCTAACTTATAGCAAACGTTTACTATTGACCCTAATTTAAAATTAATCCTTCTATCTAGCAATATTTGTTCATTATTAACTTTGCACATTTCTCGAAAAAATTACAAATAAAAGATAGTTTTACTATATTACCCTTTGAATATAATGTAAATAATTTTTCTTGAAAAATGTAAAAGAGAAGTGACTATAACTAATAATAAGGATAAATTAGAAACTGTATGTGATATTATCCATTGATTTAGTAAAGTGGACAAATATTGCTGGACATTCAAAAATAGTATAGCGAACAAACTATTATTGAACAGAGACAATAATTTTTTATATTTTGTTCGATAAAGTTTTAATATACGCATATAACATTCGAATCAAAATTAACATATTCGAATAAATCCGTAACTAACACTGCGATAAATTATTGTAATTTTTAGCTGGAAGCTGCGGCGATCAGCAGACGCAAATGGGCTTTACTGATCTGCCAGCTCTTACATGAAGATTTGTCACATTCTTCTGTCTAAATTTTCATATATTATATTTATGTCACATGAATAATTTGTAAGTAATAATTTAATCTTAAAATTAATTTAATCTTAAAATTAGTTTTCATAGTCTAACTAATTTGGCAAAGTTCGAAATTTTTTATTATAATATGATATTGTCTGTTTTGAAAAAAAGACGGACGATTTTCTTTTCTATATGTGTTATTCATAGTGTCAAATGTATCTTATAAATAACACTGGGTCGTATGATATTTGATTAATATTATAAAAATAGTTATGAGAAAATTTATGTATTATTTTATTCTGATATTAGTTATTCGATTATTAATAATTTACATTAATTTTATATATAAAATAATTTACCTCCTAATTATCAACTATCAAACATGTTAACTCATCTCTAAACCAACTATCTACAACTCCTTAATTTCCCAGCAAACATTCTCGGTATACATTCCATTTTTTGCAATTGTGTTTGTAATTTGCAGCAAACATTTCATGTTTTTTGCATCTGGTTCGATATACAATTAGACATTTTCGGTATACAATTACTCATTCGGTATACAAATGTATAAAATGTATAAAATGCGATTGTGTTTGTATAAAGCGAGAGAAAAATGTATATACAAATACAAACACACATATTTCGTCTTATACACTTATAATTATACAAATACATATCTTATTATACAAATTACAATGTATAAATGAATTATACAAAATTGAGCAATTCATATAAAACTGGATGTATTTAGCAAATTATACAGATCAAAAGCTTCTTATCCAACATAAAATTTGCTATGGAGTGCAGTTATGCAAACTATAGTTATAACATACAAATATGATTTTTATGTTTGTATATGTTAAAGTTACTCTTTTTTTTTCAATATTTTCAAAATTATCGTAGACCGTCAGACGAAAACGGGACTAAGTCAATTCTTGTATTTTACTTGTTATCTTCATATTCATTTTGTCGAATCATTAATTCATATAATTGTTAGGCTATAGCAAAATAGAGATATTTTAATAATCATGGTGTGATATTATTGCATGATTAAATTATTTGGAAAAAAAAGTGAGTGGATCAAAATAGCTTAAAGTCCAATTTATACAAGTAGACAGGAAATGAATTATGAAAATGATAGATCTTGGCATATTCTTTATATTTATACCTAATTTTATCTTTAATTATTCATCAATCTAATCTTGCATGACTAGGAAAAAATAATTGTAAACTTAAAATTCCAATAATGCCCTCTCTTATCACTCTAGATTTCTGTTTTATCCATGGGTAATTTCGTCAATAGGGTTAAAAGCAAAAAATAAAATAAACATTGGCTTGATGCCGCATATATATGGTGTAAAGAAAGATTCCCCTATCAATTATAAGGAAAAAAAACCCTAATTTATCTCTTTGTAGGGTATCCCACAATTTGATGTTAGGTGGGAAAATTGTGACCGATCGTAACGGTGGAATGAAATTTATATATTTTTTTAGTTTGAAATTAACGAAATTTTAATATAAAGAAATGTTTTTCGTTTATAATCTCACATGATATTAATTTAAATTAATTAAATCAATAAATACTGAATACCAAGTGGTTATATAAATGAAGTTGTTAGGTGGTTAAACAAGATGGACCCTCTCTTTTGGATACATGTGAAAAAAGAATGACACAATTTGAATTTTTGATCACGTAATTTTTTACACCGTCAATTTTATTTTAATAACGTAATTTACTGTATTTACTTGGCTAAGTCTACGACATGTTAATAATATCTTTTTGGATTTCGATCGATCTTGTACGCTTACTCCACTTTTTCGATAAATAAGTTTTATGATCCAGCCCTGATAAGAAATGAAAGGATATAATCTTTAGTTTATGAAGTATTTTTACATTCAATATAATAAAATTGAATTGATAATTTAAATAGCGGACGTGTAGATAAGATTTTGATAAAGTTTTAAAAAATGAGTATCTGTCACTCGTAAAAAATACTTCAGCTAGCTAGATGTCAAATCTTTTCGTCGATGTGAGTGATCTTTCGGGGAAGATCAATTTGACATCTCTGAGTTTATTCATTGAGAGATAATCCTACCATTTGACACAATTGAATCACTAAAACTGTCTCTCGTTCCTACTCGATCGGTGAGTCTTACTGTCAAGCTCCTTTTTGCCTTGCACTCTTCATCCCATAACATGAGACCTATATACACCACTTTGTTCCACACACACTTGTATATAATTTTTTGATAAAAGATGTCCGATTAACCCTTTTTCGATCTTTATAACCCTGTTACTGAGTTTAATTGAATCTCGTTTGTTGATATATTACATTTAAAAACAACAAGGAGGACAATACTATACTAGGTGAAATATTTTAGGGAAAAAAAAAAGATAAAAATAGTAGACATGGACTGACGTGGATCCTTGCTGTTTTGGTCTACCAATTATATGACTATATATATATAAAAATATCTCAATTTAATTCAACATTTAATGGTTGGCTCCCCTTTTGTCCACTTAATTTTTTATTTTTCCCTAAAATTCTTGGCAACTATATAAAGCCATTTCCCAAATTAAATTTAGTCACATTACAAATTTATAAGTTTTTTATACTTAGATATATAAAAGCTTCATTTAGAGAATTAGGATATTATTATGGTTAGAGTTATGGCTAGAAGAACAATGAGTCATCGGATTTTAACGTGCGATAAGTTGGAAATAGTGACATTTTCCGGCGACCCCGCATCGATAAATATTTCCGATACTATTTTTGGTTTTCTCGACAACGAATCGTTGAAAAGAATTCATCTCGATTTTTGTGACGATAATGAGAATAATGATGATGAAGACGAAGAAAAAGATGAGTCTGAAAATGTTGAAGATAATCAATTTTGGGAAACTCAACATCAGCTTTTACAAGTAAATAATTTCAAATACTCAATTTTTTTTAAAAAGAATTACAAAAATTTATACACAAATTAACAAGGGGAGCAAAGAATCCTGCCCATTAACTATTAAAATGTGTAATGTGAAAAGTCTATTCTAGTTCTAATGTAGTGTTTGTAATTGCTATATATTACTATTGAAACTCGTAACCTATAATTACGTAGAGATAAACTTTAATGTTGCTTCGAGACTCTAAGATCGAATAAAAAATAATATAAAAGGTTAGTCTTAACATCTTCATTTCCTTGAATTTTTCCTATCGATCCGATAATTAATTACTTAACGTCCATTTCATTAATTAATTTTTTTCATAGCTAATTACTCCTTTTTATATTATTTAAGTTGTTTTCAGTAACAGAAAATCTTCGTAGTAAGTCTGATATGATTACTACAAAAAATAGAATAATAATTTGTGTGTTGAATTGAACTGATAGTATAAAGATTCTTTATACTGTTCGTGTATATAATTTAAAGTCCTATTATTATGTTATGATTTTATAATGATTTAATTACATGATTGGTGTAATTTTATAACTTTACCATTTATTCTAGTTACCAATTTATGTTATCAAATAAAGTTATTTGTAATTATACTTTTAGTAATTTGATTATGTAAATATTTTTTATTTCGTCAGGGTGTATTATATCGGACTACTTCCTTAGAAGCACAAATCCGAAGCATTACAAAAGAGGCAATAAAAGAAGGAAATGAAATTATATGTAGTTGTCGGAGAACGCCAGATGACGGCTGCAAGACCTGCCTCATGAAGGAGGTTTGCAGCCGTCTACAAATTGCAGGGTTTAACTCTGCAATTTGCAAGTCGAAATGGAAGAACTCTCCGGATATTCCATCAGGTAACCTTTTTTTGCAAATAAATTCTTTTTAATAAAGAGTTAAGTTATATACACTAATAAACAAGTGATTTATTATAACAAGAAAAGAATGAATCAATGATGTGAAAATTTCCTACAATATTAATGTACTTAATTTAAATCAATATAATTTAACCTATTATAACAAATTATTTACCGCTTATTTCTAAGTTATATGAAGCAACACTACTAAATGTAATTACCTCTTCGTAACGAGAGAACTTATAGAAACTTTAACATATTTATATATTTTTTTAATATGATCGAAATAAAAAGTGATCTTTTATCAAATCTTAAAGATCTTTTTAAACTATCAATAATAAAAGAATTTACGAAGATCATAATGAAATGATAACTTATTAAAATCTTTTAATAATGGTGTATAAATTGACAACTTTATATTGCTTTTAACTTACTATATATTAAAATAAATAATTATATAACTGAGAATGACATCCATATAAAAATCTCTTTTAATGTATGGTAATGAACCAATTACATAATTTTGATATTTTAATACAGCTGGAAAATGACTTGTTTAATTTGTGGCTATCCACCAAGGACAAATTTTATGACAATAACTTTTGAGAACATTTTTTTTATTCACTCAAATCAATCAAATATTAGAAATATATATTAAATCTCGAATAACTTTGACGATCTTACTAACCTATGCATGTTATGCAGGTGAACATACATTTATAGACGTGATTGACTCATCAAATCCTAAAAAGGGAGAAGTAAGAGTTATCATAGAGCTAAATTTTCGCATCGAATTCGAGATGGCACGAGGTTGTGAAGAATACAATCGATTAGTAAGAAAATTACCAGAAGTATTTATTGGAAAAATCGAAAGATTGCTATCATTGATCAAGATTTTGTGCACGGCGGCCAAGAAATGCATGAAGGACAAGAAAATGCACATTGGGCCGTGGCGTAAACAAAAATATATGCAAGCAAAATGGCTTAAAACTCGTGAACGCGTGGAGGCGACCAAGCTAACGTACTCGTCCCCTATGGACGAGTATTCTAGTCGGCCGCCTCCACGGCCGAGGGCGTCCATGCTAACGGTCGATTTATTGGAAAATTTGCCAAATTTACATCTCATCACGGCAGTTGAAGTAGTGTGAAATTTTGAAAAAAGAGACATTATTATTATAGTATAAAGTTATATTTTGAAATTTTGAAATACTATATTGTATTTGCTATAATTGTATTTTATTCTTTTTCTCTAGGTTTTTGGGGGTTGGAGATTTTTTTTTTTTTTGAGAGAGTTTGAGGTTATTGTTAGAATTTTAATTTACTTCTCTTTAATTAAATTATTACCTTGTTTTCTAGCTTAAGGAATAAATCACATCTTATTATGGGAGGGTATTATATTTTACCACTAGACAACTAGTTGGTGTTTACTTTATACAAAAGTTTGATTTTCTAAAACAAAAATAGTGTTTGATCAAATAATAAGATTTCTTCGTCAATTAATTAGAGTTTTCAGATATAGGCTTTAAATATAAAAAAATTATGATGAGGAGCACTTTCCTTTGAATGAGCCTTGTACAATACAAATTTAAAATAATTAGTAAAACTGTAATATAAATATCGAACGATAAGTGAAAGGAAAAAAAAGGGAAAGTGCATGGTTGGTAAGATAAAGTTTACAAGCTTAGCTTTTGAAAGTACACCATAAGCAGTGTGACAAGTTTGATCAACTTTTCTTTAATTTTGAGTTTTTTTATATAAAAAAGAATAATATGAAGAAAGCAAAATGATTAAAAAGGCCTTTAAACATAATTTAAGGTTTTTATAATTAGGAAAGTTAAAACGGAAAATATAGTGCACAATGGACTACAAGTAGGGTGGAATGAATGAAATTACCTCTATTATTTATAGATAGATTTCGGATTTTGAGTCATAAGATTAGGAAAAAAGCGAAACGGATGGAAGGAATGAAATTACCTCTATTATTTATAGATAGATTCGGATTTTGAGTCATAAAATTAGGAAAAAAAGCGAAACAGAAAACAAAATGCGGTGAACGTGGATCAAACACGTGACCTTCAGATCTTCAGTTTGACGCTCTCCCAACTGAGCTATCCCCGCAACTGTTCACATCACGGTATATTCGTTTTATTAAATGAAAGTTTCTGTTACCATTATTCTTTTTGCATTTGAAAAAAGAAAACTAACACAATGCTCATTTTGATTTCACATATCTACATCAAACATATCATTTTAAACAAACAGAAATCTTTGCCATAAATAAAAGTCATAAATCGAGAAATTGTATATTCTTAGCGTATATAAAATCATCATGAAGTTCTTAAAGTAACATTGATCATACGCAATTTAGTTGTTACTTATGAAAATTACAGAATATGCATGTGTTAATCCACTATATGAATGAGAGCTAGTTATAAGAAAATCGATTTCCTTTATTATGTTTATCAACTCGAATTCAATGTGCATCTTGCTATGTAGTAAACATTAAATTGAATTATATACGTGATTAGTTTAATTATTATCCCATCAAAATAAAATTAAATTGGAAGTGTATCAACTCGAATTCAATGTGCATCTTGCTACGTAGTAAACATTAAATTGAATTATATACACGATTAGTTTAATTATTACCCATCAAAATAAAATAAAATGAAAACAAGATGAAAACAAATATCACACAATAAATTAATGCGGTGAACGTGGATCGAACACGTGACCTTCAGATCTTCAGTCTGACGCTCTCCCAACTGAGCTATCCCCGCAAGTGACGATAATTTTATTATGTTAAGTATATAACATTTTGATCCAACTCATAAAATTCAAAACTATTAACAATATTGACTACAAGAATTCTATTTACTCTCTCCGTCCACTATTGTTTATCAGGTATACTAAAAATAGTTGTCTAAAATCAATTGTCAATTTAAACAATCAAGAAACAATTAGACATTTTTTTCCAGTTATGCCCTTATTAATTACATAAATACTAGCTTCAAAAAGTAGTTATTTTAAAGTTACAAGACTACTTTAACGTGAAAAAAGTTGTTTTTACAGTTTTCAAAAAGTACAAACCATTTTAATAATGATTGATAGTAAGGTTATACTAGTTAAATTTTTCTTAAGGGTTGTGCATGATCTTATCCTGACAAACAATAGTGGACGGAGAGAGTATTAGTTACTAAACATAATGTGATGACAACTCAACCCAAAACTAACCTATTATGATGATCTGAACAGAGGGTTTATCGAAAACAACTTTTCTTCTAATTATATACACATCACCCACTATCTTTTGGTTTAGTTGCTTTTATCTTGTGAATGACATAGATATGAAAAATATTGGTTACAAGTTACAACTTGCAATCAATCAACAAGTTGAGAGCATTTATTATGTGACTTATTTATCATTGTATTAACAACTCAAGCAAATAACCACTTTTTTGTCCTTATAATTGAAATACAATCATAATATACAATCATAATAAGTCTCAAATTCCACAAGTTAAGTTTTCGCGGAATTTGAAACTCTGTGACAATGACTATTTTTCAAAATAAGCTATCATTACGCTTCTAAAAAAATGCCAAGAGTAACACAATGAAATTTTCTTTTTTTTGATCAGGTAAGCAGTTTCATTAATCACAACGCCGAGATCGACCGTATACAATAAAGTAAAATAATGTTAACAAGTTGATAGATAACAAGAAAATACAGGATTGTTCTTGTGAAGAATATTGATTGGGATCAAGGATATGAAACATCCACAAGTCAGAGATACTTTTCTTATAATCATGGTGTCCTTGTCAGCTCGCGTGCATCTCGATTGATATCTGCTACCTCGTACTAACACATGTATTGTATAACTCTATCCACAAAAGTTGCTTGGACAGTGAAAAGAAATCGCCTAGTGCTTTTTTTGTCTCTTGAGCATGAGATCTCATCATTCTTAATCCACATCACCGACTTCTAAGCCACACTCATGGGTGTTTCATGAGTTATAAATACCGAGCCAACCACGACAACTCCTTGCTGTCTTTAAGGGCAAATGAAACATCATCACTGCAACAGAAACGCAACGAATCAGAACAAAAGCAACCATTGCAAGAGTCTGATACTTGTCAAGTGCTGAAAGGTCGGAAGGTGAAGTAAAACTCTCTTCATTTTAGAAACTCTTAGTGAAGGTTTCATCCTAATAAGGCTGAACTACGTAAGAGCACTACAGGTATTGACGAATAAAAACAAATAAAACATGGGTATTTACAACAATACACAATAATCTCTTAAAAAAAAATAAAAAATTCAAGAGTTTATATGATGTACTTTAAACTACCAACACTTCAAAATATATATAAGAGGATTACAGAGTTTTCATATATATGATCTATGAAAAGAGCAACAAGTTATTCATCCTCCATATCCTCTCCGAAACATTTCTTTCCTAATAAAAAAACAATCCATGGTCTTAAATGTTGAAGATTGTAGTATATAAACAGAAGTATAAGCTTTCGTAAGATGGATTCACACAATTAAGATCTTAAATTCAAGTCTTGTAATCATATATAACCAAAATGCTTAAGCCCCCAAAGAAGAATCAGGCACGCGTTGAAAACCATAAGTAGGGTTATTCCTTATAATGAAAAGCATTATACTGGCGTGTCACACAATTCAAAGTAGGGTTGTTCCTTATAATGAAAAGCATTTTAATGGCGGGTCACACAATTCAACACTTAATAATCCTGATGAATTCCAATCCAACTTAGCAGCACTTTCGCTAAACAAGGAAAAGCACGGATGAACAAATTAATCAGTTAGAAATCCCATTCGTCAAAAGATGATTTTCTTTCTAAATATCTTGACCAATGGATTTCTGAGAGTATCATAAAAAAGTTACCCCAACTTGTTTAGAGCTGAGGCGTCGTTGTTGTCTTGTCATTAAAAAGTTGTTATTGTTAGGACCTCTTTGGGCACACATGATTATGCAAATTAGATTATTTGGGATTAGATTCTACAGCGGCATTTTAGTTAAAAGAGAAACTTCAGTTTTAAGGTTTGAATCACATACTGCTGAGGTAACAAAGAAACTTACCTTGGGAAATTGAGCTGTAACTTTTGCAGTTTATGCTTCACTCCAGGTTCACATAGAATTATTCTGCATTCACCAAGCTTGCATCTGCCACCAAACAAAATAAATGAAGGATGATTAACAAAGTGAACAAGAATTTCCACACACGTGCCGACAATTTTGAAGAGTCCGAGCAACATTGATTTCCAGTCACCATTCACTGGCATCCACTTGCTATCCATATCAACAATTACATCTACTTCTCAACATTATGAGAACAGGATATCAAAACACAGAACTAATTTGTTACAATGACAGCCTAGTGTTGTCAAAGTTGCGATTGAGCCCTGAAAAACAAGGCTCAAAACGTATTGAGTGCCACCATCCTTAATGTGCGCTTTAGTCTCATCATCGTGGTTCTAAGTCATACTTTTCCTTGGCAATGCTAAACAATTGAAATATCACTTTATTGTTAAAAAAAATTCAATTTCTTTGTTCATGTGTGTCATTTATGCTTATAATTATTGGTCTTAGACTAAATATATATATTTATTTTTATTTTCTTTCCCTCCCTTGGCACCTTTTTTCATTAAAGCCCACAATTTATTTGCACATAAAGCCCCAGCGGACCTTAGAGCTTTTTTGCTTTTGATAACACTGCAAGCCTCTGTCAAGGTTAGGAAATGGGGGTTATCCTACCAGAGGTATGCTAAGAAATCAAGCCTTGCCGCACACAATATACAAAATAAATAAATAAATAAATAATACAACAAAGTAACAAGGATTGGAGACTTCATTAATCCAAGGTTAAGAATTTATAGCTGATAATTTCAGGAAGCTAACGAATATGTGGCTTACCCAACTTTTAAAAGCATATCCCATCCTGGAAATTTCTCACCATTGCTTGTACAGAGACAGGAAACAGTTATTGCCAACTGCATTGAGAAAATTATTTCAGGGAGCAAACTTAAACAACAACCAAACCAGAAGGAAGAGTAGAATCAAAGCGGGCAGACTTTTAATTGAAGAAATAGTAATCAATTATAACTTTTGTTTTCTTTTCACTACAAAAGATGCATGATTTCACTACAAGAGATACATGATACATCAGTAAATCATAGATGCCACAAGAGGCAGATGAAACTTTGAAAGGCAGAAGACGGGAAACTACCTGGTCAAAGGTGGTCTCGCTCATCCCCGTCTTGTGACCCTCATAAACCATAGCTGCCAAGAAGATTTTACTCAGCTTGGAGCTGCTTCTCATCACCTACACAACAAAACAAATAATTAGACATATTGCAAGCACTATGAAAACAAAATTCTTCATCTTCTCCCCCTTATAGCCAGTGAAACATCAGCTAGCACTTTGCTTCCGCATCATTATGAATCAACCATAGAGAAAAAAAGAGCTAGTCCTAACATGATTTCGCTAAGAAATCATTGGAGTTTACATTTTGTACCAAGGGATGGTCAGCATAAGTCCTTGGTAAAATTCATTTCGAAACTTGCATGTATACAAGGATACTCCCATTTCTCTAGCAATTAATAGGATTTTAACCTATGGGAGACCTCCAATTTGGACACACCAAAACTTTTGGTGAAGCAGATGGGACAATAGCAACAGTAACTTGCTTCAACCTCAGACCTCTCTTGGCGGAACTCTCTATGCCATATTTATCTATAGATCTCTTTGGCCAACACCTAGATGGCCCACCACCAGCTCCCCTGATCCATCTGCCTTCCTAGCACTCTACCAAAATTTAGATCATCTTGAACATGAAACCTTAAACCACCCAGATAGAAAAATCTGCCCTTCTGTCCAATACCCATGTTTATACTTCCATCTCTCGAAACCCAGCTCAAAGCCACAAACTCCTCGAACCAGCTAAATAAATTATCATGTGTCAACCTCCAGTCGAACTGATATTCTCGGCCAACATAGGTCAAATTCATCAAGCCTCTTTTTTACAAATAATCGTGGTGTCTGGACCAACTTGCATGCACGTCGACTAATTCCACAGGATACCTACTTTACTTCCCACTAGCAACAGGTAACATGTAACATGATCCACCAAGGTTTAGACAACAAATAAGAACAAATCACCTAGTATTTATTTGTCTCCGCTGAGATTTGAACTTGAGGCCTCATGGTTCTCCTCCTACTTCATTGACCACTAGGCCACACCCTTGGGTGCCATCTTTCCTTTTCACCAGCTCAAGGGTACGTCTTTCCTCTTCACAATCAACTTCTTCACCGGCTCAATTTAGACATCTTTTCCCATAGTTCCAACAAACTTTGACTGTCCAATCACAACGAATTGGAGATTTACTACTAGTGGTACTGTTCATTCACTAGCACCCGCTACTACGGAAGTCAAAAATGCTTCTTCTCTCATCCCTAAAGTTGTGTACCTGTCCTATAGAAATGACTTCGATCATTTCTCATGTTGTATTGGAAGGTTGTCTTATTCACCTTCTTGTAATTTTTGCTATATAATTACGGATTGGGATGCCTAACCCACTTGGCAATTTATTTATTTTTAAAAAAAAAGCAGAGGAGAAAATTTTAACTATTTTTTACATTCACTCTCTACCCACCCCTGCAAGCGGACACCAACTAGTTTGGGCTTGAGAGTAGTGCAAGACAAAAAGGGAAGATCTTAAGAGAGTGGACTCTTGGTTGTTATCTAGTTAATATCTTGTTATCAACAAGATATGTCCCCACTAACTAAAATGACTGTTGAAATTACAACACAGGGTGTTCCTTCTGGACTTACTTGGATATGAGGAGCCTGGAACATTTCCTGAATGGCTGCTTCAACATCTGCCATTCTGACAAGCATTTTACCTGACAAATGCACATAGATAAGTAATCTGTATAAACCTACCAGAAATGTTAGATGTTCAAAACCAGAAAGAATGTGTATTTCTTTCTAATGGAATTCCAAGTATTTCTTTCTTGCCACTAATGTCTACAAAGTTCGAGGTTTAGGTCACCTGGTGCAGCAGAATCGGGAATTGGTGGCAATTTCTTAACACGATAATCTGCAAGTTCCGCAGCTCGCCTACATATTTCTAGTGCACGACGTGCATCACCTGAAACGGCTGCCACCTGGATTTATGTGTAAAGTGGACATTGCTTTAATAATCAACTTAAGTATCACGTTTGCAACAGCACACAAGCAAGCATGTGAATGGAATGATTAGAATCAACTAATAAAGATAAAATCCTTGTAGAGGTGAACCACAGAAGGACCAACCTTCCTTGACGCAAATTCAATTGCAGGTTTTTCGAAGGCCTCAATTCCATTGAGGCGAGTTAAAATAATTTCTTGAAGCTGCTGATAGTTATAGGGACCAAAGCAAAGTCTTTGAATGCCCATACGACTTGAAATCCTCGGAAGCAACTTCTCCGGAAGATCCATAGTATTTGCAATACCTGTTGGTGAGAGAAGTTCCCATTTTATCTTCACATATAATAACTAATACAGAAGGAAGGAAATGCTGATAGCAAATTGTGCACGCACCTATAACAATCAGTTTGGAATGTGGCTTGGTAGGCCAATCAAGAATGTTATATAAAACCTGGATTAAAAAGGAAACGAAGTCATACATACGCAATTTGCTGTTTTTGATATTTACTATTGTGGATAAAAGGATGCATCATTTACCGCTTGATTTCTGGTAACTAGGAGATCCAGTTCATCTATAAGTAGAATACAAGGCCGGTTTTCCTCTTTGCTACGTTCAGCAACATTGGAAAACCGCTCATTAAAGGAATGAAGAGCCTTTTTCCAACCGACCGTGTGTCCATTAAGTGCTTCATAAATAACCTGAAACAGTTGAGAGAAACATTTCAGAGAACAAAGATATTTTCTGCAGCACGCGAGAAATTGCATTTCATACTTACACTGTAAATATTCTCGGGTGAAGCCAGTTTTAGGCCATTAATCTCCACAAAACAATAAGGTTTAATGCTTCCTGCATCAACTTCACACCTTAAACTCCTCATTACTGCTAATACACTCATTGTCTGCATCACAGTGCAAATAAGGAACAAATCAGTAATGTCAGACCACCTTAAACATAGAAACGATATATGACTGCCTCATGCTATCAGTCAAGTGCATTCTCTTAAGTCAATAGATACCTTTCCTGTCCCAGGAACACCATGTATGTAAAGGCATCTACCCAGGCATTGATCATCGCATATGGCACCTTTTACGAATGTAGTTATCTCTTCCATTTCTCTGCAAAAGAGAGCACTTGTTTGTCAGAAAATACCGCGCAAATTGCATGAAGAATAAAGATTGCACCTTGGGAAAGACGTACTTGGTTCTACAAGGTAGAGACTTGGGTAAAGTTGCCAGCAAGAGGGTTCCTTTTGCTTTCTCAAGTTCAGTAAGCTTATGAGACCTCACATGTTCTGGTATCTTCTTTACACCAATCTTTTGTAGTCCAAAAAACCGACCCTTTCTTGAATTCTGCACTCTTACACAAACTAATTAGCTTTCTGCTTTATGCACATGAAGAAGTGAACTATGAGTCTGTCAAAGGACAAGTTGTATACCGCAGCCAAAGGATGAGCTGGAGATGGTCTGGTTAATAGATTACTTAGTTTTTCCCGTTCATATTCTACATCGTCTTCCCCATCAGAGTCTTGATCTTCGCAAGAGTTCCAATCACCATCATTCTCAGCTTCATCATCATCCTACCAAATGAGAAGACAGCTTAATAGTTCATCAGATATGAGCAAAAGGTTCCACAAATATCATCAAAAAATATTTTATTAATAACATACCACAGCATTATCTTCAATCTCAGAAATGCGCTTGAAACTATGCCAGTGAATGTCATATTCATATTCACAAAGGAAAACATCATCTCCACCATTTCTTGCCTTCTCAAATTCTTTTGGATACAAAACAAAGCAATGTCTGATGACAGATTCCATCTGCAGATAGAATAGTAGGCCTTTATTAACAGATGTAATTGGTCACTTACTCGTAACATGTCCAATCAATTCAGACCGCCAGATAAGCAGAAAAAATGGAAGCTTTGGCTCATTTCTGTTGGGGTGAGAGTCTTATCCCGCTAAATTCGTTATAACATCCAAATCCCCAAAAGCAAAATCTTACCACTTGCAATCTTTCTCTTTTGAGAACTCTATCAAGAAAATTACCCAATGATAGATCAATACATTTACACCTATCGTTTGATTTTGGGAAGTTATCAATCAATTGAACTGATCAACAGGTGAATGACATTTTCTACCATAACAAAAATTACAACCCTCAAGCAGCAAAATAGGTAGCATATAACTTCCACAGTGAAAAACATTACATTGTAAGACACAATAGAGAATACCACAATATTACCTCAACATCAGCAAAATCATTGGTCCGATAAAGTTCTCTCCTTAAGTTATGTGGCTGTCTTCCTGCATCTGTTTCCTCAGGAATAATATACCAATGTGCCCGGAACCAATATGTACCATCCACTTCTTTCCATATACTATAACATTGATATCACAAATTAATCATACATCACGACCACTGATATGTAAAATCAAAGAAACCACAAAAAGTTCTTATAATTAACATACAAAATAGGAAAGCTCGGATACCTCTCAATACGAGCCGCCCACAGATCACTGTCAAGTAACTTCTCCTTAGCAGTCCTTACCCGTTTCTTCCCCTTGGGTGGTGCAGGCATTTCCATTATTTTCCCTAATTTCTTCGCCTCGCAATACACACAAATCCAATCTCCTTCAGGAACCTCCTTTAAAGGTGGCTTCAAACACTTCAAATGAAACCCTCCTAAGCATTCATCACACTCAATCATAATTACCCTCCCTGCTGGCTTGTAACAAATCCTACATTCCTCCACTTCAGGATCCTCATTGTCCGAACCAGCGTCTTCTCTCCTCTTAACATATACATCATCCCCCACACCAAACTCCCCCCCATCAAAAATCACTTTTTTATAATACACCCTCTTCTTACAACTCCTCGAAACACTTCTTTTCTCAACACCCACATTTTTTCTCTCTACACATTTCCTTTTCCTCTTCGATTCAGTAAGTCCCGGTGTCAAAACAGGGGTTAAATCAGCAACCTTAGATTTCCTTCTTTTAGCTGAATTGGTACCATTTTTCGGAGTAAAGTTCAGAGATTTACCTCGTCGGGAAGAAGTTGGAGGCGATAGAGGCTCCGGTGCCGGCGTTCGAGGGGTGGAGCTAAGGCGAACAGAACGGCGGCAATTGGTGGGGTTTAGGGTTTGTGGGGTTTTAGGGAAAATGGGATCTGAAGGAGATAAACTGGAAATGGGAAGTGGGTTTTGCTGCTTAATGGGTGTTGCGTTAGGGGATTGTTTCGATTTCTTCTTCGGCGTACTTTCACCAAAATCCATCGAAAAAATCGAGAAAAAAATGGATTTTTGTGAATAGTAGCTACTTCTTTGACAAGATTATGAAGAAATGGGAACTTACATACCTTCAATATTCATCTGCGAGGAGCAATTTATACACTGTTCCTTAGCTTTTGAGGGGGAAGCAGCAGCAGCAGCAGCAACACAGAGGTCAATGCAAGAATGGTAACTGAGAGCTGAGAGGAGTGGTACTTTGTGCTTATGAGGTTGTTCTTGACCGTTAGAAGTATATGAAGTTATATCTTTTGTCACTTAGGTCCATTTTAGTTTATTTATATTTTAGAGTTTGAAGAATACGATATTAGCTCAGTTAGTTCTAATATTAAACACATTTGATCCTAGACAAGTTTACAATAACACATTTCATGCAATTTCACAATTCGAATTTGGAGAGGAGTGATACTTTGTGCTTACGAGAAGTATATGAAGTTTTATCTTTCGTCACTTAGGTCCATCTTAGTTTATATTTAGGGTTTGAAGAATAGGATATTAGCTCGGTTAATTTCTTATATTAGACACATTTGATCCTAGACAAGTTTATAATAACATATCTCATGTAATCTCACAACTCGAATTTGGAGAGGAGTGATACTTTGTGCTTACGAGGTTGTTGTTGATCGTAAGAAGCATATAAAGTTATATCTTTTGTCACTTATGTCTATCTTATTTATGTTTTAGAGTTTGAAGAATAAGACGTTAGCTTAATTAATTTTTTTTATTAGATACATTTAGTCCTAGACAAGTTTATAATAATATATCTTGTGTAATCATAACTAAAATCTGGGAAGGTCTTACTTCTTTACTTCTGCTTGTGAAGGTAAAGTTATTGTTTATAATAAACCCCAAATCAAGTAAAACATAAAAAAAAAAAAAAATTATGCAAAGCAAATGCAGTATCAAAGAAATCATGACGAAAACAATTAATAATAGTACTAGTTAAACGAATTTGATAATCCAACAATAACATAAGCTATGTTTAATTGAATGTTTATTTTATTTTATTTTTAATTGAAAACCATCTTTTACCCTTTACAAGATAAAATAAGATTACATACATATAAATGATATATGTGTAATTTTATTCCTACGAATGAAAATAAATAAATTACTTTCATTAAAATTTCAACTCAAATAAAATATATAAAAAGACATCTTTCAATTGTCAAAAATTAAAGGAAGAAGAATGTTATTAAAATATATCTTTCAATAATTGTTTTCGTCATAAAATAGAAACTCTGTCTCACTTATTATGTGAGTGGATATATTAAACTTTTATATAATTGTTTCACCGACACCCGTAGGAGCACTAGAATGTTACCTTCATCATTTGAATATGATAACTTTTACGTATTATTTCGTTTCAATTTATTTGATACATTTTTTTTTAATATCCAAAAAAAAGGTATTATTTTTATAGTTATAATTAATTTTGCTTTTTATGAAATGATAATATAGCAATACAAATTTTTATTACTACAAATAATAATTATAGTTGAATCACTACATCGAAAATGATCATTAGCGATAATTAATTTTTAAATGTCGCTAAAATATGTATTTTTAGCGGAACTAACACTCTTTGTATATATCCCTAAAGCCTTTAGCAACGTTGATTCTAATGACACTTAATTAATATCGATAAAGATTTTAACACTCTTTATTAATGTCAATATTTAATGCCGCTAAAAGTTATTTTAATAGCTGTGAATGATAAATACTTTTTCATTCATAATCAAAAATTTTGTATTTAAACTCTAAGTATACAATCACATTTATCAAAAAAACCTGTTAATATGAGATATCCTACATGAATCTTGATTCGGTCATGTGCTTATGTTTGAAAAATTAAAATGTAGGATTTGAAATTTTAACTTAGATCTTAAAGATAGAATTTTGAGCTTTCGAAACTACTAAGTCAATTTTATATTCCTATATCTAGAGGATTTAAAACCTCTCTATATATATGTACACGTCAGAATAAAAAAAAATTAATCTTATATATACGATATTATTAAAAAGATTCACTTAAACATCAGCGAACCCTAAATTTATCCCAAACATATATACAAACAAGCAACTAGCATGGCCTTCCATTGTTGTTTCTTTCTTTTTGTGGACATGAGTGTTTGTTAGGTCATTTCATAGATATTAGCCTTTTTTTGTTGTCCTACCATAACAATGAGGGACTCTAATTATATTTTTACAAGTATCCTTAATTCCTTAATTTTAAGTTTTAGTCGGAAGGTTTTTGCTCAATATTTGATATTCATATTTAAAAATAATTTAATTTAAAGTGAAATCAGAAAGTTTTCGGGAAATAAAAACACTTCGGTAACTAAAATATAAATACGTATACTTTTATCTACGTCCAATATCACACAAAGATGGTAAGCACAATAATAGAAAAATTAAGTATTTTGTGATGATCGTCCATCATATCGTCATGCTACTTAAAATTAGGTGTCACTTGTCAAAAATTTTGTCCATGATAAAAAGGAGGAGAACATTTGTGAGAAGGTACTAGAGAGATTTTTACACGAAAAAATTAAGCATTTTGTGATGACAGTCCGTCATGTCGTAATACGACTTAGAATTTGGTGTCACTTATCATATTTTTTGTCCATAATATAAAGGAGAATAACATTTATGAGAGGATACTAGAAAATTATGGAGGTTTTGTTGAAAGTTTAAGATTTTTATGAAATTTTTAGTAAGTTCGTAAATTTTTTACTCTTGTAGAGAATTCTAAATTGGAGGCTTACTTTTAAATATTGAGGGATTTGTGTAATAATTAATAGTTAAACTAGCCTCGAGTTGACTTGTATAAATGAGATGTTATTCATTTGTAAATCATCAAACAATGCAAAATATATCAATCAAGTTCTTGATAATACATAAGTTTCTTTTAGCAAATTTCATATGACTTCCTAATCTACTATTCCTTTAACGATTTTGAGTTTAGTAATTTAACTGACTGACTTGATCGACATAACAATATTATACACAAATTATACAATAAAATCATGAATAAATAGTTATGCAAGATCTTAATTAAGTAAGTTATCAAGTATCGTATGTACGCTAAGTTTTAAGACTAAAAACACAACAAATTAACTTACAATTTTACTCATGTCAAAAATATTTGCAAAAAGATTAAGATAAAAAAGAAGAAGGAAGTGGCGTTCAAACACAATAATAATGTCATCTAAGATTTTTTTTTATTTTTTTTGCTTAGACACACAATTATCTTCAACTTGAAAAAGTTGGTGGCTAATAGGAAACAATAACAAACATCGATCTAATCGTTACTCAATATACTTTACTTTTAAATTGTAAAGATACTTATTATAATTGAATATAAAGGGTTTATAAATAATTTATTAAGCGCTCGTTGTCTAAGGGGCCGTTTAGGTTGACTTATTTTAAATTTTTTAAGTCAAAATAGCTTTTAAGTAATTTTAAAGTATTCGAATAAAATTAAAAAATGTTTATAAACACGTATTTAAAATCAAAATAACAAAATAAACTAAAAAAATTTAACGTATAACTTTTCGCTTATAAATCATAAATCAAAAGCGAATCCAAATTCAAGATTCGATCACCAATGAAACTACCTTGATTATTTTGTTTTCTACAAACTTTGAAAGATAATTATTAAATTATTAGATGTTTAAAGAGATTTACAAATCTAAGCAATAAAAAGTAAACTAAAAGATTTTGATCCAATTCATTGAACTCAAATAATATATTAGTTTAATAATGTCTGTCTGAAACTATATGTTTACTTTAATCGACGGGAGTGGCTCAAGCATATTAGAAGTTTAAAATAAAAATCAAACGAGACATTAAACTTAAATTATTAGTAACTTTTATATAATTTATTTCTTCTAATTTTTACCTCATAATATAACCATTCTTATTTTAAATTATTTTTTATAAGATATAGTATTCAAAATATTTCAAATTTCTTCTAATAATCTCTTCATTTTTCACGAAATATTTACTTTTTCTACACATAATATTCAATATTTGTTAATAAATAATAACTTATAACCTATTATTATAAAAAAAAAAAAAAACTTTAATTTCAAGGCCTAAGATACGTGTCTTTTTTTTAACATTGTCAAGCCACCCCTATTAATCAATAAATACTTTTGTGTAAAAAATGGAAGGAGGATAACACAAATAGATATAAATAAATTCTTCTAATGTTTGTAAAAATAAATAAATTGTTTTAATACTTTATATTTTATTTGTTAAACTGTATACATCATGACTCATATTTTTCAGAGAATATTATATAGTGCAAAAATAGACATCTGTTCTAAAAACTAGTAATTAGAATAATGATTGTTTTTTTTTTTGTTTCTATATTTCAAGAGGTCAAAATAAACTTGAATCTTGAATCTGGCTGTCCACCAAACATATTTGTTTATTTTCCAATTCTTTGTGCTGGCAAATTGAAAAAAATATTTTATATTATAATGTCTATTTTCTAGATTCCTTTGACATTTTGAAGATACAAATCAATAATATATATATATATATATATAAAATTAATGTAATTTTATAAATAGAGATTAAAAAAATATGTATAATATATATGTATGTAGTAATGCATATCTTATCTTTGTTATTATTAAGGCAAACATGCTATTATTAACTGATATATAGATCATCGAATCAAAGAAAATATTTTAAAAGTATAATTATAAGAAAAATACTATAACAATAAGATACAAAATAAACGAAAAAATATATAATTATACAAATTGAAGAATAAGAGGATATATATGTGACTACTATATATACTACTAATAAGGAAAAAAGGATAGGAAGAGGCTTATTCCATCGATAATATTCAGCTATTTACTTACCTATTATTATAATTTTTGATTTTTAAGTCTTTTTATATAGAATTATTACTCAATAACTTGAAGCTGAATAATATCATAATCCGTAAAACTATGATCCATCTCTTTTCATCCTCATGAAATGAAAAGAATAAAAAGAAAGCATAATTTTCAGGCTAATTAAATGAGAATTGAATAAAACAAATAATTTATAATAAAAAAAAATTCTTTAAGAGGAAAGATATAAAAATGACATAATCTTTTTTATAGGATAATTTTCTTTTATTTAAATTGTTAGTAGGAATATAAAAAAAAAATCTTTTTTTTTTCTTCTTTTTTTTTTTGTTAAATTTTTTTTCTTCAAAATGTCCACATTGTTTGAAAACTTTACATTCAGACAATGACTTTATTGCATTATATTGACTACAAAAAATACTTTCATAGAAATACAATGTGGGATATTTAATAACAAATTATTTGATTAAAATAACATTTCATTATTTATTTCGTGAGATAATGTGGGATATTTAATAACAAAATTTTATTAAATTTTCTTCGTTAAGTGAAAAATTCAAATTAATTAGTTTTAAGACTATAATCTCGAAGAGTCGAACCAAATGATCCTTATGTTTTATTCAACTAATTTAAAAAAAAATAATAAAAAGTCACTTTTATTTATTGTTCTTTTTTGGGACCCTTAAAAAGGACACTTTTTTTTCTTTCATATTAATTTATTTGTTTCCTTTTATGCTTAATAATTACTGGTCTATTTTTTCTTCCTTCTATAATGTTGATAATAATGATATTTTTCACTAATATGTGGGCACATATCAAACAAATTTTGAAAGATTTGGTGACTTTTTCCTATTTTAACATGTTAGACTTATTGAAGACATGTAAAATCATATTTTAATAGGATGGACGTTAAATTAATGAATATAAGATATAGTTAATAATATACATTTTATTTATTGGTCATAATTATTTGTTTATTGGTCATAATTAGATGTGTGTATTCTCACTTTGGATTAAATATTTTGTTTTAGGAGTAAATATTTGATTTATCACGTAAATATATCTTTATAACAATAATAATGTATCTAATGTAATTTCACAAATGAAGTTTGAATATGGTATAATACACAAAATTTGTTGTTACCTTTGTGGATAAAAAAAATAATTCTCGATAAACATTCAGCTCAAATAAAATATTTTCAAAGCAGACATATAATTAATTAAAGTTATTGAGGATGTCAAATATAGTAATTTTATTAGTCATTGATATACTAATCTAAATTAATGTCTATTAAAAAAAGGGAACACTTGCCACTAGTTATTCATAAAGAGATTAACTTAAAGTCAGTTTGACTTAACCAATTAAAAATAGTTGAAATTAATCAAGTTTAAATATTAAAAATTAAATGTTTATAGACAAATAAATACACAATTAAATAAAAATTGAAATTAATAATAAATACCTTCAATTCCATGACAAGCTAAACTTACAAGTTAAATAAAGTGTAAGTGAAAAAAACATCGTTAATTACGTGATTAATAAGCTAAACTGTCACCTAACAACACTTAATTATGTTAACAACAATGTCAAAATCGTTAATCACTCCGCCCCTTTATACCTTGTTTGGTTTGGTTGTTACAAAATTATATTATCCTAAATTATTGTTTTAATAAATACAAGTACAACATTTCAAATATATTATATTGTTTTACTTTATTACATAAAAGATAAATTTACGGGAATGAAAGAAAAATATTGAGCTATCGTAAATTTTTTTAAATCTTAAATAATAAAATATGATTCTTCACTCTAGATAGTAAATAAAGACAAGATGAGAAAAAAGAAGTAAGATAACGTCACAGTAATATCAAATCAATCGTTGCATAAAACATCGATATACAATGATAATTTAATAATACAAATTCCTGTTTATCTACTTCTAGCCATGTGGGGAGGAAAGAAACGTCTGTACTCGGTTACAAAATTTATTTTGTACACGGCGGAGAGTTTCGTTTTTCTCTTAATTAGAATTTTGGGTGCTGCTTTATATGGTTCTAATCAGTGGCGGATCTAGGATTTTAAGGTTGTGGGTGCTCTGAAGTGAAAATGTAAAAAATATGTGTTAACAATGAGATTCGAACCTTGGTAACAACACTAAAAGAGCCTTAAGTACCCATCCAAGAACCATTGGGCCAACTATATCATTTATTCATTGGGTGCTCTATGTTAATTTTATACAAATACCTATCAATTTCTACATAGATATATATATTTCGTAACGAAGTTAATGGGTGCTCGAGCACCCGGCGGACACCATGTGGGTCCGCCCCTGGTTCTAATGAACCAATATTAAATTTTGAAACATCAGTTAATACAATAAAATTTAAATCGTAATAATCAAATCAAATATTGTATTTAAACATAATACATAAACTAACACTCAACTTGACCTCAACGAACACGTAAACACTCTAAATTTAAGTATGCACGTCTAGACATCGACATCTCAAACTCTTCAACTCATTTTTAGTGTATCAATTGATAATAATTTACAAAATGATCTCCGCGCACATTTTTAAAAAGTTGTGTGCCACATAAATATTGCATGTTTACGAGATATAATTAAAATGAATGAAAATATTTAATTGTCAATTAACGTTAAGTTAATATGTCTAGATATTTAAAGTACTTATTTATCAGCTAACGGTAAGTTCGAGTTTTTGATTATATATTATGTATTTAGCGGCCAAAAACAAGCTGTCCATCCCGTTATCACGCGCACATGGCGCATGAGAGCACTCATCAATTATATATATATAGAACAGTATAAATAACACTAAAATTTGCAGAAAATATCTTCAATAAAAATGGAAAATATGAAAAAAAGTAATATTAATTACTGGTAAACTGTGATCTGAGATTTGATAGGTTTCACTAAACCCTAGAAATCATTTCTCAATTTCAGAGTCATTTGTAATTTATTGCTATTGCCATTTTGTATATTTAAGTAAAAAAAAACCAATTTTGAGTGGTTGGATTAAATTGTATATATGTATATGTAGTTTGTATTGTTTCTGGTTTTGGGTTGTTTGTATTTGAGATGAAGAAGAAGCAAATTCTTCATCTTAACTTGCTTTGTATTTTTTAGTATTTAAGAGTTTGTATTGATAGTTTTGGTGAAGTGGGTTGTTGTTATTAGATCGATAAATAAGCAGGAGGGGATTGATTGTAACTCTAGAGATCGTTTGGTTAGTTGGGTATCCTTTTTCTTGTTGAATTTTTTGAAAAATTAGATTGGCATTGCCAGATTTGTTTTGAGCTGATTTTGTTGAAGTGTTTGGAGTTTTGGAGGTGAATTTAGTGCATTTTTTTAGTAGATTGGCATTATGAGATTCGTGTAGTGAGGAGAAGTTTCTGGTGTTTTGAGCTGATTTTGTTGGTTGTTGTTCGAAATTTGGAGGTGAATTTGGTGCATTTGATATTTGATTGGCGTTGCTAGATTTGGTGTAGTAAGAAGTTTTCTGGCTTTCTGAGCTGATTTTGTTGAAGTGTTCAAAATTTGGAGCATTTTCTTATTAGATTGGCATTACTAGCTTCATGTAGTGAAAGGTTTCTGGTGTTTTTTGAGCTGATTTTGTTGAGGTGTTTTTCAAATTTGGAGGTGAATTTGGTGCCTTTCTTTTTTATTAGATTGGCATTGCCAGATTCGTTTAGTGCGGATAAGTTTGTGGTGTTTTTGAGCTGATTTTGTTCAAGTGTTTGAAATTTGGAGGTGAATTTAGTGAAGAGATTCAAATTTGGAACATCTTTTATTAGATTGGCATTACAAGATTCGTGTAGTGAGAAGTTTTCTGGAGTTTCTGAGCTGATTTTGTTGAATTGTTCCAAATTAGAATGTGAAATTTAGTGAAAAGATTCAAACTTTAAGAAATAAAGTGACACTTTTTTGATGTGGATGAGTGGAGGGGGGCAATGAGAGGTGTAGTTTTAGGATTGAGGGGACAACAATGACTACAGGGTCATTGGGTCTTCGTTCTTCAGGAAGTTATGGTTCTTTGCAACAACAACTATTTCAGAATAGTTCATCACCAATCCAAACAACACCCCCTATTCCAAGAAAACCCCCAAAATTATTTAAGGAGAAAGAGGGATTGTTTCTCTGGATCTGCAAATTTGCCCCTCGAAAGAATGTTGGGATGTTGCTGCTCTGTGTTGTTTCTGCTGCAGCTTTTCTTTGGGTCTTGTATGTTGGCAAAGGTTTGGTCTCTACACTTCTGTACATTTGTCACTTTTTTTGAGATGTGTCACATTGTTTGGACTTTTGGCTCCAACTTTTAGTTTAAAGTGGTGTAGTATCCATAATTCCATTCTAGATCAAGTCAAATCTTTATGCTAACCAGAGCTTTAGCTATAGTTTGGTGTTCATGCACTTTCAAATACTAAGATAGAGAATTTGCTTATTAAGTAGTAATACAAAATCAAAAATCTTGTTTTCGTTATTTCTTAGAGTTTATCGGAAACATGAAGGTAAGGGTAAGGTCTGCTTACACACCACCCTCCCTGGGACCCACTTGTGGGATTACTCTGGGTACGTTGTTGTTGTCATTTCTTTGAGTTAATGTCATAAGAGCTTTTGATAGGCTCTTATGTGGTGTTATCTGGTGGTTATAGTGTTTTAGTTTTGGTAAATATTAATTGGTTGCCTTGCATTTGTTTGTATTTCCGACATTTTTATTTAATGAGGAAATTTTCCTGATTTTGGCTAGTTTTCACTGAAGATTCTCAATGAACACCTGTATAATTCAATTTTCTGCTTCTGTTATTAAAGGAATGCTTTTGATTCGGCCGTTCCATATGTTGGTGCTTGTACATTTCCTAGATTTTCATCCCTCAAATCTGCTTTTCTGCCTTCTGCATGACCAAGTTTTCAACTCATTTTCAGGTGAAGTTGCCGCAGAACAAAGTAATAGGATGTTTGCTCCAGAAACTGTACATAAATATATTTTTAGGGGTATTGAGTCTATACAAAAAAACAATGTTGGCCGAAGTGTGTCAATTGTCCAACCTCCTCCTCCTCCTCCTCCCCCTCTTCTTCCTCCTGTATATTTCAAAGGATACACTCTTCCCCCTGGAAATCCATGTGAAGGCTTCAGGTTGCCACCCCCGCCAGCAGATAAGAAGAGGACTGGACCACGGCGTAAGTTTAAAAGTCTCGTAATACCCTGAAATTTTTCTCCTTTGAATAGATTGAAGGTCAGAGATATGAGTACTAAATGCTGAACCTCAGTTTTCTTTTTCTTTTGTTTTTCAGCATGTCCGGTGTGCTACCTTCCTGTTGAACAAGCTATTGCATTAATGCCTGATGCACCATCCTTTTCTCCTGGTATTAGCAATTTGACTTACATCCATGAAGAAAATCAGAGTAAAGCCGATTTTGGAGGTTCAGATTTCGGCGGATATCCTTCGCTGTTTCAGAGGAATGATTCTTATGACATAAGAGAGTCCATGAGGGTGCATTGTGGGTATGATATTATCTCTACTTGCTAAAGATTACTGCAATTTTCACAAGATCCTCTATTTTACCATATTTTATATTTTCCATTCCACATCCAATTGGCAGTTTTGTCAGAGGAGTCAGGCCTGGACATCAGACAGGTTTTGACATTGATGATTCTGACCTTCTTGAGATGGAATCTTGTCAAGGTGTCGTGGTGGCATCTGCAATATTTGGTATTGATCTTTCAGTTCACTCATTGTTACATTTTCATCTTGTATCTCGTCGACTGTAGTTTTAAGTTTTAACAAATATATTCTTGATAAGGGGCTTTTGATTTGATACGGCAACCAAATAATACCAGTGAATATGCAAAGAAAAATGCCTGCTTCTATATGTTCGTGGATGAGCAAACAGAAGCATTTTTGAGAAATTCAAGTGAGCTGAATAGTAGCATGAGAATTGGTTTATGGAGAATTGTTGTTGTTCATAACCTACCTTATGGTGATCCAAGGCGAAATGGGAAGGTAAACGTTCATAATGTTACATTGCCTATTTAATAAGAGTTTGATTTTTGCAAGCATAACTAACAGAGGATGAGTATATATGGATGCTTTTTGTCAAATAGATGGCAAAGTAACAACATTAGGAGTGGATAACTGCTGGAGTTCTTAAACCTTCTACATCTATGCAGTCAAGTATTAAGACGTTTTCTCTGAGTTGCTCAAAATAAATGTATACAATCATATTAAATGTTTATTTTTGAAAGATATTTTGAAGAGAATGGATTCAATTAAAAGGAAGTGGGAGTTCACGATAACCTTGAACTCGTCATGGCAGAGTTATGGTTATTAGAAGAATTCATTGCAAATTTGCAACTACAATCTAGTTAACTGAACTGCTTTTTGCATACAATTTATTTCTATAAACATCTCTGAACATAATTATATGAAGGATGAATTCCTGTAATTCAAGCTTTCTAATAAGTGCATCTCTTCTACGGTTTTACCTCCTTATCCTTTAGCCAATGCTATGTCCATGGGATAGCCGATATCTTTTCCTACTTAGATGTGAAGTTTGAATCCTTATCCAACTTTCTGCTTAAATGGAAACTTTTGCATTCGAGATCTTGAAGTCGGCAGTCTGAAAAGGCTCTTGGGCATTTTTGTTACCTTCCTAAAAAAAAAAGAAAAATCTGAACAGTCTCTTGGTTCAATTCTAGATGGGTCTATATATGGAAATATCTAGAGTTCCATTGTCTACTGTAGTGAGCAAGCACAAAGTTCATTTGTATTCAAGGTTTTCTCAAATTCTTATTTGATGCACATACTATTTATATTCTAGATACAGAAGACATTTTAGCTTTTGCTTTCGCTGTGCCTTTATGATATTGATATCTTTTCTATTTTCTTTCCTAGTTTTCATTACCTTATGGAGAAAGAGACTATATAATGATTTAATAAGTTATTTCAGCAATCTAAATTCAACGTCTCCTCGTTTATCATAGTTTTGATTTACAATTCTGGAAGTGTAAGTTCCTACTTGTCTTTGTATTCTGTATTTTATCACTTCTCGGCACTACTAAAGAAAAGATAATTATTACGGTAGTCTTTTCTTTATCTCTGCATTAGGAATTACCTTCTCTGCTTAATGTGAAGAGCAGCAGGATCACTAATACTCTTCCCCAACCAAATTCGGTGTTTGAGCTCAACTCTTATCCAGGACTCCACAAGTTCTTTTATATCCATTCTTCATCCGATAGGGGATTGTTTCGTCTTGTTTGTATCTGCATGTCAGTCTTCTAGTAGGGAAGCTTTGTGCATTTCTACTTGGATTAGAGTAACAAATCTATCCTGCTTTTCACTGCCTTTCATTTGGAACTTGCTATTGTTTTTGTATATCTGTCCCATTTTTAGCTATTTGGTACAATCAGTATTTTGCGGTGCTTTGTATATGATCATGACACAGTTATCTGTTTTGGATAGCAAATTTACTGTGTGGAAAACAAATCATTCACATGTTTAGCTGAGTGATTGTATAGAAGACTCTTTGACATATGTTTGTTGCCACTGCAGGTCCCAAAGCTTCTACTCCACAGGCTTTTTCCTAATGCTCGTTATTCTCTATGGATTGATGGAAAACTTGAGCTTGTCGTGGATCCATATCAAATACTTGAAAGGTACATCTTATTCCCATTCCACTTGCCCTATATGCAAAACAAAAAAATCATAGTTTGCCTCCATTTCCCCTTCTATGGGTTGGCTTCAGTCTCTTGACTAAAGACACCGGGTTTCTCCTTTAAACTTAAGTGATACTGATACATCTGTGTATATGTCCTTCTAGTAGATATAAGTTATGTTCCTTTTTAGAAAGAAATAAAAACAGAATCATGTTTCCCGCAAGTTTTGTGACGTGTTCCCTAAAGTTGTCTAACCAAAGTTGACATAAGAAGAATATAAAGCATCTTGTGCTGGCCCGGACAGAGTGGTTCTTATTCGAAGTAGCATTTGCATGTTTGTTTTATAAGAGAAAAATGGTTTTGTTAGTGTAGCCTTCACCTGCTTAAGCAACATATCAACAGAAAAAGAAGAATATAGATGCCGGTGGAGTCTACATTATTGGAGATGGTTGTTACTG
>CM040620.1:1609466-1790048 GCA_022817965.1 Solanum lycopersicoides
TCACCTGAAACGGCTGCCACCTGGATTTATGTGTAAAGTGGACATTGCTTTAATAATCAACTTAAGTATCACGTTTGCAACAGCACACAAGCAAGCATGTGAATGGGATGATTAGAATCAACTAATAAAGATAAATCCTTGTAGAGGTGAACCACAGAAGGACCAACCTTCCTTGACGCAAATTCGATTGCAGGTTTTTCGAAGGCCTCAATTCCATCGAGGCGAGTTAAAATAATTTCTTGAAGCTGCTGATAGTTATAGGGACCAAAGCAAAGTCTTTGAATGCCCATACGACTTGAAATCCTCGGAAGCAACTTCTCCGGAAGATCCATAGTATTTGCAATACCTGTTGGTGAGAGAAGTTCCCATTTTATCTTCACATATAATAACTAATACAGAAGGAAGGAAATGCTGATAGCAAATTGTGCACGCACCTATAACAATCAGTTTGGAATGTGGCTTGGTAGGCCAATCAAGAATGTTATATAAAACCTGGATTAAAAAGGAAACGAAGTCATACATACACAATTTGCTGTTTTTGATATTTACTATTGTGGATAAAAGGATGCCTCATTTACCGCTTGATTTCTGGTAACTAGGAGATCCAGTTCATCTATAAGTAGAATACAAGGCCGGTTTTCCTCTTTGCTACGTTCAGCAACATTGGAAAACCGCTCATTCAAGGAATGAAGAGCCTTTTTCCAACCGACCTTGTGCCCATTAAGTGCTTCATAAATAACCTGAAACAGTTGAGAGAAACATTTCAGAGAACAAAGATATTTTCTGCATCACGCGAGAAATTGCATTTCATACTTACACTGTAAATATTCTCGGGTGAAGCCAGTTTTAGGCCATTAATCTCCACAAAACAATAAGGTTTAATGCTCCCTGCATCAACTTCACACCTTAAACTCCTCATTACTGCTAATACACTCATTGTCTGCATCACAGTGCAAATAAGGAACAAATCAGTAATGTCAGACCAGCTTAAACATAGAAACGATATATGACTGCCTCATGCTATCAGTCAAGTGCATTCTCTTAAGTCAATAGATACCTTTCCTGTCCCAGGAACACCATGTATGTAAAGGCATCTACCCAGGCAGTGATCATCGCATATGGCACCTTTTACGAATGTAGTTATCTCTTCCATTTCTCTGCAAAAGAGAGCACTTGTTTGTCAGAAAATACCGAGCAAATTGCATGAAGAATAAAGATTGCACCTTGGGAAAGACGTACTTGGTTCTACAAGGTAGAGACTTGGGTAAAGTTGCCAGCAAGAGGGTTCCTTTTGCTTTCTCAAGTTCAGTAAGCTTATGAGACCTCACATGTTCTGGTATTTTCTTTACACCAATCTTTTGCAGTCCAAAAAACCGACCCTTTCTTGAATTCTGCACTCTTACACAAACTAATTAGCTTTCTGCTTTATGCAACATGAAGAAGTGAACTATGAGTCTGTCAAAGGACAAGGTGCATACCGCAGCCAAAGGATGAGCTGGAGATGGTCTGGTTAATAGATTACTTAGTTTTTCCCGTTCATATTCTACATCGTCTTCCCCATCAGAGTCTTGATCTTCGCAAGAGTTCCAATCACCATCATTCTCAGCTTCATCATCATCCTACCAAATGAGAAGACAGCTTAATAGTTCATCAGATATGAGCAAAAGGTTCCACAAATATCATCAAAAAATATTTTATTAATAACATACCACAGCATTATCTTCAATCTCAGAAATGCGCTTGAAACTATGCCAGTGAATGTCATATTCATATTCACAAAGGAAAACATCATCTCCACCATTTCTTGCCTTCTCAAATTCTTTTGGATACAAAACAAAGCAATGTCTGATGACAGATTCCATCTGCAGATAGAATCGTAGGCCTTTATTAACAGATGTAATTGGTCACTTACTCGTAACATGTCCAATCAATTCAGACCGCCAGATAAGCAGAAAAAATGGAAGCTTTGGCTCATTTCTGTTGGGCTGAGAGTCTTATCCCGCTAAATTCGTTATAACATCCAAACCCCCAAAAGCAAAATCTTACCACTTGCAATCTTTCTCTTTTGAGAACTCTATCAAGAAAATTACCCAATGATAGATCAATACATTTACACCTATCGTTTGATTTTGGGAAGTTATCAATCAATTGAACTGATCAACAGGTGAATGACATTTTCTACCATGACAAAAATTACAACCCTCAAGCAGCAAAATAGGTAGCATATAACTTCCACAGTGAAAAACATTACATTGTAAGACACAATAGAGAATACCACAATATTACCTCAACATCAGCAAAATCATTGGTCCGATAAAGTTCTCTCCTTAAGTTATGTGGCTGTCTTCCTGCATCTGTTTCCTCAGGAATAATATACCAATGTGCCCGGAACCAATATGTACCATCCACTTCTTTCCATATACTATAACATTGATATCACAAATTAATCATACATCACGACCACTGATATGTAAAATCAAAGAAACCACAAAAAGTTCTTATAATTAACATACAAAATAGGAAAGCTCGGATACCTCTCAATACGAGCCGCCCACAGATCACTGTCAAGTAACTTCTCCTTAGCAGTCCTTACCCGTTTCTTCCCCTTGGGTGGTGCAGGCATTTCCATTATTTTCCCTAATTTCTTCGCCTCGCAATACACACAAATCCAATCTCCTTCAGGAACCTCCTTTAAAGGTGGTTTCAAACACTTCAAATGAAACCCTCCTAAGCATTCATCACACTCAATCATAATTACCCTCCCTGCTGGCTTGTAACAAATCCTACATTCCTCCACTTCGGGATCCTCATTGTCCGAACCAGCATCTTCTCTCCTCTTAACATATACATCATCCCCCACACCAAACTCCCCCCATCAAAAATCACTTTTTTATAATACACCCTCTTACAACTCCTCGAAACACTTCTTTTCTCAACACCCACATTTTCTCTCTCTACACATTTCCTTTTCCTCTTCGATTCAGTAAGTCTTGGTGTCAAAACAGGGGTTAAATCAGCAACCTTAGATTTCCTTCTTTTAGCTGAATTGGTACCATTTTTCGGAGTAAAGTTCAGAGATTTACCTCGTCGGGCAGAAGTTGGAGGCGATAGAGTCTCTGGCACCGGCGTTCGAGGGGTGGAGCTAAGGCGAACAGAACGGCGGCAATTGGTGGGGTTTAGGGTTTGTGGGGTTTTAGGGAAAATGGGATCTGAAGGAGATAAACTGGAAATGGGAAGTGGGTTTTGCTGCTTAATGGGTGTTGCGTTAGGGGATTGTTTCGATTTCTTCTTCGGCGTACTTTCACCAAAATCCATCGAAAAATTCGAGAAAAAAAATGGAATTTTGTGAATAGTAGCTACTTCTTTGACAAGATTATGAAGAAATGGGAACTTACATACCTTCAATATTCATCTGCGAGGAGCAATTTATACACTGTTCCTTAGCTTTTGAGGGGGAAGAAGAAGAAGGCAGCAGCAACACAGAGGTCAATGCAAGAATGGTAACTGAGAGATGAGAGGAGTGGTACTTTGTGCTTATGAGGTTGTTCCTGACCGTTAGAAGTATATGAAGTTATATCTTTTGTCACTTAGGTCCATTTTAGTTTATATTTAGAGTTTGAAGAATACGATATTAGCTCAGTTAGTTTCTTATATGAAACACATTTGATCCTAGACAAGTTTACAATAACACATACCATACAATCTCACAATTCGAATTTGGAGAGGAGTGATACTTTGTGCTTACGAGATTGTTGTTCGTTAGAAGTATATGAAGTTTTATCTTTCGTCACTTAGGTCGATCTCAATTTATATTTAGAATTTGAAGAATAGGATATTAGCTAAGTTAGTTTTTTAAATTAGACACATTTAATCCTAGACAAGTTTACAATAACACATCCCATGCAATCTCACAATTTGAATTTGGAGAGGAGTGATACTTTGTGCTTACGAGATTGTTGTTCGTTAGAAGTATATGAAGTTTTATCTTTCGTCACTTAGGTCGATCTCAGTTTATATTTAGAATTTGAAGAATAGGATATTAGCTAAGTTAGTTTCTTAAATTAGACACATTTAATCCTAGACAAGTTTACAATAACACATCCCATGCAATCTCACAATTCGAATTTGGAGAGGAGTGATACTTTGTGCTTACGAGATTGTTGTCCGTTAGAAGTATATGAAGTTTTATCTTTCGTCACTTAGGTCCATCTTAGTTTATATTTAGGGTTTGAAGAATAGGATATTAGCTCGGTTAATTTCTTATATTAGACACATTTGATCCTAGACAAGCTTACAACAACATATCTCATGTAACTCACAACTCGAATTTGGAGAGGAGTGATACTTTGTGCTTACGAGATTGTTGTCCGTTAGAAGTATATGAAGTTTTATCTTTCGTTACTTAGATCCATCTTAGTTTATATTTAGGGTTTGAATAATAGGATATTAGCTCGGTTAATTTCTTATATTAGACACATTTGATCCTAGACAAGTTTACAATAACATATCTCATGTAATCTCACAACTCGAATTTTGAGAGGTGTGATACTTTGTGCTTACGAGGTTGTTGTTGATCGTAAGAAGCATATGAAGTTATATATTTTGTCACTTATGTCTATCTTATTTATGTTTTAGAGTTTGAAGATAAGACGTTAGCTTAATTAGTTCTGCTTGTGAAGGTAAAGTTATTTTTTATAATAAATCCCAGATCAAGGAAAACATAAAAAATAAAATAAAATAAAATAAATCTTGCAAAGCAAATATAGTAACAAAGAAATCATGACGAAAACAAATAATAGTAGTACTATTTAAACGAATGTGATAATCCAACAAGAACATAAGATATGTTTATTTTATTTTTATTTTAATTGAAAACAATCTTTTACCCTTTACGAGATAAAATAAGATTACATACGTATAAATGATATGTATGTAATTTTATTTCTATGAATGAAAATAGATAAATTATTTTTATTAAAAATTCAACTCAAATAAAATATATAAAAAGACATCTTTCAATTGTCAAAAATTAAAGGAAGAAGAATGTTATATAATTGTTTCACCGACACCCGTAGGGGCACTAGAATGTTACCTTCATCATTTGAATTTGCAACTTTCCCGTATTATTTCGTTTCAATTTATTTGATATATTTTTATTTTTAATATCCAATAAAAAAGGTATTGTTTTTATAGTTATAATTAATTTTGCTTTTTATGAAATGATAATATAGTAATACAATTTTTTATTACTACAAATAATAATTATAGTTGAATCATTACATCGAAAATAATCATTAACGGCAATTAATTTTTAAATATCGCTAAAATATGTACTTTTAGCGGTAACTAACACTTTTTGTATATATCCCTAAAGCCTTTAGCAGCGTTGGTTCTAATGACACTTAATTAATGTCGATAAAGATTTTAACATTTTTTATTAATATCAATATTTAATGCCGCTAAAAATTATTTTTCTAGCTGTGAATGATAAATACTTTTTCATTCTTAATCAAAAAAATTGTATTTAAACTCTAAGTATACAATCACAGTTATCAAAAAACCCTGTTAATATGAGATATCCGACATGAATCTTAATTCGGTCATGTGCCTATGTTTGAAAAATTAAAATATTTTTCTAGCTGTGAATGATAAATACTTTTTTCATTCTTAATCAAAAATTTTGTATTTAAACTCTAAGTATGCAATCACATTTATCAAAAAACCCTGTTAATATGAGATATCCGACATGAATCTTAATTCGGTCATGTGCCTATGTTTGAAAAATTAAAATGTAGGATTTGAAATTTTAACTTAGATCCTAAAGATAGAATTTTGAGCTTTCGAAATTACTAAGTCAATTTTATATTCCTATGTCTAGAGGATTTAAAACCTCTCTATATATATATGTACATGTCATAATAAAAAAAAATTAATCTTATATATACGATATTATTAAAAAGATTCACTTAAACATCAGCGAACCCTAAATTTATCCCAAACATATATACAAACAAGCAACTAGCATGGCCTTCCAATGTTGTTTCTTTCTTTTTGTGGACATGAGTGTTTGTTAGGTCATTTCATAGATATTAGCCTTTTTTTGTTGTCCTACCATAACAATGAGGGACTCTAATTATATTTTTACAAGTATCCTTAATTCCTTAATTTTAAGTTTTAGTCGGAAGGTTTTTGCTCAATATCTGATATTCATATTTAAAAATAATTTAATTTAAAGTGAAATCAGAAAGTTTTCGGGAAATAAAAACACTTCGGTAACTAAAATATAAATACGTATACTTTTATCTACGTCCAATATCACACAAAGATGGTAAGCACAATAATAGAAAAATTAAGTATTTTGTGATGATCGTCCATCATATCGTCATGCTACTTAAAATTAGGTGTCACTTGTCAAAAATTTTGTCCATGATAAAAAGGAGGAGAACATTTGTGAGAAGGTACTAGAGAGATTTTTACACGAAAAAATTAAGCATTTTGTGATGACAGTCCGTCATGTCGTAATACGACTTAGAATTTGGTGTCACTTATCATATTTTTTGTCCATAATATAAAGGAGAATAACATTTATGAGAGGATACTAGAAAATTATGGAGGTTTTGTTGAAAGTTTAAGATTTTTATGAAATTTTTAGTAAGTTCGTAAATTTTTTATTCTTGTAGAGAATTCTAAATTGGAGGCTTACTTCTAAATATTGAGGGATTTGTGTAATAATTAATATTTACACTAGCCTCGAATTGACTTGTATAAATGAGATGTTATTCATTTGTAAATCATCAAACAATGCAAAATATATCAATCAAGTTCTTGATAATACATAAGTTTCTTTTAGCAAATTTCATATGACTTCCTTATCTACTATTCCTTTAACGATCTTGAGTCTAGTAATCTAACTGGCTGACTTGATCGACATAATAATATTATACACAAATTATACAATAAGATCATGAATAAATAGTTATGCAAGATCTTCATTAAGTAAGTTATCAAGTATCGCATGTACGCTAAGTTTTAAAACTAAAAACGCAACAAATTAACTTACAATTTTATTCATGTAAAAAAAAATTGCAAAAAGATTTAAGTAAAAAGAAGTAGAAGAATGGAGTGGCGTTCAAACACAATAATAATGTCATCTAAGAAAAAGAAAACATTTTTGCTTAGACACACAATTAGCTTCAACTTGAAAAAGTTGGTGGCTAGTAGGAAAAAATAACAAACATATCGATCGAATCGTTACTCAATATACTTTACTTTTAAATTGTAAAGATACTTTTTATAATTGAATATAAAGCGTTTATAGATAATTTATTAAGCGTTCATTGTCTAAGTGTCCGTTTGATTTGACTTATTTTAGGTGCTTTTTAAGTCAAAATAGCTTTTAAGCAATTTTAAAGTATTCGAATAAATTTAAAAAATATTTATGAACACATATTTTAAAATCAAAATAACAAAAATAAACCAAAAAATTCTAACTTATGACTTTTAGCTTATAAATCATAAGCCAAAAGTCAATCCAAATTCAAAGTATCATCACCAATGAAACTACCTTAATTATTTTGTTTTCTACAAACTTTGAAAGATAATTATTAAATTATTAGATGTTTAAAGAGATTTACACATCTAAGCAACAAAAAGTAAACTAAAAGATTTTGATCCAATTCATTGAACTCAAATAATATATTAGTTTAATAATGTCTGTCTGAAACTATATGTTTACTTTAATCAACTAACTGTTCAAGCATATTAGAGGTTTAAATAAAAATTAAATGGGACCTTAAATTTAAATATAATTATTAATAATTTTTATATAATTTATTTCTTCTAATTTTCACCTCATAATATAATCATTCTTATTTTAAATTATTTTTCATAAGATATAGTATTCAAAATATGTCAAATTTCTTCTAATAATCCCTTCATTTTTTACGAAATGTTTACTTTTTCTACAAATAATATTCAATATTTGTTAATAAATAATAACTTATAACCTATTATTATAAAAAAATGAAGAAATTAGGTCTTAGGCCTAACTCACACCCCAAAAGCTAGCTCAAAGGGTGGAGGATTGTCTAAGCCTTATAAGGAGTCCACCCATCTCATTAACCACCGATGTGGGACTTTTGTCATTCTTTAACACCCCACCTCACGCCCAGTGCTTAGCATCTGGTGCGTGGGCAATTTTGATTTCGGGGGTCCCAACATCGGGTGAGACGGGCCCTGCTCTGATACCATGTAGAAATTAGGTCTTAGGCCTAACTCACACCCCAAAAGCTAGCTCTAAGGGTGGAGGATTGCCCAAGCCTTATAAGGAGTCCACCCATCTCATTAACCACCGATGTGAGACTTTTGTCATTCTTTAACACCCCACCTCACGCCCAGTGCTTAGCCCTTTAATTTGGAGGCCTAAAATACATATCTTTTTTTTAACACTGTCAAGCCACACCTATTAATCAATAAATACTTTTGTGTAAAAAATGGAAGGAGGATAACACAAATAGATATAAATAAATTCTTCTAATGTTTGTAAAAATAAATAAATTGTTTTAATACTTTATATTTTATTTGTTAAACTGTATACATCATGACTCATATTTTTCAGAGAATATTATAGTGCAAAAATAGACATCTGTCCTAAAAACTAGTAATTAGAATAATGATTTTTTTTTTTTTTGTTTCTATATTTCAAGAGGTCAAAATAAACTTGAATCTTGAATCTGGCTGTCCACCAAACATATTTGTTTATTTTCCAATTCTTTGTGCTGGCAAAATGAAAAATTATTTTATATTATAATGTCTATTTTCTAGATTCCTTTTGACATTTTGAAGATACAAATCTATTAATAATAATATATCTAATGTATCTTATAAATGGAGATTAAAAAAATATGTATAATATATGTATGTAGTAATGCATATCTTATCTTTATTATTGTTAAGGCAAACATGTTATACATGGATCATTGAGTCAAAGAAAATATTTTCAAAGTATAATGGTAAGAAAAATATTATAATAATAAGATATAAAATAAACGAAATAAAATATACAATACTATAAGTTGATATATATGTGACTACTATATAATACTACTAATAAGGAAAAAAAGATCGGAGGAGGCTAGCCCCCGAGATTATTCCATCGATAATATTTAACTATTTACTTATCTATTATTCTAATTCTTGACTTTCGAATTTTTTTATATAGAATTATTACTCAATAACTTGAAGCTAAATAATATCATAATCCGTAAAACTATGATTCATCTCTTTTTATCCTCATGAAATGAAAAGAATAAAAAGAAAGCATAATTTTCAGGCTAATTAAATGAGAATTGAATAAAACAAATGATTTATTAAAAATTCTTTAAGAGGAAAGATATAAAAATGACATAATCTTTTTTATAGGATAATTTTCTTTTATTTAAATTGTTAGTCGGAATATAAATTTTATTTTCCTTTTTTTTTTCTTCTTTTTTTTTTTTTGTTAAATTTTTTTTTCTTCAAAATGTCCACATTGTTTGAAAACTTTACATTCAGACAATGACTTTATTGCATTATATTGACTAAAAAAAAATACTTTCATAGAAATGGAAAGATCTCCAAATGGCCAAATACAATGACAAAAATCATTTGACTAAAATAACATTTCTATCATTTATTTTGTGAGATAATATGAGATATTTAATAATAAAATTTTATTAAATTTTCTTCGTTAAGTGAAAAATATACCAACAAAATAATTAGTTTTAAGACTATAATCTCGAAGACTTGAACCAAATGATCCTTATGTTTTATTTCAACTAATCTTTTTAAAAAATAAGTCACTTTTATTTAATATTCATTTTTGGGACCCTTAAAAAGGGCACTTTTTTTTCTTCATATTAATTTATTTGTTTCCTTTTAAGCTTAATAATTATTGGTCCATTTTCTCTTCCTTCTTTAATTTCCTTCTATAATGTTGATAATAATGATATTTTTCATTAATATGTGGGCACATATCAAACAAATTTGAAAGATTTGGTGACTTTTTCCTATTTTAGGCCTTGCTAATTTATGGTCACATTTGTTAATATGTTAGACTTATTGAAGACATGTAAAATTATATTTTCAAAAATTAACGAACAACGTTAACGAGCAAGAAAAAGAATGTGCTAAGGCATAACGACTTTCGCGTAGTTATTAAACTCTTGCTTGAATGTCAAATTAATGAATATAAGATATAGTTAATTATACACATTTTATTTATTGGTCATAATTAGATGTGTCTATTCTCACTTTGGATTAAATATTTTGTTTGAGGAGTAAATATTTGATTTATCAGGCAAATATATCTTTACAACAATAATAATCTATTTAATGTAGTTTTACAAATGAAATTCAAAGATGATAGGATATGTACAAAACTTGTTGCTACCTTAATGGGATAAAAAAATCATTTTCGATAAATACTCAGCTTAAATAAAATATTATTCGAAGCGGACATATCTTAATTAATTTAAAGTTATTGAGGATGTCAAATATAGTAATTTTATTATTTTACGTTTTTACCTGTCATTAATATTTCTAATCTAAATTTGCGTCTTATAATGTCTATTAAAAAAGGAAACACTTGCCACTTGTTATTCATAAAGAGATTAACTTAGAGTCCGTTTGACTTAACTGATTAAAAATAGTTGAAATTGATCAAAGTTTAAACGTTAAAAATTATAAGTTTATAAATAAATAAATACACTGTTGAATAGAAATTGAAATTAATAATACATACCTTTAACTCCATGACAAGCTAAACTTACAAGTTAAATAAAGTGTAAGTGAAAAAACATCGTTAATTACGTGATTAATAAGCTAAACTGTCACCTAACAACGCTTAATTATGTTAACAACAATGTCAAAATCGTTAATCACTCCGCCCTTTATACCTTGTTTGGTTTGGTTGTTACAAAATTATATTATCCTAAATTATTGTTTTAATAAATACAAGTACAACATTTCAATATATTATATTGTTTTACTTTATTACATAAAAGATAAATCTACCGGAATGAAAGTAAAATATTGAGCTGTCGTCAATTTTTTTAAATCTTAAATAATAAAATATGATTCTTCACTATAGATAGTAAATAAAGACAAGATGAGAAAAAAGAAGTAAGATAACGTCACAGTAATATCAAATCAATCGTTGCATAAAACATCGATATACAATGATAATTTAATAATACAAATTCCTGTTTATCTACTTCTAGCCATGTGGGTGAAGTGAAAATGTAAAAAATATGTGTTAACAATGAGATTCGAATCTTGGTAACAGCACTAAAAGAGCCTTAAGTACCCATCCAAGAACCATTGGGCCAACTATATCATTTATTCATTGGGTGCTCTATGTTAATTTTATACAAATACCTATCAATTTCTACATAGATATATATATTTCGTAACGAAGTTAATGGGTGCTCGAGCACCCGGCGGACACCATGTGGGTCCGCCCCTGGTTCTAATGAACCAATATTAAATTTTGAAACATCAGTTAATACAATAAAATTTAAATCGTAATAATCAAATCAAATATTGTATTTAAACATAATACATAAACTAACACTCAACTTGACCTCAACGAACACGTAAACACTCTAAATTTAAGTATGCACGTCTAGACATCGACATCTCAAACTCTTCAACTCATTTTTAGTGTATCAATTGATAATAATTTACAAAATGATCTCCGCGCACATTTTTAAAAAGTTGTGTGCCACATAAATATTGCATGTTTACGAGATATAATTAAAATGAATGAAAATATTTAATTGTCAATTAACGTTAAGTTAATATGTCTAGATATTTAAAGTACTTATTTATCAGCTAACGGTAAGTTCGAGTTTTTGATTATATATTATGTATTTAGCGGCCAAAAACAAGCTGTCCATCCCGTTATCACGCGCACATGGCGCATGAGAGCACTCATCAATTATATATATATAGAACAGTATAAATAACACTAAAATTTGCAGAAAATATCTTCAATAAAAATGGAAAATATGAAAAAAAGTAATATTAATTACTGGTAAACTGTGATCTGAGATTTGATAGGTTTCACTAAACCCTAGAAATCATTTCTCAATTTCAGAGTCATTTGTAATTTATTGCTATTGCCATTTTGTATATTTAAGTAAAAAAAAACCAATTTTGAGTGGTTGGATTAAATTGTATATATGTATATGTAGTTTGTATTGTTTCTGGTTTTGGGTTGTTTGTATTTGAGATGAAGAAGAAGCAAATTCTTCATCTTAACTTGCTTTGTATTTTTTAGTATTTAAGAGTTTGTATTGATAGTTTTGGTGAAGTGGGTTGTTGTTATTAGATCGATAAATAAGCAGGAGGGGATTGATTGTAACTCTAGAGATCGTTTGGTTAGTTGGGTATCCTTTTTCTTGTTGAATTTTTTGAAAAATTAGATTGGCATTGCCAGATTTGTTTTGAGCTGATTTTGTTGAAGTGTTTGGAGTTTTGGAGGTGAATTTAGTGCATTTTTTAAAAATAGATTGGCATTATGAGATTCGTGTAGTGAGGAGAAGTTTCTGGTGTTTTGAGCTGATTTTGTTGGTTGTTCGAAATTTGGAGGTGAATTTGGTGCATTTGATATTTGATTGGCGTTGCTAGATTTGGTGTAGTAAGAAGTTTTCTGGATTTCTGAGCTGATTTTGTTGAAGTGTTCAAAATTTGGAGCATTTTCTTATTAGATTGGCATTACTAGCTTCATGTAGTGAAAGGTTTCTGGTGTTTTTTGAGCTGATTTTGTTGAGGTGTTTTTCAAATTTGGAGGTGAATTTGGTGCCTTTCTTTTTTATTAGATTGGCATTGCCAGATTCGTTTAGTGCGGATAAGTTTGTGGTGTTTTTGAGCTGATTTTGTTCAAGTGTTTGAAATTTGGAGGTGAATTTAGTGAAGAGATTCAAATTTGGAACATCTTTTATTAGATTGGCATTACAAGATTCGTGTAGTGAGAAGTTTTCTGGAGTTTCTGAGCTGATTTTGTTGAATTGTTCCAAATTAGAATGTGAAATTTAGTGAAAAGATTCAAACTTTAAGAAATAAAGTGACACTTTTTTGATGTGGATGAGTGGAGGGGGGCAATGAGAGGTGTAGTTTTAGGATTGAGGGGACAACAATGACTACAGGGTCATTGGGTCTTCGTTCTTCAGGAAGTTATGGTTCTTTGCAACAACAACTATTTCAGAATAGTTCATCACCAATCCAAACAACACCCCCTATTCCAAGAAAAACCCCAAAATTATTTAAGGAGAAAGAGGGATTGTTTCTCTGGATCTGCAAATTTGCCCCTCGAAAGAATGTTGGGATGTTGCTGCTCTGTGTTGTTTCTGCTGCAGCTTTTCTGTGGGTCTTGTATGTTGGCAAAGGTTTGGTCTCTACACTTCTGTACATTTGTCACTTTTTTTGAGATGTGTCACATTGTTTGGACTTTTGGCTCCAACTTTTAGTTTAAAGTGGTGTAGTATTAATAATTCCATTCTAGATCAAGTCAAATCTTTATGCTAACCAGAGCTTTAGCTATAGTTTGGTGTTCATGCACTTTCAAATACTAAGATAGAGAATTTGCTTATTAAGTAGTAATACAAAATCAAAAATCTTGTTTTCGTTATTTCTTAGAGTTTATCGGAAACATGAAGGTAAGGGTAAGGTCTGCTTACACACCACCCTCCCTGGGACCCACTTGTGGGATTACTCTGGGTACGTTGTTGTCATTTCTTTGAGTTAATGTCATAAGAGCTTTTGATAGGCTCTTATGTGGTGTTATCTGGTGGTTATAGTGTTTTAGTTTTGGTAAATATTAATTGGTTGCCTTGCATTTGTTTGTATTTCCGACATTTTTATTTAATGAGGAAATTTTCCTGATTTTGGCTAGTTTTCACTGAAGATTCTCAATGAACACCTGTATAATTCAATTTTCTGCTTCTGTTATTAAAGGAATGCTTTTGATTCGGCCGTTCCATATGTTGGTGCTTGTACATTTCCTAGATTTTCATCCCTCAAATCTGCTTTTCTGCCTTCTGCATGACCAAGTTTTCAACTCATTTTCAGGTGAAGTTGCCGCAGAACAAAGTAATAGGATGTTTGCTCCAGAAACTGTACATAAATATATTTTTAGAGGTATTGAGTCTATACAAAAAAACAATGTTGGCCGAAGTGTGTCAATTGTCCAACCTCCTCCTCCTCCTCCTCCTCCCCCTCTTCTTCCTCCTGTATATTTCAAAGGATACACTCTTCCCCCTGGAAATCCATGTGAAGGCTTCAGGTTGCCACCCCCGCCAGCAGATAAGAAGAGGACTGGACCACGGCGTAAGTTTAAAAGTCTCGTAATACCCTGAAATTTTTCTCCTTTGAATAGATTGAAGGTCAGAGATATGAGTACTAAATGCTGAACCTCAGTTTTCTTTTTCTTTTGTTTTTCAGCATGTCCGGTGTGCTACCTTCCTGTTGAACAAGCTATTGCATTAATGCCTGATGCACCATCCTTTTCTCCTGGTATTAGCAATTTGACTTACATCCATGAAGAAAATCAGAGTAAAGCCGATTTTGGAGGTTCAGATTTCGGCGGATATCCTTCGCTGTTTCAGAGGAATGATTCTTATGACATAAGAGAGTCCATGAGGGTGCATTGTGGGTATGATATTATCTCTACTTGCTAAAGATTACTGCAATTTTCACAAGATCCTCTATTTTACCATATTTTATATTTTCCATTCCACATCCAATTGGCAGTTTTGTCAGAGGAGTCAGGCCTGGACATCAGACAGGTTTTGACATTGATGATTCTGACCTTCTTGAGATGGAATCTTGTCAAGGTGTCGTGGTGGCATCTGCAATATTTGGTATTGATCTTTCAGTTCACTCATTGTTACATTTTCATCTTGTATCTCGTCGACTGTAGTTTTAAGTTTTAACAAATATATTCTTGATAAGGGGCTTTTGATTTGATACGGCAACCAAAGAATACCAGTGAATATGCAAAGAAAAATGCCTGCTTCTATATGTTCGTGGATGAGCAAACAGAAGCATTTTTGAGAAATTCAAGTGAGCTGAATAGTAGCATGAGAATTGGTTTATGGAGAATTGTTGTTGTTCATAACCTACCTTATGGTGATCCAAGGCGAAATGGGAAGGTAAACGTTCATAATGTTACATTGCCTATTTAATAAGAGTTTGATTTTTGCAAGCATAACTAACAGAGGATGAGTATATATGGATGCTTTTTGTCAAATAGATGGCAAAGTAACAACATTAGGAGTGGATAACTGCTGGAGTTCTTAAACCTTCTACATCTATGCAGTCAAGTATTAAGATGTTTTCTCTGAGTTGCTCAAAATAAATGTATACAATCATATTAAATGTTTATTTTTGAAAGATATTTTGAAGAGAATGGATTCAATTAAAAGGAAGTGGGAGTTCACGATAACCTTGAACTCGTCATGGCAGAGTTATGGTTATTAGAAGAATTCATTGCAAATTTGCAACTACAATCTAGTTAACTGAACTGCTTTTTGCATACAATTTATTTCTATAAACATCTCTGAACATAATTATATGAAGGATGAATTCCTGTAATTCAAGCTTTCTAATAAGTGCATCTCTTCTACGGTTTTACCTCCTTATCCTTTAGCCAATGCTATGTCCATGGGATAGCCGATATCTTTTCCTACTTAGATGTGAAGTTTGAATCCTTATCCAACTTTCTGCTTAAATGGAAACTTTTGCATTCGAGATCTTGAAGTCGGCAGTCTGAAAAGGCTCTTGGGCATTTTTGTTACCTTCCTAAAAAAAAAAAAAATCTGAACAGTCTCTTGGTTCAATTCTAGATGGGTCTATATATGGAAATATCTAGAGTTCCATTGTCTACTGTAGTGAGCAAGCACAAAGTTCATTTGTCTTCAAAGTTTTCTCAAATTCTTATTTGATGCACATACTATTTATATTCTAGATACAGAAGACATTTTAGCTTTTGCTTTCGCTGTGCCTTTATGATATTGATATCTTTTCTATTTTCTTTCCTAGTTTTCATTACCTTATGGAGAAAGAGACTATATAATGATTTAATAAGTTATTTCAGCAATCTAAATTCAACGTCTCCTCGTTTATCATAGTTTTGATTTACAATTCTGGAAGTGTAAGTTCCTACTTGTCTTTGTATTCTGTATTTTATCACTTCTCGGCACTACTAAAGAAAAGATAATTATTACGGTAGTCTTTTCTTTATCTCTGCATTAGGAATTACCTTCTCTGCTTAATGTGAAGAGCAGCAGGATCACTAATACTCTTCCCCAACCAAATTCGGTGTTTGAGCTCAACTCTTATCCAGGACTCCACAAGTTCTTTTATATCCATTCTTCATCCGATAGGGGATTGTTTCGTCTTGTTTGTATCTGCATGTCAGTCTTCTAGTAGGGAAGCTTTGTGCATTTCTACTTGGATTAGAGTAACAAATCTATCCTGCTTTTCACTGCCTTTCATTTGGAACTTGCTATTGTTTTTGTATATCTGTCCCATTTTTAGCTATTTGGTACAATCAGTATTTTGCGGTGCTTTGTATATGATCATGACACAGTTATCTGTTTTGGATAGCAAATTTACTGTGTGGAAAACAAATCATTCACATGTTTAGCTGAGTGATTGTATAGAAGACTCTTTGACATATGTTTGTTGCCACTGCAGGTCCCAAAGCTTCTACTCCACAGGCTTTTTCCTAATGCTCGTTATTCTCTATGGATTGATGGAAAACTTGAGCTTGTCGTGGATCCATATCAAATACTTGAAAGGTACATCTTATTCCCATTCCACTTGCCCTATATGCAAAACAAAAAAAATCATAGTTTGCCTCCATTTCCCCTTCTATGGGTTGGCTTCAGTCTCTTGACTAAAGACACCGGGTTTCTCCTTTAAACTTAAGTGATACTGATACATCTGTGTATATGTCCTTCTAGTAGATATAAGTTATGTTCCTTTTTAGAAAGAAATAAAAACAGAATCATGTTTCCCGCAAGTTTTGGGACGTGTTCCCTAAAGTTGTCTAACCAAAGTTGACATAAGAAGAATATAAAGCATCTTGTGCTGGCCCGGACAGAGTGGTTCTTATTCGAAGTAGCATTTGCATGTTTGTTTTATAAGAGAAAAATGGTTTTGTTAGTGTAGCCTTCACCTGCTTAAGCAACATGTCAACAGAAAAAGAAGAATATAGATGCCGGTGGAGTCTACATTATTGGAGATGGTTGTTACTGCCCCATGTTTGGGCACTCTTACAATTGTTAGTCTGACCCTTTGTACCAAATATTTGGGGTCTCCAAGAAGAACTTTTCAATCTACAACACCTTACAAATATGAGTAACTCGTGCATGAACATAGCTCATTGTTGTATGACAGTGTGTAATGCCCAGAGTGTGATAGGGCCGGGTTTGACCTATTTATCAGTGGTAACTGTTGTAAGGGAATTCCTTCAGCTTAATGGTCATAAAAGTTCAGAAATGTTGCATGTTGGCTTGTTGATAGCGATTTGCTTTTACTGTTCTTCACAAGTTGATTTGCTGAAGTATTTCAATGTCAGGTTCTTGTGGAGAAAAAATGCAAGCTTTGCTATATCAAGGCACTACAAGCGTTTTGATGTTTTTGTAGAAGCAGAAGCTAATAAGGCAGCTGCGAAGTTTGATAATGCTTCCATCGACTTCCAGGTTGAATTCTATAAGAAGGAAGGACTAACTCCGTATTCCCGGGCTAAACTTCCTATTACAAGTGGTAAGTGTGTGATTATCTTTTTTCTCATCTTTGTTACGTTCTTATTATTCCTCCCACTCACCAGCTTAATGTAGCCACCGATTTCAGTTTGATAACCATGTTGACATACTATTTATATGCAGATGTTCCTGAGGGATGTGTAATAATAAGGGAGCACATTCCGATCTCCAATCTCTTTACTTGTCTTTGGTTTAATGAAGTGGACCGTTTTACTCCAAGGGACCAAATAAGCTTTGCCATTGTTAGAGATAAGATCATGTCAAAGACAAATTGGACTGTGAATATGTTCTTAGACTGCGAACGGCGTAACTTTGTGATTCAGGTGATCTTCATATCATTACCTTCTGGATTTTCAGTTTTAAAGTAAAACAGAGAACAGCCTTCATGCACTTGGTCACTTGAAGATTCGCGCAAAAAGTTCATTTTATGCTAATGCTTGCGCCTGATATGATTCAAGTAGTAGAACACGCTATACATAATTGCTATCACCGTTCCACATAGTTGAATTAGATGAACTAATAGTAAAAGCTACTTGTCAAGATGAGCTTTTTTGATGTACTTCCTGCATGCTGTATACCAAACTATGTAAATGCTTATTTCTGTCATTTTCGTTTGCTATCTGCAGGGGTATCACAGAGACATTCTTGGTCGCCTGACTCCACCTCGTGCAAGTATAATCGTTCATCCTCCACCTCCTGTAATTCTTGAAACCCGGCATACCTTGCCATTTGTTCCAACATCAACTGTCATAACCACTCCAATCAAAAAGATTCCCACGAAGCGTGGGAGAGAGAGGAAATCCAAGCGTCATAGAAAAGTCATTGCTGGAAATAAAGATCCTAATTTCAATTGAAAATTTTGATGTGAGCACAACTTTTATTTTTTTTCCTTCCCTGTTTTCAGTATATCGAATCGCGGGGTTAGGAACTGTGAAAGATGAATGTTATAGCTGTTGTTTCCAAAAAAAGAAAAGGTCAGTATTCAAGTTCTTCATAAGATTCTTTAGAAAGTGTCCATTTTGTTTAATTTTTTGTTGTATATATTGGAGTCTTAGTATGTATTGTCATAGCAATTTTACACTGCAAATTGCCTTCTCTAATCACTAGCTTCATGTACTGTTTCTTCTCATAGAAATGTTGATTCTGAAGCAAAGATGAAATTCAATTTCCTTTATACTGATGTCTGTTGTGATGTTATAAGTAATGTCTGTTGTGTTATAAGTAATTTTCGAGAGTAGCAATTCGTGTTTGACAAATCAATTTGAGATGCTACTGGCCGAGGGTGTCTACCAGAAACAGCCTCTCTATCTGTCAAGGTAGAGATAAGATCTGCATATACTCGACTCTTTTCAGACTTCAGTTGTAAGACTATACTGGTTATATTGTTGTCAAATTTATGCACATATATTATAGATGGATTATACCTATGTTCTATTATATATTAGCCAACTATTTTTAGTTTAAACTACTGAGTGGATAATATTATTAAAAAAGACAAATACTTTTGGCTTTTCACAAATTTGACCAAATAAAATATGGTTTGGGTTCATTGAACAATAAGACAACATGCTAAGATTCTAGTGTTGATTTGTCATATCAAGACTATTATGAGCTTTCACATGGGTATATGGCCTATGTTGTTGATTGATCATTGAACATATATATATTTCTTTTAATTTGAAGCACCAAATTTGCAAATTTTATTTGTAACTTTTTATAAATTTGAACATATATATACACATATAATTTCTATATCTCTAATTATCTAGTCAAAGATAAATATTATTTCTCCATCACTTCCATATAAAAAAAATATCCAGCCTACAGTGTCACATTAGCTCTAAAGAAAAAGTTGAATGAAAGATAGAGAAAAGACCACAAAAAGTGAAAATGAGAAAGAAACATGCCACATCCAAAAATATATACTACTCCCTAGTGTCGGTTGTTTGATTCGATACGATTTTCTTTCTTAAAACTTGTAATTTAAAATGAAATGATAGAAATTTGTGTAGCTATTAATCATTTCATTAAGGATAAAATAAATGTTTTAAAATAAATTTGTTACTTAATATAGAAATATATTATTCTTTTTGAGACTAACTATATAAGGAAAGTAACTCATATAAATTGGGAAAGAGAATAACACTTTCTAAGAGGATGCAATATATTTTTTCTATCCTTATTTATATGATATATTTTTCTTTTAAGGCGGAACAATATTTTAACAGTGAGTTCATCTGAACTATGGAAAATATAAACTTAAATATAAAAGTTAAAACAAAATACTAACAAAATATGAACTTATAACTTAAAAATATAACGTCCTCGAGATGATTCAGTTGGTTTGAAGGGTGGTTATCCGCACAGATGATCCGAAATCAATCTCCCCTCAATGTCTTCTGAGTCGAGTCTGTCGCATATGGCTTGCATAGTGCGATTTACATCCCCCGTGTGATTTGTAGGCTATTACACAATGGGGGTTTACCTAGTGCACACAAAGTGCTCATCCAAAGGATAGAAATTGTGGCAGAAGTTGTAGCGATTGCGGGTTATCCTAGGGTTCCAAAAAACTTTAAAATATAATTGAAATATAAAGAAGTAAATATGCGAAAGAACTAAATAACATTCAACATATAATATTTAAGAGTTGATTTATTTAAGTTCCATCTAACATTAAACTAATTTATATTTTAAAATGATGAGTTAAAATCTAGTATTTATTATAATTATACTTATTTTATACATGTCAAAAATATTGAACACCAAAAAACCCGATGTCATAATGGTAAATCTACCTCTCTACATATATATACACACATAAAAAAAACAATTACCCATCCACATAATACAATATAATATTTCAACAAAAAAGTGTCAATCAAACAACCATTAATAAATAAAAAATGACTTAACAATTAATATTCACTTAAATATCGTCACATAATTAAATAAGACATATAAGGGAGTAGTATAACAACAAAATCACTCTGTCACTTTTATATTTGTTATAATAATGTTCAAGAAAAATTGTTATCCTCATTCGATCACTACAATAAAAATAATTTTTAGCAATAATAAATATTGACATTAATAAAGAACGCTAAAGTATTTACAAACATTAGTTAAGTGCCATTATAATTAATGTCGCTAAAAGTTTCAGGGATATATACAAAGAGTGTTAATTGCTGCTAAAAATATATATTTAGCAACAATTAAGAATTAGTTACCGCTAATTATTATTTTTGATCTAGTGGATACAAATCTAATATTTTTAGCCGCCAAATTATATATACTTTTCAAACATATGGTTCTTGAATATCTAGCTAATGTTAATTTTAAAATATTGATCAAATATAGTTTTGAAAATTAATCAAAATTAACTTTCAATAAGTCAAAATTATTGCCATGATAAATTGAAAAAAAAATTAGTAAAAAATGTAAGAAATTTAAACAACTTAAAACTCCATCACATCTGGATGTATTTAATAAATTTTAAAAGTGTTTGTAAATTATTTAGTAACTCGTCTATATAATTATATATATGTAGGAATTGTTAGTAGAATGGATATAAGAGTTAATTTTGTATGCGGATGAATAACATTTCTTTATATTTAATTAATTAGAAATTTTGAACTCGATCCCTATAAATGAGAGCAAAGTCTAATATTAACTGAATTAATATAACATGTGTAGTTCGATAAGAAAAGTTAAAGATTGATTCTCCTTTGCCAACGCCTTTTAATTGAATTAGTTACACAAAACTTATTTTTGTTGCTTGGATCATAACTTTATAAGGGGTGATAAATTCTTGTCAAACATTTTGATTGGAGAATTTTCAAATGTCAAACTTAACAACATAAGAGAAATCTTCATTTTGGAAGTCCAAGTTTTCATTATGAACAAATTAGAAATGATTTCTTTCGTTCAAATTTATGTGACGCATTTTAGTTAGGTACAAATTTTAAAATAGAAGTTTTTTCTTTTATAATTTATGATATTTTAAGATAAAATTAGAAGTTATGTTAAATTTTTTACCAACCAGATAATTATATAATCTAAAATAACCAGTACTAAAAGTTTCTATTGAATTCACAACGAAAAAAGCCTATTTGACTCAATTAAATTCGAATCGACTAGATGAATTTAACTTAAACTATATTACAAACTCAATTGACTCAAACTCTATTGCAAGTTTAACTCAATATGACACCTCTCAAATCACAATCTTGATTGAACTCGACTCTTATCCAGACCTAATTATAACTTGGCATACTTCTTGATAATCACATCAGCATCTTTGACATTTTTTGGTAGAGGCATGTTTGTTTTGATAGTAACTCTTGATGAAGAAATCAAAATTCTTTCCCCTAAAATTAAAGAATCATTTTTCCACAAATTCACTTCCCAAACATGTATTAATTTTCCAACATTGAGTGGTTTAGCCTCAGCATATACAATTTCACCAAGATTTGCACTTCTTAGGTGGTGGATGCTGAGGTGGACTCCAGCCACCCTTCCAAATCTGGACGCCACGTGGGCGCCCATGCTAGCCAGAGACTCGGCTACTAGAGCCGAGACTCCACCATGCAACACATTAAAAGGGTTGCAACATTTTTTGACCACCAAAAAATAACCGAAGATTTTTTGAGGAGAAATTTCCGAAATTTCAAAACCAATAGCATCAAGTGGTGCATCTAAAATCTCTTTCATTGGAATTGATTTTGTTAATTGCTCCATTTTTTTTTCTCTTTTTTTTTTTTTTTTTTTTCTTTCCTTTGATTTTCTCTTGAATTCTTGGAAATAAAGTTGGGGAATTGGAACCAAAAAATGAATTTATATAGATTTTTTTTTATTGGTTTGGATTTGTTTTTTACTTTTAAAAAAAAAGGATAAGGAGATTTGTCTTAGTCAACTTACGTTTATATCTTTTTATTTATTATGTTTTTGTCTGAAGAAATGGATAAAGATGGAATAAAAGGATAAAAATACATATTATTTTCTTTTACTAGTCAACTTTAGCAAATTAAAAAAATTATAATCTTAAGTTATCCTTTTCATTATTAAGTAACCATTGTCCAAACTAATGTGAATATTTCATGGAATAGAAATTCCACCTTTAAGTTATATTATTATCATTATCCTCTATTAGTTTTATAAATTTTCAAAATTTCTCATTTTCACACATTAGATTAATGTATCAGCGCATCAAATTAATATATCTCGCGCATCAAATTAATGTATCTCGCGCATCAGATTAGTTTATCATGTACAAAATGTATCTTACTTAATGATTGATGTATCTCGCGCATTAGATTAATGTATCAACGCTTATATTATTGTATCAGTTTGAGGGATTTCTGTAATTATAAACTTATAAGGAACAAATGATAATTTTGCCTTAAAAGTATGTGATTTCTGTCATTTGCCCTAAATCACGCATTTTTCGACTTTAAACATCCACTAATCCCAAAACTTTAAAAAACTTTTTTACCATTAAAACCTTACAGAATTAATACTCATTAAATTAATAATCTCTTTAAGATAATATATTTTTCTCAGTTTTCGAAGTAAGCTAATAGAGAAAATCACCAATTTCGATAAGATAATAATATAATATATTTTTAGAAGACTTTTGTATAAATATATGGTCCTGTTAATATTACAAACTAATACTAATTCTTTTGAAGTACAAATATATCTAAGATAATTTAGTAAAATATAATTATATTCGAGTTTTTTTTTTGTTAATTAATATTTAAACTTTTAGGAATTTGATGAAATAAACATTTACTTGCAAAAATAGCCATTAAAATTAGTGTTTTTCCTTTATGTTTAAAGCCATCTTCTCATGAAGAAAACACAAATGTGGCTACAAATGAAAGACAACAGTTGCTTATGGAAGAAAATCTGAATTTGAGAAAAAAAGGCTAGAATTGCAAATGCAAATTGGTCATTTCAAAAATTTAGAAACAAAATTGTTGAATTGCCTTTCTAATTAAGTATGTAGGCAATCAACAAAAATAAAGTTAAAAGAAGACTTTTTTAGATGTCAAAATTTTGTTTAGCTAATAATTATCGACAGTATAAAGAAATTTTATATATCATTAATTTTTTTGTTAATTTATTGAAATGAGTAAATTGCTTTATATTTAGATAATTAATTTTACTTTTATATTCATAAAATCTAAGATTAATTTAATTGATATTACATGCGTTGTTCGGTAAGGAAGGTTAATATTGATTTCCCTTATCAACATCTCTTAATCGAATTAGTTGCACCAAACTTATCTCACGTATAACAATGTTTACATTTTATATCCGATTTGCGAGTTGTTTGATAGAGAGAATTTATATCTCATATGAAATAAAATATATTTATTTTTGTTGCTTGGATCACAACTTTATAAGGGGTGATAAATTCTTGTTAACATTTTGATTAGAGAATTTTCTAATGTTAAACTTAGCCACATAAGAAAAATCTACATTTTGGAAGTCCAAGTTTTCATCATCATGAACAAATTAGAAATAATTTCTTCAGTCTTAATTTACGTGATATCACGATTTTAGTTAGGTACAAATTTTAAAATAAAAGTTTTTCCTTTTATAATTTATGATCTTTAAGATAAAATGAGAAGTTACATTAAATTTTATGCCGACCAGATAATTACATAATTTGAAATAATCAAACAAATACTAAAAATTTCTATTAAATTCACAACGAGCAAAGCCTACTTGACTCAACTCACTTGATTGAATTCGACTCGACTACATGGATTCAAACTCAAACTTTATTACAAACTCAATTGACTCAAACTTTATTGCAAGCGTAATTGAATTTGATTCCACTCGATCAAATTAACATAAATTCTATAACAAGCTCGATTGAACTTAAGTCGATATCCAGACCTAATTATAACTTGGCATGCTTCTTGATATTCATAGCAGCTTCTTTGACATTTTTTGGTAGAGGCATGTTTGTCTTGATAGTAACTCTTGATGAAGAAATCAAAATTCTTTTCCCTAAAATTAAAGAATCATTTTTCCACAAATTCACTTCCCAAACATGAATTGATTTTCCAACATGGAGAGGTTTAGCCTCAACATATACAATTTCACCAAGATTTGCACTTTTTAGGTGGTGGATGGTGACGTGGACTCCAGCCACCCTATCAAATCCGGACGCTACGTAGGCACCTATGCTAGCCAGAGACTCGGCTATTAGAGCCGAGACTCCACCATGCAACACCTCAAAAGGATTGCAATATTTTTCGGTTACTAGAAAATAATCGATGATTTTTTAGGAGAGATCTCTGAAATTTCAAAATTAATAATATCAAGTGGTGCATCTAAAAGATCTTTGATTGGAGTTGATTTTGCTGATGGCTCCATTTTTTTCCCTTTAGTTTTCTCTTGGATTCTTGGAAATAATGTTTGGGGTTGGAACCAATTATATAGAAATTTATTTGTGGATTTGGATATATTTTCTACCTTTACAAAAAAAAAAATATATATATATATAAATATTTTTTTTTAAAACTAGATTGATGATGACATGATGTAATTATTATTTTTTGCTTTGTGGTTGGAACATTTTTTTTTTGTTTGTAAAATAATAATGTCTGAGTATATTTTATTATGTTTTTTTCTTAATCAACTTTAGCAAATTAAATAAAATAATCTCAGTTTATCCTTTTTATTAGGAATAATGCACAAGTACCCACTCAACCTATGCCCGAAATCTCAGAGACACACTTATACTATACTAAAGTCCTATTACCCCTGAACTTATTTTATTAATAATTTTCTATCCCTTTTCGTCCTACGTGGCACTATCTTGTGGGCCCAACGTTGATTGACTTTTTTTTCAAGCTAGTGCCACGTAGGCCGAAAAGGGATAGAAAATTACTTATTAAATAAGTTCAGGGGGTAATAGGACCTTAGTATAGTATAAGTGTGTCTCGGGAATTTCGGGCATAGGTCCAAACTAATTGAAATATTAATAATCGATAGATATAATAGATAACATGTGAATATTTCTATATTATTTCGTTAATCTCGAGAGATGGAGAAAATTAGATTAGCAGAAAACTAATTAAGATTTAAGAATGTAATGTGTCATTTTTATCTGCACTATAATTATTATTTTAAAAAAAAAATCAAAAATCAAAACAAAATGGAGGTCGATCGATTTAAATTGTTAAATTATCATTAATAAAGATAATTTTATTAAATAAATACTTAATTAATATTTTTATCGAAAAAATGTAAAATAAAAATGAATATATACTATGGTGATTATGATAATGTAAAATTGTATTACATATTTTGCTTGGTTGTTAGTCACTTTTAGGTGATACATTTAAAGTTTCTAAAAATAGAATATCAACTTCTACAATTAGAGCATATGTATAGCCACACGTTTATTTCTTTTCCTGATTTATCAATTCATCATAATTTAATTTTAAAAGTTATTAAATTGCTAGTGGCAAAAGTTGCTTATATTATAATAAAAATAAAAATTGAACTCTAATTTCTTTTGTCGGTGTAACTAAACTCTGATAATATATATATAATTTATTATTTTCTTGTGAAGGTTACGATCTCTTCGATAGATCTGTGACTCAAGTAAACTAGGTAAATAACAATTATAGGTATATTGTAATTCTATTTTTAATCAAGAGTCGATATTCATGTTAAAATAATTCAAAGTATAAAAAAATAAACACAAATTTTTTTTGATAAGGCAATATTTGTTATATACTTTATATACAATTAAGAGACGATGTATATATACTAAAAAATAACCTTAAACATACAAGTCTCTAAATTTTTATAGAAGCAAATTCGAAATTAATTGCACTCATTATCTCATGTTTCATCTCAAAATATATCAATTATTTGTAGTTATTTTTAATCGATCCGATCATATGAATTGCTTTTTTCGTGATAAATATAGTTCAAAATTTCTTTTTTTTTTTGGTTTCTAAATATTTGATACCCACTTTAAAATCCAATTAATTGGAATATCCCACCGCAATTCTTGGTGTTGGTATCATTTAAGGATATCCATCATTTAATGTATTAGAAAGTTAAGCTTTAACAATAAATCATGCAAATTGTTAATAATTCTATTAAGTACAAATATATTTAAGATAATTTAGTGAAATATGATACTACGACGTTTCTTTTTTGATAAAAAATTGAATCTAGTTGAAGCTCATCTTTAACTTTTCTTATTGCATTCGAGAATTTCGGTGTTGTCTTTTCGAACTGCACCATAAAATTAGAGTTTTAGATGCTACAAGTGTTTCTTTATGCGTAGTTGGTTTCGAAAGTATCGTATCAAATTCAATTTCACCATCAACATTGGCTTTTCCAATGGTATCCACAATTTCTTCTTAACTATAAACCTCTGAACATGTAACATTGTTCTAGATATGATAAGTGTTTTTCTAATTGCATTATAAATTTATTTTTATGTGAATTTAATAAATATGATCCATAAACTAGTAAGATGCAATAATTTTGATGTAATCAAAATTAATCTTTATCGAGTCTCAAAACACTCTTTAAATTAATAATAATTAAATTTATCAATTAAATAATACATCTACAAAATAATAATATTTCACGATCCCATCTATAATAATTTAGTGAGATTTTACTATATAATATATGAAGTTCACGTAAAACAATTTAAAATATCTTCTCTTTTTTTTGTTTCACAAATTGCATATATACCAACATCCCTTATTTTTGTACTATATCAAACATGTCACTTCTTAATAATAATACACACCTTGATAATGAGTTTGGTCAAATATTTATTTCCAGTTGATACCACATGTGTACAAGCCAACTCCAACATCAAGATGTGTGAAATTTGCAAGTTTCATCCGTAACTATTTATTGTTCTCTTTATTTATCTATACAATCAGTGGCCGAGCAACATATAATTTTCGACACCCCTTCGTCAGAAAAATTACACGATATAGTTAGAATAAAAATATTTTCTATGACACTCTTGAATTTCTTTATATTTTGACACCTCTTAGTCGAAGTTCTGACTCCATCATTGTATACAACTACTTTCTTTGTATTAAAAGATAAACCTCGACAAAGTTGCTTAAAATTTGTTTCCATTTGATAATAGACATGTATAAATCAACTCAACGTCAAAATATGTTTACAAAGAAAAAGATGAATTGAAACATAAAACTCAAAGAACATGTGATAATTTAGATAGGTAAATAGAGATTTTTCCTTGAAAGGAGGCAATTTAATAATTAACTCTTTTTTTTTTGTCAATAAACATTCTTGACAAAAAGAACCAAGTAAAACTGAATTTTTTTATAAAAATGAATAATACTTCTACATTGACTATCTACTTCATTTAAATACAGGATTGCTATAAGAATGTTACGAACAAATAATTAAGTTTGGTTTTAATTCAGCTATGATGAGATAAATTATGATAAGACTATTTTTTATTGATGATTTGGTTTGTTGTATTCAAAATAATAAATTTTAAGAATAATTTATTTGTTTACAAAAATACCTTACAATGTAATGTATAGAAGGGTTAAAGAGACATTTTTGTCATTTAGTTATTTTATCCGGGAATAAGTTATCCCGCAACTACGATTCTTTCATGGATTGGGGCATTAATTCACAAGCTAAAATGTCACAGGAGGAAAAGGCAACAAAGTTCAGCTCATAAGAAGAGCAACATGCTGCTACACGAGATACCTTTAAATGTGTCATTCCAACTTGTTCAGGAAGGGCTAAAAATTTTCAGCCAGTATACATTTCAAACCGATACTGACATAGCATAACATTTCGTGTCGATTCTCAGTAGAAAAAGCAATAAAGTTCAAGGGTGTAAACAGCAAGTCAAAACTTTTAGCTAAAATGTCTCGATATCACACAACGTGCCCATCAAAACACTAAAGGTGGGAGCTCAGCAAAGTCGAGAATGCCAACAAACTACATCAACAAATTCATGAAAGCGGAACCAGTGAATACCTGATCGAGCAGAAAGTTCTTGCAGTAGGATGATCTGAAATATAATGAAGAATACTGTAGAGATCTTGAGAAAACAGGGTCTTGATTACTCCCACATTGTTGGTCTATACATCTTCTGGTGAAGTATACATTTAATCTCATTCACCGACTAAAAATAACGGTATTCCCCTGAGGATAAATCAAATTTGACTTCATGTTAGGTGTCAGGTCTTAAAAAAAAAAGAAAGGAAAATACACATGCCAGCAAATGTGCAGTTTATCCTCACAATGGTAAAACAGTTCATTTTGTTATGCACATGCAGGATTCACGGAGTACCAAATTACTCACCAGCCTCCATGTCTTGAGAAATAATCATTATCAAGAGATATAGCAAGTGCAACAGCTACTGCTCTTTCTGATAGGCTTAATGGGCGTGCTACATCCAACTCTTCAATCTACATTGAAAAAGAAACCAAAACAATTGTGAATCATCCGCCACTGGTCGCAATACATGTCATCTTGCATTTCTAGCTCATCTCAAAATGTTCTCAACACACTTTCACATGTAACAACCAATAAACTATTCAAGATAAGTTCAATAAACAAGTTTGAGTCTTCTCACGCCAGTCTCACCATCACATCATCAAAATAGGGGAGTTTTTTTTTAATAAATCTTTATTTTTCTTTTTGCTTTTTGGTTGGGACAGGAGGTGAGGGATCACTTATGAATAATTGGAAAAATAAATGAAGGTTTAAGATGTTAGAACAGGTGCTCCCACATATGAAAGATTGGGAAAAAAAAAAAGTGAAAGCTTTAAGATTCAGTAGAGTTGCTTTACCCCTGTAACAGGACAAATACTAGAATCAGCATTCCCAAACCGAATCACATACTGGCCGGCATCAGTGAATATCTGTCACACAAACAACACAACATTAGTTCTTTGCGATAAAAATGCTGAAAACTGAGGAATTATTTCAACAGAACCAAAAAAGAATATCATAGAAATGTGTTCCCGGCCACCATGAGCTTGCATATCATTTCAAATTTATAGACGCCCATTTTTAAAAATATTTTGTCAGTAATCCACTGAAAGTGATGAATTGTAATATGATAATGCAGCAAAAGAGAAGCATAATATTTATAATTGGCATGCCACAATGTGAGAGAAATAAGACATAAGAAACAGCAAGAAATGCAGAACTTTGACCGTAAAGTATCTCCGACCAAAGAAGACAAATATAATTTATCTTAGAAAGTAGACACAATACTTCATGACAAAGTGATAAAGCATTTTTGCATTTTACCTGTTACCGTGAACCATTCTGCTTCATGTATCCTGAGATAATTAGCAGACTCAACCTGAGGAAAAAAAAAAAGGAAGAAGGAAAATCACCTCAAAACCAAAACCTCTCCAATCACGATCTATCTGAGCCAGCACCTTCCCATCGATGTCCTTCAAAGTAAATGTCCAATTCCAAAAGCCAGGATTTTCAACAACAGCAAACTGCTTATTCCTACAACATGTGATAAACATGTTCTAAGTCATAAAATAAGCTAAAGTCCATTTAACAACATTATTTATCAGATACAACGGATCAAAGTGGGTGCATTCAAGAGTCAGAAGTGTTTCCAGCAAGTCATTTAGATACTAAACTTTGAAATATTTAGACGCTATAGCGACCACAAGTCATTACATTTCTGCAGAGAGTATCGAAGGCTTCAGTGTTTGTGGCTCACTTTTAAACCAAGGTGTGTTTGGTAAATGTTTTCCAATTTTCCTATGTTTGGTTGGTCAAAATGTTTAAAAAACATATTCTTAGGAAAAGAAACTCCTTAAAAATGAGGAAATTGACTTCCTTAATGGAAGTAGGAAAAACAAGTTGCATAAGTGACATTCCAAGTTTTTTGTCGACCATCTCTCCATTTAATAGAAAATCCAGGAGGTGTGGTAAATTTGAAGAACTTGATATTATCAAACCACCCATACTCGCTAAACATAAGTTTTCCTCTTTCACACTATAGATAGTGAGATTAAAATATGTTAAGTTTAGGAACACAATTAACATCAGTATACATGTTAAAAACCTTAACCTATTCAATGAACCATGAAAGTTATTCAACCAATCCACAATTCCTTAAGTAAATCCATGTTGCTGACTCCACCTAATTGGATCTTCAAACCATACAACCCCTCGAAACAAGAGATTTGAGGGATAGAGAGATAATTTGTGACTGACATGAATACGTGGAAATATTGCAAAAAGGAGATTACCCCAAGTACAGATCATAAATTCTCCTCCAGAGATGCCATCTTCTGTGGACAACACCAACCTCCTGGAAACATTTACGACGAGAGCTTAAAACTACTGGAACATATGACCTAAAAATTGACAATTCACGGGAATGGCTTGCATAAATGCATACTTCTCCATTTATCTCTGCATAAATTGAGCTGTTGATCCACCAAAAGGGCCTCCGAACCTTATTTGATCAGTACAGATAGATAATTATGAATTCTGGGTATACATATATTCTGAAATTAGAGCTAATTGAGTACCTCAATGGACAATACAAAACACTGTTTTAAATTTCTTACCCTAAAGAGCTCATTGCCAAGGCCGTCAGTTACGTAAGCCACAAATGGGCGCCTTGTACGAAGAAACTACAACAAAGAACAACACATTTAGGTGAAAAGATAATAAAAATTATAAAAGTTCCGGTGCACTCTAATAAAAGAAAAAAAGCATCAGCTTGCTGCCAGTGTACGGTATTAGTTAGCAGACAATAAATGCAACAAGATGCAGCTTCACTTGTGAAACCTGATGCAAATGCAAGGTTCTCTGAAGCTCTCTTTCATCTATGATGCTTTCTCTTCTTTCCTTTTTTTTGGGGGGGATAAGTAATAAGAAACTTTTTACAAATGAAAGCTGCACTGAGCCTGTGCTGCAAAAGATAATTACAGAGAGTGCAATTCTCCTTATCAGATCAATCATTGAATCTACAATCTACATCATGTAGAATGGTAGGTTGCACCAGAAAGCTTAAAGACAAATGCAACTAGTTTAATTCAAGAATTCTGTGAGAATATTCAAACAGGAGCGAAGAAAATGAACTGGAAAAATATCACATTGTGGCTCTTTATTGGATGTTTTAGCTAATGATCATATTCCTTCTCCACACAACGGATATTTTAATTTGGTGAAGATACCTTTCTCTATGATTATGTATGGGGGGAGTGCATTATACTGGCCAATAACATGAGAAATACCTACAGTGTAAAAGAACCCTCGTGTCATATCTATCCTAATACGTCACCACCATTCAATATCAATTTTTCGTATTCAAAACTCCTATTAGTCCACTCTCCCATGCAGAGTTTCTGTCACCTCCTATTTTGCAGCCTTCAGCACTTACTCCGGCGTTAATCATATTCTCTACAACATATATGACAATGACATTGGTAACACTTCCCAACAAAAGAGGGTGGATATGCATCTGTGGATCAGTCAATCACTCTACCAGCATGAAAGAAGACCAACTACATAAATGAGAACATGTTTTATTGATCTCAGTATAACATATAAATATGCCGCCACTTTCCCGTATCGAATTTTCATCTTCAACAAGATGCAACTTGCATTTTCATATACCCAGACATGATTTCTACAGGCAGAATCACAATCACTACTCTAGTGTTGCAGCCCTCACTCTCCAGTTTACTGATGCCAACTACATAAATTTCTATATAGACTATTTGCTTTTTATACTTGTCAACACAACCAACACTTAATGCATGCTCTTCTCCTCTTACCAAGGGATAGCTGGATTTGGTTCATAAAGCTACACATGCACCCAATGCAAATTCAATCAGCTAGACATAAATTACATTTAAATCACTGAACCATGCTAATCATCTAAAACAATCACTCGGCCTCTACAATCTTTGACCATTCAGGGGAAATTAAATTGATGACACCAACTCTTTGTCCTCCAAATTCATGCAGTCGCGAGTCACCCTACGGGTTTTTACTCCCAATAAACTTCTACTTAGCCAATCCAATCCAGCTTAGACTTCTCAATCTCATATAAACAAATCAAGACATGTATATGATGTTAAAAAAGTGCATAGTTGATTAAAGATGCATTGCATGCATATAATCAACTAGAAAATTACAATAAAGATGATGATTGACCATGTCAGTGATGTAAAGTTATGTGAAAACCATGTGCATGATATATGTTCATAAATATACGTAATTAGTCTCTCCTCTGAATTACTCTATAGTACTGCCGGATCATTAAGCTAAAAACATTCTTTCATAGCCTCATCGAGAACCCAAACAATAATAGAAATACAAACTACTTTTTGAGCAAAAGGTTAAATGTGACAAACAAATCAAAAGTAGACAGCAAAACGAAGAACCAGAAGTACCTGTCTTGCAAGGAGATTACTTTGTTCACGAATGAAACCTACAGGCTAGAAAGACAATATACAAGTAAGAACTAATTTATCAATGAGGGAAATTTTGTTAGATCAAATTGTCTATGCAAGCAGTAAACTGCAGTGAGAGAACTAGAAGGCATTAGAGGTTACACACCGATTGTGGGAAGCAGACATCCATGACTGCATATCTGTTTTCCTGTAAATTATACAGAAAATCAATCACAAAACTCTGTAGTCAAAGTATATCAAAGAAAAAGTAGATTAAAAAGAACATGTTTAGAGTCATCCAACCCCAATATCTCAACACCACAATAAAACTCTAGAAGAGTTCTTCTGTCCCAATTTGTGTGGCTCTGTTCGACTGTCCATGAAGTTTGAGAAACAAAAGATAGACTTTTGAAACTTATAGTCTAAAACAAGTCTTAGACATTTGTGTGACTATACATCATCTCATAATAGTAAAACAGGGATTTAAAACTTATATTGATTCAAAATATGGAAAGATGACATTCTTTTTGGGTTAAATTATAAACTATGCCACATAAATTGGGACAGAGGGAGTATAATTAAATTTTAGGGTTTACTACTGAAGTAGATATTTTGGTTCTCTTTCTCTCTTCGGGGTCGTTTGGTAGAGTGCATTAGCAAAAATAATGCATGCATTAGCTTTATGTATTAGTTGTCATTGTTTGGTACACTTTTTCATGCTACGTTATGATTAATGCAAGCATTAGTTATACACTTTATTGTGTATTAAAGATACCATTGTTTTCTAGGTATTAGTAATGCAAAGGGATTTATGCATGCATTAAAATAGTTAAAGACTCAATTACCCCTCAAAAGCACTTTTACATCTTTTGTGGTGGATATTTTTGTAAATAAATGTTTTTATACAATGTGTGCTATTTTTAATCCATCAAACCAAACAATGCATAAAAAATAATTATGCATAACTAATACAAACATTACTTATGCAAGCATTACTATACAATCTATTAGGCATTATTTTTTTACACTCTACCAAACAACCCCTTCAAGTATTTTGGGTACTCAACAGTGAAGATTGTTGAGGAGTTCAGAGGAACTCAACAAAAAGAATGAGCCCGGAGAGAACAGAGTAGGTTTAGTAGGAAGAGAAATGGGCTTGAAGAAAAAATACTGCTCTGGTAGTTTGAGTTGTGAGAGAAACCCAGAGTGAGCAAATACACAAGATAAAATATACAGTTGGGCCAAAAATATAGAGAATATAGAGAACATGATTGCATCAGACTTCTGAATAAGGGAGTTCACTAAACTTGAGCTCCAATTATATATGAACGAATGTAAGCTGTAGAGGTGGGTGTTCGGTTCTTTCGAACTTCGATTTTCAGTTATTCATAAGGGTGTACCAAATACCAAACCATTTTTTCTTTCAAATTCGGTTCGGTTCGGTTCGGTTTGATTTTTTCTAATTTTGGTTCTTCAGTTTTTTCTAATTGATCATTCCATATGCCCAGATTAGTTGATGGAAGTGTAACTTTGGTTCCGCAAAGCCTCTAGTGCTCATTCAACAGCCACATATGACAGCATGAAGAACTTGAGCAGCCAACCAAATGACTTTAAAAGATTAGTAATCTAGAACCCTTTGACCAAGCAAATAGATACAAAATAATAATTGCAATACCAATAATGTTGTTCATAAGAATAAATTAGTAAAGCCACAAACTTACTTGCTCAAAACCAAGCATAAGATTAGCCCACTCTATATCTCTTGTTATCAGCAAGTTAGATCTTGCAAGAAGAGGTGCAACCATGGCCTGAAGGAAGAAAGATGTTGGAATGTCGGTGCTTTTTATACATTTCAACTCTAAACAGAAACGAAGGCAACAATTATACATTTTCTGATTGACAACAATAGCAATATACATGTACATGTTTAAGCAGGAAAGGTAACAAACTACAATGAAATTTTCAGCCTAACATAAAGAGTTCATAAACTAAAAAGTGACATTCCAGCCACGTCTGTAAAGGAAAATATAGAGTGACTCTGTATCCTACCCTAGACAAAGCAACTTAAAATATGCCCAGGGTTGTTGATGGACGTGTGACTTTGGGTCAGCAAAGCCTCTGGCGCTCCCCTTAACAGCCAGGGATGCTAGTATTTGAGATGAAGAACTTAAGCAATAACCAAACTGACTTTAAAATGATTAGTAATTCAGAACCCTTTGACAAAGCGAACAGATACATAGTTCCTTAAGCACGAAAATAACATTTTAAAGATATAATCAATGAGCTGAAAATATGAGGATTTCGAGATTCTTTCCCTCTAAAGGGAGCAAGGTGACTAGAGCACTGAGTAGAGTCAAAGATCTCCCTAAAGTTAATGCAAAACCAGTTGCAGAGCAAACACTTTTTATCTTGCATGAGCAATATTAGACACATTACTCTTTAGAGCCATCAATTAGGAAGTAAACAACCTAGTCAGATCCTGAGCACACCTATTCAAATTAAAAGAAGCAACAAAGACAGAGACGATTGGCCATTTTGCAGATACAAGACCAATTAAAGCTATAACTTGGGAATCCAGTTCCATGTTTGGGGGCATATATGTTGAACATAAAATTCTACATTTCTTTTGCTATGAATGCTAGAAGGGTTTGACAACTCTACCTCCTCAACTGATGTTGGCTCCAAAATACCTGTCACAGATTGGCTTGTAGGTGGTTGCTTGAGAACTGGATTGACTTTCTTGTGAGGTGTCTCTTCTGGAATGGAGGCACCTGAGAACATTTTTTTGAACCCAACTTGGAAAAATGTGTCAAAACCTGTTGTTCCTCTCTGGTCTACAGTATTTCTCAATTTTCTTTTTTGTTTTTTTCCAAATCTTTGTTTCTTTTTGTCAGCAAGCCAAAGCTGCACAAAAAAATCCCTGTTCAAATCAGGACCATCTCCCGACCTCTTCCCATATTGTCGAGATGCAACAATTCCACCTGGTCCTGCCCCTTGGGCAATGCCAGTAACAAATCCAGGCAGCTTAGCCCTCCCTAGCATATTTCCTTCAAAGGTCAATTCTCTACAAAGATTTCCAGTTTGATTAAGCGAAGACGATAGGTATCTTCTTTGTAACAGTGATTGGACAGAAGAACTGTTTTTAACATCAAAAATCACATTCCAATGCTCATTTGTCCCCAAACTTTCTGATGATCTGCACTTGTATTGTCTAGCTAAACAACGAAAACTCTTTCTCCAGCTCATCTATCGATAAAATAATCTTAATCAAATACATTATCAATCTATATTGAATTCGCATTCTTAAGTAGTAAACAACATAGCAAAATTCAATTACTCATAACTCGGAATCAGGGACGGAGCTAACTCATCAGTCCAAACCTTATATTCGTATTAAGAAATTACTAATTTAAAACCCAGTAACTCTAAAGGACTAAATCCCGAACAATTAAAACTTCAAATTCTGGTTTCGCCTCTATAGCATATTCATGAAATTGAAACTTAAATTCAAACTTTAAAGCTTTAACAAGTCATTAGCAAAACAAACAGATACAAAAGAATGAATTCCAAAAATATCGAAACACAAGGTTTTTCAATCAATCACACTATCAAAAACGCACAAATTCATAAAAACTTCGATTGAGTTATTCTCACCTTAGCATAACGGAGACGAATATCAAAAATGTTGACCTACGAAAAAATTTGCTGGAACTTCAATGGCGGAATTTGTTATTCGAAGTTAGCAGAAAGAAGAAATGGAGAATGAAAAAGAGTATTGACTATCAAACCGTCGGGTCGGGTTTTGTGCCCGATTGTGTTTAGCGGGAGAAGTGCAAAGATGGCCAATTTTAGTCATTTACACTTCTATCCCTGTTTTTATTGGTATTCAATTTTTGTTTCTCGAGGCAAATACACAGTACATTTTAATTTATTTATTTTACTTTCCTTTCTAATTAATTTAAAAAGGTACTGTAATTGTTTGTGTATTTGAAATTTTGCCCATAATATTTGTTGGTATTCAATTTTTTGTCTACTCAAGCAAAATAGTCATTTTTTTTTAATTTGTTTACTTTCCCTTTTAATCTAGTAAAAAAAAAAAATTAATAACTTGTAATTTATAACTTTTTATATGACATGTTCAATATCATAAAATCGGAAAAGGCTCAAAAATATCTTTAAACTATCCGAAATAGCTCATATTTACCCTTAAACTATATTTCGGCTCAAAACTATCCTTTCCGTCATATTATTGGGTCAAAAGTGTCCTTCTTATTAACTGAAACTGTTAAATGTCATGTGGATGTCACGTGACTGTCGCATAAGCGCCACAATTTCATTCATTTCCACATAGATTAATATTTCTAATCACAATGCACACTGAAAACTGACTTATTTTTTTTCCCCATTACTGAGTTAACTGATTCTATTTAGTACTCTGTGATATGAATGAATTCAGATAAGTTTTAATTTATCTAGGGAAATTGATGAAATCGTTTCTAAGAGAAATGGAGAAATGAGGGAAAAATTAGGGATTAGGAATATTAGTCTATGTGAAATTGAATGAAATTGTAGCGCTTACGTGGCATGTTGTCATGTGGCATCCACATGGCATTTAACAACTTCAGTTAACAGGAAGGGAGTTTTTGACCCAATACTATGACGCGAAGGGTAGATTTGAGCCGTAATATAGTTTAAGAGAAAATATGAGTTATTTCGGATAGTTTAGAGGTATTTTTGAGCCTTTTCCGTCATAAGATTAAATTTTTTTTAATATATTTCACGTATCTATAATTTAAAATCACAAAATTTAAAAGTCCTTTTTTAATTTCTTATATTTGTGTCATGTCAAACAAATTTCCAACTACAACTTTCTAAGCTCTTTAATTCTTGATTTCATAGTGATAAAGTTCGAACACACTGTGTTCCAAACCAAGATAATTTCTTTATTTCGAAATTTAAGAAGGAAAATAAATAAATTTATGTAGTTATAATTACATATCATCTCACTTAGTATGTGAATATTTGAAAACGATGAACGAGTCTTGGTGCATGTTTTATTGCATATTTGTAATTTGAGGAAGTCAGAGTGCACGGCTTTTTTCTAACAGATAGAAAGTTATTTTTGATAGACTTCGGCTCAAATAGATAGCTAAACAAACAACGTTTCAAAAAATCAAAAACACAAAGGTTTTTATAAATTACCATCAAAAATTTCTTTTGTTCAATCATGTAAAATTCATAACATATAATCTACTAATATATGGGATGGATACAAAGTGATGTTATTATTGGGTTGATAAATTTTCCGTCTCAGGTTTAAGCCTTGCGATAGCAATACTCCGAAAAACTTTCAAAATCCCTTTGAATGATACAGCTCCAACCAAATTTTGATCTTCATCAATGACCCAAACAGAACTAGCACGATGTGCAAGTGCTTGAATTAGCACAGCTACCAATGAACTCCCGGGATAACAGGTGATCGCTTCTGACCTTCTTGACGAAGAGAATCGTCCTGATCCATTTCTACTCGATCCAGATTCATCGTCAGAAGAACAACTGCAAGCTGAAGATGATGAAGACGACGCTGAAAACTCTTCCTCCATTATAAGTTTGGTCATCACGTTAAGTTTTTTCTCTTGCAATCTCATTTTCACCAATCCAACTAAGTCCTCTGGAGGACCACCGTAGTCGATGTATGCCATGAGATCACCAGCTGAAAGAGTCGTGATTGCTGCTGCAACATCTTCGTCACAGTAAGCAAGAGTTGAAGCAGAGATTTCCCCAATTAGTTTGTTGTCATTATCCACAACTGCCAACGCGGTTTGTTCAATATTTGCTAGAGTAATCGAATCCAAAGCAGATATTGCAGGATCGTGGTAGCCTATTGTCATAATGTTGTGATCTATGATGTTGAGTGATTCAATCGAAAATGTGGGCATAGGAGAGAAAACTCCGATTGAATTAAGAAGGAAACGTGCAACGTCTTCTTGTGTTAACCAACAATATTCAACTCCATTATGATGTGTAGATCTAGGAGAGGATGATTTTCTCCTTGAATCTGTGCTTCCATTGTTGTAAATTGGTATGACCGCGTTTTGAGTACCTTCAATCATGTAATCTATAGCTTCGAGCAAGCTGATCAACAAACAGAAATAATGTAATTTCAGAATATTACCAATAACAGCAATAGATCCATTGAAAACTAAGAAAAATGATTCAGGAAAAGGAAAATTGGGCAAAAATTTCTGCTGCAATAACAAAATGCAATAGAAGAGCAATACAAACCTTGAATTGGGATCCAAATGCCTCACAATTGAATCTCCTTTAGGCAAAATCTTCGATATCGGAACTTCAAATGCTTTCGAAGAATCAATCAAATTCTCTTGTTTAGAGAGAAAGCAAATCACATCCACCATAGATATCTTCCCAACGCAATGGCATCCATCATAATCAGCTTTAGCTTTTTCTAAAACCGAAGAAGAATGATCGCAATTCCATAAACTTAAATGAGTCTCACCGGATCTCTTCAACAACAATAAAGCCTCTGCTACGGTAGCATTCTCCGAAATTGACCTTAACGCCGGCTTACCAAGGCATAAATCTGATACATCCCGGTTCAAAAAACGAACTGCCATGCCATGCAAATAATAATCACCGAGATAGATAATATTAATAATATGAAGGCAAAAGAAAAAGGGAAATAGGCGGAGGCGTAGACGGCGAGGCAAAAATGGAGAATTTTGAGTTGCCGGAAAACGCCGTGTGAGAAGATCCGGTGGCCGTCTCAGGGGATGACGACTGAGGAAAAAACGGGGGAAGATTGAGATATTTATAGGCGGGAGATTACCGGAATAACCGGTAATTGGTAAAAGGAATGAGGTTTTTTTTTTTACACTGAATGTGGGGCCACGGAGGATACAAGTGGTTAAGTAAGTTTGATTTTTGGAAAGAATGAGAAAATGACAAAAATGTCCTCTATCTCTTTTGGTTTTAGCCGATGTTCGATATCTATATTGAAATTTTGATTAATTTAATTCATATATTATAGAGTTTGATGCACTAAATTGATTTATTTATTTTTCATATATGAGGTTGAACACGATTTTTGCCTATCGTTCTTCAAATCAAGCATAATAAAACTAACACTAATGGTTCTAAATTGGGATTTTGATATATTATACTAATATGTATAGATTTTTCGTAATTTAAGTGAGATTGTTATGATGCAAAAACATATATAATTTTATATCTCTTCCTGTATAAGATATGTTTTTTATATCTTATTTAATAGAAATTAATTAAGCACGACTTGGTATGTTAAAAACGTTATCAAATTTTGTACGAGAATTTAAAGAAATGCAAAGTGTACAACTAGTCTTAATTAATTTAGGTTTTAAATGTTTATCCACTTGCATTTTTGCATAACGTCACAATAAAAATACAATTAAGAGAAACTGAAACTTAAATTAAATGATCTATTAAATATCGATATAAGAATAGTATATTGTATAATGTATTTATTATGGGCATCAATTTCTCCTAAAACGTATTCATATGGTCGGTAATTATTACGACACTAGTTTTAATTTGTCGTTATGAATTACGCGAAATAATATTTTTATTCATATAAGAGTGGATGAATTACTTGAGCAGAGAATCTCCCAAATTTACAAAATCTTTATATGCTGCTTGATCATGATAATCGCACATACTTACCTAATATGATTTACCTCTCCTTTATAATTCACGACTATTAATTGTCGATGGGACATATATTTAAGTTCGAGCTATAAAATCAGAAAAATAGCATATTATAAAAATGAAGGGAAAAAAAAAGGTCCTACCGGGAGTCGAACCCAGGTCGCTGGATTCAAAGTCCAGAGTGCTAACCACTACACCATAGAACCAGATGTGTTGGCTTCAAGACATGAAAAATATATAATACATTAATTGAAACACTTCTCACTAGTCCACTTTTAGAATTCGAATGGTAGAAACAGTCACTAATACTTGCATTAAGGTAGTTTGTCTACACGATATCCGTCGAGGAAATCCTTTTCCGGGCCCCGCTAATGCTAGATGTTTTGTATATTGAGCTATTCTTTTTTTATCTGAATATAGCGAAAATAATAGGAGGACATCTAACATGTTAATGGATAAATCAACAAAAAGACAAAAAAAAGTGACATGATGTGTTGGATAAGGTGTTAAAAGGTTCCATTTGGCCATAAAAGCATTCTCGATTTAGTTCATAATATTGATCGATGTTTCAATATGGAACGTCAGTCAAAGTTTGTGTTTTCCTTTTATAGTTATGTAAAAAAACATAGAACCAGATGTGTTGGCTTCGAGACATGAAAAGTATATATTATTGTTAATTGAAGCACTTCTCACTATTCCACTTTCAGAATTCGAATGGTAGAAGCAGTCACTAATACTTGCATTAAGGTAGTTTGTCTACACGATACCCTTTGAGGAAATCCTTTTTCGGGCCCCGCTAATGCTAGATGTTTTGTATATTGAGTTATCCTTTTTTTATCTGAATATAGCAAAAATAGTAGGAGGACATCTAACATGTTAATGGATAAATCAACAAAAAGAAAGAAAAAAAATGACCTGATGTGTTGGATAAGGTGTTAAAAGGTTCCATTTGGCCATAAAAGTATTCTCGATTTAGTTCATAATATTGACCGATGTTTCAATATGGAACGTCAGTCAAAGTTTGTGTTTTCCTTTTGTAGTTATGTGAAAAAGCACAAAAAATATTCAATCAAAGCATACCTCGTTAGCAAAGATAATGCAAGCATTAATGATTGCTTCCATAACTCGTAATCACAACACAAAAATGTACAATAAGTATATATCATACTCACTCTTTATCATATGGTTTGACATATTTTGTTTACTTCTTCCTACTTCCTTTTTGTTTCTTACATTTCTTCTTCCCTTTCCCCTGCTTCCTTTCAGCCTGTTAACCACCACCTCGAGTCTCGAAACTACTACCAGACGGAACAAGATCCATCGTAGCAACTTCATCACACGATACATAAAGTTTCTCCGCGCACTGGTTCTCTTACGCGATGATTATATCCTTGGACACAATGAAATGGTTCAAGAAAACTTCTAACTTGGTTTGTTTTGATACCAAGCTCTGTAGCAATTGTTCAATCCTTTCCTTTTCAAGAGTACTGAATAAACATAATAATACAACAAAATTACAAAATGAAAAGACAAAAGTTTATGTATATTGCTAGGAGAAAACAACACAATGATTCACCAAAACGGACATCTGTTTAGTAAATGATGCTCTTTTACCCTTTTGATCACAATGAGTATCTTAGTGACAAAACATTAGACCACGTTCTAAAATTTTATAAGTTATTGCAAACGTTGAACGACAGTATAATGTTTTGTTCGTAAGATTAGAGAAGTATATGATCAACACTACATCTTAGGGGTTATGTTATGCATCTCAACATCCACAGTGCACTTTTACATGTAGAACTTGACAGAAACCATGTCGTCTGCCCCTCATCGTTCAAATTAGTTTTGGCGATGGGTGAGGGGAACAACGTTTATTGATCTATAACGATATGCTTAATCAAAGGTAATATGATATAATCCATCAAACATAAATATGAAGAGTAAAGAAACTAAGAACCAAAGAACCTCGTATTCATCAATGAATGTAGTTGTATCAACTCCTGAAGCATATAACGCGTTTCCTGCATCATGTCCTCAGCAACATAAAGTTTCTTCTCCGAACACAGATTGATTGCAGCGGTTAAGAAGCATACATTAGCATTCATTTCCTCCTTGAAACAAGAAAAACACAAAGTTTAGTAACTTGATATAAACAATTCGACCCGAGCACAACACATAATTTTACTGAATTCAGAGTCACAACACTAAGAGAAATAGGATTTAGTTTAAACCTTCAAATTAACAGTTGTGACACTTGCAGAAGTCTACTGTCAACGCTGCCACTAGAATTCAAGACGTCTGATATTTCCTGAAACACGGCCCAGTTCAGTTGCACGTATTGATCTGACTCAGAGTAATGATCGGAATTTTGCTGGAACAGTGCTGGTTTGATCTACAGAGTAGACCGTTTCAGCTGGAATCAACAAACTCAAGATATCTTCTCTGCTGCAATCTGCTCGCAGCTGCACAGAGACAACGTTGGAATACTGAACTCCTGGAACAATCTCACCAAGGTTGACAACCAAAAGAGGATCTCCGCCTTTTTGAAAAGCTTCAACAAAATCATTGATATGAACACAATTATTCTCCGTTCCTCGTTGAAGAATGTCATAAATTTCATCTGGAAACTGGTTCCTAACATCGTCGATATTGAGCACTTTGAAAAGAACATCATAGAATCTCTCACAGTTCAGACACAGTAAGCACAGGATAAACACCAATCTCAAGACCATTTGCTTATAGTACATGTCAACATTGATTTTCGATCGGGCAATCCACTCTACTGTACAAGCTTTGTCAAAAATGAGTTCTTGTACCATCACAAGAATGGAATCATATAATTCTTCTAAAACCGGTGCCTTAACAGCATTCTTAGACGTTGGTCGGGATTCAAACTGCTCAGATATCAGCCATTCAACAAATGAAGATTTAAACACGAAGAACATTCCACGATACTGAGATACCAAAATCAGGAAATGCTCAAGAAGATACAAGAAGCAGCCAGGGGAGAAACAGTCGCCAATTTTTGTCCAATTCTCGTCTCTTCTTTTCCAATTCGCGCTAAATGTATCCTGCAAATCTTTGCAAAATTTCTGCAATAACTCATAACATTCAAGATTAACGTTGCTCAACAGAACTTCTTGAAATTTCAACGATTGGTCTCTAATAGAATCACCTGACTGATAAAAATCTTCCCAACATTCTCTCTGTTTCGTACCATAGAGAATTTCGATGAATGATCTCCAAGGAACATCTGATGGGATTCTTCCAACAATTTCCTCGTACAGCTCCTCGGGAAGTTTTCCCGTAGCAAGACATATGATCACCATCCTTCCAATCTGTCCATAGCTAAGAGGAGTACCACTAGTGCCAATATCCTGGACAATACATTCTTGAAGTAAGTCACAAGAAAGTTTCGTTCTCCTTAGAGAAATCATACGTCCCACCATTGACTGTCGGGGATCGAGGGGGAATATCTTCTCAAAGTATTTTGTCGACACTAACGTCAAAACATTCTGTATGCTCAACTCAAAACTGTTCCAGACATGGTACTTGGACTCACTTAAAAACTTTGCAATCTCGTAAACATTTAGCAGGCACACACTTTGCCAAAATAAAGGCAACGACTTTGCAGCCAACTCATAGAGGGATGCAAGAGTTTCGAGAACCTTCAGACCAACTACGAGCAATGCTGTATGCCAATGAATACGAACAACAGAGATAAAATGCCGAGCATCAACAAATACCATTTGTTTGTTCCGTCGTACAACAGAGCTCTGAATATATTTCACCCATTCGGCTGTTGGATGCAGCAGAACATACGTAACGTTGAGACCATTCAACTGCTGCCTTACGCCAAAGTATTTTAAACAGAATTCACCAACTCCTTTGAATTCACCAAAATCAACATCTCTGAGGCACTCAAGAGAATCAAGAACATCAACAACATTATTCTTCCACGAATTCCAAAAGTGAAACAGTGTCCCAATACTAACCGGGCTGCACGGAATCAGTTCTTCTGAACAATTTAGATTACCTGATAACTTATTGTCCCAAACATACTTCGTTACGTCATATTGAAAATGAAAATCCAATATCTTTCTACAACACAAAACTTCACCTAGGAAACTTTTACATTTCTTAGAGGCAATGAAATTATGCTTCAAAACTGACCAATCAACCGACTCATTCGATAAAACCTTAATCTCAATGCACATGGTTTCAAAATTTGACCCCTGCCTCGCGAATCTCATCGCCTTCTCTAAAAGTTCCTCCTTTTGCGCGAACGATTTCAAAGGCCAACCTTTAATTCCAACCATCCATAATGAGTAAGAGAGAACATACAAGAGTAAGAGTGAGCACGCCTTATCGAAATCCCTTATCTTCCCAAGAAGATCAGCTTCACAAAGTACATTTCCAATCAAACGTGTGATTTCAATAGCTTCAGCAATGTTTCCTGATTCTTCTTCTAAAAGAAGCAACTCATCGAGGCACTTTCGAGACATTAAGAACTTGCGCTTCAAGTCCATTGATGGGAAAATCTCACAAATTTCACCATAGATTTTCTGTCCTTATGCACAAAAGAGTCAAATGCACAACTCTCCAAGAACTCCATCCTGAGTTCATCAATTTCATCTGCACTTTTCCCAACATTATCGCGCTGATAAGCTTTCTGCTTCCAGAAATCGATATATTTCAGACCTAATTCATAGCATTTTCCTTTGGTACAAACTGACAGACACTCTGTGAAATAATTTCCTTTTGCATAAATTTCTGCAGCCTTCTTATAGCGACCAGCCAACGTAAAACATTCAGCAGCCTTTATCAGTTCACCACACTTGTCCAAATAAATACTTCCTGCATGTTAGCTTTACATGTTAAACATATAAACCGAAAAACATGATCAGATATGAAATTTTCTCATGTTAAAGTGAAGAAATCGCAAAGGAAATGCACGACATATGTACATATCAAATACTTAAGTTTAGAACGTTATTAACACGTGAACACATCGTTCAAAAATACAAAACTAATGAAGTTGAAATGATGGCTCCGCCTCTGTCAATCAATATGCTTGTATACCTTCAAGCTTACAGCATAAACACGGATACTTAAAACTCCAGAAACGGAAATGCAAAATGATTTAAAATCATAACAAATTAAAGCAGCAGAGAAGGAAAAGAAAAAGAAAAAAGAGCAATTTCGTAAGATCACCAATTTCATACCTGCTTGTTTATAATCTTTTAAGTCATAAAAACACTCTGCTGCAGAGTTAAATCTGCCGATAGAAAGAAATATTTCTGCAGCCTCCAGAAGATTAATGTGAGCCTTTTCGGGATCAGAATAACGAATTTGTTCAGCAGTTTCCATGTTATAAGCTGCCTTAGCTCTTTTCTCCCAATCTGTTTCACCCGCTTGCTTGAAACACATAAGCGCCATCTCATAATTTTTCTCCCAAAACAGCTGCATTTGATGAACATCAAACACTTTAGGAGGACAGAAAGAAGTTGAGAGCACGCAATGAAAAATGTACGAGAGAGTAGAGCAACGGAAGGAGGATAATTGAGTTGACCTTAATTCCTCTCGATTTCCACTCCTCCGGAGTGCTGAAAGTTTGCATAGTATCTGTGACTGAATGTACATTCTTTACTTCCACAAGAGACAACATTTTCCAGTAGTCAAACATAGGCCTGGAAAGATCATCTAGACTTTCACAGATCCATAATCTTTGTCGTGTTCGAGTAATAGCCACGTAAAGTTGCTTCAGTTCAGAACACAAGATATTATGTTTTGCATCACAGAAACTTGGGAAGGAAAAATCTGCTAAATTATGTTCCTTCATATACGAATATACAACTCTCCATTGATTTCCGAGTGGCGATGAGCTAAAAAAATTGTACAGGAGTACATCCTACAAATGATCAATGAAGTATCATCAAGAGAATTCAGTAAATTATATAGCAAAACAGTTTATTTACCTACTCAAATGTGAATCAAAGGAGATATTAGCTCGTTTTGCGAGGTATTTTCTTACGAGTAGCATATCTTTATTTAGACATTCCACATCCTGATTTTTAGAGATTAGAACAATTCTTTGCTGTTAATTTACCCTCGAGTTAAGACACGTAGAACTTCTAACTCAAATTAAGGAAGTACGAAAAATGAATAGATGACTGAAATCTTAAGCACAATAAGCAACCAGAAGACTTGCCTCGAATTCGAGCCCTTTGCATTCAACTATGGTCAGAATAAGAGCTTTCTGCCCAACTAAACCATAGATGTCTTGCTTCGCGGACTCATCACGTACTAATATTACTTGTTCCGCACCAAAGACTACTATTTTTCCACTGTTATTCCCCTTGTTCCCGAAAAGAGTTATAATTGCATTTTCATCATTTTCGGACGTGAGCAAGACTGGAGATGCACCACCTATAAGACTTGTCTCAGATTTTAAGACATCTACAGATTCAGGGAAAAAATGACTGAGTAGATTGATCACACTCTGAGCAATTTTGAGTACACCGGTATGTGTACGGAAGTTCTGAAGCAACTGAAAGATAGGTGATAGATGTCTTTTATCTTTTCTTCTAACATCACTCTTCGAGTACATGAGAAACTCAGTGTAGAATAAACTTCTTATATCCTCAAATCGAAAATCAACACCCCTTGCAATAGTCTGGGCCGTATCCCCCGAGAAAACAAACCCTTCATCCACATTTCTGCAAATATATTTGAAAAGAGAAAGCTGCCTCATCGTCAGGTCTTGAACTTCATCGATATATACAAAGTCCATTTTGTCACAATCCAAATGATCATGTTTTAGTCGAAGATGAATATCATTAACTAAATCAGATATATCAAATTCACCACGATTCATCTTCATCTTTTCGTAAGCTTGGAAAATATCATATATTCCCTCTCTCTTTTCCGCGCTTAAATTGGAGACACGACTTTTAGACAGAGAAACATAAGCATCTCTGCTAAGCTTCCCGTCCTGAAAATCCCCAGCATGTAGCCCACCTTTTATATGAGACATTATTTCTGTAAAGACCCTTGAAGGATCAAGATTCTTCGTCAATTGACGTCTGAAGTGAGGCCAATACAAGCAACAAAAGCGATCATAACTGATCTCGTTCTCTCTTATGAATGTTTCTATGGCAACTGACCTCAAGTTTCTGTCCTTGGAAAGCTTCCACTTCAAGTTAAATTTATTGAAGTACGAAGAACCTACCGTTCCATCAAGCATCATTAAGAATTTATGGAATGTGATCACAAGAGGGTATTTTTTGTATGGAATGCCTATAAAAGAATTCGGTATGTCCCTAAACGGAGTCATTCCATCAAACTCATCAGCTTCAAAGCTGCTTTCAGCCCAGAAACTTTCACCAAGAGAAAACCTGCAGATTTAAGAGTGGCAATTGTAACAGGAACACAAATTAGGATCAACAGTTTCTACGCATTTTAAGGAACACAATCAAACATCTATGTCACTAACATCACCTACATTATGTATACGTTAACGAAACGATTCTTAAAAGAAAGTAGTTCCATCAAGCAACTCTACGGTAGCAGATTAGATGAATCACCTTTTCAGCTGAGAAACTTGTTTGTTGACCGCGTAACACAGTTTAGGACTAACGGTGACAAATAACTGGTGCAAGGTAGTCCTGTTAGTCTCTCTGATACATTGCTCATTGTCACGTTCCTCGTATAGTCCAAATCTTGATTCCTCTGCTACGTTTAACCCATGAACAGAACTATGGTGTTGCTGCTCTTTTTGGAACAACTTCATGGTTAACACGGTAGTTTTCCCCGTGCCTGAGCGGCCAAGTATGAAGCTGCTTTTATTGAAAAGGATTATCTTCCTCTCTTCATCTGTAACTTCAAAAGGAACATCTATTTCTTCACCATGGCGATCAGAGAGCAAATGTGTGACGACACCAGATGATAACGAGTAAAACTTCATTAACAAGAAGCTTTCACTCACTCTTGAATTCTCAACATATCCCGATTCACGATTCAATTTTCTCTCAGCATCATTCTTATACTGAACAACCTCGCGATGAACCTCCCAACACTTCGGAACTTCCAAATCACTAAACAGAAGACGAAAAGTTAAAATCAAAGAAATTCTTAACAGGAGACAACTTAAGTTTATCATAATATTGAGAACAATGGAATGATAAAAGAAACAACATTACCCCACGAAATACTTCTGATTACACAGGTTGATGAAATCCTTAGTGTACGTTAAACATACTGCATCAAGTCGTCTCAAAAACCCGGGAAACTCCTCCAGAGGCAAAATATCCCAAACCTTGAGAACTTGTGTATAAAAGAACTCTTTCTGAATATCAACAGTACAAACGAGATATCGCCCTTCAACCACCTTGAATTTCTTAACCACCTGAGATGAGTTTTTGCAAACTGAGTCCACATTCTTCCTCTTTGGGCGCCATCCACTTGCAAGCTTAACCAGAAGAGTTAAAACATACTTTCTCAAGTACGAGGATGCCAACTTTCGAAATGATTTTCCAAAATTCTCACTGAACACTACCTGAAGAATCAACTAGAAGATATAAGCAGTTGAAATGTTACATCATTAGCACACATCGCGGAAAAAATCAAAAAGATTATAGATCAGTCCCTCTACGGAGCTATTGTTAAACCAATAATATAAACAATCCTCAACGGATTTCAGATAAAAATTACTAACTATAGTCGCCTCACTTGTAGTTTAATTTCAGATACATATATCAACATTGTATAGTGTTCAAAATACAAGAAAACAACTAAGATAACAGGAAAAACACACTTCGAAGAGAAAAGATTAGAGTGCATGACCATTCATAACGTCATGAGTTCGTTATAAATGACCCTACATTAATTCAACTCCTTCATTCCACGTCTATCCAATCTCCAATAACTAAGTTACACAACGCGGTACTCAGAAAAAGTTTAGTGTAATAAACAGTAATCTGATTTCGTCCATTTATCTATGGAACAAAAGCAAGAGAATCTAAGAAATATGTGTACCTTCCATTTTTGTTCTTTGAATAGAGAACTATCCTCATTTAGAAAATCGTCCAATTGATCAAGTTCCTTTTTGACATCTAAAATTGTTTTTCTCATATCCGTATCTTCATCTGCATGAAAGAAGCATTGACGATCCTTGGCATCGAGAATTAGCTCTTCCCAGATGGAGTTACTATTCAGTAACGTTTGTTCATTGCCCAATATCCAGAGACAGTGTCTAGAAAAAGAACGAAAAATCTTAGACAAAGCAGATCGAATTGATCCGAATTGTGAAGAAGCAGTGTATCAAATTGATCCGTACCGGGCCCTGGTCAAGGCAACATTAGTCCAATGAAGACTAGACATGAAGCCAATAGAACCAGCATGATTCGATCTCACGGTAGATATTATTACAATATCTTCTTCCCCTCCCTGAAATTCATCAACTGTCTTCACATTAACTTCAAAATGTGCACGATTATTATACTTCTGACCAAGTTTATCTTGTATGGCCAAAACTTGAGCTGCATACGGTGATATAACACCAACGCGGAGTTTCTTCTTGGAGGCCGTAGTGCAAGCTGCAAAAATTAGAATCGTATACAAGTGTCAAAAATGGATGTACTGATGGAAGCTTTAAACAGCCTCGATAATGGATATATCGATGTTAGACAATGCTTCCTTAAACACAAGACAGTTCGTCCATCGTCATAATTTTAACAATATTATAGTAGAAGACAGCACATTAACAAGTATACGATCAAAAACTAATTAATCAGTGTCCGGGAAAGATACATTGTAAAAAATGTACTAAATGTATAGGTTTTCGTTGATATGATTATACCTTTGAACAAGCTCTGCACGATTTGCATAACCAACGCAACTTCAACCAAATTTCGTCTATGTCCAAGATTATCTAGCTCTTCTTCTCCCGGTGGTACATTTATAAAGGCGTACGGACCAAAAGACTGTCCTGTAAGATAGGTTTTTTCATATGCGTTACTCTTTACATCCGGGGCATCAATAATTTGCCTACGATGGAAAATTGAATTCGGGAACTGGCTTATCGAAGGATGCATCCTGTACTGTACGTTAAGCAGGTGCTTAACATGACCTAATGAACCGAGTCGTTTGAACAAGCTCCTTCCAAATCCAGCTTCACGAGAAATCTGGTAAGGAGTGATAAATTCGATAAATAAATATGGTAAAAATACAGTCTGACCTCCCTGTAACAAAATTTCACGTTATGTTATGTAATATGTTCTCTATAACATCATTTAGCTATAGCAACCTAAACATATCAAGACAAAAAACTCCGTTATAGAAAGGTTTGACTTTATGTCAGCTGAAGTTTCTTCAAAAGGGATACGTACTCTACTCTTAACTATCGCTGTCAACTGGAACTCATCTCCAGCTAGAACAACATGCCTTAAACCTCGAAGTTGAAGGGGTATGACTGCTTCGCACTCCTTCAACTGGTCGGCATCATCTACAACCATTAAGTCAAACGGCTTCGATCCCACAGAATGTAGCTTATATGAAGTAGAAGCAGTGCAGAAAATCGAGGAAGCCATTTGGATACAGAATTCCATTATCAGATCCTTACTCGACACGCTAGGAAAACGCAGTGTCCAGAGAGATTGCTGAATATCTTTCAGGGACTGGATAATTAAAGACACTCCAAATGGTTGCTGAGAAGAAAAGAGCATCCTCTCGAGAGAATCAAGCAGGGAGAGAGCGACCACCATTCTATCAACATTTTCTTTTCGAAGGAACTCTAAAGGTACATGTGTACAGATCATAACCATGCACCTTCGGAGAGATGAAGCTGTCGAAGTAAACTGAGATTGGACTATATCTACCGATGAGCTGATTTTCTCTTGCTCACGGAGTTCCTCCAGAAAACTAATCATAGAACTTATACAGGCATTCCAACCACGCGTTGGCGCAAGGCACTCTTCCAGCCTGTCAACACGATAATCGAGGGAAATCTCTGCTATAGCTTCACCATCCTCACAGTTCTTATTCCCAAACAAAAGAATATCACCCAAAGGACAAAAGCCATCATATTTATTCTTAGACGACTCTCTGAACAGACTAACCAAATGGGAAGCAACTCGGGCTGTTGTTACATCCGTTGGGGCGCAAGTAACAGTTCTACACTTCATACGCAGCAGCTCAACAAGCATTATACTTAGTGTCCTAGTCTTTCCAGTACCAGGTGGACCACAAATAAGTTCAACAGAAGCCTTGTGGTGGCATCTCACAGCAGCCAGAGAGGTTATTATTGCATTAGCCTGGGAATCGTTCAACTTGGACAACAGGCTAGACGTACCATCTCCAACCGGTGCATCAAATTCTGAACAAACGTCACAGTTCTGTTCGATCTGTTTGTGCAAGGGGACAAATATCAACATCATTTAACACCAAATTCATGTCAAATCGCAAGTAAATCAACAAGATCACTTACCTCATGCACAGGGCGAAGGACTTTCTCAATCATATTCAAATTCTCTCTCACACACAACGCGTTCCATACTCTCTGATACGACATTAGATTTACTAAAAACACTACATGGCATGATCCTCTCATACCCTTAACATTTCCACTACCTGGAGGAACTCTTACTTTAAAATTAACCAATGCATCATTCTCATTAACATCAGTAACGTATGCAAATGTCCAATATCCCGATTGCTGCAGGTCATTAGCATTTTCAAGTTTAACATTCGAGATAACAACAATATCTCCCGTTGATGTCCTATAAGGAACACGACCATCACAACATCGGTTCCTCCAATAATTAACCTCAACATCAAAAACCAATGATCCATTAGGCTCTAGTACTTCTTCAAAGGATATTAATTCAGCAAATGGTGCTTTAACTATGTCTTTCAAGGAAACAACAATACATGCTCGAGTTTCTTCGAGTAAAGGGAAGACGAAAGAAGTCAAGTAATGATCTACTGATTCAAATGATTCAGAAATCTTCTCCACCTAAACATTATGAAATTTACATTAAAATCATATAGTAAACAAAAATGCAAATAAAACAAACACACTCTTTTGTATACTTCTTATATATACTATTATGTCAAGTGTATACATAACTCACTTATTTTCATGATTCTAAATCCTAGTTTCTCAAAGCAAGTTACACATCAAAAATAATTCCATTTGCTAATCAAATTTACACTATATATTACATATATCATATATTACTATACAAAAAATATACATTTACGCGCTACTATTTACGTGGACGACTATTTATGTCAGTTTCTTTTTTTTTTTAAAGGATATTTAACCTATAAAGAGTTAAAGAGTTACAAAAAATTGTATAAACTGACTGTCCATAAAACTTAAACTCGATGAAATTACCTGAAATTGATACAAAGTTTCATCAAAAATATCTTTGATAGACCATTTGAGAACCAAATCAATGAAATCAATATCTTTGAGCCTTGTAATCTTCTTTTTCTCCATAGATGAACCTTGTCCCATACCTATAAATATTATTTTAAAAAATGAATATTACAATAAAAATTTCTATACAAGGGGCGGAGCTACAATATAACCATGTACAAGTTCACGTGAACTAGTAGCTTTTGATTAGATCGATATTTGTATTAAGAAATTCACTAATACAACAATACAACTTATATATAGTAAGACTTTAGACATATATTGAATGATAACATAAAAAGAAATAGTATTTAAAATTGAAGAACTCATTTTCATGTTTGAAAACTCTATCTTTAGAAATTAATCAAAAAAACAAACATTCAAATGCATAATTAAGACAGTTCAGTGCATAAAACATTTAGCAATGTCAGAAAAAAAGATCGAACCTCAAAGTGTAATGTATATAATTTATCGTAATGCAAGTATTAGTAGCTGCATAACCAAAACATATTTTTAAAAGGCAAAAAATATGTAGCAACACACAAAGTAATAAGAACTATATATTGCAGAATTTTTTTTATAATAAAAAAGGAAATGAAGAAATTAAAAAGTTTTTTGTTATAGGGAAACGAAAGGGTGGTCTTTTCATTTTCCTCATGGTCTACTCATTTTCCCCATTTAAATTCTCTTTTTTAAAATAATAATTAAGACTATAATTTATTTGTGTTTAATTATTCAATTTTTTTTTGTTACTTGTTTATATATTTTTTACTAGTAAATATTATGTTTTCTTTTAGCATGTCCTTTATATATTCTTATCGATCATTTAATTTTACTTATTCACTATATAATAAATATACGTTTATTTTTATTTGTTAACTTTTTATATATTAAGAAAAAAAATACTTTTTCACGTTTTACTGTCAATATTAATTACTTATTTCTCAAATTATTTTCTAAGAGCTAAGATTATACATGAAGTAATTATGAGAACCGTGTAAAATACTCATATTTATCACTATTTCTTAAGGGATATATAAAGTTCTAACTTTTAAGTAGACAGTTAAAAATGAACGAATGAGTACTTTTTGATTTTGTAATTTTAATTTTTCACGTGTCATGTTTTATGATTATAAAATAAAAGGAAATTTTTATACATTTTATAATTATTAATTTAAAATCATAATATTCAAAAAAAAATATTTTTTTTTTTAAATTTCATGTAAAGTAAAAATTCGACAAGAAAAAAATCAAAACATAGAGAGTAGTAGTGTATAATGTTTTCCCTATTATTTGGTATTGCTTCTCTACTTTTGTATTGTTCTTTTCAAATTGTTTCGATTGATATTTTAAAAATAATCTTTCTCTTTTCATGAGAAAGAAATAAAGTTTATGCAAATTATATTTTTTACATCTCAAAATTTCACCGAATATTTTAATATTCCTCGTAAAGACTATATAATTTATCTTTTTATGGAATCCATTTGTGCAACTACCTGCTGGTAATTTGCCAAACAGGGCTTAGTAAACAAATAAAAATCACCTATTTTTTACTTTTTTTAAATAAATAAAAATTAAATATGAAATTTCACGATTTTTCTTAATACTATACTTTTGCTACTAAAATAGACGTGTCTTTCAGAATTGATAATTTGTTGGTCTGTTAAAAGGTATTTCGAAAATATTTGCAATTTAGTACTTTGTCTCTTTCAAAAAAAAGGGAAAAGACTAAAATAAATTATTTAACTTTTAGAAAAGACTAAATTTATGTCATTCGTTAAAAGTTTGGCTCATATATGTCATTATCGTTTAAAAAAAAGCTCATTAATGCAATGATGCTATTATTTTCTAACGGTGATTTTACAAAATTATTTTTTACACGTGATCAATTATAATTGTGTCACATCATTATTATTTTTATAATAAAAAATCAAAATTTAGAACAAACATTGAATTAAAATAATTATAAGGATTTTTTTTAAATTTGAGTGGATCTTTATTAAGGTGGGTTATTTTAATATATTATCTCGGTCTGCTTTTAATTGTCATTGTTTCCTTTTTAGAATCAAATGATAAGTATTTCGAGTAATATTTTATGATGTAGTTTTTTATCATATTGATATACAAAAAGTTACTTATAATTTATAATACTTTTTGACTTTTATAATTTTTGAATATCTAAACTTTTGTTTAAAATATCAAACAAATTTATTTTTTTAAAAAATAGTTAAATTAACTTTAAGAAAAACACAACATGACATTTAAAATATAAATGAATAGAGTAACTAAAAATAATTATCAAATTTTTTTTTCTGAATTTTAAAATGATAACTATTTTGAGATAATTTTTTTAAATCTAAAACAACAATAAAAAGGGCCCCCCAACTAACGTAAAAGTGCATATATGTAGCAAAATCTTATCCAATAAATAAGAATTATTCGCTGACTAGGATTCGTGTCAAACTCAAGTCATTTTCTTTTTTTCCTCTCAATTTCTCCGCTTTAAGATTTGATTAGATTTAAATTTGTATATATACTAAAATTTACTTTTGAAAAAGTATTAACATTTCGTATCAGATTTAATTTGAAATTATGTATTATTAGATTTATTTTTAAGCCATTTTGATTTTTTACTTAATATTCGATATTCACCTTAATGTTCAATTAAATTTAGATCTATCTATCACATGAATCCATTTTGAGTGTTAGTACTTAAATAGATTCGATTTCTTACTCAATATTTATAGGGAAAAGGACAAATATATTCTTGAACTATCGTAAATGGTATGCGGATATCCTCCGTCATACTTTAGGGACATTGGTATCCCTGTCGTCCAAAAACTAAAATATATATACCTTTTATAGTAACGAACATACACATGTCATAATTTTATCCATCGATCGACATCGGATCGATGGATAAGATTGTGTCACGTGTCCCTATTTAGTCTTCCGTTAGACTGAAGGACATATACGCTCTAGTTTTTGGACGGCAGGGGCACCAATATCCCTAAGTTATGACGAAGGATATCTATATACCATTTATCCTTTTTTCCATATTTATATATCAAAATTCGATTAAATCTATATCCACATAATTTATCCTATTCTTAGAAACTACACTTCTAACATATTTTTTCCTATCTATTTTTAAAAATTCAAATTCAAAATTTTTAATTATAAATAATATAAAGATATCTTAATAATTCCACCCACCACTGTTGGTATGTCAACTCAATTCAAATATTTGTGTCTATATTATAAAATAAAGTCTAGCTACTTGATTAATGATGATCAATTCCACGTATTTGCCACATACTTAATTTTTTCTTCACTTTTCTACCAAATAAATTATTAAAAATTTCCTTATTCTTCTCCAACTATAAATTCTTTAAATTATTTTCGATAGATTCTCGACCCCTTGAATTTGTGCTCGCAAACAATATGTTGGCAATATTTAAAAATGGTGTTGTTGATCCACCAAAGGAGTTGCAAAGTCCAGCTTCATTACAAGCATCAATTAAAGCTGCAACACCTGAAGAAACTATGAAGAATTTTTTATCTGCAAATCCAAATAATGGATTTTCTATTGGATTTATGAATAAGGCTTTTTTAGCATATTCTAATCCTTCAACTTCATACAACACTTTGCCTAGGTATTAATCTATCCTTCTTTCTTTTTTTCTTAAAATTTGAATTTTAATAGAGATGTCAATGGAGCGGAGCGGATAAAATAAAAGCTCGTATATTCTTCGGACTCTACTTGTGAAATTTTAACGACGTAGGAGAATTCAAAATCTAAATAGAGATAATAGGGATAGCAATGGGGCGAAGAGGGGTAGGACAAAGTATAAGTGGGGTATAAATATAAATGATGATGGAGTCAGAAATTTCACAAGGGTAAAAATGAAATATAAATGTTTGGAGTTAGGAATTTCAAGAGGGTAAAAATGGAATATGAATGTTAATAACGATGGAGTTTAGAATTTTACAAGGGTAAAAATGGAATATAAATGTTAATAATGATGGAGTAGAAAATTTCTCGTTATAAATGTTAATAATAATGAAGTCAGAAATTTCTTGTTATAAATGTTAATAATGATGGAGTCAGAAATATCACGAGAATAGAATGGGGAAATATGATACTATTAGTTAGGTTTGAAAACACAATCGTATCATTCAAAGTATCTGAAATCATTAGGCTACAATAGTATCTTTGTTTCAAGACTATTCAATTTAATTAATGTATCATTTAATTTAACTTGTATATAGGATATTTTTTTGACCAATGATGTATATTATTATTTTTTATAATACAATTTTTTTTTTTTTTTTTTGTAGGTTGTTTTGTGGTGTGAATGACATATATTGCATTTTCTTGGGAAATTTAAGCAACTTGTGTGCTTTAAATAAGCATTATGGGCTTTCAAAGTGTGCAAATGAGGCCATGCTTGTAAGTGAGGCCTATCGGACCCTCCGTGATAGAGGCCCATACCCGGCCCATCAAGTCCTCAAGGAACTTGAAGGTAGCTTTGGTTTTGTCATCTATGATCACAAGGCTGATACAGTCTTTGTTGCCCTTGTAAGTATATATATATAACGATACTGTTTAAGTTATATACATCGTCAATAAAATCATGGGTGCGTGCTGGATTTTTCAAAAGTAGATTACTTTTAACGAGTGTGATAACATTTCTGAAGAGTTCGTTATTTGTTACTAATTATTGAATGTTGTGTATAGGGTGGTGATGAAAAAGTTAAGCTCTTTTGGGGCATAGCATTTGATGGATCTGTGATGATATCTGATAATGTGGATCACATTAAAGCAAGTTGTATCAAATCATTTGCTCCATTCCCAAGTGGTATGTATATCAAACTTGAAAACCCTTGCTAGTTTTATTTTCGAATTCCACACTTAATAAAAGTTTAGTGCATCAGAAAGACGATGAATATAACAATTAAAATCACACAAAGGCTTTGGTCATGTGTGGATACAAACATGTGATGTGTAAATTAAACACTTGTTATATGTTTGAAATCAGACATGAAAGAAGCCTGATATTTAAGTCGATTAGGAAAGTAAAAGAGCATGTCCATATAGTTGTTAGGTGCTAGGGCAAATTCAAGATTTGAAATTAGTATGTTTCAACAACGATATCGAGTTTATATAGAAGGAGAAATACGTTATCTTAACATATATACATGATATACACAAAGTTGTTGAATCCTCGTAAACTCATAAATTATACGTAGATTCGCCTCTAATCTCGAGTATGATTGATGTGTTTTTACAGGGTGCATGTACCATAGTGAAACAGGATTGAAGAGTTATGAACATCCAAGTTACAAGATGAAAGCAATGCCAAGAGTTGATAGTGAAGGTTCAATGTGTGGAGCTTATTTCAAGGTTGATGTTTACTCAAAAGTGAATAGCATGCCAAGAGTTGGAAGTTCAGCAAATTGGGCAACTTGGGGCCAATAGACATGATTTTGATCTTGATCGTTCGAGATCTTTGATCTTTATTTGAAATCGACAAAAAAAATAAGATTTTATTCAACAATAGCTTATGTTTTATTTCCAAAATTGTATCTCAGTTACTTTCAATCTTCTACAAGGACCTCACCTATGTAAATTGATATGAGGGTTCCTAGATGGGAAGATTTTTTTTTTTTTTTTTGTATTTCTCCTTTTATTTAGTATGTTTTGAGTAGGAAAAACTAATGTGCAAATACTTGGCTTTCTTATATGGGATTATTTGCACTTTTATTTCTATTTTGTGTATTTTGTAATGTTTGTCATTAGTAATTAATAAGTCTTTTGGATGACATAAGTTTATATTTTTAAATTATAATCATTTATAAGTTATGTCTATACATAATTTTAGATTTGACATCAATTTTATGGCTTAAGAGAATAAATAATGATCAATCCATTTTCATTTAAAAGATAAAGTATGTGATTTTGTCATATATTATTCTCTTGTGATTATAAGTTTTAAATATTAATAAAAACCTTTATTACATTCGTTGAAATATTTTTAGTTATGTCTTTTTACAGGTCATTTTATTTTTCTAATAAAAACATTCATCAAGCTTAAATAAAAAATTTAAGAAGATAACGGTGTTAAATTGACATTTCACCTAACAAAATGATATTTTATGATGGTAGAATCCAAGAATTACAAAATGAACAATTGATACATTAAAATAAATTAAACCATACTAGTAAGATTTTTGTGAAAAGTAATTAATGTTTGAAGTTTGGGACCATACTTGGAAATTTTTGAGGTACACACAAGCACCAAATGTTCATTTCCCTATGGTGATTATGTCCCAATCAAAATTTTCTATATCATATATTTGCACAAATATAAATATTCCACGCAGTCATTTAGATTTTATCTCTATCTCAAAAATTTATATATCGATAATATACATTTCATCATATAAATCCTAATTTTTCTAATTCATATGCCCTTAGCTCGTAATAAGATGTCTCTAACTGGAGTCATCAATTTTATTAAATTATTGCATTTTTTGTTATATTCTCTCCGTTTTAAAAAAAATGACCTCTTTTCCTTTTTAGTATGTTTTAAAAAGAATAATGTCTTTATTTTTTTGATAACAACTTTTTACGTGACATGTTTAAGACCACAATATCAAAGGGCAATTTTGTACATTTAACTTAACTTTAATTTAAAATCACAATATTCAGAATTTTTCTTTATAGTTTTAAACTCCGTGCTAAAATCAAACTAGATTATTTTTTATAAAACGAAAAAATATAATATTTAAATTTAAATTTAATTAAATCTCAATATAACAGTGTGGGTGGGTGGGTGGGGGTGAGAAAATTACAAAAGGTTGTTGAGAAAACAGCGTTTTGACAGTGTGTCAAAAGCAGTAGAAAGGAGCATCATCCATCGCTATCAAAGCTCTCCACATGAACAAATGAAAAAGCTGCATAAGTCTTCTTCTTCATCTATCATTTCTTCCACAACGGCGTCGTGTTTCATTGTCAAATCGCGCATATTTTTCCACATTTCTTCATATTCACGGCTCTCCGAAGTTCAAACTCAGTTTTCTGTGTTTTCCTCAAAATTTAAAGGTACGTAACAGTTTTTATCTCTCTAAATTGCTGTTTAGGATTTGGATTTAGCTAACTACAGTTTGATTTGCTGAATTTCAGTGTGTGTGTGTTTTTTAGTTTTTTTTTGCTGAAAATTGTTGGCTAGATTGACATCAACGGAATAATTGACTCATAATTGTTCATTTTTCGAAGCTTCAAACGCTAGTTTGAGGATTTGAATTGAGCTAGATACTATTTAATTTCCTGATTTTCGTTTTTTTTTTTTTGTTGCTGGGTTTAAAATTAGTGGCTACGTCAACAGAATAATTGACTCATAATTGTTTCATTTTTCGAAGCTCCAAAAACATTACGTTGAGGATTTGAAATGAGCTAGCTACAATTTGATCTACTGATTTTGGTGGACATTTTGTCTTTTCTCTATCTGTATTAAGTACGTACTATTTAGGATTTGGATTTAGCTAAACTAGAATTTGATTTCCTGGTTTTAGTGTTTTTTCTCGCTCCTGTTAAAAATTGCTGGCCAGGTTGAAAACAATGGAATAATTGACTGGAGTGCAATTATAAACTCATATTTTTTCATTTTCGAAGTTTCAAACGCTATATTTGAGGATTTGAATTGAGCTGTTTACAATTTGATTTTCTGGTTTTGGAGGATATTTTGTTTTTGTTTTTGCTAAAAATTGCTGGCTGTGTTGATCACAGTGCAGAACTTAATTAAGTTTAAGAGTAGTACAGAGATTAATTAAGTTTGAAGTGATTAAAACTGAATATGAGATGAAGGTTTTACTTTAGAGCTGTAAAAATATGACACTTGGGCCTAACTTAACCCCAAAATTTATCTTATGAGTGGAGGATTGCTCAAGTCCATATAAGCAGACCACCAGCTCATTCTCCAACCAATATGGGACTTTAACCCACTCTAGCAAGTGCAAATTGGAAAATAGCGATATCATTGGTCAAAGCGGGAGCCTTGGCGCAACTGGTAAAGCTGCTATATGACCGGAAGGTCACGGTTTTGAGATGTGGAAACAACTTCTTGTGGAAATGTAGGATGAGGTTGGGTACAACAGCGGGAGCTTCGTGCACCGCCTACCTTTTTTTGTTTTTGATATCATTGGTCAAGAATTTTGATTTTTGGTACGTTAGGTTAAAATACAACAACATACCCAGTGTAAAATAGGGTTCAGAGAACGTAGGATGTATGTATACATTACCCCTACCTTTGTGGGACAGAGTGGTTGTTCCCAATAGAACATCGGCTCAAAAGAAATATTGTCGAAGCAGGATTGCAAGAGTATGTTAGCTTAGAATACTTAAAATTTAAGTATGCACGTGCTCACTATTTTTTGATGGAAAAAGCTTAAATATTCTACATTTTGCTGAGTTTTTTTAGGGTTTAAAACCGTATTTACTTGTACTGAATCTTTTTTAGATGGAATATAACCCATCAAATGACTCAAGTGCAATCTCCTCTCTGTTTCAATTCTTTGGTTACCTCAATACATCAGAGTCATCAGCTTTCTTTGCACTTCAATTACTGTTCTACTTTTAAAAATGTTTTCAGAAATATAAGTTTGATGACTCTTGAATGTACTTATTTTGGTATTTGCTGATTTGGGTGATTTTTCAATTCACATGGATTTTTGAGTAAATTGATATGCATATAAATATGTAGGATGTGATACATATATGTATAGTAGTTTATGAATATATGTGTTTTTATGCAATTTCTTTATTTTTGGATACTGAGAATGTTAAATTTTAGCTAATTGTTTCCTTCGTACTTAATCAAAAGAAACTTAATACATTAACTGTAGAATGCCTAAATTTCCAATAGTCGACATTAGTTGTAGGCCATATATTTGGTAATGAAATGTGTTCCTATTAAAATTGGTGTGATACATCAACCTAAATTATTTGGTGTTGGTTACATGGTTCCTCGATATCCATTTTGCTCCATTTGGTCCTGTTTAATCCACTTCTCATTTTTTCAAAAAAAAAAAAAAAAGAAAAAGAAAGAAGAGAAATAATAACTTTTCCTTTGATATCTCACAAATGTGAATATTTTCAGTTGTCACAGAAAAATTGGGGATGGTTAACATGTAATTCTAATTTCAAGAGGCACTATGGTCAAGTAAGGAACTTACTAAAGTATAGATTGAAATGAATTGCAGCTGCTTTGGTGCCTCAACTCAGCGGCAGAAAAGGGGTGTTGATCTTGTTCATCAAGATACTGCAGGTTGGTGCATAGTTGAATCTTGGATATTAGCTGATCAGTTGTGTTCTCAGTTGACTGAACTTTTTAGTTGTTTGATGAATTTGTCACAACTTTATATTGCCTTCAGTGTTCGCCCTTATATTCCTCCTATAGCTTGTTGATCTGTATGTGACATTTTGTTTTATCATGATTGTCAAATCTCTCCAATTCACTCTCTCTTTCCTTATCTAGTTATCTGATTATCCCTTAGACTGCTGTAATCACAGTGCTTATGCATAAATGCACTCAAGATTATTTGGTTATCTTTCCTTGCTCTTATATTTGGCCCTCTCTGAATATCTTTGAGCTGCCTTTACATATTTGCAATTCTGAAACTTCTTACATCCATGATACGATTTCTTTAACACTTCCAGCTCACTAATCAGTTATCATTGCTTATTTTAAACTAATTGACCCGCTTTCTGTAATTTATGCACCAACTTAAACAAGCACTAAACAATATCTCGTTATTACAATATTTGAAAGTTGGTCATCCTTCATTTCCTTTCCCAATTGAAGAAAGTCATGATGTGTAATTGTTGAGTTGTCCACGTCAATTGTGGGGTGTAGATTTGATCTCTTTGTATGGTCCTAGACAATACTCGCGAGGGGAGGTTTGTCCAAGTCCATATAAGGAGACCAAATTCCCATCCCTCTACCCGATGTGGGGCATCTTAACACTCCCCCGCACATCCAGACCTCAATTGGAGCGTGAACACTTCTAATTGGGGGCCCATCATCGGTGAATAACAAATTGGGATGGGCCTGACTCTGATACCATGATACCATGTAAAGATATGACACCTGGGCCTAACTCAACCTCAAAAGCTAACTTATGAGGGGAGGTTTATCCAAGTCCATCTAAGGAGACCAAATTCCCATCCCTCTACCGATGTGGGACATCTTAACAATGAGTTAACTTTTTGGAGTTGAGTTAGGTCCAAGGTCCATTGCTTATCATGGTATCTGTGACAAATCCATCTTAATTCTTGGTTTAACCCGGTATGGGACCCCCATATGATGTTGTCTATACTCCAGTTGATAGGCCTCTGGGCGGGGTGGGGGAGGGGGTGTTGAGTTATTCCATGATTGTTGTGGTTTTGGTCTCCTTATATTTTTCTAGGTGAATCCTCACCTCCTTATCAGTAATGAATGGAGTGGTCTGTACACTAAAAGAAACCTATTTATTGGTCAGTTGTTTGTGTATCATTAGAAATAAAACCTTATTTATGTTTGCCCCTCGGGATTGTGGCTTCGTGGTAAGAGTGTCGTGAGTGACGTTTGGGTTAGATGCACATCACGAGTTCGAATTCTGCTGTGAACAAGAACCTAATATTTAAGTGAAAGGTAGAGGGTCGTGTCCATTATTTACCGAGTTTCAAACTGTATATGCCATCTGGCCCTCAGAGTTTTCATGGTTATATTAAAGAAAACATTTTCAATGTCTACAAAATATGCTACAACCATGTCAAAATGGACATTTTTGCTATCTTTAGTGCCCAAGAGAAGTGAAGCAGACTGACAGATTATTTAGATAGAAATAAATTAAAAGATAACACATTATAACCAGACATAGTATATCTAGTAATATAAGTATGCAAGTTAGTTACTTCAGATATGAACTGCTAATTTTGTTGAAGAAAGAAGAAGGCATTTCTAAGAGAGGTATATCTACAGAAGGTAAATGCCTCTGCTTGAAAAACAAATGCCTGTATGGAGAATGGCCTTTCAGGTTGCTTTGAGTTTCTTACTAGGCTGGTCACACGTAAAAACAAAGTGGCTCCAAGAGCCTCAAATATGGATGCAGAATGGCTCTGGTTTGGAAATCTGTGATTAGGAGCAAATCTAATATAATACTAGTGTATATATGTAAGCTATATAGATGATGACATGTTCCAGAAGCAGTAGACATTTTGATCTTGATCCAAGGGGTCAATTTGTACTTTGCCTTTGATTCCAAATGTAAAGAAAAATGTGCATCAGTCAATTACACCTCAATCTGATTAGTTGGGGTTGACTATGTGACCAATCTGCACAGTATTTAGAGAACTCATATTATAATTAGACTGTTTTTTCGTTGGCCGTCAAGTGATTGCACCCTTCTCCATTATCCAGCTTGGACAAGGTATGCTTTGCAAAGCTCACATAAAGACTTGCTCCAAATTTGTTCCGGAATCTGGAAAACTGGAAATTCTCTAACGAATGTGGTAGGTGTAATCATCGAATAGTATCACAAGGAGCGAGAAGAAGAACTTTGAGCATTCCACTAACAGCTATCTGTCTCAGATCATCTTATAAATGGTGAGGAAAAAGGATTGGTCAAGTAGCACCAGTTTTACTTATTTTGATTAAGAAAAAAGTTGACTGTACCAAGTGATGTGTAAAAAGTAATACAGAGGCCATGCATCAATTCTCACAGTTACAAGGATGAAAAAGTTCCATCTAGTGATTGTTTCCGGGGCCACCATGAAAATTTGGTGAAGATGCAATGTCTTACACTCTATTCTTGGTCAAAAATTTGATGCCTTACATTTATTGCTTAAGATATACTTCTATCCATCTCTTATCTTCAACAACTGTAATCTTTACCTTCAACAACTGTAATCTTTACCTTCTTTTTCATGGACACATTAATATTTTTTCTTTCAGGCTGCTCCACTGCAAAGACAGAGAATATTTCATACAGTGAATTACGAAGAGCAACCAACAACTTCCATCAAAGTAATAAAATAGGGCGAGGAGGTTTTGGAATAGTATACAAGGTTCAACTCTATCCTATAAATACTTCTCCTCATTTATATGCCTGAGCTTTATTGCATGGACAACTTCCATTTGCATGCGACTCACACGGTGCTATTCACAGAATTACATTGCCAAAACCTTTAGATGTTTATCTGCAGTTCTCCAAAATTTTGTATTCCAAACTTGTTACTACTTACGATGTGATTAGCTTTTCATATTTTCTGCCTCTTAAAGAAAGTTGTTTCAGAAACATTTTAGGTCCTGCAGCTGCCAGTGTCAGTTCATGGTTTTTGCATATACATAATATGACATCAAGACTTTTAGTGAGCAAAGTCCTTGGACTTAATTCTTATGGTGCATTGTCATGTTTGCTGAATGATGATTCAACTTTAGTGCAATTTTGTAGGGAACTCTAAGAAATGGAATGGAAGTTGCTGTGAAGACGCTTTCTGCTGAATCGAGACAGGGGTTGCGTGAATTTTTGACAGAGATTGAAACTATATCAAATATCAGACACCCCAATCTGGTTGAGTTGATTGGATACTGTCTTGATGGAACTAACCGGATCTTAGTCTATGAATATTTAGAAAATAAGAGCCTTGATCGAGCACTGTTTGGTAAATTTGCTTGGAATCAAAGAAGTACTTCACCATCTCTGAATGGGGTACTGAAAATGGTGCTTGCTTTGCAGGTTCTAGCACAAATAATGTCAAATTAGACTGGGACACAAGGGCTGCTATTTGCTTGGGTACCGCTACTGGTCTTGCTTTCCTACATGAAGAATTAGTGCCACATATAGTGCACAGGGACATCAAAGCTAGTAATATACTACTTGATAAGGATTATAAATCAAAAATTGGAGATTTTGGACTGGCAAAGCTTTTTCCAGATAATATCACTCACATCACCACGCAGATAAAAGGAACCACGTATGTCTCCTGAATTTCGTGCTGAAGCTTCAATGTTTTCTGTGGCTATACTTGATATCACCATTCATCCGTGAGTTCGGTGAGCATGAGTGTTGATTATTTTAGAGGCTGGGTATCGTTATAAATCTTTTATATACACCTTTTAAACAAGTAGAAGGTACTTTTACAGCAGGTGTGTTTGGAACGAAGGAAAATATTTTCCATGGAAAACTCTCTTTGAAGATAAGTGATTTTCTTATTTATTTTTTGGTGTTTGGTAAGTATGCAGAAAATACTCTCATAGCATTTATATATAATGTAGGCAAACACTATGTGAGTGGGGTTGGGGTGGAATGGTGTTAAGAGGATGGGAAGGAGTGGTAAGTCACTAAGGAAAATTGTTTTCCCTACTCCATTAGAGTAGTCATTTTTCTCATTTCTAAATAACTTGTTTTACTAGATGATATATTTTCTAAACATTTTGACCCAACCAAACATGGGAAAATTGGAGAACTGTCTTGCCATATCTGTATTGATTTCCTTTTTTCTTTTAAGAGTTGTCTTATCTGAACTGTGTTTACTCATATTATACCGGTCAAAAAGCAAGAACAGATGTTCCTCATAGCGCCTTGCTACCCCTTACCTGATATATATGTGTATTAGTCGTATGAATCCACCGTCTTTCCCCTATTCTCGTATGTACATTGTGTCAACTAAGAAATGTTCTGGATTCTATAATCTGGCTCGAACTACTGAAGTTCTGAATGTTTGGTGTTAGAGTACCCAGGTCTCCTGCTTTAAATTTTGAAATAGTGCCATGGGGTAACTGAAAGCAGTAACTTACTTCAATATCTTTTTCTTTTCCGAACAGTGGCTATCTGGCACCTGAATATGTAAGGGGCCGTCAATTAACATCCAAGGCTGATGTTTACAGTTTTGGGGTCCTATTACTTGAAACAGTAAGTGGTAGGAGTAGTGGCAGTGGTACATGGCAAGGGCAGAAGTTACTCCTAGAATCGGTGGGTATAATTTTCAAATTCCGTAATTTCTTTCTAGATATGCATTCTGTTTCTCAATAACATCAATAGTTTATAGCATGATTTGTTTACTTGTATTTGCTACTATTATTTTCATACGAAAATTGCTAGGCATGTCAAGATGTGATTCCATAGATTATAGGGGTGAATCTATCTATGATTAGTACATATTAATCAGAAAATTAAATCTGCCTCAATCTCAAACTAATTTGGAGGGTTATTGATATTGAATTACGCATCATGCTCTGTTTGGGGGACAATAGATAAATCGTCTTGTAAAAATCTCCAATTAGCGAGTGTATGATTAATTTTTTACTCCTCCTAGAGTTGTGTGAAGTTAACAGTTGTTGGAGTTTTACCAAAATCAATACGGTTTTAGCTATAACAGAAGATGTTGGAACCAAAGGATCTACATAGACAAATGCCAACTAGGCTGAATTAAGGTTTAGTCACTGTTATTACACGTATATTAGGTTCCTTGTATTAAAATTACTCTAACATTAGGTCCATTGTTTACCAGTGGTCTTTTAGTCTTTGGTCTCATTAGAGGTTTGTCCATTAGAGTAGGAATAGCTGTGAGATTTAGAGAACCTCTAATTTACAAGTAGTGGAATGAAATGAGCACAAATAGAGTGGAATGGAAATGGAGAATTCATACACTTGACTCTAAAATATAGTTGTTTGGAGTCTCGAATAAAAATGTGTGCTTGATGAAATTTAGATTCAGAGTGACAAAAAAAAAAAAAAAAAACGAACAAGACAATTTGAACCTGCTTCACCAATCTGGGATAAAGACACCAAGAGTGCAAACTGAAAATGCTGTTACAAAGTTGAGCTGATCCAACAAGGTATTCATTGGTAAAAATGCTACTTACAGCTATAGGAGATTGTGGCGACTATCAAGGATTCATGCTATTCCAGGACGGAGGATCTAAAGCCCAATTGTCCAAGTTGTTGTACCAAATAGATGCTGTATCTTCATGTGATTCTTCAGAAATGTGGTCTTTATTTCATTCTTGGATTTTGGTTTTGGGGGGTGAGTGGGTGCGTCGTCAAGGAAGGCTAAAGAGAGGCGTTTCTAAAGTTAGTTTTTCTTGTATGAATTTCTATGGGTCTTTCTTTCATTCTTGGATTTTATGTAGGGGGGTGAGTGGGTGTGTCGTTAAGGAAGGCTACAGAGAGCGTTTCTGAAGTTGATTTTGTTTTATGAATTTCTATCTGTTTGCTTCTAGATGTCCTCCCTTTGAATCACTTATACTGCTATAGTATAATAATTTGAACCGCTCACATCATAGTAGTAGTGTAAACGCCGTAAGCGGGGAGGTAGCCATATAGTTGTCTTCACGATCATTTACCAGTCATACAAATAGACAAAGAGTAAGCAGCAACAACATACCCAGTGTAGTCCCACACAAATAGGATCTGTAGAGGGTGGAGCATACACAGACCTTACCCCTACCTCAGATGTAGAGAGGTTTCGATAGACACTCAACCCAAGGTAGACGAAGAGTAAGCTACACCAAGAAATGTGAGAATACACTGCTATGTTGTGGTTTTACTAGTTGAATCTTGCAGTTTTCAGGCTAAATAATGAGGAAACGTTTTGTCTTCTCGCGAATTTATCTATCTGCACCTGGAAATACAGTATTCAATGCTCTTCTAACTGCCAAAGGTTTTTGTTATCTAATGACAAATCAAATTACAATTTACTGCATCAGGCATGGGAGTTCTACGAAGAGGGAAAGCTGTTAGAGTTAGTCGATCCAGAAATGGGCGATTTTCCAGAAAAAGAAGTCCTCAAGTACATTAAGGTAGCTCTCTTTTGCACACAAGAAAATGCAAATAGAAGACCGATGATGAGCCAGGTTCTTGACATGCTCACAAGAAACATCAAGCTCAACGAGAAAGAACTCACACCACCAGGATTTTTCCAAGATTCGGGTGGTTTTAGCAGCACACAAGTAAAACTGAAGTCATCTGAAAGCAGCACAAGCCATCAAATGAGTTCTGTGCCCCTTACAATCACTCAGGTGACTCCTAGATAATCAATTACTCATTTGTGAATGGCAGTTGAATATATTAGGAAGAAAATATTACCCGTGGGCTGCGGGGGCTTTTTGTTCAGTGGTAAGGATGCAACACGTGATATGTGTATTAAGTGCTTTTCGTGACTATGATCATGCAGCAAATAAAGTCTAGTATTTAAGTCGGAAAGAAGATAAATGGCAGGTCCATACACCCCGGAGTTTGAAATGTGTGAACCAACTAGAGTTGGGGCAGAAGCCATAGGGAATTCTTTAGTATCAACAAAAGAAATTATTTCAATAAATGATACTCTATTCTTTTCTTTCTAATTATTTTGTTGTCCTTAAAGGAGTGTTCGTGTTTTCATCAATCTAACAGTCTCTTGTATGCGTGAAATGAGCAGACAAGTCAAATTGTGTAATCTTTGTTTTTCAAATTTGATTTACTTTTTCCCTTCAGTCGAGATCTATCAAGAAACGACCTCTCTACAGAGTAAGGTCTGCATGCGTACACTATCCTTCTCAGACCCCATTTGTGGGATTACAATGGCTATGCCGTTATTTTACTTTTTTTTTTTCTTTTCTGATGTATTTCTCGTCTTCGTATGTGATACTACTTCTCATTGCACAAAGTGGTGTGTGCTCACAACGAGTGATATACAAAAATCATCTTAGAGGTGAGTAATCTTGAACTTTTTACCTCACTACTCCGATGGATAAAAACTTCAAATTTAACAAGTTTTTAACTTTTTGTCTTGGATATACTCCTGGGTCAAGCAGGTTCATTTCAATTTATGAAATATTATTTAAATTTTTTGGAAAAAACAAACTTTTAAAAATGAGATCTTAAACAACTAATAACATTTACGTTTCTCATTAAGAGCAAAATAAAAAGCTTCCCATCAAGGGCGAAATGAAATATTTAAAGATAGATTATTTAAATAAATGTCTCATTCCTTTTGAACGTGTATTGAAAACAGAAATAGTGTCTACATAATAAGAAAAAAGTGAAGTACTAAGTACAAAGATGCATCACTCATTTTGAGACAGATTGAAAAAAGAGAAATGATTCAAACAATTTGGGAAAGAAGGATTAGTTTTAGAGCCTCTGTAACACACATAAAATCATGACACATAAAATGATACAAAATGGAGCCTCTAGGTCAGTTACAGAACCCCATAAGATAAAAGAAAGTTAAAAGTTATCAACATTAGAGAGAAAAAAGCTTTCTATGAACATGAAAATCGTCTCGACTGCGATTACAAATAAAAGATCTTGATGTTTTAGAATAACAAAATGCAGCTGCATTCGCCTCGAATCAACGGAATGTTAGCAAGGCATAGAATACGGAGTACCCAAAATGGATGTTTTCTTGTCCCTCAAGAGAATAAAGAGACCTCTGCAGTAGCAGCAGGTTCTAATGTCTGAGTAATTGCCTGAGCAACACTGGATTCACTAGCAGGTACGCTGTCTCCGGTAGCAGGTGCAGTTCCCTCAGTTGCTGCATCTTTAGTGTTCTTAGCATCTTTTCCGTCCTTCCCAGCTTTGTCATCCTTGGCAGGTGCGGGTGGTGGGGGCAGCATATGAGGTGGTGGGTTGTGCTTAAGCTTCACCAAGATGTGACGCATCCTTGAAAGATCGGTGGGTTTTCCGGGTTTGGGTCCTTGGATGACTGTGACGGATGACTTCTTCTCTTGATCCTTCTTCCTTCCTTTCTTCTCAATATTCGGAACCTCATTAGGAATGAGCTCCGCTATGGCTTTCCAATACTGTTTGTCAGCTTCTTTGTGGAACTTTTCTTGATTAGTTACATACACCTGTTTTAATGGGAAATAAGAAATGGAAAAAACAAAACAAAATTTAGAGATACGGGAACATTGTAAGAGTGAATCGGGTGGAACTGACAGCACCCCGGAAAAAAACTTACGTTCTCTTTGTCTCGGTTGTTAGTCTTATTGGTCTCAATATTGACCTTTCTTTTCTCATAGAATGCTTTCTTATGCTCTTCGCCTTCCTCAATAATTTGGTTTCTGATTTCTTTTTCCCTTTTCTCATTCTCCTCAAGACGGACAGCATTTTGCCTGCATCCCAACCAAAACACAAATTATAATGAATCTAATAAGGAAAATAGTATTCAGGGTACCATTTCTGTTTTCACGACAAATATTAACTGTTATCAAATATCGGAACAGAAAATGGAGAAATTGATTTGAATCCAGCCAAAAGCATCAATGGATTCTGATACCTATCACACATCGACCTCACCCTCCACGCTACTTCTTCCTTTTTAGTTTTTATCTTTTAAAATTATTCTAAAAGATCAAGAAGGGAAGCGCCTTTTACAAAACCAATTGACGATGATCCAAAGTAAGTCGACATATGCCTCTGACTTGACATTTTATCATATGAACAAGATCAACATTAATGACTTGTTATTCTCACCAAAATGGAATAACCTATACTGCCAACTGTTTCTGTTTTTCCCGCACTTCTAATTATCCTTTAAATTGGCAATGAGTCGACTCCAATACAACAAAAATATCCAGCAAATGGAAGGATAAAAGAAAATCATTTGACCCTATGGACTTCAACAAATTAACGAAGTTTTAGATCTTAAGGTGGAAAAGGGAAGAATAGCACAAAAGAAACCATATACTACTACAAACGTCATTATTGCTCCAATAACTATACCGGCTATCCAATTTCATGTTACTATGCTTCTTGAGAGTCAAACCTACTGTGAGAAATATAGCAAAATAATATTATTGAATTGTTGTTGTATCTACATTATTACATGAGACCCTATTTATAGACCATAGAATACAATCCTTTACCAAATAGGATACTATTTAGTAGTCTTATTCCTATTCTAATAGGATTATATAAACCTATTCCTATTTTAATAGTATTGTATAAACTATTCCTATTCTAATAGGATTGTATAAACCTATTCATATTCTAACACTCCCCCTCAAGCTAGTGCGTACAATTCATGCACCTAGCTTGTTACAAATGTAATTAACACGGGGACCGATGAGGGGCTTGGTGAGATATTTGCAGACTTCACAAAATTGACGGTCAATCTTAATGTGCTTGTCTTCTCATTAAATACTGAATTTGATGGATTTGATGCATAATGCCAGTAAATCTCAATGTGCTTAATCTTCGCATGAAATACTGAATTTGATTCATAATATTGGTGTTGAACTTCCCAACCCAAGCTTGAGAAAAAATTGTTCTAGACCATAGAGTGATCTGCACAATCGATGACACAACACAATCGACATACAAGGCTACTAAACTCCCCCTGAGCAACGAAGTGCTCAAATCTAATATAAAGTATATGGATCATGTTGGCATCAATAGATGAGTTAATATTAAATAAGAAAGTCACCAAAATAATTATTGGAACATGCTCATATGCCGTAGTATTAGATTGATGGCTAAAAATGGTCACAATCTAAGAAATAAAATTATATAGGTAGGGTCGGAATGATGTCACGACCCAACTAGAAAATAGAAATTATATAGGATAGTTGGAACGACCCCATTGACAAAAAAAGAGAAATAATATGGGTAGAGTCGGAATGATGGCACGACCCTAATGAAAAAGAGAAATTATATAGGTAGGATTGGAATGATGGCACAACCCTACGCAAATCAGATTTGAGGAGTCACCGGAAAAGACAAATGGAACTATGCAAATCAAATCTAAGTTAATGAAAAGACGCATGATGTTATGCAACTCAGATATGAGAAAATAGTTCGGAAAAAAAAATCCACAGTACTACACAAATTCAATATGAAAAGTAGTCCGGGAGATGCACGGTGCTACGCAAATCAGATATGCAAAAAAAAAAAAAAAAAGGTAGTCACCGGAAAGATGGGACGGTGCTACAAAATTAAATATGAAAAAGTAGTCACCGGAATGATGGGACGGTGCTACAAAATTAAATATAGGAAAATAGTCACTAGAAAGATACACGGTGACCTAACTTTTGCTAACATAATCATTGGCCGGACGGGCGACATATATGAGTAATAGCCGCCCGCCGACAACGAAAGCTCTTTGATTGTTTACCAAGATCGTAGAGGCTCTGATACCATGTGAGAAATATAGCAAAATAATATTATTGAATTGTTGTTGTATCTACATTATTACATGAGACCCTATTTATAGACCATAGAATACAATCCTTTACCAAATAGGATACTATTTAGTAGTCTTATTCCTATTCTAATAGGATTATATAAACCTATTCCTATTTTAATAGTATTGTATAAACTATTCCTATTCTAATAGGATTGTATAAACCTATTCATATTCTAACACCTACATTCTTTGACTGCCATATATAAACATTTCACAATGGATTGAAAAATCAAACTGTCCAATAGAGTTCCTTTAAACTAGTCTTCTATTGTATTAATACTATTTCTAAAATGCTGCTAATCATCATCAGATTTCAAGCTAAAAATCATCAACTTTCAAATACCACAGTTCATTTATTTGTGTTCTTCTATTAGTTAACTAGTTAAATGGATACATAGTCAAAGACAACCAAGATGCTTGCCCCTTTTAGAGTCTCCACTAGTTTATGATTAATATATACTATATCATCTATATCAGAAATAGATCTTCTCGAAGTAATAGTATTGTGTTCTTAAAGCAACAGTAACTATATCATCTATACCAGAAAATACTCAAAATAACAAAATGATTCTCCTGAAAACAATGACTAGCAAGACAAGTCCAATGTGTTTGGAATTTGACATTTAATTCAGTGGTTGCGAACTTCACTTGCTCTAGAGCAGGCAAATTCCAATTCCTACAGAAAATCTCCTTTCCGTTACCCCCGAATCGACATCCTGGTCATGGTACTAAAAAAACGGAAACAAGAGATCTAGCTAATGTTCATGAAATACCAACAAAAAAAAGTTAGACCTGTTAAAGATATAAAAAAAAATTCACTTCTCATTCTTTTTTTTGCAAGGCTATCAAATGAAAGCTTTAATCCTCGATAAAAAAAACACCAATTAACGAAAAATAATAAAATTTGCAGATCAACTAGCGTCCGACATCAGATCTGCTAAGTAATTAAAAGAAGTGGTCAATCAAATCACAGTTATGGCGACTGATTAGTCCAAGCAACTAAGACTTACCAAGCAAAATAAAGCCTAATCTTATTGATATTATTGTCAATTATAGCAAATTACCAAATATCAACAGATCTATCAGTTAAATTTATATCTAAGGGAAGCATATACAGAACAGGATCCAAATTGCATAAACTTATTTTAACAAGAGAATACACAATAGTATTTAGCAGGTATTATATCAAGGACTAATATAGTTGACTATAGCTAGTTGGGGATCAAGTAGTAGTTTAGTGTAGTAATAAGCAAAATTTTCAAATTCGAGAAACAAAGCAAAGCTAACCTTCTCCATTCTCGTAGGGCTAAACCTTCCTCTCTCATTTCACTAGGAGGAGGAAGTACCGGTCCATCGGAGCTGAAAATTCCTTCAGAATCTTCACCGAGATCGTAAGCCTTACCATTTCCATCAGCGATCGGAGACTCGGAGTCACCAAAAGGAATTGATTGACCCGACCCGAACCCGTAGGGATCGGGATTGTTGACTGTGTGAGAAACGTGATCTACTGTAACTTCCTCATAACCCGGCGTGCCGGCGGCGGAGTGGTCGCCGTCGTGGAAGGAAGGACTTGCCGCCATCGCCACAGAGTCATCGCCGTCCACGCTAAACGAATCGAACGAAGCCATTTTCTTCTCTTTCTGTGCTTTCTCTCCGTTGAATTGAAATTTTGGATATCTCTTTATATACTTGTCATTTTAAGTCTTCCAAAATCTGAAATTCAGAATTTAAATTTTATAAATTTTATATTTCATTATTTACTAAAGTTATTTACATTTTAAAATCTTCACAAAATTATGGGATTTAAAATTTAAACTTTATAAGTTTTGTGTTTTATTATTTACTAAAGTTCAAATCTATTGCTTTAATAAAATTTAATACAAAAATAAAATTTGCATTACAATTATCAATTTTTAATGAAGAAATTCTATGTGTTTTTCAGGATAAAAATGTATTTGTACTATATAATTTTGATTAAATTCAAAAAAAAAGAAAAATCAAACTTAAATTATTACTTCTATTCACAAACTTGAAAAGTAGTATTGGGAATATTTTTAAAATTTCAAATTTAATCGTTGATGTCTAATTTCATATTGAAAATTTTATCATTATTAGTTTTATAAACATTTTCTTACTAGTAATTTAATCCTACATTACAAAAGTATAAAGCAAAAAATAAAATTCAACATCAATAAAGTTTTTACATATATATTAAAATCGCATTGATACAAGGCTTTATCCTATATGATAATAAAAATAAAATGTCACTTTTTATATATGATGTGAATTTGAAATAATAAACTTTAATGCGTATATAGATAAAAATAAAATTAAAAGTATTCTATTCAGTTAGCTTAATAAAACAGAGTTTTTAGCTAAAAACATCCTTTAATTATACCCAAAACTTAAACTACATCCTTAAAGTATCATTTGTAGCAGAAAACATCTTTTAACTATACCCTAAACTTAAACTACATCCTTAAAGTATTATTTTTAGCAGAAAACATCCTTTAAGTATTTATAAATGAACAACTTTCATCCTTTTGTTAGATATTGTCAGAATAACTAATGGATCTTACGAAAACATGAACAGTTAACGTGACTATCAACAAAAGTTATTCTGCATAATTTCATTACTTGCTATAAAAAGTTCTTGGAAAATATAAAAATTATCAGACATTGTTGCTTATGGAAACTAAAATGATTGAAAGATGAGCGCGTACATAATTTGCCTTTTTCATAACCGAAAAAAGTTTGAGATTAATTATTTTTATTTTTTCTTAACCAAATAATTCAATAGATTTTTAGGTCAACCTAATATTGAAGTGACCAAAATTTTGATTTTGTCTCGTACTTGAGTTTCATTCTATATTATTAGAAGCGAAAGTCTCCAACAAATGTCGCTTCTATCATATTCAATTGAGAAGAAACGTATTTAAACTAATAATATTTTTAATTAAAATTACATAAAAAGTGAATTAAAAAAACGATTAAATTAAAAGTTTTGCATAATTCTTAACTTAACTATGAAAAAGTTTACGATAATATTCCTGGCATATTTAAGAATAATAATTAGGAAGGGACAATTTAATTTTTGTGGGATATATCAGGTAGTTTTACGAGATATTCAAGTAGAAAAATGAAAATTGCTTACTTTAAAATACTTGAAAGATGTTTTATGGTAAGAATGATACTTTAATGTAGTTTAAGTTTGAAGTATAGTTAAAGATGTTTTCTGCTAGAAATGATACTTTAAAAATGTAATTTAAATTTGGGATATAATTAAATCCAAAAACATCAATAAAACAATAGGACTATCCCATCTTAGGGCTGATAACGAAAACTTTCTCCGATCAATTATCGATTCTCTAATCGGCCGGAAGTATGACGGTTGAGGTACCAAACACTGTCGGCTATGTTAACGGAGATTTGAAATCCAAAAACACTGATGCTAACGCCGGCTCTAGGAAATCAAAGGCGAACGAGCGGGGCCGTAGGCGGCGGAAGCAGAAGAAAAACAATAAGGTACCGTCTGGTAGAGTAGATAGTGACACAGCCGCTGCCGACGAAGCTAATGGAGGTGTTGGTGATACTGATAAGGAAAATTCCGATCTACAGAAGGTATTTCCGGATTATTCTGAGGTGTAGTTGATGAGTAATTATTATTTATTTTTATGAATTATTTAAGCATTCTGTGTTGATCTTTCGATGAATTAGGTTTTAAAAATTGGAAATTATAGCAATAACATGCCCAGTCAGGGTGATGTGTATGTAACCTTACTGTCCATATCCTTACCTTTGTGAACGTAGAGAAACTGTTTTCGAGTGATACTCAGCTCAAGTGAAGCATATAGAAAACAATGTAGCAGTTAATAGTAAAATCTAAGAATACAATAGTAGGAGAATTACTAATGATACTACTGATAAGGGAAATGAAACAACAATGGACTACCTACTAACCTTCTATACTATTCCTCAACCTCTCCATATCCTCCTATAAATTGGGAATGATGAATAAGAATAACTAGAGTAAGTATTTGTTTCAATTTTTCTTGTTCCTAAGTTCAGAATGTATTCAAAGATGCTTACTGAAACTTGATTCATGCAATTCTAGTTTCTCAATATGAATATTTTCCAGCTGGTGTGTGTTAAACAGTCTTAGTAGGAGCATCCTTAAAGGTTCTCTTTTTACCGATCAAATCAACAACAACCTACCCAGTGTAATCACAGAAGTGGGTCTGGGGAGGGTGGTGTGTGTGCAGCCTTGCCCCTATCTTGTGGAGGTAGATAGACTGTTTCTGGTAGACCCTCCGCTCAAGTGAAGCATGTACAAAGCAAGAATGAAAGGAAATACAGTAGTAAAGAAGTCATGCTAAAAATAAAGGAGAAGGGAATAGAAGCAACAATAGATAATATGGTAACCGAATGAAAGGAAACAACATATAATATTATTGAATAAGCAATATTTGTACAGGTGGATATCTGATGTGGCAACTTGAGCAGCATACCTTGGTAAGCCTGCTTATCAAGGTTACAACAATGGGTTCCAACTGAGTGCTGTAGATAAAATTTGAAATTGAGTTCTATAGGTTTTACTCCTAAGATCAATTACTCAGCCATTTCCTTGGGGACTACTATATAGTTACATATACTATAACATGGAATTATGATTTATGCAGATGTTCTCACTTGAGTCTTTTGATGATCTCTAAGAATTTTCTCCCAAAAAATGAATACCTTTTCTTCTTTGACATTGTTGATTGAGCTGGGGTTTCTTTCCCGGAGTAGTGGATGTTTAAGTTATTTTTATGATTATTCTCATGTTTCAAAATTATATTTTTCTGATTTTTCTTGTGTTTCAAAATTATGTGCATGTGGGAGTTTTATCTAGAAGATCCTATTAATTTCTTGATACAAATTTTTAGGGTTAATTGTAGCTGTTTGACCTAATTACTACCATGTGTATATAGGCCTAAATATACTTTACTAATGATGTTTTTTTTTTTTATAAATCTGATGATATGGTCTTCTTTTTGATAAAGCTAATGATATGGTTTCTTTTTATCTACTATAGGGTAATTGCTTTGCTTGTGTTCTTTTTTCTTTTGCATGGTATAGTGTGTATAAGCATTGATTATTTATGAGTCCTCAAGGTCCAGCTAGTTGTTAAGAAAAAGAATGTTCACCTACTTGTCATTCTGAGGAAAAGGGATGTCTGATGTAGGTCAGTTCCATCATAGCTTGGCTATAGTTATTTGTTTTTTTCCAGCTGAAGATGTGCATGAATTTCTATTTTGACATGCCACATCTTTTTCCAGAAACTCTTTGTTATATGTTGGGGTCTGTCCCAGAGTCTTTATTGTTTGATAAAATAGTACTGTTTCTAAAAGATACCTTAGTTGTAATGTATTTATGAGTTTTTTTTATACATTTATGGTGTTTTATAAAGTGATATGTATTTTCTGAGCTACTGATCTTGAACTTGCTTTGGCCTCATCTTCTGTAGTCCATGGTGGAGCAAGTTGAAGTGGAATATGTTCCAGAGAAGGCAGAATTAGATGGCGAGTTGGATGAAGAATTCAGGAAGGTTTTTGAAAAATTCAGTTTCACAGCTGCTACTGGTTCTGAGGTAAAAAATAATTCATTTTTGGTATATGATGCTATGTGAACTCTGAGTCATTACCTGATCTTTTTGTTGTGCCTTCAATCTCCTTGTATCTCTCAAGCTGTTGAAATATATTACCGCAGTTCAAGAATTTTCCATTTGCATAACTTTTTATTGGAATATTAGGAGAATGATAAAAAGGACGAGACTGCCGCCGATGCTGCCTTAAAGAAAAAGGATGATTCAGATTCGGAGGAAGAGCAGGATGCTCAACCAAGGGAGAAGGGTATTTCTAACAAAAAGAAAAAGGTCAATCTCAACTTCTATTTGCTGTTATTGTTAGCTAGTTCGATTCTTCACCTTGAGTAGTAGATTAAGACTGAATTACTTCTCCATTTCAGCTTCAGCGTAGGATGAACATTGCAGAACTGAAACAAATCTGCACGAGACCTGATGTAGTTGAGGTATGGATAGGTGCCAAACATTACATATTATTATATATTTTGATACTTGCGAACTTCGCATATTAGTATATTTATTTACCCTATGCACTTTGTGGAATGCACATTTCTCTGTTCTCAGCTAAAATAAGGTTGTATCTCTGCGAACAATCTAGTTTTGGGGTTTTCTTATCCTTTCACAATCATGCTGGATCCCCAAGTTCCTAAGAGTTCCTTGTCCATGCCCTTTCTAATATCTGCGTTGTCTTTTGTTGTGTTTCTATGCTTTGAATCAATGAACAAATGTGGAAACCATATGAGCTCTAGTATATTATTTCTATGAAAAAGGTCAAAATGCTCATACATCAAAGGTAATTGATATTATCCTCTTCATAAATTTGTCTTGGGGAGGCCAAACGATTTTTTCTTTCTCCCTTTCTTTCTGTTAGCCTCCTACAACTTATTGAACTCTTCTCCAGAAGAGTCGCAGAATCCCTCCTAAAAATTAACCAGATCTGGGCATGAACCTCATACCAACACCTTTTCCATACATAATCCCAATGAAAGTGTCAGCATAGCATAGAGATCCTCTTATCATATAAGTATGTTGTTTAATTTCACCATCATCTACATTATAGTCATCATCTTTTCCTCCTCCTATTACTGGAACCAGCCTTTGCATAATCTGATGCAGATTCTTTTGCACTCTTGGGTAGCTTAACATTGATTTCTCGTGTATTCGGCATCTTACTTGTCTTGTTCCGTCTACTGCCATTGACTTCTTTTTTAAATTACTGTTCTAACTGTAGACTATTTTCTTTATTGGTGTTGTATGGCGTTTAGGTATGGGATGCTACTGCTGCAGACCCTAAGCTATTGGTATATCTGAAATCTTACCGAAATACTGTACCTGTCCCACGACACTGGAGTCAAAAACGAAAATTTTTGCAGGTCAGTTAACACTGCTTATTTATATATTTAGGTTGCAAACATTTTCAAAAGAAAAAAAAAGAAAAATAGGCCAATGTTAGTACATAGTGCACAATATTTTGTACCTCTTAAAGTTACCAAGTTAAAAAAAAAAAATTTGTACCTCTTCCACTTCATGTAACAATTAACAAGGATAGAACTGGGTAAATTTTAGAGAGTTTGTTTGGGAAGGGGATGATGGGAAGTCAATGAAGTTTGTCTTATATGTATATATGTGGTTCTTGCAGGAGGGTGGCCTTGACATTGGTGGAGCCTCAACATGTAGGTCTTTGACAAATGGGATTCTTCATAATTCTATGTGTCTGTATTTTGTGGGTTGGGGGTTGCAGCGTTCCTCTGTTTATTTGTGTGGGTTGGTCAAAAGACATTTCTTTAGCTCCATTTCCTATAAAAAGTTCTGAAAAGTATAGTTGCATTAAGTCCTTCAAGTTCAAGTAACTTAAATGTTCCCCGCGGCAGAATTCTAATTATTTCAGTTGTCTTTGCATTATTCATGCTTGAAGTGGTTAATCTATTGGTACTATTGGCCAATGTGGTCATCTATCCAATCCACTCACTAATTCTTTGGATATGATATTGTTAATCTTTCTTGTGTTATATTTTATCTCATCAAGCCTTGAATTTGGTTTTCAGGGGAAACGTGGTATCGAGAAACAGCCATTTCAACTGCCTGACTTTATAGCTGCGACCGGAATTGAGAAAATTAGACAAGTATGACGAAATTTGTTTCGTTACTCCTTATATATTTCTTGCTGTGGTGGCCTTGTGAAATAGGGATTTTTTTGTTGTTGTATAAATGGAACTTAAACTAGATGTTGATGGAGCTCAAGCTAGGAAATTCTGATGGCTTATTGCAATTTTTTCTGAGCTTTTAAAATACTTGCATTAAGAAATGAAGGCCTTCGTTTCAGCAAGACATCTGATTACTTTCTTATGTTGACTTATCTTCATATGGACCTAACAACCCAATTCTTTTAATTTGGAAAAAAAGATAGGCTCCAATTATGTAGTAAACATAGGCCAGAAGTATTTATCTGGAATGAGATATCATGTTTAAATATCTTTTGTTTGAGAAGGTGCGGTATATGATCTTTTCTGCTAGTATGTTTATGCTTGTCCTTATTTTGTAATGTTATTTATTCTTTTTGTGCAGGCTTACATTGAAAAGGAGGACAGTAAGAAGCTTAAACAAAAGCAGCGGGAACGGATGCAGCCAAAAATGGGGAAGATGGATATTGATTATCAGGTTCCCAATTTCCCTTGGTTCCTTGTTGATACTGAACTGCAAAATAGTCCATGCCTTGTCAAGTGCATGGACATTTTTGGTTAAATGTTGGTTGCTGTACTGTTCTGCTGAGTCTTTATATCATGTTATGTAGGTTCTCCATGATGCCTTTTTTAAGTACCAGACTAAACCAAAGTTGAGTAGCCACGGGGATCTGTATTACGAAGGAAAAGAGTTCGAGGTACAGAATTTGTCTTTTGACATTGTTGAATGGTCATATGCCTCTTTCATGTCTAGCTTGCATACAACTTTGGCCATTCTCATCCGTCTTGGTATTCATCAATTTCTTGAGAATAAAAATGAGTTTTTTTATTGATGTACACTTTTAGATGACAATGTTTAATGGTGTTGGTTGCATTGGCTATACCAGTGTTAAATTTTCTTTTCCACAACTGCATCATCTTTTGATTTCTATATGCAGGTGAAGTTGAGGGAGATGAAACCTGGGACTTTGTCTCACGAACTGAAAGAGGCTCTTGGTATGCCCGAAGGCGCTCCTCCTCCTTGGCTTATTAATATGCAGGTAAGTTAGCATAAATTTAAGTTCTGTTTTATTGGATGTGGTCATTTTTGGTCCCCTTAAGTATCTTGTCGTCTTGCTAGATAGTTGGGTTTCGTTGCTAACACTTTTCTCCAACTCACAATTGTCTTTGGCAGAGATATGGTCCTCCTCCCTCATATCCTCAATTGAAGATTCCCGGTCTCAATGCTCCTATTCCACTAGGAGCCAAGTTTGGCTATCAGCCTGGAGGTTGGGGTAAACCACCTGTTGATGAAGTAAGATTCTGAAACCTTTTACATTCTTCTCATCACATTGTGAAGATGGTGTTTTGTTGTAATTACTTATTATTCTCAACATTTCTCCCTATTTTGTTTGAAATAGTATGGGCGCCCTTTATATGGAGATGTCTTTGGTGTGGTGCAACAAGACCATCCTAATTATGAGGTATGCCCACTTGTATATTGTATTTGTTGGAGTTGTTTCTTTCTTTATGTATGTTCTTGGAGTAACATTTTGCTTCAAGGTAGTTCCAGGCCAACTGAAATAACAAGCATTACCTGTGAAAACGTGTATGTTTGGAAACGCACCAATTTGAAGTTTGTGAAACGCACCAATTTGAAGTTTGTGAAACTTATTGGAGGTGTTGATAACCATGAAAAATATCTAAGCATCTAAGAAGTATCTCATTAATGATTGCTTGATATTCTTTTTAAACAAAAAAATTCAAGCATGTGGTCCTTGTAATTATTATAGCCAGTCTTCTTAGATCCTATTTTTGGTTGACAGTCTCTAATTACGTTTGTCATGTCATTTATGTTCATGCTTAGGATGAACCCGTTGATAAGACTAAGCATTGGGGTGACTTGGAGGAAGAGGAAGAAGAGGAGGAAGAGGAAGTGGAAGAAGAGATGGAGGAAGATGAGCTGGAAGATGGTATTCAGTCTGTGGACAGTCTTTCAAGGTATAACTTGATCCGAACTTTTAACACCATACAATATCTGTATAAAACTTTTATTAGCTCAAACTGCCCCAATTCCCCTAATTTTCGGTTCTCCTTTCTGAACCAAACATGTACTGTGGAAGCAATACTTTAATATCAACTACATTTGAGGTATCATTTCTCAATGTGTTTGTTCGTCTGTATAGTACTCCAACTGGAGTTGAGACTCCTGATGTTATTGACCTTCGGAAGCAGCAAAGGAAGGAGCCTGAGAAGCCTCTCTACCAAGTAATAGCACTATATGTGGCCTGCTATTTTTGCATTCCAATAGACAAATATTTTTCTTTGTCAAAAATCTCACTACCATCTATGTCTTATAAGGTGCTTGAAGAGAAAGAAGAAAAGATAGCTCCAGGAACTCTTCTTGGAACAACTCATACGTGAGTACATGTTTATACTTGGGCAGATGTTGTATCATGCACCTCTCTATTTTCTCTACACTGACTCTTTTTACTTGCGCTGTACAGGTATGTGATTAACACTGGCACTCAAGACAAGACTGGTGCCAAAAGGGTAATGAAATCTCTTGTCCTCACCATTGTTTGCTGCATTGACATGCTACTTCATGTGATCGTTGACTTTATGAACTGTTGAATGCAGAAAGCAATGACACATTATGATTGTTCTGTTATTATCCTTCATGTGAAATTCGTCAGAAGAATGAATTGTTTTCATCCTATTTATGGGGTTGTTGAAACCCAAGTAATGAAGTTATATCATTGTAGTTTTTACGTGTTCATAGGATGAATTATTCTCTTCCTATTGATGGGATTATCGAAACTTCGGTTTGGACCATTTTCTCCCCAAGTATGTGATAGAAGCTTGTTGTTTGTGAACTTGGTGCTGTGATAGGAGGTTTTCGCTTGCAGTTCTATTTGGCTTTTATAATTATATTTTTGCATCTGATTGTGCGATGTTTGTCAAAGCTGGAAAGAATGTATTGTCAATTGATATTACATAAAATGGTGCTTTTTATAAGTATTTGTTAGCTGAATGGAAATGCATTTAATTGAAGACCATGATATGCCACTTCAAGATATCATCTTTTCTCTGTGCCCGATTTCAGTATTTCATGATTGTTCCCTATTTGTGCCAATTCTGTTATTGACATTTCTTAGAATTTTGTGGTAATTAATTGAATTTGCCACTGCAGGTCGATCTACTTAAAGGTCAGAAATCAGATAGAGTTGATGTTACTTTGGCACCCGAAGAGTTGGAACTGATGGACAATGTCCTGCCAGCCAAGTGAGTAGCAACACAAGCAACACTGTTTTGATCATATGAATTCTCCCTTTATTTTTTTGCTGAAAACGTTTTCTTCTGTTTTATAGATACGAGGAAGCTAGGAGGAAGAGAAGTTGCGTTCTCAGAGAGAGGATTTCAGTGACATGGTAGCAGAGGTGTGTTTACTATTTCATCTCGCATCTTTATTACTCTTTTCTCAGAGTCCTTTCGTGTTTCTTGTCGTCGTAAATCTCAATGTTCACTAGTTCTGACATTGATGAAACTGCTGCAGAATGAGAGGAAGAAGAAACGCAAATTGCAGGAAAAAGATGGTAAGTCGAAGAAGAAAGATTTCAAGTTTTGAGGCGAATTTCGTGTTCCATCTCGCAAAGTTTATCAAAACACATAAAAAGGAAACATAAACTATATATCTTATATCAACCTTTTATATATTTATATATATATAAATTATGAATTACTAAAGACAATTACATATGTTATGAATACATTTAAATGATTTGCCACTATCATCATCACAATGAATTGGTTGAAGTTTACAGCTAAAATCATTCATGCAGAAGTATCTGCGGTCACAGATACAATAACGCTTATAACATAATGGTTCAACCTTATGTACGTCACGACATATAATGTCACACTCACTGTCCTTGTTACAATGCACGAACACAACATCTCTTGGTGCCACTTCATGTATTAATATACCTGTTATATCAAATTTCATATGGTTAGATTACATATTATTTATACAAATATAATATCTTTTTGACTTGAGTTTAGTTATATTATTTATGCCGGCCAACTTTAAACATGTAAACACACATATCCTATGTGACATATCACATAATATGTGGATTTTTCGTGCTACATAGGACGCATGTGACATAATATGTGGATTTTTCGTGCTACATAGGACGCATGTGTTTAGTGTCCACTTGTGTATATGTTGTGTGGGGTTAAATTAAAGGGGACGTTGATATATTATGTCTGGAAAAAAAAAAGACTCGAAAATATAAATTAAAGTTGTATTTGGTAAAGAGGAAAATAAGTATGTTTCTTATTTATTTGCTTTTGTTTGGTATGGTTATTAGTGGTGGAGCTAGGAATTTGGTGAAAGGTGTGTAAATTTTCTTTTCTGTTTAGTTGTGTTAATAAGGGTGTGAAAAAGTATATATATGTATGTATATATATATATATATTCATAATAACTAAGATTTAACTTTTGTATACAACATAATTAATTTGAGGAACTTGTTTTTTCTATTCAAAAATTTACCAAACAAACATGAGAATCGAACATTTGACAAAACATTTTCCTCCATATTGAACACATCCTAAGACCAACAAATAGTGTAATCGTATGAATAAAATCTTTTTATGTTTAATTAAAAGGCGTCAAGTTCAGAATCATGAAAAACTAATAAACGTGAATTAATGCTCTAATAAAAAATAAAAATAAAAATCTCCACATCTCACTACAACAATCCTAGGCAATAATAAGTTTTGTAAAAAGAAGAAAGAGTAATTACTTGAAAAAGCCAACAAAAGGAGAAGAGAACCAATAGTGTTTGGAGACATATTCATGTGTTGATGCTTGCTGGCTAATAATTAGATCTACTATTATATATAGTGCAAACATTTTATTATATAGTATATAATATAGTGTGTAATTAAAAATTAAGAATAATTAAAAAGATAATCCAAAAAGTTTAATTAAGTAAAACATTCCGTAAAGTAAACTCTAAAGAACAAAATGCATGGTTTGTGTTTGTTACGAAGGAAAACAGATTTTTCTCCTAGAAAATATTTTCCTAAACTATCACATTTTTTATTTATATTGAAATGAATTTTAGAACATAAATTTATATAATTTATTTTAGATTTAGAAGTTTCAGTTTGTTCTTCTAAAAAACTCACGTCCAGCTAAATATTTTTAAGTAAATTAAAACACGGAGAAAATACTTCAAAAACATAAATTTGTATCATTCAATATTACATGATCAAACGTCTGCTACAAAGCAAAGTAATTAAAACACGTAAATTGAAACATAGAGTATATTTTATATAATAGGGAAAAAGGTCTGAAATATATTTGAACTTTGACCGAAATTGCTGTAACGATACCAAACTTTGGAAATGACCTTTTACCCCTGCACTATTTAATAATTAGTGGTTTTTTAAATGTATATATGTGTCCACGAGGACATAAAAGCATAATTATAAATAGTAATTTGTCCACGTGGGCACATATATACCTTTAAAATATACTTTTAAATATTGCAAGGGTAAAAAGTCTTCTATAAAATTTGGTATCATAATATCAATTTTGGCCAAAATTAAAATATTTTTTAGACCTTGTTTCCTATATGATATTAACCTCACATTTGTATAGGTGACAAGTCACAACTTGTTTTAATTACTAATTCGATCATATTTATTTATCAATATGATCGAAATATACCCTACAGGGCACGAAATTGACACGTGTAATCAATACATAGGGGACCATTTTCACTACAGTAAAATCCTTTTACAGAACAAGTAAAATCATCTTTACAGTACGGATTGAACTGCGATGGGATGAATAAGATTAATTGATCTAAGTTATAAATATTTGTCAAGTAAAAAAACACGTGTTTTTTGGGATGGACTAAAAATAAAAGTATATCATACAAATCTTTTGGTCTAGTCGAATCATTGACTCTGATTATTAGGTTGATCCAATCCGATAATACTCTTTAACATAATATGATATCGTAGATGTCATTAAGTAGAGAACATGCTATGATGGAAATTTGTGATGTAAGAGCTATTGAGTAGAATCAAAATGGACATTTGAAGTGAAGCCCACCAGGTGTTTGTCTTTTTGCCTAAATGAATTGCTTGATTTTCTTAGTTTTAATCAGCTCAATGTATGCATGTTAGAATGCAAAATTATTCTGCTAGCAGAAGCTATGTTGTTCGAATCCTTCAAAAATGTTGCCACACCTGTCAGATCCTAAATGTGCATATCTTTTGGAAGATACGTCATATACTGGGCGATATTTTTTAAGAGTCAGAGCAACATAGACTTTTAGAATATGATAACTTATCAACAAAGTGTATATAAACTTCAATATTATATTATTTTGGTAGTAATATGATAGAAGTGCATGATTTGTCATACTTGAGCTCAAATACAACATACACACTAATTGAATGTATATACATTGTAGCTGCACGTTACGTGCTTTATTCCAAGTTACTAGTTGACTTATTATGGACGATTACCTGTAGTTATCTTTTATGTTGTACTATCAATGTATAGTTGTAAAATGTGTATTCGTTTTTGTTGAACTAGGAAAAAATAATCAGTCTGCTGCTATAGCCATGCTACAAAATCAGTCACTAAGGTGTGATATATATTGTATGTATGAACAGTGGTAGGGTAAATTAAAGCTACAGTTTAGCTCAATTTCTCCTCTCAGTCTAATACAAATAACGGTATTTCGTCTAGCAATTCTCTCCTGGTATAAGCATGAACATTGTAGCTTATGAAGCATGTACAAGGCGCTTGCCAGGAATAGCATCAACGTGCTGATTGCTCGATTGCAGCCTATGTAGTGACTTTCTTTGCTTCCTTTTTTTTCGTTTGGGAAAAAAATGGGCACCACCTACTATACATCTAATGATGAAGGTCTGTCTCGATTACTTCAGCCAATTCTTTCGTTAACTTTTCTGCTCTCTCGTCTTGTCCACCTGCAAAAGTATAGACTCTGAATGCAAATTGGAATGCCTTCCAAAGCTGTGTGGCTGATTCTTTTTTGCTCCCTTCATTTGTTGGTCCGGCTCCTTCTTTTCCCCCCGCCATTGCTTCTCTCTTTTCCTGATTCGACATTGCAACATTATTTCCAAAAATTGTTAATCAAATCAATTACCATGGTGGTTAATGTGAATACCGTGTAAGCAGATGTAGAGAGTGTTAATCTGAATGATGCTCTATGCATTCCATATCAACTTATCTATACGAGTTTAGAGATGTTCGTGAAGATTCTCAAACCTTATCGGTTAAACATGCTTAATTTTGGAGTTCTGATGGGATCTAGTGCATTAGTTCTCGTATGATCACATCGTGACAAATCTACTCTATCTAAATACATACATTGAGGTATACTTAAGAATGCATTTCGAATTCATAGCTTTGTATCGGTTATTCACAAGATTTAGTATTAGATGATTTTGATTGTACTTACCTTCAGTGCAAGTTCCATACAGTTTGAGGAAACATCCACCATCAATTCTTTGATGCGTACAAGGGCGCCGAAATCAAACTGAATTTTATGTGTTTTTAGTTTCTTGGATTCTTCATCTTTAGTCCTTTCTAGAGTGTCCACATCTCCTTTTATCTATATGAGAAAACTATTTGTTAGAACTGCTACCACAAAATTAAGTCGTCGTGGTAAGTTTTGAGGTCCAGGGACTTAGTTTTTACCTTGTTGAAGTACCTCTCAGCTCTGGCAAGATGTTGGCCAACAGGCGAGGCCGGTTGCCAATTCTGTAAAGTAGAGACTATTGAATCTAATTTGGAATAGAGAGTTGCTGCCGTCCTCAACGCTTCCAACTTCTTACAAGGAAAATCCTCAAATCTTGCTAGGACCTATACCAAGAAAATCTTTCAGCCAATATCCTGAAATGGTTAATTATGACAAAAAATAAGAAATCGAACGAACCTGAGATTCGTCTGTTAGTTTCTCAAGGTGGGATTCAACATAATTGTGGAATGTAATGAGCTCAGACATATCTGATGTATTGAAAGAAGCAATGGCCTTCTTCATCTCCTTGATTAGTTTTTCATGATTTTTGACATCCTCTTCAATTTGTTGGAAATATGCTGACCTGTGAGATATAATTCATAAATATAGAATATAAACATCATAGAATAAGTTGCCTCCTACCAAAATAATTACTCTTTCATTTCAATTTCTTTGTCTTACTTCCCTTTTCAGTCTGTTTCGAAAAGAAACATTTTAGTAGTCTTCTTTACTTTCTTGAAATCTGTGTCAAGTCATAACCAGGCAAGCGAATTGAAACATAGGGAGTATTTGAGATTTCAGGAAGATCACCTCTTTGTCATTTCAGCCAATGCATCAGCCATTCCTGGTTTACCTCCTTTTGATGCATTAAAGTTTCCTTTGCCTCCCTTTTGTTTACCATTTAAACTAGATCCTTCCACTTTCCCCTTAAGAGATCGATAAAGATTTCCCATTTGGGATGATCTTTTCAGTTTAGTGGCTGCTTTCTTCAGTCGTGGATTTTTGGCACCTGCGAAAGTTGGTGGTGGTGGTGGAGGTGCACCTCCCTTTTTCGTTTGCATGGGTGGAGGAGGTGCTGATCTTGGCGATGGTGGATTTGCGGCTCCCTTTCCCATTGGCATTGGTGGCGGTGGAGGTGGAGCTACCTTTCCCATTGGCGTCGGTGGAGGGGGTGGTGGTGTTGCTCTATTTGATGCCTTTGGTGGAAGTGGATGTGAGGTTACCATACCCTTTAGTCCTTTGTGAGGTGAACATGGAGGTGGAGGCGGAAGTGGAGGTGAATGTACATTTTCTGATTTCCTGGGAGGTGGCGGCGGAGGACAAGGCACTGCTCTATTTTTTGATGTAATTGGAGGTGGTGGAGGTGGAGGTGGAGGTGTTACTGTGTTTCCTGATGTAATATGGGCTGGTGGTGATGCTGGTTCTGGCTCGTTGTTCTCACACGAGGATTCTGGTTGAGGTTCTGGCTGAGGCGATGTTGGTACTTGCGATTCTATGATTTTTGGTGATAAAATGTTTGGAGAAGGTGGTACTGATGATTGTTCTGTTACATTTGATTGCAACTTAGAAATTGAAGATGGAGGTAAGAGCACATCAAATGTAACGCGAGCTGGGACTGCTTGACCATTTGATGCACCGGTCCAGAATATTCCACCATTTTCCGATGCTTTCTCCAGGCTATTCAGTAGAATCTCCGGTAAGTCCATTAATTCACAATCTTGATTTGCTTCTGTATTTGACCCTTTTTCATCGACATCACTTCCTAGCTGAACTGAATAGCCTGAATCTTGATTTGCATTGGGGATCATGTGGAACGAGAGACGTCTTACCTCAATCGGGTTCTGGTTTCCAACAGGTTGAACTTTGAGTGATAGGAGAAGAGGGGAAGTGATAGAAGCCTTTCCATTCTTCTTTGAGGAATTGGTTATTATCTCAGGGAGGACTGAAGTTGGAGAGCTCGAAAGGGAGGAATTGTTGCTCGAGTAAATCTCCGAAAAATTCTTCTCAAATGCGTCGGGTGAAGTACTTGTTTCTCTCGTCTGATCATCCTCGTCCTCAGTCTCGTCCTCATGTTCATGCTCATGCTCGACCTCATCCTCATGCTCATCCTCGTCCTCATCCTCATCCGTCATCTCTGGCATCCTTTCACTAGCTAACTTGATAATGTCGTCGAGCAATGCCAACACTACATAGGTAATATAAGAAAATCATTATAACTGCATATCAAAGTGAAAAATACAACAACATACTAGTGTAATCCCACAACTGGGGTTTTGGGAGGGTAGAATGTACACAGACCTTACCCCTACCTTGGGAGGCAGAGAGGTTGTTTCCGATAGACCCTCGGCTTAAGGAAAGTATATCAAACCAGATTGAAAAAAGAAACAACTAAAGTGAATGGATCACTGCAAAATACTACAGAAAACATGACAAAGTATTCTGAAAAAGGAACAATAACTACTCCAAAAAAGTGCAATAATCAAAGTAGAAGAAACAATAGATAGTAACAGAAATCAATAGACAAGAAACTACAGAGAGACGATCATACCATATTCGAAATCATTTAGTTTACTGTGTGAATTCTCTTTACATGTAATCATCCACTCATCATTTCCTGTCCACATTTCCCCAATTGATTTCAATATATCACAAAAGCATCTCACTTTCTGGAAAAAAAAAAGAAAGAAGGAAACTTTGGTGAGCTCAATAAGTTGTGATTTTGCTTATAAACAAAATACTGCATATATACTAAAAGTGCTCAACTCAGGGAGTAAATTACCTCGTGTATTGATGTCCCATCTATTTTTGACAACGAAAAATTCGGATTGATCGAAGGGAACAGTTTATGTAGATCTCTCAGAGTTGATATCAGCAGCTGTTGAAAATGACCATGACAGAAAAAAGTTGATTAAAGAGGCACTTCTTGTTATTCTCTTCTGAAAATGGAATTGACATTAAAGTGAGTAAAGTGACAGTATGTTGCTCGGACTCTTAAAAAATGTTGACAGGTGCCTGTCGGATCCTCTAAAAGTAGTGCTTTCTGAAGGTTACGATGTAGGTGGCGAAACTCATGTATTCAAGATTAAAGTATAGAAAAAATACATAGATAGACACCTTATTTTGGCTTCAATTGGCAACTAAATACTCCAACTTTGAGAATGCACATCAGCTCATCCCCACTGTCTCGTGGACACCCAATGTTGACGTGACACATAAATTTTGGAGGTGTTTAGATGATCATTTTGTAAGTACGACTGTTCAACTGACACCGAGGAGACTAGTTGAAGTTGTTTATATGTGCATCCTCAAAGGTGGAGTGTTCACTTGCCAGTACTTGAGGCCAAGTTCAGGTATCATTATGCCTTTAATATATATGTATACATGGTGACTTTTGACCTATGTACATAATATAATTTCTCGATGAAGGATGTTCAACTCTACGTAGCTAAGGTTGATGTCCGTGCAACAGTATATTTGGAGAGTCCAAGCAACATTACTGAGTGATTTAACAAGTGTTGACGACAAACTAACAGAAGAAGTCATATATGTACCTCATTTGCAGATTCCGAGCCATCACAAGGAGTAAGATCAAGCAAGTGTCTCAACGTGATGATCTTGTTCCTTATACCCGTCATTATCCTGAAGTTGCTAGCCACCCCACATGAATTTTGAAAAGTTGAACTTCTTGTAATTGTTTTCACCCCATTTGAACTATACATTCTGGGAGTTTTTGGTTCTTTCACCACATTTGAACTCTGCCATCTGGGACTTTTTGGTGCTTTCACTCCATATGCACTGCGCGATTTGGAACCTTTGTTTGCTTTTGATCTTCTTGGTACCAACATGGAAGGTAATTTCTTTATTACTCTAGTATGTAATCTCCTAGTTTTACGTGTGTCTTCTTCCTGTAAAAATAATATTGTTACTAATGGTATTATAACAGGGGATATGTCAAAAAATTCAACATGCGCGAGTTAAAAGGGAAGTTCAGTGCACAAAGCTCCCGTTACACGCCAAGAAAGAGCGTGACCACATTGGATCTATAGTAAGTATTCATCGATTTATATGTTAAGGGATGCTTCGTACAGAAGCCTCTCACTATGCGCGAGGAAGTGTCTAACCACGTTGAGTTTATTGCAGGTATCATTCATCAATTTATATGTTGAGGACAGCTTGATGCACGAAGTTTCTATTATGCACGAGAAAAAACCTTAGACCACATTGGGTCTATTGTATCCAAGTTTACATTACATTTTTATAAGAAGCTATTTATTTTTTTAACATGTGACCTCTTCGTTACATGGCAATAACTCTTCCCGTTGCGCCCGATAATTTTCTCTCTCCTCATGCTCATTGTTCCTTTTATCAAAATGGTTTACACAAAAAGATTTCCATTGAGGCCCCAATAAAAATGAAAAAGATTTATGTTTGCATGCATGAAGAATGAAAAAATGCAATATTATGTTTTTCTTCTTCATATAATTAAATAAACATTCTCAATATACAAACATGTTTTTATTAACATTATTACAAATTACATGAAAAAATATAGATTACCTTTAACAAAGAAGGTTTCCTGCGGAAAATGAAAGGAACAACACCACAGAATACCCCGCTCGCCATTTTCAACGAGTAATAATAAGTTACTTTTTTTTTTTTCGGAAAAAGGCTTTTTGAAGAAAAATTAGGAAGAAGAATTAAATTTTAAAAATTTTCAAATTCCTATGACCAAAATTTATGTTTTGGTAATAGAAATTTTAATTAAATATGTTTTGGGAAATTGTTGGAAAAAAAAGAAGAGATTTTTGCCTTTTGGCTTTGAGGGAAAATTGGGCTATTCCAAAATCATCGTCATGAGGACAAAAAAAAACTTTGTTTCTTTCTCTCCTTCGTTTCCAAAAGAGAGAGAAAAGAAAGAAAGCAAAAAAGGTTCATTAATTATGTGGAAAAAAAAAAATTATTGGTTTTTTTTGGAGGCAAAAATAACCATTAATTTTGTCCTGGGGTTAAATAATTTTTATGTAATTAAAAGTTTTTTTAGATAAATGGATATTTAATAATTTTTAAATATTTTTATTATTATTATTAAAGGGATAATGCACAAGTACCCCTCAACCTGTGCTCGATATTCCAGAGACACACTTATACTATACTAAGGTCCTATCACCCCCTGAACTTATTTTATAAATAATTTTTTATCAATTTTCGTCCTACGTGGCACTATCTTGTATGTCCAGCGTGTGTTGACATTTTTTTTCAAACTAGTGTCACGTAGGCCGAAAAGGGATAGAAAATTTATAAAATAAGTTCAGGGTGTAATAGGACCTTAGTATACTATAAGTGTGTCTCTGAAATTTCAGGCATAGGTTGATGGGGTACTTATGCATTTCCCCCTATTATTATAAGGTTTGTGTTGGATGGATCTTTTGCATGGATGGAATTACTATTGTTTGAGTCGGATTTAAGGTTTTGAATTTGATGAGTTTAATCTTTATATTAGGGGTTGCTTGTGGTTAAGAAGTGAATTATTTATGTATTAAAGGAGAAACATGTTTAACGGTGACATTTTAGTTGTTACGTATAAAATTCAGCACATCAAGTATATACGACTTTGACAATTTGACTATCAATTTAAAATCCCGTATAATTAAAGATTTGTATATTATAATTGAATCGAAGATGAAATAAGTAATACATAAAATAATGCATAAATAAGTAAGCACCTTGCATAAATCTAATTAACCAATAACTAAACCACATGAAAAGGTATTCACTAATCAAGATATATTATGAATTTAGTGGTAAATTAAAAATTTATAAATTTCAAATTCTGATTTTGTCGTTAATTAGTATTACTAACATTTTTTTTCAACATATGTATGATACAAAAGCTTCGAGCTAAGTTTGTTATTATCACAAAAATGTTATAGATACGTCAGATCTTTCTATTATAATTATTTTCTGTTCCAATATTTCATTATCCAAGTTCCTTTAGATTCGATTTCAATATTATATCATATTACTTGTTCTCAATAATAACATTTTGCTATAACAATCATAAAATCGCCGAACAAATACAATAATATTATTAAAAAAATTGATGAAATGACTATTTTGCCCTTGGTAGAATCCTATCCTTGAAGGCCTCCACAGTCAATCCTTTCTCCAAATAAACAATATTTGAGGGGTCAAATGGTCCTTTTATTCTGTCTATGCATTTGATCACTGCCCTTGCTGGAAGTACACTTTTTGATGGATCTGGACTTGTCCTATAACTCAAGCATGATGAAAACCCCTAAAAATGATAAATAAAACAATTATCAAATATCCATATAGACAAATAATAACAAAATAGTAATTATATATATATATATATATATATTTTACCATAATCTTTAAGTTTTCTTTAGAATCGCTTTTATGTTATATTATATTATATGTTTTTGATAACATTATCACTTTATAACAGATAAAAATATTAGATATTTTCTTTTTTAGCTAATTTTAAAAAGAATGATACATTTTTTTTGACACAATTAATATTTTATCTATGTGGACCCTCACTTATTTTGCTAATTTTGAAACATTGCAAAATCTTCTTATATTTCATAAAGTTCGTATTTAGTTAAATTAAATTATTAAATTGAGATGTAAAAAGTAACTATGGTACAAAGTATCTAAAATTTTAGCCATTGAAGTATAAAAAAATAAATTTACCTTGAAAATTAGAACTTCAACATCTTCCTCATCTACAAGAGCTTTCACAAGAAGAGCTTCATTTCTCATAGATTGACTATAAAACTCTAGCATTGCTAATTCCGAATTATTATTATCTTCTTCATCATCATCATTGTTATCGTATATAATTCTTCTCCTTGCATGGCAAATCGCGATTGCCAAAGACCTTCTGGCAATCGATTTATGAAAAGTGTTAAAGGAGGAGGATTGCGGAAGACTGAAAATAGTTTGAATTGAGTTTAAATTATGGTTGGGAAAATAGTATGGTAAAAGATAAGGTAAGCATTGTGAATTATTGCATTGGAATAATATTCTATGGTTCAACATGTTAGCCATAGGATAATGTACAAAAGGATGATGTCCAAATTGGAGGAGCTCAATATAAACCACTTAATTTTTATTTATAAGGCATAAATTTATATTTTTATAATATATATAGTATATAGTATTTCATAAGTTATGTTTTATGTATTTATAACAAGGAATAAGTTTAATTTTAAGGAGCAAAACTAAAGACATGTCCATTAAAAGGGACGAAATTGTGCAATTAAATGTTGAGATAATTGTATAGAATGACAAACTAATAATATAAAATAAATGTAGTAGCTACCCTTTGATTTATTTGTGGTCCATAGCAAACTGTTTGTCAGTCTCTCTCTCGTTCATATTCTCGCTCGCCACTCTCCCTCTCTTGCTCGCTTCCTGTCGCTCGCCTCTCTCGCTTTATACAATTCAAATTATATATAATTTTTCTCTCTCGTTTTATATAATTCGTTTTATACAATTCGCTTCAATTATATATGTATAGCGAAAATACATATATAAGTTTGTTATGGAGCGCAATTGTGCAAACTTTGATATAGTATACAAATATGAATTTTATGTTTGCTATATGTGAAAGTTGCCAAAAAAAAAAGAAAAGGATATATCTACTATTGGGCTTTCTTTTCTTGGGCTTGTTTCAGTATTGATATATGGGCTTGGAAATTATGTATCACTAATGAATACAATGGAAAAAATAATGAGACAAAATTCAGAAATAGTCACAATTTTATTAATGTAATTGAAATAAGTTATCGATTTAAGCTGTAAAAGTAGCCATTAATTTTTGGTATTAGTAATCTCCCTCCAATAAAAAAATTATTAGTGAAATTCACCCTTTTAAAGAACATTTAAGGGCAACTTTCACATATAGCAAACATAAAATTCATATTTGTATACTATAGCAAAGTTTGTATAATTGCGCTCCATAGCAAACTTATATATGTATACTTCGCTTATACATATACAATTGAAGAGAATTGTATAAAACGAGAAAGAGAGAAATTATATACAATTTGAATTGTATAAAACGAGAAAGCGAGAAAGGTAGAATTGAATTGTATAAAAGGAGAAAGAGAGAAATTATATACAATTTGAATTTGTATAAAAGGAGAAAGAGAGAAATTATATACAATTTGAATTTGTATAAAACGAGAAAGAGAGAAATGCAAAAAGAGACTTGTGCAGGGAATATACAATTGAATTGAATTGTATAAAACGAGAAAGGCAAAAGAGACTTGGGCAGGAAAATGTTTGTATTGTATAATTATAAGTGTATAAGACGAAGATATATGTATTTGCATGCGTTTATACAATTTTCTCTCGATTTATACAATTAGAAACACAATTTATACAATTCTATTGTATAAAGCGAGAGAGGTGAGCGACATGAAGCGAGCGAGAGAGGGAGAGTGGCGAGCGAGAATATGAGTGAGAGATGACTGACTATGGAACACAAATAAATCAAAGGGTAGCTACTATATTTATTTTATATTATTAGTTTGTCATTCTATACAATTATCTCCCCTTTTTTTTTTACATAAATCTTATAGTGTTAAGAACTAAGCACATTTAATATATCTCTAAATTTTTTTCTAAATTACAAAAAGTTCTTAAAATTACAGGATCTCGAATAAGGAAGGGACTATGAAAATGTTTTTCTACACCAGAGTTATGGGTTGAAACCCTACTATCATCAAAGTTAAATTTAGAACCCCAAACTCAAAATCTCATGGCCCGGCTCGCAGCCACTACTTTGACTCATAAAAAGCGAGTGAATATTTTTCCAGTATTTTATAGATAGTTTTTAATAGGGGTATCATAACTGAATCAAATTGCAAATTGAGTCAAGTCGGAAAAAAATCCGACTAATGGTTTGGTTTCATTTGGCTTGATACTGAAAAAAAAGTCCAACTATACTTGGGTTGCTTTGATTTTAACTAAGAAAAATCAATCCGAGACCAAACCAACCCGACACAATAAATATATTTTCTAAAGTTTATTTACATAAAAATATTTTCTTTGTTTAAATATTACTTATATGTTTTCATAATTTTTATCTTTAAACATATTTTTTCAAGTTTTTTTTGAGATTTAAAATTTGAATGGTCAAATAAAGGTTATAGTCCAGAGATATTAGTAACTCTAATAAAGCTCAATCGAAATCAAAATAAATACTATGCTAATAAAATAAATTAATTCAACACTAAAAATGACAATAATGTTGAACATTTGTTCTTTGGTTTTACAGTGGTTTAAACATTTAAAATACATAATCTAATTTTATTTTTTCTGTAATTTTAAATCATGTAGTAACTAATACTTATTAGACTTATGTTAGCATGATTTAGTACTTTTAAATTATGATTATTTTCATTATGACTCTTCAATATTTTTTATATATGATACTTCATTATCATTTTATTGAATATTTTAGTGTCATCACTGAAACATCTTAGATAGTTTGGTGTTTGAAAAAGCCGATCCAACCTGAGGTTGAAAAGTCCAAAAAAAACTGATTTTCATTAGTTTGGTGGTTTATAAATTTAAAAAAAAAATTACACAAATAATTTGATTTGATATTTCAAAAATTCAAACCAATCCGATCATGTACACCCCTAATTTTTAAATATGGAAATATGAATTTGCGATCAATATAGGAACAATATAGCCCAGATTTGACTAACTTAATTAAGATAGGGATACATGTAATGCAAAATAAATGTTTTTTTTCATTTTACATTAAAATTTAATGCTAAAGTGTAGTTATTTTTAGTAACATTTTAATAATGTCTTTAAATGAAGAAACAAAAATTTTACCTGCAAATATGAAGATGACTGATGCAACTTGAAAGTTGAAAATCGTAGTCTTGATTCAAAGAGAATCATATGAAGATTTTAGATCAATATACTTGCCTCTCTTATTTTAGATCAAAATTGATTTTTTGAAATTGACTAAACATGTATAAATATTTAATTACGATCTTATTAACTAAAATGAGTTATCAATTCAATGATAATTTCGATTTCATAAATCTCAAATTTTGATTTTTAACTTTGCCTTAAAGCCCTATACTCTCATAACAAATAATATAGCTCGATAAGAATATCCATATAATTTATTTAAAAAATCATATAATTAAATTCTCAATATATTTCGATTCTCGATATCTAGGGTTTAAGCAATGGAATAGAGATTGCTACAAAGCATGACAAACAATTCTTGTTGATAAACTAGTTATTCTACTATAGCACTTCAATTAATTTGTTAGCTCTACCTCATTTAGCTAGGGTTTAGGAGGTTGCTTTAATAGAACATGAATATCGTCATTGTCAGTAATTTCTATCACGCTTCAATTATTTTTTCAAATTGCTTAATTTCAAAAAACAAAACACGACAATTAATATTCGACTGCAACACTATTATGTTCAAATATTTGAAACCATTTGAAGAATAAGTTCGAGGTAAAATTGTATTTAACTACTACTTTAAATATGTTGTGCAACACGAGGCTTTATTAGTGTAATAAAATAAGGGAAGTGCTAAATGGCCAGAAAAATATGGCTAAAATTTGGTCAGAATGGTGAAAAAGACCATTATGACCTTTTCCTCCAAAATAAAATTACTTTTTGATATTTTTAAAATAGTATGATCATTTATTATTGGGCAACTTTCACATATAGCAAATAAAAAATTCATATTTGTATGCTATAGCAAAGTTTGCATAATTGCGCTCCATAGCAAACATATAAACTGTATAATTCGCTATACATATACAATTGAAGCGAATTGTATAAAACGAAGTGTATAAAACGAGAAAGAGAAAGACACTTGGGCAGAGAATTGTATAAAAAAGAAGTGTATAAAACGAGAAAGAGAAAGACACTTGGGCAGAGAATTATAAAAAAACGAAGTGTATAAAACGAATTGTATGATTATAAGTGTATAGAACGATTATATACAATTTGAATTTGTATAAAATGAGAAAGAGAGAAAGACAAAAGAGACTTGGGTAGGGTATACAATTGAATCGAATTGTATAAAACGAGAAAGAGAGAAAGGCAAAAGAAACTGGGCAGGGAGTATTTTTATTGTATAATTATAAGTGTATAGGACGAAAATATATGTACTTGCATGTGTATATACAATTTTCTCACGCTTTATACAAACAGAAACGCAATTTATACATTTCGCTTCTGTTTGTATAAGTGAGAAAGACGAGGGTGGCGAGCGAAATTTGGGAGAGTGGCAAGTGAGATCTGGAAGAGGGGAGAGAGGGGAACAAAAATATATGTATTTATACAATTTCCTCTGCTTTATACAAATAAAAATAATTTTTATACACTTGTGTTTGTATAAAAAGTGAGGAAGCGAGCGAGAGATCGGAGCGAGAATGGGAGAGTGGCGAGCGAGATTTTTGGGAGAGAGGCGACTGACAAATTTTGGCAAACGTTTGCTATGGAGCACAATTAAATCAAACCCTAGCTACTCCATTTAGTTTAGGTTATTAGTTTGTTATTATATACAATTATCCCTTTATTATTTTGGTAAGATGAATTTTCTGGGTCCCATGCCTTTTTCCTTTTTTAATTTTCTTTTTGCCATTCCACTTTTCCTCCTTGACTTTTTTTTTTGCTCTTCTTATAAAAAAATTAGAATATGGTAAAGATAAATAATTATATTTAAACACTTACAATAAAAGTATTTATTTTATGTATCTATTGGAACTTCATCAATTAAAATATATTTTTAAGAGCACATAGAAAATCATAATTTCCTGGAAAAAAAAATCATAATTTATTTGCTTTAATGTCAAATTTTCTATGTATATATAATTAATACATTAATTGTTTTTTTTTAATATGACTCAGCTTCAAATACACTCTACTATAAGAATATACATTTACACCTCCAACTAAGTTTATCTATAACTAATTATATTAAAATATAATTATTGAATAATAAACTAAAAATATAGAAAAAAAAGGTTTTTGTGACGTTATTCTTACAAAATTAATTAGGGTCGATACTAATAAAAATTTTATGATTTCCGTAATGTTTTGATGTTTATCATATATAAAGTGTTTTGAGTTTTGCCTGACTTTATTGAAATATTTTCAAATTATATATACTTACACAATTATTTAATATGTATTTTGAATTTATTTGAATGCTACTTCATAGACTTATTTAGTTAGAATTCATATTAATAATAATAAATAAGTAATAGTTCACACATTATCAAGTCAACATAATATAAGGGTGCAAAACTTCACATATTTGATATGATTGTTGTTAAATAGGATTGACACTGATGAAATATATGATTTTTATAACATTGTGATATTTGTCATCTCTAAAGTGTTTCGAGTTTTGATTGTCATTATTAATATAGTTTTAGATTATATGTTAAAATATTCAAATAAATAGCCTAAATTTATTTAAACATAATAATTTATAAAATTATATACTTAGACATCATATTAATAACAAATATGAGTAATGATCTATAAGTTATCAAATTGACGTAATATAATGCGGATACAAAACTATAATTAACATTAACACGTTACTCTTAGGGGTTCTCAGCAATATGCAATATTAGTAAAATAAATATGAATTCTGAAATTTACAATTGAATGATAATGATTAATACGATTTTCACTAATTAATTAACTGTTTATACATCATGTGTGTTTTTCTTTTAGAAAAATAATAACATAATTTTGGGACATAGATATTTTAAATAACTATTAATAATAATGCAATTTTCGTAGTGATGTTTTGAATTAAGAAAATTATTTCTTATTATATAATTGTCTTAATATCAAGATTGACTACTCTCTTTTTAATATAATACTAACATTGATATATATAGAATAATTAAATAAGATATAGAATATTTTTTACATTTTATTACTATACCACATTGTTTGTTTGATCTTCATAATAATAATATTGTGCAGATTATGTTGGATTATTATTAGGAGAAAAAAATTGATATACTCCTTAATTTTGTGATATAGAGATAATAAATATTTCGTAAAAAAAGGTCACATATACATTTATTGTTACATGAGAAAATTAAATAACTTATATTTTTTTTTTGACTAACGAAAGTTAAATTTTAGATTTTTAATTTATTTATTTTAGTTATTTAACCAAACAATATTCATATAAAGGAAAATCAGATAGTTTTTCCACGTGATTTTATTTTTGAGTTCTTAAATTCAATGGTTAATTTGGGTCTTAATTATCTCCCTTATGAATATATTTGTTTATCATTATTTGAGTTTGTTGTTCATGTTTAATTTTTTGCTTTCATTCTTTAGTGTAGAAAATATGAGAATTAAAAAAAAAAAATAGCGAACGAAATAAATATAATTTTTTCAAAAAAAAAGTAAACTAAACTTAATCATTTTTTTTGCGGTTATATTGAATTTTATTTTGTAGTTGTAAAAATGTAGATGCATCTATAATAGACTTTGCAAGAAGATAAGTGAAAAATTAAATTTGATCATCAACATAATATATAAAAATTAGTCATGAAATTAAAGAAGATTAAAAAAGAAGACAAAAATTCATGTATGAAGAGGATCAACTATACCGCAAAATATTTCGAGAAGGGTCAAATATACCTTTTATATTTTTATTTCGTTAAAAAAATTTAATAAGTTTTTCACTTTCATCCGCGGATAATGATCTTGGCTCTTCAAACATACCTCAAAATATTACGAGAACGGTCAAACATACCTTGTATAATTTTAATTTTATCAAAAAATAAATTTGAATCAATTTTTTACTTCCTTCAACTAAAAGATTTTGTTATATCAAAGTTATATATGTAACAATTGAAATAGATGTGAGCCACTTTCTTTTAACAAAAAATATATTATCTCTAAATCGCAAATATATACTACTACTAATAATAATAATAATTATTATTATTATTAGTAGTAGTATATAAATGACCAATATATATGACACTTTTGGTTAATAATTTTACTTTTTAAGTTATTTTACGAAATTTTAATTTGAATTGTGTGTGAGATAAATTTATTTTAAATTTAATATTATTAGTGTTTATCTTGTCATTTAAATTTTAAATTTCATTTCTTTATGGTAAACTTCAAATTTGTGTTCTTTAAAATTTATATTGGAAAGTAGAGGGAAGAAAAGAAATTATTAAGGTCATCCTTTTGTAGTCTTTTTAAAAGAAATTGAAATTAATATGTAATTATGAAGTTATGAGAATCTGGAAACAAGTCTAATTTTCATGCATTGGGAAACTTTTTATGTATTAGAAAATAATTAATAAATTTATATTTAAATAAGGGTAAAAATATCAAAAAGTAACCTAATTATAGTGTGAATGCAACATTCTGCCCATTATGGCCAAACTTTTCTGGCCAAAATGATTTTTCCTTAAAATAAACCTACCTTATCTACTATTTATAAAGTCGTTCTTTGACTGATGATAATTGATTAGCATATAAAATTAAAATTATATTTATTTATTAACTATTTTCTTCGTCTCAAATTATTTGTTGTCCTTTCTAAAATTATTTTTCTTAAATTATTTATTATTTTAGAAGCCTAGTACAAAATTAATTATCTTTTCTTATTTTATCATTGCTAAAATTTAAGTATTGTTTAAGACAACAAACATTTCATCAGAGTAAATTTCTTTTTGAAGATTCGAATTATGTTTTTAAAATATAAATGGGAGTAATTTTTTTAAAAATTTCATTCATATATTACTATAGTTTTTTAAAGCGTGAAAACTAACAACATAATAAATAATTTAAAACGAAGAAAATAGGTAAGTCACCTTAGACAAGGTAGCCACCATTTGATAGTCTAACTTTCATAGAAATTAGTTGTTAAATCTCTTTTTTTCTTTTCTTAAAAAAATGTTTCTGTCAATTCTTGTAGTTGATAGATGACTACGTTAATAAGCGGTGGATCTATCAATTCGAAAGTATTTGACAAATATAAAAATAATTTAAAATAAAAAAAAATTAAAATAAGTTAAAATGTATGTGATAGTAAAAACAACTTAAAATAAATTTAACATAAAAAATAGCCACCCCTTATTTTATTTTATCTTATTTTTTTATATTTTTTAAATAAATCCATACATTCGAAAAATAGTGAATGAGTTTTTATTTATTTTTAACGAATAACGACGGTGGATTTCTTTGTAAAGGAATATCCGTCACTTACCTTTTTTTCTAGCACATTTTATGACGTAATTTCACAAAATTTTCAAAATTAATATTTTTATCTTATAGAAATATATAATTGTCAACCTAAGTCCTAATGTGTTGTGAAACACACATTATTTATCTTATATGAGTTGTTCTTTTCAGACTCTAAAATTGACATTTGAGGACATAAAATTAAAGTCTTTTAACATTATCATTTTAAAAAGGAAAATTATATAAATTTTGTTAATTTAGAAATTAATTACTTAAATACAGTTTGATTTGTAATATTACGCATTATATCATATTTTGGTGCTTCTAGATATAGATACACGTATTTTAGATAAATGAGGTCAAATTTAGGTATAATATATTCTATATACACTGTATCTAACGATATTCACATGTATCTGAGTTATATAGTAAATTTCGCTAGCCTCCCTCGCCTTTCTATCATCTCACTCACCACTCTTTGATGTATCTGAAAAGAAGGGATTAATTGATTAGGACATTTGAAGTCTATTATTTTAGTATACCAATTAAGAAATTGAAGAGGTCTAGTCAACCTTAGACAAGCTAACCCCCATTTGTAAGTCCAAACTTTATAGAATTATATTATTGTCAAAAATCTCATTATTATTATAGTTTTCAAATAATTGAGATGTCAATGAGAATTAATTAGTAGAGAATATAGATTGTGATTAAACGTAATATGTTTAATGTATATAAATTTTTTTTATAGATTGCAATTATTATATTAGAGTGAGATTCATTCGATATACACATGTTAATATTAGAGACGTCTTTTGTGTCAATATACTTAATTATATTAACTATTTTTTTATAAAATAAAAATATAACATGTAAATGAAAAATGGGGCCTACAAAAAAAAAGAAAAAAGAGGCTGTTCATATGGTTGCAAAGTCTCTTCCATATTGATGACCATTAGAGTTATTCGTACAAAAACAACCACCATGAAGATTTAGACGTTTAAATAAATAAATAAATGAATAAATAAAGTATTTTTAAAAGCAAAATAATCGAGTTTCTTTTATTTATTTTTTAGATTCGATATGTAATTAAAAAAATATTATTTTAAAAATAATTATATATTTAATCTAGACTAATATTGCACAAGATTGGGATTGAGATAGGGATAGGGTTTGTGCGGAATGGGGCCGGAAGATGACGTGTGCTAAAAGACGGGAAAATAAACAATCAATGTGAACTGTCACTGTGAAACTTATTTTTCCTATTTCAATTAAAGAAGTTATTTTTTTTATTTTTTTTTAAAAAAAACTTATTTTCATAGATAAAATATTTACCTAAAATTTTAACTACCTAATACGAAAAATCTAAAATTATTTCTGTCTCCATCTAAAAATTCATATATAAATAAAAAAAGTTGTTGCTCTTTTTAAGGTTATATAAAACTACATTTGACCAGTTGAGTATATTCAAATAATAAATATATCTTTATTATCGTACCAATTTTTTTGCACTCATTACTATAAATAATTTGTGAATATATATATATATATATATATATATATGTTTTTTTTTTAAGGTTATATAGTACCACATTTGACCAATTGAATATATTTAAAAATATATATCTTTATTACAGTACTAATTTTGGACTCATTAATATATATATATATATATATATATATATATATATATATATATATATATATATATGAAGTTTATATATAACCACATTTGACCGGTTAAATATATTCAATAACAAATTATATCTTTATTATAGTACTAATTTTGCACTCATTACTATAAATAATTTGCGAATGCAATGAATAATATGGACCATTTAATGTAAAAACTTTATATTAAATAACATTATAAAATTACGTTAATATTTTCACACATTATATATGGATAACATAGGAAGTATCTTTATTTTTCCTTAGACAATCTTTAAGACTTTTCAATTCTTCACTATCAATTTATTTTTGACTAGTGGTTTATATTATTTGTTGCTTTCACAAACTATTTTTAGTAACGAATATAAATTTATAATAATAATAATAATAATAATAATAATAATAATAATAATAATAATAATTGGCAATTCTGAAGATCAAGGACGGTATATATGTTACATTATTATTTGTACATTAGAGATGGTAGAGATGTTATAGATTCAAACAAAACATATCAATAATTAAATATGTAAATAAAGTAAACACAATAGTAAAGAAAAACTAATCAGTACTATAATAAAAATGTACTCAGACTTGATTATATATCATTTTATTTGTTCATTTTAATAAATTAATTAGGGATAATGCACAAGTACCCCTCAATCTATGCCTGAATCTCAGAGACACACTTATACTATATTAAGGTCATATTACCCCCCTAAACTTATTTTATAAATAATTTTCTATCCCTTTACGGCCTAAGTGGCACTATCTTGTTGGCCCAGCATGTGTTGACATTTTTTTTTAAACTAGTGCCATGTAGGTCAAAAAGGGGTAGAAAATTATTTACTATAAAATAAATTCAGGAGGGTAATAGGACCTTAGTATAATATAAGTGTGTCTCTGAGATTTCAGGCATATATTGAGGGGGTACTTATGCATTTTTCCAATTAATTAAGAGAGCTTTATTTTTGTTTTACTATTGTTCGTATTAAAACGACTAACATCAACTAATAATAATTAAATCTAAAGTTCCAAACATTATAAATAAAATTAACCCAGCAAATATATATACCTCTAATTGAACTTTCTTTTAAAAGATATAACCCACTATTATTTATTTATTGATATATAAAAGGGAAGAAACACACACGTCTCGATAATATTCACTACGTTATGTTCGAGGATAATTTAATCATTTTAGGTTACTATGGTTGCTGATAAATTAAAACTCTCAATATATCGTATTTGGTATTTATCACATATATTATTCAAGAAATATGTTTAAAATATTATAAGAATAATTGATAATAAAATTATAATATTTAAAAAAAAAAAAAATATATATTGAACCCGGACTTATTCAGGTGAATCTACATGACCTTAAAAAATATAGTCACAAATACTATTCAACTATACCATTTTTTTTTTTTGTTACATCTTTAATGTCTAATGACCTCATTTGCATGACTATTTCAAACGTAAGTTACATGTAAAACATTTAATGTGTATGAATTTATATAAGAAAATAATGTCCATGGCTGCAAAAGTCTTTTCTATATTTTATTTAAATGAATAAATATATTTAATTCGTACAAATAACAACAACCATGAATTTTAATTTTGTGGTATATACAAGCTTTGTATTTATAAATGCAGACAACAACGTACTGGCTTAAAAAGACTAGGCCCACAATTTCCATATTTAGCGGTGTTTGATCGTGAAAATAAAATTATTTTTATTTTATTTGAAAATATTAAAGTTGGAAAAGTGAAAAAATGTTTTGAGTATTTCTTTTTAGTGACCAGTGGTGAATTTTAAATAAAGTGAAGAAAAAAAAATCGAAAAAAGAAAAAAAAAATCATGGCCAAACGGACCTTACTAAAGACTTTTTTTTTACATTGTTAGTAATTTCGGAAAAGAGCCTAAAATATCCTTAAAGTATTGAAAATGGTACAAAATTACCCTACATCCACCTATTGGCTCCAAAATACCCTTTTCATCCACCCATTGGCTCCAAAATACCCTTGTCATCCACCTTTGGGTTCAAAATTGACCACTTCTTTAATTGTTTTAAAATTAAACTCTTTAAATATTTTTTAAAATACTTGGCGTTCAACTATTGGTTATAATTTAATTTATTAATATAATTTATAAATCAACCCACTACCACTCATTACTAACTAAACCCCACTCAATTAATAATCCAATTATAATATCAAAATTGTCATACACACTACTAAAACACGATGAAATTATAGATTCCTGAAAATGACATTCAAAATTATTTGAGTCCGAATCGAAGCTCCAATTAAATATAGGTTGAGGCGCTTATTTAGGAGGACACTTTCAATAGGATTCTCTTTCAAGATTGAATTAGAAATTTATGATTAAAGGTAAAGAAGTAATACATCCCGAATTAATTCATGCACTTTTTAAAATATAATTTTATAAATATTCATGATTTGTTTTAAAACCTTTAATATACTATTTTGAAAAAAAGTTACCTATGAAGTAACATCACATAATTGAGACGTAAGAATAATTAAGATGAACATAGTCAGACTTTTAAGTTTATCGGTAATTTTTATTTAGACACTTAACGTATGATAATTTACTTCTATAGATATTTTCGCCTCAAATTTTTAAAAACACTCAATTGGCAGTAGCTTTTCTGTTGTTGCATTAATAATGTGACGGGTGTATTAATTTGGAGGGATTTAATTAGTAATGGGTGGGTAGTGGATTGATTTGTAAATTATACTAATAACTAAATTATAACAAATAGTTGCGTGCCACGTATTTAAAAAAATATTTTGAATAGTTTAAATATAAAACCGTTAAATAAGTGGTCAATTTTGAACCAAAAGGTGGATGACAAGGGTATTTTGGACCCAATAGGTGGGTGGGAAGGGTATTTTGGAGCCAATAGGTGGATGGAGGGTAATTTTGTACCATTTCCAATACTTTGAGGATATTTTAGGCCCTTTTCCGTAGTAATTTTTAATCATAAAATTTTTTTATGGATTTTTTTTTTACTACCTTTGTTTAATTGTGCATTTAGATTTTATAAACACGTAAAATAATAGACATTAAACATAATTCAAGTCAAAAGTCAGTTCAAATGAAAATTATTGTGGACCACATAAGGATATTGTATATAGTAACCCCATGTCCCACTTATAATGTGAGAATTCAAACATCGGCCCTTACGTTCATATCTGAACATCTAGAGTATGAAAAATATAAGATGATTATGTAATACATTAGGTAAATCGTAAAATTGAGTTAAATTTAACTCTGATATCATTGATTAGAAATAAAAATTGTAAACCTAACTCAACTCAATAAAAAACTCTCACGACGTACACATATAGATTATTTTTTTTAAAAAAAAAAACATGTGTTCCTATCCAACAAGGGTTGTGATGGAGTGGTAATTAAGTACTTCTTCATCCTTAACCAGAGGTCTCGGGCTTGAGTCCTCCTGGGTACATACTACGTCCCTACGTGGGACTTCTCTACACTAATTCGAATTTAGCTATACTCTAATGAGGATATCGGACACCTGATGGATTTTTTTTTAAAAAAAAATCCTCAATATGGAAACTATCATTTCCCTCTCTATATATAGTCCAATAGTTCCCTTGAATATTCCACAATCACTCTCTCAAAACATCATTTCAACTAATTATACATCATTTTTATAGCCTCTTTCTTTGCAATTCTCATGGATTCCTCATCATTGTCTTCTATTGAATCTCTTGTACATGATATCAAGAAAGATTTGTTCTCAAACCAAGACAATTTCAACTCTTTTTTGACCAAAACATTTGCCTATGACATTGCTTGGTTGGCCATGATTCCATTTAATAATCAAGAAAAAGAATCTAATGGTCCTATGTTTGAGAGTTGTCTAAATTGGATTCTCAACAACCAAAATGAGCTAGGGTTTTGGGGTGAATCAAATGGTGAAAATCTAATTCCCACCATTAATAATCTCCCTATTACTCTTGCATGCATGGTAGCACTTAAAAAATGGAATGTGGGTGAAAGACACGTAAGAAAAGGTAAATTAAAGTAATTATATTGTTACCTAAACCTAATATATGTTGTTCGGATTCTTCAGAATGTTGATATTGTATCTGTATTGGACGATCCTCTCAAAAAATGGATAACCTTTACATGATCTGACAGACAATATACAACATTGTTTGGAGAATTCGAGCAATATATAAACCTAAATTTTTATGTTACTTGAATAATCCAAAATATCGCCGCACATGATATCTTCAAAAAAAATTATAACTTTTAGATACTATAATGTTTGAATTTTCCAAGCAAGAGTCACGTTTTGAATAGTACTTGTGTTGCACGCATTATCATTATTAGGGAAAAGGGTCAAAAATACTCTTCAACTTTGATTTATTGTTTAAATTTATCCTCGCCGTTAAAATAAAGTTAATTTTACCCCTCGCCGTTAAAATAAAGTTAATTTTACCCCTCGTCGTTAAAATAAAGTTAATTTTACCCCTCCTGTTACTAATTTCACCAAATTTATCCCTCATTAGATGGATTGACCCAAATTGACCCAAATTTTAAAAATAAAACATATTCCTTATTTTAATCCATTAACCCGATCATTTAAAATAAGCCGACTCCATTCTCCCAAATCTCCTATACCCATTTTCCCATTCTCCCAAATATCCATTAAATATGTCAAAGAGGTAAATTCGGGTCAATTTGGGTCAATCCGTCTAATAAGGGGTAAATTTGGTGAAATTAGTAACAGGAGGGGTAAAATTAACATTATTTTAACAGCGAGGGGTAAAATTAACTTTATTTTAACGGCGAGGACAAATTTAAACAATAAATCAAAGTTGAGAGGTATTTTTGATCCTTTTCCCTTATTATTATTATACAAGACAAAAATTAGTACTATGTTTTTTCAACAATATCCTTATACTCCATTTAACTAATAGTGTTCGATTTTCAGGAGATATTTATTAAATAAGGATAGTTTAGTGAATTAACTACATGTTGCATTAGTTTGTGGATTTTTAATGGACGTGATTTTTGCTTAGATATGAACAGAGTAAACAATACAATTTTTCATCAAAGGGTTGAAATTGACTCTGTCGGGCTACGTATATTCACAAACTTCACTTGTGGGATATTAATTACATTGAATATGATGTCGTTATCATTGTTAATATTGTTGTTGTCACTTAAAATGACATTTGATGTGTTGTTATTTTCAGGCTTGAAATTTGTTCATGCAAATATGTATACACTTTTGAAGGAAAATTCTCAATATTTTCCATGTTGGTTCACAATTGTTTTCCCTTCAATTCTTCAACTTGCAAAAGCACAAGGCCTTGAAATTATTATTGTCAATGGATCAAAAAAATTGTTATCTGATGTCATCATGAAGAAGAAAGCACTTCTTGAAAGGTAATAATTAATATATAATAATTTTCATGTAATTTATATAATTGCATGCATGCAAAAGAAAGATCTAAGGTGGGTTCTATTCGTTCAGTTTAATAGATCGTGTTAAATTACGTCTTAGGCCTAACTCACACGCTAAAAGAGGGTGGAGAATTGTACAAGCCTTATAAGGAGTTCACCCATCTCATTAAACACCGATGTGAAACTTTTTGTCATTCTTTAACAGATAAAAAAATATATTTGTTAAAAGTTCCGAAATCATTTTGAATTTATTAACTCTAAATTTTGGACATGTTGGCTAGATAGCTTTACAAATAGAATAACTCAACACGAGTTTCATTTATAGATTCTAGACCACAACGGGGTTTTGAATATATTACTTTTTATATCTTAAATAAAAAAAAATATATATAAAATTTGAATCAAAATTATAGAAAAATAAAATTATTTATACTAAATTGAATGTTTAGATGATATGCATGTTTTTGCTGAATTCTTTTGAATCTTTTTAACTCTAATGATGTTTTTACATATTAAAAAAAATGTGTACGTAAAATAAAACTATATACTCATTTTGACCACACAAACTCTACATAAAATAAATAAAAGATTTACAAGGTTTTTAGTGATGGATAATTTAGGTTAAAGGCAAAATTATATGTTTGGATAATATACATATTTTTGTTGGATTTTGTTGAACATGTAATTATAACGATGGATTTTTCGTTTGTAACTACACATATAAGAAAAAAAAGTGTATACATAAAACAAATTAATCATGCATACATACATATATATATATATTTCATTCTGAACATACGGACTCTATATATTAAAGTTGTCTCACTAGGTTTTAATTATATATTCACCAATTTTTTTTCTATTTTTTTTTTCAGTGAAAAGCTCAATGATAATATTGTTAATGAAGCACAAACTTTCATGTCTACTGGAAATAAAAAATGCCTTGAATACCTCATGTCAATTGCTCAACAATGTCCCAATGGAGGTTTGTTATAAATATTATTACGATTTTCAATTTATCTGTCTTATTTTTTCTTTTATTAAAGTTTGTTTAAAAAAAAAGGATATTATCTTTCATATTTAGTAATTGTTTACTTCCAATATCTTGACATGGCATATTTTTGACAAATATTTTGGTACATTAAAAAACTGTCTCATTTTATTTTATTATGTTTTGTCAAACTAAAACACATAAATAAAACAAGGATAATAATTATGGTATTTGGATTAATTAATCAACACGCGGCTCGATTATTCCTTCGATGGGATATGTATATGTTATAAGCTTTATACACTTAATCAGCACAAATACTAAATAACTCTATCAATAAAAGTTTAGGCATATGAAAAATATCATCTCTACTATAATATTTTTATATCTTTACTTGGATATATATAAACCTTTTATTTGCTCATTTTGTTGAATATTTTTTTTGTCTTAAATCCTAATTTATTTTTTCATATTTTTTGCTCTTTTTTTTTTTTGTCAGTGCCTTCAAGATTTTCAGTGGATGAAGAGCTAAAAATGCTTTGCATGGTTGATAATATACAAAGAATGGGATTGGCTAAACATTTTGAAAAAGAAATTGATAAGATTCTTGACCAAGTTTACAATAATTATCAAATAAATAATTTAAAGAATAATAATGAGTATTTATCATCATCAGAAGAAGAAAAAGCAAGTGATGATTTAGAAGAGAAATTATTAAAAGACTCATTGGCTTTTAGGCTTCTTAGATTGCAAGGCTACAAAATAAATCAAGGTACATTATATAATCTAAACAAATATATTCATCTGGTACGATGAATGTTATTTTTCAGAAAAAATAAATCGATTACTATTATTATTCAATCGTGGGTCCAGACGGACCACCACGATTTCTTTCTTCTTGAAAATTCATATATTTTTTATCAGTGTATCGTCAGCTATCTCTCAGGTACAAATTTCAATAAAAAAGTTGTTCAACCTTACTTTCATTTAAGTTAGTTTGAACCACTCAAAACAAATGAAATATTAAAATTCATTGGGAAAATAACTAAAAATTAATATATTTTCCAAAAAAAAATAATCAAATTTTACAGTTTTTATGTTCAAACACTCAATAATTTTATTTTTTTTGTCTAATATTGCAGGAAGTTTTTGTTGGTTTCTTCAACCACACCTAAAGGACAAAATAGAAAAGAATAAAAAACAATTTACATATGTAATGTACAATATTTATAGAGCCACAGATTTAATGTTCAATGGAGAATCTCAAATGGAAGAAGCAAGATTTTTTGCCAGAAATTTTCTTGTGAATAATGATAATTTATCATTATTTCCATCACTTCAAAAAGTGGTAAGTAATACTAGTTCTTAATTAACATAGATTGTTTAAACATAATTTTTTATTAGTGGTAACTACTGATCAGAGGTCACGGGTTTGAGCCCCTGGTACAAAATCGTCGCTATTAGAAAACGTTTTACTCTCAATGTAGGATTTTATGGTATGAATCTGAATTTAATTGGGCTCCAATACGAATACTGAACACTAAATGAAATTTTTTTTGTAAATTTTATTAATTCATAACTAATATTTGTTAAGATTTTAGTAAATATTTATATATGTATCTATACTTCGTATCGAAATAATTGAGTTCAGATGAAATTGTAGCTGAAATAATGTTTTTTTTACATGATAATTTTTTTTGTTTATTTATAGATTGAGCATGAGTTGAATGTACCATGGTTTGCTCGATTAGAACATCTTGATCACAGATTATGGATTGAATTAAATCAATCTATCCCTCTCTCTATTGGAAAATCTTCATTTTATTGGTAAGTATATATTATTATTATTATTTTTATTTACATAATTTATATATTATTAATTAATTAAAAAAATGTTAATTTAATTTCTTAGGTTGTCTTATCTGCAAAATGAAAAGTTAATGCAATTAGCTGTGCAAAATTATGAATATCGACAGTCAATTTATAGGAAGGAATTGGAAGACCTAAAGAGGTATTAACACAATTCCCTTTGATCTTCATAAATAATATTATCGGTAATTTTAATTTTTATGTACTGACAGTATAAATTATTTATTTGATAAAAAAATTGATTAGATATTAAAAAGTATATACCTTCAAAATATTTTTAAGTTTCTAAAAATGGATCCGAATTAGTTTTTAGAGAAATTTCATTTTCTGTCGCAAAACTTCAATTTTTTCTCAAATAAATTGCACGTCCAAACACCCAACACAACTTCAAAAATTTTAAATTTTAAATTTTAACTTTAAAATCTATAATCAAACAAGAGCTAAAATATTCTAATAATCAAGATTGGATGCATCGTTTATGGTATGGATTTGATAGAATTCAATAGCTTTAATTCAATCGTTATATTTTGTCTTAAAAAATCATAAAATATGTACAATTATAAATTTAAAACGTAAAAAGTACTAGAATCCAGAACCCTCATACACTATAAACTATTTTTATATTATTAGTGTATATAAATTAAATTTGTATTATATCACATCATTCTAATCATTAATTACAATAAAGTTTTTTTTTCTCTATTTTATGTATTTATTTATTTATTTTATTTTATTTGTGAATTTGTAGGTGGTCAAAAGAGAAAGGACTTGTAGATATTGGATTTGGGAGAGAAAAAACTACTTATTCTTATTTTGCAAGTGCAGCAAGTAGTAGTAGTTTTCTACCTTATGAATCTTTTCTTAGATTAATTGTTGCAAAATGTTCCATAATTATTACTGTTGCTGATGATTTTTATGATGAAGAAGCCTCTTTAAGTGAACTCCATATATTAAGTGAGGCAATACAAAGGTAATTCCATATATATAATCTGATCGTGTAAATATCTTTTATATTATTAGGGTATAAAACTTAACCTCGATAGTTAATTAATTTATTTTTGTATGTCATAGGTGGGATGCAAAGAATCTTGATGGACCAAGTAAGATCATATTTGAAGCACTTGATGATCTTGTGTGTGATGTTGCCAAAATGTATCATCTTCAACACAAAATTGACATCACCCCACAACTTAGACATATGGTAAGTTTTCTCATATTATTTAATTGTTCGCGCATAAAAATTAAACTCAATAACAAATAAAATTTTGAAGAAAAATCGAAAAGTGATCAGTTGAATATTCTTTAACAAAAAGTTGTGTTGTATATATAGCATGACGAGATTAAGAATTCCTCCAATGATATTCAAATTAGAGATCAGTACTATAATCTTTCGATAATGGATGTTCAAACTCATGACCCCCATTCAACCTAAGGACTTAAATATTATTATTTTATGCATGTACATATATTATTATTGTACACCCTCAAAAATTATTTCCTAAATATTAAAATGTTTGTTGTGTTACAAATGTTTACACAAATAACTATTCAAGATTTACTATTTGCTTTTTCTAGTCGTGCAGATAAATTATACACCGACTACACATAATTATACACATATTATACATATATATTACATATCCATCAACTATATTTAAATTCATTGATAAACGACTATTTAAGTTAATTCTTTCTTATTTTTGTTTTTTTATAAAAAATAAAGTGGAAGGAGACATTTGATGCATGGATGATGGAAAGCATATGGAGTAAAACTTCAAATTTTCCATCTAGGGATAAATATCTACAAGTTGGCATGATATCAATTGGTGCACATATTTTAGTTCTTCATGCTGCTTCTCTTGGATGTTCAATTTTGCCAAATAAAATGTTTGGGCCAATTAATGGCCAATATGAAAACATCACAAAGTTGCTCATGACCACAACTCGTTTGTTGAATGACATCCAAAGCTATCAAGTAAGTTCATTAATAACTCTATCTGACACGCCTTAATGAAATTATTTATAGTTTAAATTATTTTATGAAATAGGAAACTTAACAAGGGTCCTGCTTACATAAAGTGATGTTGATCTTGTTAGAGTTTTGTCCTGATTTTTTCATCTTATTTAAATTTTATTTTTTCTTAAAGGAAAAGATAAAACATTACCATAAATGTTTTTACTTTTCCTGCAAGGAAAATATAATATTCCTTCATATTTGGTTTATTTTTTACTTTAAGGAAAAAGTTTTGGAGTAGCTAGTCCTTTTCTAGAAAGAAAATATTTTTAATACTCTATGAATATACACTTATTCCTTCTAACACAACATAACAATAACATCCACAATATATTCGTGTAAAGACTTTTGTTTATGGGAGATTTATTATCTCTACTGTTTCAATGTTTTTCTTTATATTAGTTTTGATATAATATTATTTTATTTTTTGGTATAACTTTTTGTTATTTGATTTTCAACCATATAATTTGCAATTATAACGCTTTCACATGACGCCCTAATCACCTTCATAACCCAACAAGTGGTATCAGAGCACATGGTTTATCGATCCTATGACTCAACAGATCTATTATAACAATTCAATCCGTATACGTGTAATAAGGTTTACATGCATTCTAAACACTATAAAAAGACAGGAATCAGCGATAGATAAATTATGAATTTGTACCCTATACTAATTTTGAATGGTGCATGATTTTAATTTATTGATCAAATTAAATGCAGAAAGAAAGGGAAGTTGGCAAGATGAACTACACATTGCTTCACTTTAATGAAAACCCTAGGGGACAAATTGAAGATTCAATTGATTTTGTGAAAGTGATATTGGGAGATAAAAAGAAAGAATTTCTTGAAAATGTTTTAATGGATGGATTCAATGATATGCCAAGAACAATGAAGCTACTTCACCTATCTTGTTTAAATGTGTTTCATATGTTTTTCAATTCTTGCAATTTATTTGATACAAAATCAGCAATACTTGAAGACATAATGAGAGCTATTTACATTCCACTTGGTCAAAATGAACAAACTCAAATAATGCAAATTCAAGAAAAAAAGATAAATAAAAAGATTGAGATTATCAAAGTCAATGCATGTCTCAATCATGAGAAAAATATGAAACAATTACAAGTTGGTATTGGGATAAGTTATGTTAAAAGGCAAAATCCAAAAAATTATAATTCTTTTGGTTTGTCTAGAAAAGGGTTTGCTTCACATAATCTAAGATTATGTTTCATGTAATTAATTGTTGAAAATATTATTATTATTATAGTGAAAGAGTGATTGCAAAAGTAACTCTTGCTAGGAATTGAGCAATCACTTTTTTTTTTTAATATTGTAATAATATAGTATATATTATATTTCAAGCATTTTTTTAGTCTTCATATTCTTCTTTAATTTTGTTTCTATCAAATTTCTAAGTTGGCATTGGAATATTTTATTTTATTTTATTTTTGTTTGAAGGCAAGCTCCTAGGAATTATAATTAATATCTTTTGTCCACAGCCTAAAATATTTTAATATGTTTCAAGAAAGTAGTAACCTAGTCATTGTTTTTTCGTAACAAAAAAGTAAGAAAAATCTTATTATCCTACTCCATAATTGTTTGCGATAAATTTTAAAGGCAATAGAAATTCAATAACAATCACAAATAAAATACGAAGAAGCATAATTTTATTGATCAAGATTGTGAGTATAATTTTGAATCTCCGTTCCCTTGATTCTTACTTTCTAAAGATTTAATTTATTTATGATCCGAGGGTCGTTACTGGCGTATTTCTAAAACTAGGATAATTGATTTTGATCTCTCTATGAATTCGTCGAATATTCGAGAAACATTTTAAGGGAGTATAGTCTCTTTATAAAGATATGAACTAGAGTTTAGAATTGAGTAGCCTCTAAAAATTCTAATTAAATTTGAACACGTAAAATCCTACAAAATGTGAATGTCTACAATAATTATATATTGATAGCTCAATAACTATGGTTTTTTTTAGGACTATTTGTTCATTCTTTTTTTTTTTTTAGTTGAGAATTTTAAAAATAACTTTTCTAGCTTTACCGGGTATAAAAGTAAACTCTCCATATATTTTATTTTTCTCAACCTCACTTATTATATTATATACTGATTATAGAATTATTATACCAACTAATCCATGTATGAATTAATTAATGTGGCTTATGAATGAACCTGACTCAATAATATTTTCTAATACAACAACTTGATTACTAATTTGATTTAGTTGACTTTCAACATGACTAAGCAACACTTAAACCACAATATATAACTTCCAACTAATATGTCAAAAAATTGATTAGGAACCAAAAAAAAAAATAGAACATTTATAACTGTGAATAAAAATATATGGCACCAGATGAAATTATTCCTTTCTTAATTAGAAATTTCAGTTCGAGTCATGAATATACAAAAATATTTGAAAAGAGTATTTACTTCTAAATAAAATTCTACTTTATATAAATTTGAATTAGTCAGACTCCAATATGAAAAACGAAAAAAAAAATGTATATATATTTATATATATATATATAAGGAAAAAAAATAAAATTGTCCACTCATTTTTGTTGTCTTCTTCACAACCAAAGAGAAGAAAACTCAATTGCTATAATGGAGGAAGAGCAAAACAAATCTCCTCTCCACCATTATTGGGGAAATACTTCAGAAGAAGATTACTATACTCTTCAAGGTATCAAATCTACTAAATCTTTTTTCACTTCACCTAGAGATTTAACCCTTTTCACAAGATCATGGTTACCCCCAACCAAAACCCCACCTAAAGGTATCATTTTTATGATCCATGGCTATGGAAATGATATCAGTTGGACATTTCAAGCAACCCCAATTCACTTAGCTAAAAAGGGTTTTGCTTGTTTTGCTCTTGACCTTGAAGGGCATGGCCAATCTCAAGGTCTTAAAGCTTATGTACCTAATCTTGATTTAGTTATTGATGATTGCTTGTCTTTTTTCAATTTTGTTTTGACCCAAAATCCTGAATTTCAAGATTTGCCTAAATTCCTCTTTGGGGAGTCAATGGGTGGTGCAATTTGTGTTTTGATTCATTTGAAAAGACCTAAAGAGTTTAATGGTGGGATTTTGATAGCACCCATGTGTAAAATCTCTGATAAAGTGAAACCCATATGGCCAATTGCTCAGTTCTTGACATTAGTTGCAAGATTTGCACCAACATTGGCTGTTGTACCAACAGCTGATTTGTTGGAAAAATCTGTTAAAGTACCTGAAAAAAGGATTATTGGTGGGAGGAATCCTAATAGGTATTTTGGAAAACCAAGATTGGGTACTGTTGTTGAGCTTTTACGTGTGACTGATTATGTTAGTAGCAAACTATGTGATGTGAATATGCCATTTTTAGTGTTACATGGGAGTGCTGATGTTGTTACTGATCCAGAAGTGAGTAGGGAATTGTATAAATTGGCGAAAAGTACAGATAAGACATTGAAGATTTATGATGGTATGATGCATTCTTTGTTGTTCGGAGAGACTGATGAAAATGTTGAGATTGTTCGTGGTGATATATTGGCATGGTTGAATGATAGATGCTGAGCATGGGCGGATCTAGAGGAGCTGAATGGGTTCGTATGAATAAAATCACACTATATATACAAGGTCGAAAGTGTACTTATTAGGTATATACAATACCCTTGATGATTGATGAAAGTCGTGTCTCCGCCACTCATGCTGAATTGTCTGCACTTGGATTAAATACATATCTGATTCGTATTAATCTCATTTCTAGTTCATTAGTGTGTGTCATTACTCATATTTGTTAAAGATCCAAACTTTAGAAGTTTTTTTTCTCTAAGAATGATGTGTAAAGCTTGTCAAGTAGACTAGATATAAAGATTGCATTTTTTTAGCAGAATCAAGATTGGATATTTGCTTTGAAGCATTCTGTGTTTACTTATGAATGGATGTTTTACAACTTTGTTGAATCATATTGTTTGATTGGAGAGACTGATGAAAATGTTGAGATTGTATATAGTGACATATTGACATGGTTGAATGATAGATGTCGAGCAGAGGAGGAGTTAGAGTGGTGGAAGGGGTTCATATTAATCCTTCCCCGGAAAATCATACAAAGTTTTTATTTTTTGGTATGTATAGTCGATGATGAACCTTTTGGTGAAAAACTTGTCTTTGCCGCTTGTGTGGAGAAGTCTATACTTGGATTATATTCATATTCATCCCATTCAAAGTTTGTTCATTAGTGTGTGCTATAGTTGTTAAAGATACAAACTTTAGAAGTTCTCTTCTTATGACTGATGTGGACTGGATTATCTGTATTTTGCAGACTTTCATGGCAAAGCTTTCCATTTAGACCAATCAAGATTGTACATTTTCTTATGAATGAATCATATTGCTGCATGACTATGACAAAGCTTTCCATTTTGACTTATCAAGATTGTACATTTTCTTATGCTCAAGTGATTTTGTCTAAGTTGTAGTGGCAAAGTTATTAGGTAGTTATGCTTGTGATAGCATGTACTCTAGACAATTGTGAGATTTCTTTCTATTTGACTAAGATTTGATGAACAAAGTTATCCGATACCTATGATGGTGAAATATCATATACTCGAGAGAATAGTCTAACATGTGGGCGCAACCTGCCATTCCTGGTTTGGTCTTACATGCGTGTTGATGTTGGAAACATCCTCTCTACCCTCACAATGTAGGGGTAAGGCTGCATACATACCACCCTCCTCAGATATTACTATGTTGTTGTTGTTGTTGTACATGGTAGTGCTGATGTTGTCACTGATCCAAAAGTGAGTAGGGAATAGTATAAATTGGCTAAAAGCACAGAAAAGACATTGAAGATTTATGATGGTGTGATGCATTCTTTGTTGTGTACAAAGACTGATGAAAATATTGAGGTGGTTCATAGTGACATATTGGCATGGTTGAACAATAGGTACTAAACAGGGCCTAAAGGGGTTCATATGAACTTGTTGCTACAAATAATCAACTATATAATACAACAACGTATCCAGTGAAACTTCATAAGTGGGGTTTGGGGAGGTTGGATTGTTCACAGGCCTCATCACTATCTCATGAAGGTAGAGAGCTTGTTTCTGAATGACCCTTGGCTCAAGTTCAACAATTTCACTATATATATATATATATATAAGGTCAAAAGTATATTTTAGTTATATATAGCAGATGATGAACTCTCTAGTGAAAATTTTGTGCAAATTAATCGCATTTCTAGTCATTGGGGCGCCATATTTGTAAAAGATACAAACTTTAGAAGTTCTTCTTGAAGAATGATGTTGATTGAATTATTTTCATTAAGTTAGTCGACTCAATAGAAGAATGAAATAGGTGGGATCTGAGAAGGAAGTGGCATCCAACTTGGGAAGCTCGATACCATATAGTAAGAGGAGTGACCAAAAGACGAGAACAAGCATAGGGGATTGTGGTCTGCACTATATTCTTCTTTCTAAGAAACAAATGGATAAGGGAGTGCTTGTATTGCGATTTTCGTAGTCAAGAATTATTATTTTTTCAAGAAACAGTTCCCTCTTTAAATAGATCAATATCATGGTTGTATTTTTTCCCGACAAAATCAAGACTCCATATTTGCTTATTAACAAAAGACAACTCGATATACAAAATATTTTGTATTCACTTAAATAAGAAAAAAAAATTATAAAAAAAAATAAAAAAATAAAAAAAAAATGTAAAGGTCCTACCGAGAATTGAACTCGGGTTACTGGATTCAGAGTCCAATGTCCTAACCGCTAGACCATAGGACCATATTTGAAACAATTCTTGGAAACAAATTAAAAGATTTGTTTACACAAAAATCATTCACAACTATAAGCAAAAATTATGATTTATTTTTTTGATGAACATGGTATTTCCATGTCAGTTTGTACGCATTTCGATTAGTTCTATCAAAGGTAGGCCAAATAAGAACAAATCATCTATTAGTATTTTTTGTTATTACTGAAATTTGAATTTTTTGAGATTTCATGATTCTCAACTCACTTTATTGATCATTAAACACGTGTATACACATACATTTAGGGCCTTTGTTTATATATGATTCTTCTATATTTGTTGACATATTTTTTAATTGATTTATAAAATCCTTAATTAACTCTCATCTTCTTCATCATCATCATTTTTCAAACATTTTTCTTCATTTCTTCACCAATATTACATATTTTTTTCAACATACTTGTTTATTTTTTGTACAAAAACCATCAATATTTTGAGACAAGAATAAAAATCCTAACTCTTTTTGGCAAATCATTAACTGACTTTTAATCTATGAAAAAATTGTGGCTTAGTAGTGAAATATTCTTAATTTTACTTGGAGATATCGACACACGATGAGAGAAAATAGTGGATTTTTTTTTCACGTGACTTTTTTTTTTAAAAGAGTGTGTAATATCCACACCATCACATATTACTTAAGGTGTGAGTCTCAAACTTGAGTGATCGTTTAAGTATGTTTCTCACATTCTCAATTATTTATGTATGAAACTAAAAAAAATATGATAATTGAGATGTATTTTTAACTCTTCGCACTAATTATTTTTAAATTTCATAACACAGTATTTTTAATGTGATTTTTATAAGTGAAATCTAATAAAAATGAATGTACATAGACTCTATTCCTACTTTAAATAAGATCTATTGATTTTTTCTGATAAGAAGTTTGGCTTAAAAAAAAATCATTTCAAAATAGATTTAAAAATTACAAGAGTAAAATTTATGATGAAAAAACTGTGGGGGAGAAAAGTATTGACAACATAAACGAGAAAACGATCAAAATGATGCTACACTCCAAACTCAAGGGGCACAACTGACACCTAATGTCAAAACTTAGGTCTGAGCCGACCCTGCTAACCATTTGCTAATGGTGCATGACAGCGACACACGGTTAAGAAAAATAAGTATATCTCGACTTAAAAATAAGTCATCGACTAGCAGGGCTCCTATCAACAGTTTTGCAAGGAAAACAACTACTCCCAACAGTTTATATAAAGCAATAACCAACTAGCATAGAAGCTTATTTGGACCGTCAAGGCCACCACGGTATCTAGGAAAGCATAAATGCTATGTGGTCCATCAAAGCCACCATGATCTCTATACAAAACTGAAAATAAGAATAGATATAAATAATATGCCAAGAAACTATCAAATACTAGCCGACCAGATGGCCAATAAAGTGATTAACAACCCAACACACTAGTTTGCAAGCCTCTACGTATATAACACTTGGATGGGAAAGAGCCCCGTCCTACCCAAAATCTTTAAAAAGAAGAATAAGCAAACCTTTGGAGCTCTGGCAACCCTGGAAGAAAGGAGTCAACAAATCTGCTTGATAGGTGGTTGGGCTACTTAGTAAGTCTCTCATGTTAATATTATCTAAGGCATAATACATAAATGTGCCCTTTAACTTGGCTTCGAATTACATTTATGCCCTTCAATTTTGGTTGTGCACAAGTAGACACTTAAACTTGTATAAAGTTCAACAAATAGACACACATGTCCTACATGTCATATTTTGTCTTACGTGGTGTCCTACGTGTATTGTACCATGTAGGAATCATGTGTTTATTTATTTAAAAGTTGAATAGTTAAAGTGCTTGTTTGTGCATTATTAAAGTTGGAGGTCAAAGTTAAAATTTGAAACCAAGTTTAGGGTCCAATATATGAAATATGTCATTATCTAAATACCCATATTATCCCTTACCTAGATCCCATGTTAATATTATCTGAACTGTCTGAATGCAGATGTGTCATGAATTAACGCAAATCTGATTAAATCTTCTTCAACATCAACAATGTCTTAAGAAAGACCGAATGAATTAGCTATATTATCATTTGAAAAGAAATTATTAAAATAAATTGATTATAAAATAGTACTGAATGACTCCGCATCTAAGATAGCTAGAAAACTAGATTTTAAATAAAAATATATATCATGAAAAAAAAATTATTAAGGCCCCTCTCTTAAGTTCCGCTTTAGGCCCCCAATGTTGTCGAGTCGGCCCTGGAGAGAGTGTATTTTTCGCAAATTTTGGAGAAAAGAAATACAAACTGATTTGTATCAAAATGAATACATATTAATAGGAGAGAGGCGAGCAGAAGAGAGAGGGGGAGGGGGGAGGGAGGAGACGCAAGCGAGAGAGGGGAAAGGTTTGCTATAAAAACAACATATAGCTCTTTTATAATATTTTTAAACTAAAGCTATTTTCCATTTAAAAAAAGTTACTAATTTTACTAATTCCATAATTTTTCCTTGGTCAAATACCAACATCTTTGCAAATATTGAGAAATCTTACGCTATCATAAGCGTTTCGAATTTCTTTGGAGATTCTCCTAACTAGTAAGGAAAGGAGACTTTGAATTGATATTTAAATGAAGGAGTTTGTCCTTGTGTGTTGCTTCCTTTCCTGTTTTGACTGCGGGAAAATGAACATTGTAAAAGTATTTATTTGGTTGACAGGAACAAGACTTCTTACTCCAAACCTATTCTACTCGAAATTTTCTGCTTAACTGAGACTTAGGCGAGCTCCGTTTTGAAACCTTCTCAGTACCTGCAAAAATTGCTACTTTGCTTCATGAAGTTGCAATGAGGATTCAAAACTAACAAACTTCAAAATCAAAAACCCAAAATCAAGAAAGTGAAATTTCTTATAGCTTTAGTATGAAAAAGCTAATAGCGGCTTTCGAGAGAGATAAAAAATTTTGTATGGAAGAAAATGATGTTTTAGATTTTTATAGAGCGCTTTCTTTGAAGCTAACAAAAAAAATTGATAGATTTTGACATTTTATCAATTGTGTGAGGTCCACATTTAAATATCATATATATAAAAAACATTGACAAGTGTATCAGGTTTAGAATAAAGAACCAAAATGAACATCATTTGTTATGCATCAAGGACTAATTCAATAAAGTGAAATATATCAAGGACCATAATGAAGCAACCCTTATACTTCAAGGACCATTTTGATTGTTTTCTCTAACATAAACTAAAATCTATGTTTGATCGACAGTATTAAGTAATCTCCCGTCTTGATTTATGTAATATGTTTTGTTGTTCGAGAATCAATTTGACTGATCTTCAAAGTTGAATTAGATTAAATCAACTCAATATTTTAAAATTAAAATTTATAGATTCAAGACTATTCGAATAGTATTGCAAGTTGCACTTCGTATTATAACCACATTTTTATTATCTTATTCATTCATTTGATTCGTTAATATTTTTTTTGTTACGAATTTTCTCAATAATACATGATTTCGTCTACTATGTTTCCTTTTCATACTTGCTTAGAGTAGTTCTACTTGCGTCGAGAGCCTCTCAAGAGTCTATTTGCCTTCATAAGATAAGATAAGATTAGATTTGCATACGCACCACCCTTTCCCGTCTCACTAGTGTGATTACACAGGATTATATTATTGTTTGTTGTCATTGTTGCATAACACTGTAATTATTGCTCAAGATAGTCACTAATACTAGCTCCATAAGCAATTATATTATTGTTTGTTGTCATTGTTGCATAACACTAGAATTATTGCTCAACCTCTAGTCACTAATTCTTGCTCCATAAGCAATTGACATAATACATAAATATGTTCTTTAACTTGACTTCAAATCATATTCATGCACTTTAGCTTTGGGTGAGCTCATGTAGACACTTAAACTTGTATAAAGTTGAACTAATAGACACACATGTCCTATATGTGCACTAGAATTATTGCTCAACAGTCACTAATACTTGCTCCATAAGCAATTGGCATAATACATAAATATGTTCTTTAACTTGGCTTCAATATGTATTTATGCCCTTCAACTTTGGGTAAGCTCATATATGCACTTAAACTTGTATAAAGTTGAACAAATAGACATATATCTTACATGACATCGTACATGTCATTGTTTGTCCTACGTGTATTGTGCCACGTAAATCTCATGTGTCTACATGTTCAAGTTTATACAAATTAAGCATTTACTTGTGCATACTCAAAATTGAAGAACATAAATGTGAAATGAGACAGTTAAAGTTAAAGGGCACATTTATGTATTAAAGTTAAAGGACACACTTATGTATCGTGAACTAAATGACCTAGGATGCAACCTTGGAATTTTGAGAGATAGGATGAACACAAACCTTAACCCTAACTTTGTAGGGTAGAGAAGATTGTTTGCTGTAGACCCTCGTTTCAAAAGTGTAATCAAAATAGAACTAAAAGAAATGAACAATAGACCTTTCTAGTCCGGCCCTTCCCCGAACCCCGTGCATAGCGAGACCTAAAAAAGCATCAAGCCGCTGGAAGGGAGAACCAAAATGTTTACCGCACAGAATTGCGAGGGTCGAAGAACTTCACATTGCATTACATCCATGGTATAAACCACAATAACTTAGAAGAGAAGTTCTATAGAAACTTCAAATGAAAAGAATTGCCATGATGCCATGGTTCTGTATTAAGTTGAATGTGAAAATTTACAACCCAAAAGCTAGAAACAAATATTACTTACTGACTACAACTTAAACTACTTAGGCAATATATCCTAAACCCTATCCAAGAAGAAATCCATGAGATCTATCATTTACATTTTCTAAGCAAAGAATCTACAGAGACTAATCTAAGTCTCATTCTCATTTGGGTGTAAACCACTAAAATCCAACCCCTGCACAAGGTAACCAATAGCTATAAAAAAAAATGAGGATCATATGAATCTTTGAAGATTTTCTCATAAATCATCTTTTTTAGGTAAGGTCATCTTTTTATGTCAATACTATGGAACCTAAGAACCAACGCCTCAATTGTATATGCTGCTAAACCAGTTTCAGATTTAAAAAAATTAAGATAGCCCAAGCCGCAATTAAACATCAGCTTACTGCAAAAATGGGATGCCGACTAAATCTTGAAAAGGTACTCCAGGTCCTCCACAGTTAGACGAGTCTGTCGGCTACCAGTCTCATCCTCTCCAAACGCAGAGGCAACCATTTCTCTTTTCTTTTGCTGCGAATACCAGTGTTACCACATTAGAATTCTAGAATGTAGCGTAAGTGAGAAACCAGCAAAGATGCAGAAAAAGGAAACCACAAACTTGACTTAAACAAATAATGAAACCCAGCACTGACATCTAAATCCTTCAACAGAAGATCATGACCATCTATGTTATCATTATAATTATCTTGATGGAAACACTTTAGGCATGTTGCTAAATTAAAAATAAAAAGTGAAAAAAGATGAAATCATGTAATACCTGAAGAGCCAAAATACGATCCTCAACTGTATCTTTTACAGTCAACCGCAAAACTGTAACAGGACGGGTCTGTCCAATCCGATGCGCCCTGTCGATTGCTTGATCCTCAGTTGTAGGGTTCCACCAAAGATCCAAGAGAAGAACATGACAAGCTGCAACCATGTTAAGCCCAAGGCTTGCAGCTTTCAGAGACATAATTATGACCGACACCTGGAATGAATGTTCAAAATTTAGTCCTATGATTTATAGAATAGAAAAAGAAACACACTCAGTACCAAGAAGATGGACTAACCTCAGGAAGTGTGTTAAAATCTTTGACAGCCTTGTCTCTAGCAAGAACAGACATTGTTCCATCAAGTCTACGGTACTGAATTGAGGAATTTTTTAGACAAGCTTCAAGTAAATCTAACATCCCCGTCCATTGAGAAAAGACAATTGCCTTCTCTCCAGCTATTGTGGTTGTGTCTTTGGAACTTGTATGCACACTGGATTCTCCTGCATGATTATCACATGTATTTTCTGAAGGAGAAGCTCCTTCATCGTCTGATCCTGAAAGGCGACCACTAAGAGTGCAAGGCTTAGCTTTAGGCAGAGACTGCAGCACCTGAAGAGCAGCTTTAATCTTTGATGAATCATATGGACTACGAATTAAACTTTCAGCCACATCAGAGCCAGCACAGTCAGGGTTATTTTGCAGCTTGGGTTGACCAGATAGAGAATCGCTTAACATTGCTTTAGTGAAAACTGAAGAACCACTCAGCTGAACTTTGCAAGCAGATACAGGACACTGAGTGTCATCACCGGTTAGATGCTCACTAATGCACTGATTGCAAAAGACATGTCCACAAACTGTTACAACAGCATCTTCAGGTGGATCCTACAAGATTGTTACAAAAATGCATAAGGAGGCAAGAAAGAAACAAGAAGATCCATAACAGAGAAATCCAAGACAAGAGAAGTATAGCTTAATGTCGTAAGAGACAGATCAAATAAGTATAGTTGCTGACAACTAGAAAACTTAAAGGCTGAAATCATCATTTTAAAACTGGTGAGACATAATCAACAAAAGAATCCATGTTGGAACATTTCTCTGATAACCTGTGCTAAGTAATCAACCAAACTGTGAGCACTATTTTCCAAACACAACCTATTTCTATTTTGCCTTGAATAGCACAAATCACTAGAGCATTATTGAAGGACGGCACTGTAACTAGAAATGGCAATAAGTTGTATTAGTTTAGCAAAAGAAAGCATCACTATGCGGGGAGTCGGGGATCCATCCTAAATAACAGGGGAGGGACTAAGCACGGGTCATACTACACCATTGATGATTGACCTCAAAAGCCGTAGATTCTTAAGACTGCCCAGCAATACCGAAGATCAGAATTGGATAAAAGCCAAAAATAGAATACAAACAAAGATATTAAAGATGCTACAATCATAAAGATTGAAACGCATAGCATATAAATACTGTTACTTTTAGATACTGATGTTTGTTTTCAAAATAGTCTTGGTCCTGAGATTTACAAAATCCCTGTTTAAATAAAGGAGAACTTCCTGAGTGCCAGTGGCGCACGGTTCGCAACTCAATTAATAATGAGCCCCTCTCTGTACGCTTATCCACTTAAATGCCAACTCCTCTACCCTTCTCCATTTAAATACAGCAAATCCATTTAAGTGTCATAACAATTGAAAGAATTACACATGGAAATTGAGCAGTAAAAAACCTCTTTTTTAGGTAGGGGTCAGCTGCAATGCTTAAACTGAACCATATATGCATTTAACAGAGCATCAGTGCTTGTGCACATCATCTTCCTAGATGTAGCCTAGCTAATATAGAAACTGGCAACGCTTTAAATATCTGAAAATATGGTTTAAAAACTCCAATTTTTTAGATCACACTTCCTTCAAATTAGAAGAGGATGCACGACATTTAAAAAGGCCACCTAAACTATGAAGTTCCAAAATAAGCAGCAGCAACAAGAAAGGACTAATAAGATCGATATAAACATATATTAAAGAACACTTAAATGAAAACATACACTGCATATGCCACAAATTGCTAAAGAAGCTTCCAAGCAATTCAAAAGGTCAGCTAATTTCTCTCGTGGTAATTTCTTGGCCTCCTCAATAGAAGATCTCCAAACAGAACCGGAGTTGGAGCCTCCAACAAGAAGAGGGTGATCACAAGCTTGTCTCAGTCGTAAAAGCATCAAGAGTATGTTCACATAATTTTGTTTGACAGTCCCAGCAGCAGCATATTCCTGAATAGTCCAGAATTTGCTATGTTAAAAGAAGAGTAATTCAAAGCCAAAGTTCTCGAAATCCAATATAAAATATCATCTAAACATACAGCAAACTGAGCACGTGATTGAGCTTCAAGTCTGCAGTAGAATTCTCGTTCCTCATCCGTAAATTCAACTTTTCTCAGAACAATGTGTTTCTCTGGAAGGTTGATAATGGGTTTTCCATCAATACATGTACCTAGATCAGATAATGAGTGTGTTAACTCTCAATTTAGGAATCGAAGAGTTGTGTGGTAAAATTGATAAGCCAGACATGGAAACAGTAAAAAAGCCGAAGTGGAAAATGATCCAGAAAAAACAAGTCGAGTTTGTTGTGTTCATTACTTGCAAGCACCTCATGAATAGAAACAGCTGACAGGCAAATGACCTTTAGCGTATAATTTGAGAATTTAAGCACACACAGCCAACGCAAATTCAACAAGCTGCATGTCCGAACGTTTGTACATAATATATTAAAGAAATAAACAATAATTGGGCCCAGATGAGCCAAAATGACCATTAGATCCTTTTCTCTTTGACATAGGGAATAAAAAGAGGGGAAAAAGAGGAACTTTCGAATTGTTTTAGAAAAATAAGCATAATTTCAAGAACGAATCTGCACAACAGAGAGCAAATAGGGGAATAGAGGACTAACATATACTACAAACAAATGGTGAAATACACCAAGGAATCATACTATAACATATTAGAAGCAACGCTGTCTGAATGGTATATAGCTTATAGGGGTAAGTACTAAGTACATGCAAAAGTTATTATTCTCACCTTTAGTGCGACGAAGCATAACAGTCTTAAGCACGGCCTGCAGCTTTCTGTACCCAGTTGTTGGGTGTCTTTGGATTGGAACCTTGATTGTGGAGCAGAATTGTTTGTACACTGCATATGGGTCATATTTGAGGAATCTGAAGTAACTGTAAAGGTCATCAACTGCATTTTGGATAGGTGTCCCTGACAAACACCATCTACGTTTAGCTCGGAGACCCCAACAAGCCCTAGCTACTTGGGTTCTGTAATTCTTGATGCTTTGTGCCTCATCCAGCACGACCCTATACCATCCCACCCTGGCAAGAGGGCGTGCAGTGGCTTCAAGCAATTCCTTGTCCACCTCTTTTTTCGCCTTTGATGAACTTTTCTTTGAGCTCGAAGGAGTTTTTCTCTTTTTACTAGAAGGTAATTCATGAGTTCCTTTTCCTGTCTCCTCATCATCTTCTCCAACAGGCTGCTTAGGGACCTCCATGCTTACAATTGAATATGTCGTGACCACCACATCATACTTTGCTAGTTCAACAGGGTCCTTTGTTCTACCACTACCATGATATACTAGAACAGAGAGATTTGCTTTGTTTGTTACCTTATTGTGCAACTCCTCAGACCACTGACGGAGAACACTGGTAGGACAAACGACAAGGGTACCAGCAGCTGGCCTCCCTTTTGCATGCAAAGAAGTTTTACAGCCCAAGCCAGAATTTTCATCAACTTGACAAGAAGGTGAACCTTGCTTTGACATGTCAAACTCAGATAAAACATCATCATCATCTAAATTCAATGTCTCCGTTTTAGTTTGTCTGGTGATGGCTGTAGAAAGTCTTGAAGATGGAGACCTTTCTTTGAGTATAAGTGCAATTGTTGATATAGTTTTTCCAAGTCCCTAAAAAAAAGACGATCATTAAGAGAGAATGATTAGTCGGAAGGCTATGTTTATCATGTCAACAGATCAAAATTTGGCAAATTAAAGTGTCAAAAGATAACCTGATCATCAGCGAGTATCCCACCACAACAGGGTACAGCAGCTTTTTCCTTCTTAACCATCCATGATAAAGCAATGCGCTGTGCATAAATAGAATGACCGTCATTAGATAATTCCTCACATAAATTCAATATATAATACGTTTATCTCTTGTTTTTTTGCAAGTGTAGACTCTCCTTCTGATGGAGGAAGAAGCACTAGAGAAACTAAATAGTCTGCAATTTGTGGCTGCTAGCTTATGATGCAAGTCTGACGCAAGGAAATTTACAACTAAGGGGATGAATATTTGCAGCAGATGCTACTTATTAAAAGGAGGAAGAATATAGGAGCCATCTTTCTTGTACTGCACAAGAAACTATGGGATCTGATTTCAACCTTTTAAACTTGTCTTTTGTCATGCCTTCTCCCAGTGATGAAAAGACCTGTTGGCTTCTTGGAGGGAAGATTATGGCATACAGTGCCACCTTGGGTCTGCTGGGGTTTTGCGGGGCAAAAAAAACTCCAGGTGGTTTGATGGGATAACAGTTTCTATGCAGATGCTAAAGTTCAAACGGCTTTGCTTTTTGGCGTTTGGGGATTGACACAGGTTGTAAAAGATGGAAACACCATGTTAGATTTCATAAACTCACTACAAGAGTAGAGCTAAGAAGTAGATAGAAATCTCTCATTTTGTTTTTGCATAGAAATTACCCTGACCATTTTCGTTTTAATTCTCTACTGTTTTGTATTAATAGTATCCTTAGACCTTAGACATCAATTAAGAAACAAAAGGTTGAACAATTCAGGAAATACACAATATAATCAACCAATAGAATAGTTCAGAGAAGGCACATATCACTGATGGATTTGTCAGCATATAAGTTGTGGTTTTTTTAGCTAATGATATTATTTTAGTAAAGAATTATTTCTCTAAATTCCCAGGCAATTGCACCAAAAATATTCAATTAGACCCACTTAGTACAATATTGACGATTTCCCATCTAGATTGATAAATTTCAGGTACATGCTGCACTTAGAAAACTTAATGTTCTATTCCTATAAAGATAGAAACCATGAAACAATACTCAACCTGGTGTCTCAAAAGAGGAACAGCCAAAAGACCATCAGGAGGACTTTCTTCTGATTTCGGCTGAGAAAGATCCTGCAACATGTATCACAGCATTAGTCTGATAAAAAATTTACTTCTTAAGGTGAAAATATTACACATTTTTCTACAGGTTCAAAGGGCCCCATGCAGTGTCATCAGTTTCCAGAAAAAAGAACTATAAGCACAGACAACTTTCAAAAGTCAGGAGACGAAATTTCCTGTTTTAATCATGCACATACACAGCAAACCATAAATTCAACAGCAGAAAAGTGCAGAATCCAACATATCCCTTGAATTAATCATGCTTAAAGAATTTCAACTCCTCCTTTTAAACTAATAAGACTGTTACCAACAAAGATACACGAGAAGAAATCATTCAAAGGGTGAAAATAGCCAGAGAAATAGTTAAGGAATAGATAATAATTTTGAAAAAGGGTCACTAGCATGACAACATTTTGGAGCACAGTTCCTGCAGGCATGAGTACACTGAGATAGTGACAGTTATTAGACCTCACCTGCAAGGCAGCTTGATAAATGACATGCTCATCATTTAACTTTGGCCTCGTTTGTCCTACTTCAAACCTCTTTTGTCCCACTTCAGCTGGAGCAAAAGAGTCAGTAATTGTAGTACGTTGTAGAACGACAAGACACTTGCCATTAGCACATGGATTTGCCTTTGCAGGTGCACTTATATCCTCGAGAATGCATAGATCATCATCGTCCTCACTATGGCTTCTTTGATTCAATGAATTTCTCTGAATTCCTTCATGAGTGATTGTAGATAGACGAGAACCGTTAACTTTTAAAAACCTGCGTTTTTCCCCCCTCTCTAATTTTGCACAACCGAACTGTTGCTTCATTGAAGTTGATGACGATGATACAGATTGTTCTCTAATTTTCACATCCGCTAGGTGATCATGAGGAACCAGAATGTTTTTTTCTGAAGAAGTTTCTTCAAAACTATCAAGGTGATAAGAAGGTCTATTATATTGAAGTACACCATTTTCATCCTTTGGATACACCAAAAGATCATTACTTGAAAGGGAAGTTACAGGAGCAGGACAAAATGAATTTGCGAGCTCAGAAACTGTAGGTATATCAGCACCACCTAGCAGTTCATTTTTCTCATTGCTTCTGCAAAACTGCTGGTTTTGAAAAAGGTAACTTGACTGATTGCGAGGCAAAGCCTGAGGAAATATCTTTCCCATATTATTGCTGCCTGTTAATCTGGAGAACAAGTCGCCACTATTTAATAATGTTTCGTTACCACCATTATAATAGGCACTGAAGTTCCCAACACCAAAATTTGGAGTCATTTGACACTCAGGAGCCTGCTGAACTCCTTCACCTGCTCTTGTTGTCCAGTTCCCACATGCTATTCCAGTATCTGAGTCAGCAATCCCAGTTGTATGGTTCAATTGTTCATCCATTACATTTAGCATCTTATCATTGTGAGACAGCATTTCAAAATTAAGGTTATTTGGTGCATCCTGCTTCAAGAAAGGATATGTATGGGAAGGTTGTGCATAATTATCCCAATTTCCAGGCAAAGCATCAGAACTCTGACATAAACCAAGTCTAGAATAGATTTGATCAGACGAAGATACAGCTACTTCCATGCTTGATGTTTCTTTAGCGGCTAATGTTCCTGAGCTTTTGAAGTTGTTCTCTGCAGCTGATTGGCTTAGCAGCAACCCTGAAATGTCAATTATGTTCACAAAGAAATTAAAAACAAAAATGAGTAAATAAGAAACTCCAACAGAAAAGAACCTACAAGCGAAGTTGATAATAACAGAAAGGCCAACTACAAAGAAGGTCAACATACATTCAGAGCAAAATTCCTGCTCTGGAGAACCAGCATTAATAATGAGTTTCACATATTGTACAGCTGATATCCGTATTCTATTTATTATATCATTGATATGATCAGTATTAACAGCAAAGCTAAAACAGCCACAACAACTGGACATCTAAGTTTGAGTTCCCTTACTTTCTTGCTGGACATTAGATGAAGTACTCTGAGAGATGTTATCCCTGTCACTGAACCATTCCTTGTCCTGACCAAGTCTCCAATCAGTCAGGCTTCCATAGAAATTATGTACTGGAGAACATCTATCTAATTGAAATCCAAGCTTTCTGCCATCAACAATTGAATTCCCTGCGGAATCAGATGAGCCATCGGAAACACCAGTCCTAGTATCTGAAACTTCTGAGTTGGACGAAGGGGAAACTCCAATGTGTCCAAGAAATTGAGCCCTTGAAGCTGAAGATCTCTCCAAATCTGAATAACCTACATAAAAATAGCAAGGAGATCAAGAATGAAATATCATGATGAGTAATAAGCAACATAATCTAATAACAAATTAATAACAACATCAAATTTCTGAAGTATCCAAGCAGGGTTATCAACTAACCTTGTCCCATGTCATTTTGCAATAAATCCTCTGGCATACTCTGCAAATTGATACTCAAATATTAAAATAATTGACAAACTGGGGTAAGAATTGTAAGACCAAATTATTCACATGATCCAATAACAGACTGCCTACAATATGTATCCCCAGCCTGGAGATAGAAAGCACAGAAGACTTAGAAGTATATGTTTTTACATAACCATCTCGTTATTGTTTTTTGACTTTATGACCCTGGTGGCCTGATTTCATTCATTAAGCTTTTTGTCAACTTATTTTTAGAGTAGCACATAGTAAAAAACAGAATTTATCTGACATCTCACATCAACTTTAATTGTGCTTGGCCCAGGTCCAACACCTCTCGGACACAATAATGGAACCAGTTGCCCAGCACTTATTCAACAAGCCATTGAAATTTACAAGGTGTGTTGTCTAGAAGTTTTAGTAATCCTTGAGAGTAATATTGATCATCTTGACAAACCCATTACTAAAGCATAGTACCACATATCTCTATTTCTATAACTAAATATTCACAACTTCAACTGTATTAACTATTAAGTATTTTATTTGTTCAATTTACTTAATGACAGCTACAGATTTTTTCTATCAACATGTCCTTTATCTGTGAAAAACTTGAATCATACTACTTGAGTATTTCCATTTGTTCAATTTACTCCAACACATCTATAAATTCATTCAAACAACATGTCTGTTATTTGTGAAAACTTGCAGACTCCATGTTTCTTTTTGAAGAGCCACGGATCTAGCAAATGACCCCATCCAAACCCTCCCATAGAGGAAGGGGGGAAAGTAAGAAAAAAACATGAATTACTCAATACTTATAGACTAAAATAAATACAGAACATTATACTCTAAGAAAAACTCAATTTATACAGATGAAAGCATGCTATAATGTCAAAATGGTTTCAACTGCACCAAGTCTTTCTTTATAAGATGTACATACGGTCATCACAAAGTTCTTTCTTAATGTTTATTCCTCCTTCAATGTAACATATCATAATATCTATGCTGCTTGAATGACCTTTTTTGTGTGCGCTTTTTTGGATGATATATCTTGGAATTTTCAAGAAAAAGTATAATGGTTGTACAATGACTCTAAGTGATTAAATTGCAAAATATGCTTTCAGATAAACCAATCAATTCCTCCTTACGTTTTCTCTTGTTCCACTTTATCTCATTGCGGATATCAATCAAACTTCGAATGTGAAAATTATTACTCTCTTCCAAGCCCCAATGGAGAAACCAATATTAACCAACACTGAGATCCCTCTCCGGAACTTCAACGGGACCACCAGTGTTGTAAAATTGCTGAAGCGCTTAAAAAAAAGCGAGAAGCAAAGCGACAAGTTGTCTCTCTAATGCCTTGAAGCGAGGCGATACTAAAGAAGCGAGAAAAAGCACACGCTCAATTGAGATAAGTGCTAACAAGGGTTTTTTTTAATTTCAGTAAAAATACTTACGCAGGTTTTTCCAATAAGTTTCCCTCCTTGGGCGATCGTTGCAACAGCTTAATTCTCTTCTTCTCCTCTTTTTCTCGACTTCTCTTCTGTTTCCTGCAGTGCTGTGTGTGTTTGTTTTCTTCTCTTTCTGGTAACTAGGGTTTTTTTTCCTTCAATTTTCTGTTTGTAAGAAGCATTACTCTGTTCTTTTTCTTCTGATTTGAGAATCTAGTTGAAGAATAGGATTTTGCTCCCTTTGTGATTTGGTTATGCATTTGTTTTATATGTTAATTGTTATGACTTGTGAGGATTATTGACTAACTACTTTCTTTTTAATCTAAGAATTGAAAATTTTTGCTTAATATGTTACCTCTATTGAGTTCTTTATTATTTATCTATGCAAATTTAATATTTTTTTTATTTTTTATACTAAATAGCGCTTTATTTGGAAAAAGAGTGTGCTTCAGTGCTTCGCTTCACAGAAGCGAGCCCTCGTCGCTCTTTTCTGCTTCTCGCTTCCCAAAACTCTGGGGACAACAAGAATGAAAGAAATGAGTCCCTATTATATACCTAATAGCTGGCCATTCAAAGACCCAAGACGTAACATATAGTAATTAGTTCTAGACGTCTAGAACTCAAACTCAGTATAAATGCACATTTAGATGCTCAAAGCAAAAACTTAATAAACTCCAAGAACTTAAAAACAGAAGAAAGAGTTACTGATTTTAAACGAAAAAATCAATTGGAACTCATATGGCATATAGAGTCAACAACAAATAAAGAAAAAGAAGGAAAAGAAGAAGCAAAATAGAAAAAGAAAAAAAGAGAACTAATATCCTGTAAGAATATAAGCTTATTAAATGCAAAAAGACAAAATAGCTCACTAAAAATGTAGCAGGGTGGCTCGATCTCGTTCTCTGTTGGCAGAAAATACAGCCCTCAGCCAGTGGCACCAAATGATCATTTGTCAGTGTGAGTGCCACTTCATATATTTTGCCACATTTATCATACATATATATACATAGTCCCAACTGAGGTGTGTGGATGCCGTGGCACCGCCTCCCTCAATAGATCCGCCCCTGCACGAATCTCTAGTAACTAATGAACCTAGCTAACTATTTACAAGATCATGAGTCAGTCATGATCCTATGCAGAAAAATAATGCCAATAAGGTGCACTTGGATTCTTTCAAGATGACACCTGTTGAAATTTGCACACAAAATTGACATTTCACTATTCACATCTTAAAGTACAAAATACTTTTATTTGAAGGTCTTTTGGCAAGACACTTCATTCTTCCAGATGTTGAATACTTTATTTCTACAAAAATTATCTTATAACACGGGGCAGGTATATTGTATTCCAGTAATCCAGTACAAACACATAAAATAATCACTACAATGGTTATCTATTGTCGTTATATCATATCTTTCCCATTCTACTTGGCAATCTAGTCAATTTAGCTAAGATTTCTATCCAGGAAACTAATGCAACGCGACAAGGAAGTACCATTTGTCCTTACCACCATAATAAGGCAAGTGATTAACGAGTTCCGCGTGTCTTTACATCTTCTCTCTCTTAATAAATGAATAAACTCTTAATTCAAGTGAGCCAAAACAAAAGTAATGTGTCATTACGCGTAAAGATAGACCTAATTCTATCTAGTATCCAAATAGAGAAAAGTGGCATTCCTTTTAGGACAAACTAAATAGGGAACTGTGAGAGAGTACTAATAAATAAAGATAAACAATTGTATCCAAACTTAAATGACAAATCTCTAAGTTCTTAATAACTCTAGTTCCACACAAAAGCCAACACTATGATCCCAACATGCAATGCTCAATTACATAATTGTCCCATCTAAAACCTTAAACTGTGTCCCCTTCTTTGTACATATTCCCTTCCCAATCCATTCTTACTACTTATCCTGTATTAACTTAGCATACCCCTTAAAAATCACCCTTGGAATATAATAAATTCAATACTCTAGTTAATAACAAGTGTAAATTACAAACTAAACAACTCTCGAAAACGATTATAGTTGTTAACAAGTGTAACTTACAAACTATACAATAAATTATCTTGATTTTCCAAACTGAGCTTGCAAAAATCTAGATCAAAAGCAAATTGGAAAACCCTACGTCTTTCAAGAACTGCATGTCTACTAACAACCCACTAAAAGAATCATCATCACTTAGATTATCATGCTCAAAAGTTCATAATTTTAAGTAAAAATTTAAATTTTACCTGCTGAGCAGGAGGATCCGATTTCTCTTCAATAATGCTCAGCAAATCATCTATATCCATACTTGGCCCATCAAAATTTAGATCAAAATCAACCGACGGATCTTCCGATGATAACCAATACTCTGACGCCTTGTCCGCCATCATCATCTCAACAAGAAAAACCCCAATTCCCCACCAAATCACACCTCAAAATCCTATAAATTCAATAAATCCCTCACCAAGAAGACCTCCACACCGTTTTTCATCCAAAAAAACACACCAAAATACCCAATTCTTATCCGTTTTTTCCGATTCAAAAAACCCTAAAAACTACTGAAATCAAATCTATGGGATTTTTGCTCTTCCAAGAAGTTTCTGAGGAACGCGACTTTTCAATTTTTATATATTTTTTTTGAGGTTTTTGTAGGAATTTTGTTCGATAAGAAAGAAGAGGAAAGTGTTGAATAGGTTTTTTTGAGACTTTTAATTTTATATTATTTATTTATTTGTTTCTTTAGAGGAATCCTAATGTGAATAGAAAAAGTGTTTGTTTTTTTTAAATAATAATAAGGCCGCGTATTTGTCCGTTCAACTTTGGTTGTCTCTCTTATTTAGATAAAGTGTTTTTTTTTCTATCTCGTGTTCGATATTTACATCGAAATTAATAAAATAAGTGTATGACTTATCCGACATGAGTATTACCGTTTGATATAAAAACAAAATAATTATTTTTAAAAGTGCGAATTGAGGTTGTTTAAAACTGACTGGAAAAAAATTATTCATTTATTGATAATAGATTGTTTTACTTAAGGGAAATGACTTAAATATGTCATTGAATTTTCAGAAAAAGCTCATTTATGCTATCAGTTAAAAGTTTGGCTCATTTATATCATTATCGTTAAAGTAAAGGCTCATTCATTCCATTATTTTTTAATAATTGTTTTGCAAAACCATTTTTGACACGTGATCAATTATAATTCGGCCAAAGCATCAATTTTTTTAATAAAACATCCAAAAAAGAATTAATTCAATTTTAATTTTTTTATTTAAAAAAATTGATGACGTGGACAATTATAATTCGGCCATGTCATCTATTTTTTAAATAAAAAAAATTAATTCAAATTTTTTTTCAAAGTTATGATTTTTCTTGGAAAAAAAATGATGACATGGCTGAATTACAATTGGTCACATGTCAAAAATGATTTTACAAAATCACTGTTAAAAGATAATGGCATGAATGAGTCTTTTCTTGAACGATAATGGCAATGATGAGTTAAACTTTTAATGAATAACATAAATGACCATTTTCTGAAAGTTCGATAGCATTTTTAAGCATTTCCCCTTTACTTAACATGTTAATGAATAATTTGATCTTAAATTAATAAATTGTATTTATATAATTCGGTATTTAATGTTGACTATAAGGAGTGTTCTCTCTTATTTGTCTAATAATAAAATAATGTCAGTTATAGTTATGACACATTTATTATTTTATCTATTTTTTTAGGTTAGTACATACGGTACTTTATTTATTTCAATGATCATTAAATATATAAAAATAAAATAAAGAAATTAAAATATGTGTGAGTTTTATAATTATAAATATTTATATGATCATAAATATCTCACTGAATAAGATGGAAAAAATCAAAATAAATTATTTCTTTAAACATTGAGGTTTTTTTTTTTTTTTTTTTTTTTTTTTTGGTCTTTTATTTTTTATCCTTTTTATAGTGGAATCCCTAGTTAATAACATAATAATAAATGAGTAAGTAATTATTTTTATTTCTTATGTAATTGAGTAAAGGTTAAGGGAAAGATAACATTGATTGACATCCATTGGTGTTGAATGTATACATCTTTTATTTTTTTTTATTTAAAAAAAAAACTTCAATGATAAAAAAAAAGTAAATTATTTTTAAATCTCTCTCTTTATTAATTTTAATTTCTTGGCATTGAATAATTTGCCTAATTTACTTAAAAGTCTTATATGTCTTATGCATATAAAAATAAGAACAATATTGTGTTTTATTCTGTTTTGATTAATATATTTGTCTAACTATAGAATGTTGAATTAAAATTTAAATTGATCAATAATTTTTTTAAAGATCAAATAATATTAAGAAAATACATGATTATGTAACCATTTATTTTTTGGCTAAAAAAACAAATTAAAAATGAATTATTCAAAAAGCATAATCAATTACATTAACTTACTTCGATGCAAAAATCATAAAATCATTATTATAATTGAAACACAATTTTTCACAATAACATGCTCAAAGGGAGATGCTTTAAAGGATCCAAAAAATTACTTATCGGTCTACGAGAATTTAATAATTTTTGTTCAAACTTTCTTCAATATTTTGCTAAATATTTACTCCTTTCTTTACTTTTATTTGTCCTATATATGGGATATATATTTTTATTTTTTCATTTTTAGCATATTAGAAGAATTTTTAATATTTTATCCTCCACACTAATTACTTAATCCTTAAGTCATTTTTCGAAAATCTAAAATTTTATAAATTAATACGAATATTTTAATGAGATAATGGGGTCATAACTTATTTTTTAAGAAGTATTAACTTAAAGTAATTATAAAACTTACTAAATTTCAAATATTAAATTGTCTTACCTATCAGTTTTAATACAATATTAATTATTGTGCTCTCACATTAATCATGTTTAAATTAGTGGTTAAAATAATTCAGCCTCATGTAACTACTCCATTAATCACGTTCTCTAATTATTTTATCCAACAAAGAGACCTTTCTTTAACCTAACGCCACCCCCTTGCAAAAGTGCTCGAAAATATATCGCGATTATTATAGGAGTCGTTTGGTCTATGGGATAGTGTGAGAAATTTAACGATTAAAATTCAGATAAATTTTTCTCTTTGTTTGAATATAATCAGGATAACATTATAAATACAAATTTAAGTACGAATAGTCACTTTATTTATCTAACTTTATATGTTATTTTTTGTATCTACATCTCCAAGAATACAAATTAATTCAAAAAAAATTATAATTTAAATAATAACTTGGTCTACAAATCGAACGATCACACTAAGACGGTTGGCATTTTACCCTTGCCATAGACTTAAGGGAGTGAGAAATCAAAACACATGAGTTTGTATAAGTTCAAATCCAAGACACTGTTATTCTGAAGTTTAATCTTTGTAAATTTGAATTTTAAAACGTTTATCGATTTTCACTTTTATGTAGATGTTATATATAAAATAAATCTATTATATATTAAATACCATCTATGGAATTAATATATATATATATATATATATATATATATATATATATATATATATATTTATTTATTTTTCCTTTGGTACATTTGGAATTTAAATTACTCTATTATTTCATAGGCAACACCAATAAAATCATCCCATTATGAAATGATAGGTTAAATATTAATTAGCGTTATGAAAGTGGTTATTTTGTATAATTTTTTTCCTCATTTTAAATTGGGTCATTTACTCTTCTGCTTATATTTTGTCGTGACAATTTATTTTTATTTTCATAATAAATATTTTTTGAGGGCATAAATTTATATTTTCTATCATAATATTTTAAGTCATATCTGGACATAATTTTAATATATCAAAACAACTTTTTGGATGATTGTTATTTCATAATATACCATATTATATTATATTATGTTATCATATTATACTGTTTTAATGAATATAACATTGAAATAAATTGTATCATTCTTCGTAAAAAGTACAATTGAGTTTTTTTCCATAAAAGTACAATTACCTAACTTACATCACAAACATATAGTCAAAACTTACATTACAAAATTTCGTTCATAACAAAATTCGATATACAATAATATACATCTGGTATTGAACAATATACAAAAAAAAATCATATTTCTTTTTTTACATCTAAAAAAAAACATTGATATACAATATTGTATTTTATAATATAATACTATATAAAATTATAAAAGGGATTTATACACATATATAATATACTACAATTGATACATTATTATACAAAATAAAATTTCGATAAACTTTGCCAATTGATTTCTCCCAAACGACAAAATAGAATCTTTCGAAATTTTGTGGAGAGATAGATCTAGTGAATGTCTATCACCCCCCTCCACCCATCCACAACACCAGTATGTGAGACAGTGAATCACAATAGATTCATCTCATCAAGACCTATATTTGACTCCGAATTTGAATTTTATGAAGATCGCAACATGACAACCTTTTAGGCTCTTAAGCTACATCTTTCGGGGTCAATTTAGATAAGCATTAAAAATGCTCGGCTCAATTATGTAAATTTGTAAATTAATTATATGAGCCGTACTAAAACGTAACTATTTCTTAACAATTTGAATGATAAATCTATCTGAAAAATACGATAGAATACAAATAAAAGATAAAATATAATTACTATTAAATAACAAATAAATAAATAAATAAATAAAATCAAGATCATAACGCGATCACATCATGCAAAATAAAGTTTTTCGTCATTATCTATCAATGATTTTAATGATACCATAAAAAATAAATACTATATTTAAACTAATAATATACATTGCACTAAAAACTTATAGAATAATTATCTCACGTTTATCTATCACACCGAATTGTATTTCACCTAATATATATATTTACGCATATTGCTATAAAAATAAATAAATTACTACTTAAGAACATTACGTATTCAATTCCCCCTCCCGGTTAATTTTTTCAACTTTATTTCCTCTAGGGAGACGGCGAAATCGGAACCGGAAAAAGGAACTCCGACGATTGCTCCGGTGGTGTTAATGGGTCTCAAGGCGTAGTTTTGAATACTGATGTCATTGTTCTGGATTGTGATTCGCGAATTAGCTGAAATCGAAGCCATGGTACTGTACTTCTCTTTTTCATGATTCGTTTTTTTTACTCTTCAATTAGGTCTTTTTGTTTTTGGAATTGTGTTAGTTCAGCAAAAATTGTGCGAAGAAACGTCAAGGGTTGCATTAGGTTTAGTGAGATACATAAATAGTTGTTAGCTTCATTCGTATTTCTTACTTGGACTAATTTAGGATTGAGGTGTAGTTGATTGATTGATTCGTGTGCAAAAGGTTTCGGCTTTTTGGTATATGTTGTGGTGTTAGCCTTATCTTTCTCGTTTATTGCTGGTATCGGGCGCGAAGAATCGTCAAGTGCCTTATTCTTCTAGTTTATTGCTGGTATAGGGCACGAAGAATCGTCAAGTGCTGTATCCATGTATTTTATTGCTCGTGCTGGTATCGGACGTGAAAAATCGCCAAGATTTGCATTAGGTTTAGTGAGATATAGAAATAGTTGTTAGCTTCATTCATATTTCTTACTTGGACCAATTTAGGATTGAGGCGTAGTTGATTGATTGATTCGCGTGTAATCAGTGGCAGAGCCAGGATTTCCGTTGAGGAGGTTAAAAAAAAGAAGCTAAATAGGGTTGATAAATGAGTTGTACCAGATTTCAAGCTTAAACATTGAAAAATGTTGCTACCCGGATTCGAACCCTCGCACCTACTAGTTTCGAACCCCTATAACCGCTGAACCAAGTCATTTACTTGTGTTGATGGGTTCAATATTAAATATATAGTCATATAATATAGATTTGGTCCTATATGCTCAATATAATTTTTCGATTCAGGAGTTTGTCGATTCAGGGGCTCGGGTGAACCCCGTGAAGTCCACGTAGATCCGCCCCTGTGTGTAATGGATTTAGGATTGGTGGTGTATGTTGTACTATTAGCCTTATTATTGTAGTTCTTGTTTTTGAATCTAGCATCAAATGTTGTTTGTTCTTTTTTGGTTATCACACTGTTATTTTGTTGTTATTGTTCCTTTTCTGAATGCTTTGCACTATTAGTTGCTAAGTTTTCTTCACTGCCGTGATGTTATCACGTTTCATAACTACTTGATTTGCTGTACTTGAGACGAGGGTTCTTTGGAAACAACCTCTCTACTTCCACGAGGTAGGGGGTGTTGTTTTTGTTGTTGTGTGCAACAGGACAGTAGGTTTATGATCAAGGACATGGATCTGAAATTATGTTAATGCCTTTTTCTGGGATTTATGGTTTGTAAAAGCTTCATGTTTAAGTTGTACTTAGATATTAGTATGTGCATATAAAAGATTCTGGGATATATAGAAAGTTCATGTTATTACTACTGAAACAATAACAACAATTATTGTTTGGCCTCACTCCCAAGCTGGTTGTATGGACAAGCACAATCTGCTTAGTAAAATCACTTTCCACATGAATCAGCCAAATATAAATTAGTTATTTTCAAAAGCACTTCTCTCAAAAACTATTTTATTAAAAGTATTTCTAAAAATAAGCGATTTTTAGCTGCTTGACCAAACAAGCCCCTAGTTTTAATAGACAAGTTACTAAAGATCAATCTAAACATGGTATCCTATTCCATCTGAAACATATTTACTCACATTATTAGAAAAAAATTACTACTTAAGAAAATTCTGTATTCTATCCCCCTCTAGGTTAATTTAGTCAGCTTATTTCCTCTAGGCGACGGCAAAATCAAAACAGGAAAAGGAACTCAAGGCTAGTTTTTAGTACCCATGTCGTCGTACTGGATTATGATTAGCGATTTAGCTGAACTCGAAGACACGGTACTGTACTGTTCTTTCTTGATTCAATTTTCCCCTGTCAATTAGGTCTTTTTGTATTTGGATTTATATAAGTTCAGCAAAAAATTGCTGGTATTAGACACGAAGAAACATCAAGGGTTGTATTAGGTTTATCGAGACATAAAAATAGTTGTTAGCTTCATTCACATTGCTTACTCGGACAAATTTAGGGTTGAGGCATAGTTGATTGATTCGTGTGTAACAGGCTTGGGCTTAGTGGTTTTTGTCACAGTATTAGCCTTATTTTTGTACTTCCTTACCTTTGATATCTAGCATCATATGATGTTCATTGTGTTTTGGTTATCATACTATTATTTCGTTGTTGTTATTGTTCCTTTTCTGAATGCTCTGTTCTGCTTTCCTTATTGGTTGCTAACACCTCTCTGCCTCCACAGGTAGGGTAAGGTTTGCATACTCTCTACCCTCCCCAGACCCCACTTTGGAATTTCATTGGGTATAATGGGACAGTAGGTTTATGATCAAGGACATGGATCTGAAATTATGTCTATGCCTTTTTATGCGTTTTCTATCACATGAAAGAAAAGAAAGGACACAACACTTTGTTGTGGAACTCCTAAAAGTATAGCATACCAACCTGACTAAACCTCAACTCCAACTAGTTCGTATCAACTATATAGATCTTTTTTCTTCTGTTATGCTCTTTTTTCATCAAGTATAGATGGATTTTAAGAAATTATAGGTTTTTCAAAACAACTTTCTTCCATGTTAATTTAGTTGGTCCCCTTTCTAACCCCTTCGATCACCATAATTTCACACTTATGGATTGGTGCATTAGAAGGTCAAAATGGAACACCAGGAAACTGTCTCAAGTGACCTTGTTCTCTATTTATCCTCCATGTGTTGCTACTTGTACCTTAAATTGGACCATTTTGTATGACCGTACATCCAGTTTGCGTGTTTATGCGACACTCATCTTGTGGATGTATTGGACCTTGAAAGGCTACTATTCACTCTCTTGTAATATAGTTGGTCTTACAATTGTTGTCCATAACTTTTTTTTTTTCATTTTGGTAGGTGTCTTCCTATGGTATAACATTTAGTAACATTTCTCCATTTCAACTGACCTTTCTTATTAGATATGCATTCATGCCATTCTTCTGGATGCTGAGAGGGATGTGTAGGGATATTAGGAGAGATATGATTAAGAATGATGATATTTGGGATGGTGAGAGTGACCTCCGTGGTGGACAAAATGAGGGAGGAGAGACTGAGATGGTTAAAACATGTGAAGAGAAGATACATAGATCTCCCAGCTAGGAGGTGTGAGCAGTTGGCTATGGTGGGGCTGAGAAGAGGTAGAGGTAAGATGAAGAAGAATCGGGGAGAGTTGATTAGGCAAGACATGACACACTTACAGCTCACTTAGGACATGACCCTAGATAGGAAGATACGAAGGACGGAATTAGGGTAGAAAGTTAGTAGGTAAGCCGAGTGTTGTCTAGTTTCTCATATTAGTATTATTACTATTATTCCCCTACTATCTTATATTATTACCAGTTGTTTCCTGTGCTTCGGTTACCATATTATTTGTTTGTGCTACTGTTCTTGTTTCTACTATTTTCTACTTGGATTCTTCACTACTTTATTTCCTTCATACTGTTTGTGATATGCTTTACCTTTGACGGGGGTCTATCGGAAACAAACTCTCTACCTTCACAAGGTAGGGATAAGGCAGCGTACTACCACCCTCCCGAGACCTTACTTCTGGGGTTACATTGAGTATGTTGTTGTTGTATTCCATTCTTCTGGAACAGCGAGCTATAATCTTAAAAGGTTTAAGACCAGTGTGCATAGTCTGCGATGGTGCTTAAAACGAATTGGTGAGATGTGGAATGTACTTGATACTATTAAATATGGTAGTGATAAGTCCTATTAAGTTGAGTTTTGGTCCAATTATGTATATGAGTCAGATACTTACTTTTGAATGGCTTGCCAAAAGCTGCATATGGCTTAACTTGTTAATAATAGTTTCATTCATTGCTCATATAAGATTTTGCTACCACCAAACTTACAGGTTTCGAATGGTGCAGCGATACATTTATCTATTTTTATTTCTTTCCCTTTTCCCCTTTGCAGGCAACATCAAAGAAAGTAATCACGAGAGAAGAGTGGGAGAAAAGGCTCAATGATGTAAAAATTAGAAAAGAAGATATGAATAAGTTAGTGATGAACTTTTTGGTCACAGAGGGTTATGTTGAAGCAGCAGAGAAGTTCAGAAAAGAATCTGGAACAGATCGTATCCTTCTGTGATCTTCTTGGTTGCTCATTTCATATTATTATACGAATTTGTGTCGTTGCATATGTACATCTACATGCTTCTCCTTATGAATGAATAGCTGATATAGATCTTGCTACTATCACTGATCGAATGGCGGTTAAAAAGGCAGTACAGGCTGGTAATGTAGAGGATGCAATTGAGAAGGTTAATGATTTGAATCCTGAGGTATGACTGCTATTTTTCCCATTTCAAACTGCTGTGATGTGTGTTACTTGATCTGAGGGTCTTTTGGGAACAACCTCTCAACATCCATGAGGTAGAGGTAAGGTCTGCGTACACCAGACCCTCACCAGACCCAATAGTGTGGGATTTCACTGGGTGTGATGTTGTTGTTGAATGCCTTTTGTTCTTATCATTCAGAAGCAAATTCATCTTCGTCTTTCAATCCTGTTTGGGTAGAGTAAGTAAGTTGATGCCAAACACACTTCATAATGGTGAAGTCATGTTACATAGTAACATCCACAATAAAAAAGATATGCTTTGAGTGAACTAGGTGCGTCTTTTATCCTTCTAAACTAGAAGAGAGGAAATGATATTGACATTATGCAATATGCGTAATTGAAATATTTATTTATGGTACCTGATCAAATCAGTGCTAAGGTACTTTTGCATGACTGTTTAATATCGTGTCTTACATTTAGAATAAGAAGAAATCATGTTATTGTGATTCAGTGCATTTTGTTCCAAAAGCAGGTAAGATATTCTCTCGAATTGCAGTCTGAATTGTTTAGGAGTTGCACTATATTGTGAATAGAGACACTGAAATCTAAGGGCAGCCTATTACGAGTCACATGTACAGTCAATTTCAGTTCAATAAAATCACCTACAACTGTTTTTATTGTCAACTTCCCTACATTTCCCCCCCTTGTCATGGTTGGAGTTGGACAGCTCTTGTCATTAGCCTATCGCATATTTATCACAGCTAATAAAATGATTGAAAAGAGGTATACAGGCATTACGTAATGAAAGCAGATGTCATTTAAACACGAGTATGAAAGCTCTTGATGATACTATTCTGTGTCAGTCCTTATATTAAGATTGAAGCAACCACTATTGGTGTTATTAATTTGCTACTCAACTTTCATGAATTTGGGCTTAGTTTTAGGTTTGATGAAAGTCTTAGTACATAAATATTTGGTTTTAAGAGTAGTTACTGTGCCCGCTGACCCTTTTTTTTTTAAAGAAGTTTTTAAGATATCACTTATGTGTGTGTGTATATATATATATATATAATTTATATATATATATATATATCATCTCGAGCAAGGTGCTTTTCTGCACATTCCTGAAATTCGCAGCTACATCCAAAAGATACGAGTGGCTATATGTACAATACTTTTGTTTATTATGGTTAAAAAATACTTAGGAAATTTGAAGACTTTATCCTTATTTGGTATCTTGTTAGTTTGATTAGAACAAACTTATTCTTGTCCAAAATGGTATCCTGATGGAGGTCTGCAAGTGTTCTCGAGATGTTACAAAAATATGGCTTAAAGTCTCGTCGAGGAGTGCAAATATGCTAAACAAATGGACAAAGAGCACCTCGGTTTCTGTATATAAGAGAATGGAAATATTCAAAGTTGTGTGAGTTGCTGGCGTATGGAACTTATGAGTTATATCTTGAAACATTGAAAAAAAATGATAAGCATAGATGTAGGGATGCGATAAGGGTGATAGAACTGGGTTGGTAGGACTGCTATAGACACTAAATTTTCTAAGAAGATTAATAGAAGTTTTTTGGGGGGAGAAAATGAAGGATCTTCAAATTATATTTATTGACCTTGAGGGAACTTATATAGTGCAGAGAAAGGTCCTTTGGTGGAGGTTGGAAGAGAAAGGAATGCCACACACAAACAAGAAAAGGAAGGAATAACTATCAAATGCGTAAATGCCATAAAAGATGTATAAAAGAGCCATCATAAGTGTGAATGTGTGATAACAGTTGGAGGGAATACAGAGGAGTTTGTATCTCTTGTGCCGTGGGCTTACATCAGGATCTACTTGTTTATGTTAGTCGAGGGATTAGTTAAGTAATAGGTTCATGGTGTACAATATTATGAGTTGATGAAATTAGCACGAGAGTCATTTAAAAGCTTGAATTGGAGGAACATTTTAGAGAGTAATGGTTTTAGAATAAGTAGAAGTAATATAGAAGATATGCTTTTCAATTTTGTCCAATATAAAAATAATGAGATTGACATTCAAATCCAAGCAGAGTAAAAAAAAATACTAGGTGATTTTCTGTCATCTATCTAAGCCTTGGCGGGTAGAGTTATCGATACATGTTGGTGGGAGATAGCAAGTGTCCGGTTTAAAAGTCGAGGCGAGCTAGCATGTACGCCATCATTACAAAAAGATAATGATATTGAGGTGAGACTTAGTAGGATTGCGGTTTCTAAATGCAAATAATCAAAATTGTTTCTATATATTACATCTCATTGAATTCTGATCTCTCCTTTCAAAAAAAAAATAGAAAAAGAAGAGCCAGACATCCAGTGAGATGTAAATATAGAATAAAATATAATGATTATATGGTTTCAAATATGATGATTGAAATGCTAGAGTGCTATGGGGAGTGTGTCTGATAAGAAGCCAGGTATCCATTAATATCTTTTCCTTTTTTGTTCTAGTCATCATGGGATTAAAGTAGAATTTATGGGCAGAAATTAAAGGAACAGAAAGTTGTGGAAGAAAGGACCTATGAACAGAACAGAGGTTTTGTTTGCCATGAATTTAAGCAATTTTTGGACACAAGAAATGTTTTGTTTTCAGTATATTTGGAAAAAAAATGCCCCCTATCAGCCTATCTGGTCAAAATTGTACAACAACAACAACATACTCGGTGAAATCCCAAAAGTGGGGTCTGGGGAGGGTAGAATGTACGCAGACCTTCGGGGTGGCCTAGTGGTTTGAGCTTGGGACTTCTATGTTGGAGGTCTCAAGTTCGAAATTCCTTGCTAGCGAAAGTAAGGGGTTTGCCTTCTGGGTCGAGCCTGGTGCGGTTACCTCTCCTATGTGGTTTGCGAACTATTGCATAGGAGCGGGGGTTATACCCTGTGCGCTTACCTCTCCTATGTGGTTTGCGAGCTACTGCATAGGAGCGGGGGTTATACCCTGTGCGCACCCAAAGGGTAGCGGCTGCAGGTTTCCCTTGTCATTTTTTAAAAAAAAAAAGATGTACCAATTCCATATACAAAGAAGAAAATATAGCTGGACGAAATTGTAGGCCCCTCGATTTCCTTATTTGCTGACAGCACATATATAAGCTTCTAATTGTTGTTTCTTATTGTGTTTCTGTGCTTTTTACTGGAAGATATGAAGAAATGGGATTTTGTATATTAAAATTTGAACTGAACGGTGAATCCATATCTTTCAAGGAAATAGTGCATGTAAAAGTCAAGTGATTCCTCTATCATCAGCACTCTGTCTCTGAACTGTCTGGGGAAAAGAGGTCTTTGCTATGCAAAACCTTGACTTCCTTGGTTGATCTGAACTTGCATGAGATATGATCACTATGTGAAACCTTCAACTTTCCTTCTCTACTGAGAATTTCGATTAGACAAAGAGGGACCATGACTTCACTTTCTACATGGACATGTATTTTCTAATTTGTATCATTATGCATCATAAAAACACCCCAGGCATTTCTTCAAGGCCATTGCTTCTGTATAACCATTATCACTTATAATATATTTGATATAAGATCAAGGATGTGATAAACTCAAGCATTCCCCTCTGCTACCCTCTCTTTTTATCTTTCCTTGTATTATTGTTATTGCGCAGCAGGTGTGTTATACGTATGTATGCTTTGCATTTGTGTTTCTCATAACCTTCTCTTTATCATCTTAAATGCTTACTGATCAAGAGATTCTTTATACTTGGGAATTGAAACTTAGCAAAATGAACGCCCGCTTATCGTGAATTGCAACTTAGGCTGCTACAAGAAATTTCTTAATATTTTGGTTTATCTTAACATAGTTTTACCTTTTTGGATGCAGATACTGGATACAAACCCCCAGCTCTTTTTCCACCTCCAGCAACAAAGGCTGATCGAGTTGATAAGGAATGGAAAGATTGAGGAGGCTTTGGAGTTTGCTCAAGAGGAGCTCGCTCCAAGGGGAGAAGAAAATGTAATTATTAATATATAAATCTTTTCTCTTGCTTTCCTTAAATCTCCTTTTTTAGGCAACGATAGAGCTGCTCCTTTAGTAACATGTAGGTCGCGAGTTTGAGGCATGGACACACAACCCCTTAGCAGTTCTGCAGAATGTTTACTGTTCCCCCCTACTCAATCACTTGCTAGGGAGATGCCTTTTACTAGAGCAATACAAGCCTTTAATCTAAATGACTGTTTAATCTCGTAGACTATATATTATAAATGTCTGGAGAATTTCAATGTGGATGCTAAAAAAACCTACGGTCTCTTAAAGATTGCTGAATTTCTAAGTGGTCAATCCCTGTCTCCACCCCTAAGCTGCCAGCACCAGGGGTTCCTTTTTCTTGGTCGGCCTCCCTAGGAGGGGAGGCTGACGAGGTTAATGGGACATGGGAAAAATCTACTTTGTTTCTGAAGAATCGGCTTGAGATTGACACCATCTTATACTCTGAAAAAAAGAAGCTTTGATCAGCGCTATCCCATGTGTAACCCACCTCTTTAATACATGACAAGTCTAATTTCTTTTTCTGCAGCAAAACTTCTTAGAAGAGTTGGAGAAGACTGTTGCATTGTTGGCCTTTGAAGATGTATCCAACTGCCCTGTTGGAGAGCTTCTGGATGTATCACAGCGGCTAAAGACCGCTAGTGAGGTCAATGCTGCAATTCTCACCAGCCAAAGCCATGAAAAGGGTTAGTCTCCTTTCCATTAAAGTCTAGTGTGTTTGAAAAAGCTTTTGTTGATTTCATATTTGGGACACTCGAATCAAATCAAAGAACTTGTGTGATATATAACCTAATTAGGAATATTTATGTGCAGAAGATCATGGTGTGAAATGCTTCTTTTTTTAATGATTATTCTTTGATTTAAACAGATCCAAAGCTTCCAAGCCTATTGAAGATGTTAATATGGGCACAAAATCAGCTTGGTGAAAAAGCTGTGTTTCCGCGCATAACTGATTTATCGACTGCTAAACTGGAAGATCCTCCTGTTTGAAGGATGACCAAAACTTGGTCAACTGCTTAAAGATGATGTATCTTTCAACTTTCAAAACCTATAGATGCTTTTGTTCTTATCAAATTATGGATTCTTAGATTAATGTTGTGTTCGGTTATCGATCACAATATACATGAACATAGTTTGTACTTTCGTATCGTTTCTAGGTTTCACAAAAAATGGTTTGTGTTTGAAACTTGTGGAGAACATACAAAGAAGGTAAGCTATTAATCTCAAATCTGTCAAAATAAATACAGTAGACTCCCATTTTAGAGTTCAATCATATGATCTTGAATCTTTTCTTATAGGAAGGAGTTTTAATAGTTTAAATATAATATTTTTATTTAGGTGCAAGGATTCATATGAACTCTTTCCCTCCATCTTGTTCCGCCACGGCTTTATATCAGGTATAGTTGGTTAGAATTAAGCGTTAGTAGATATATCTTAGTGTATTATGAGTGCAACTCGGGTATAGTAGCTCTAGACACCTAGCACATTGCTGCCAAAATAGTTGAGGTATACACAAACTGACTCGATAACACTATTAAAATAGTGTAGATATACGCAAACTGACTCTGACAACATCATCATACAAAAGAAAAAAGAATGAGTCTAGTAATGCATCTTAATAAAAAAAACTCCAAACTAATCAAATGAAATGAGGTAACAAGTGAAGCAGAAAATGACCAGAATTTCTAAGTCTCCACCCATACTAGTACATAAACCAATGTAGTAGTACTAGTTATAGAACAACTCTGAAGTTTAGAAGTTTGCTGATGAAATGACCTAAATACCCTTTCTCTGTCTCCCAAATCAAAGTTTCCATCATCAAAGTTGAGAGCATAACTTGAAGGATCATACTGGAATTTCACTTGTCTTTTATTCTTCATTGCTAATTTCTTCATTGCTTCTCTCATTCTCCCAAATAAACACTTGCATTGCTTCTTGCTATAGTTGTTTACATATAAAAAGCTTCTTACAAATCCACCCATGATAAAATCAAGAAAACACCTTCAATAACCTTAACCTCTATATATAGCCAAAATTAACTTGCAAGATTTGATCTTTTTGTGTTTTTAAACAAGTTGTCACATTAGCATATTAGCAATATCTATGAAGAACAAAGAATAAAGGTCAAAAGGGTGTTTGAAAATGGCAATCTTGGACTTGATAAAGTACTTAGGAAAGCAAATCCCTCTAATAACTTAACCTCTATATCCAAAGTTAAGTTCAAAGACTTGATCTTTTTGTGCTTTTGGTCAAGTTGTCACACTTGTATCTAGCAAAATCTATCAAGAACAAAGAGAAAGGCCAAAAGGGTGTTTGAAAATGGCAATCTTGGACATGAGAAGGGACTAAAGAAGCAAAATTAACTAGCAAGATTTGATCTTTTTTGTGTTCTATTCAAGTTTTCTAATTTGTATATAGCAAATATCTATCAAGAACAAAGAAAAAAGGCAAAAAGGGTGTTTGAAAATGACAATCTTGGACATGAGAAGGGACTAAAAGAACTAAATTTGGTTTGCAAGTTTTGATCTTTTTTTTGTGTGTTTAGTTCAAGTACTCATATTTGCATGTAGCAAAAATATGTATCAAGATAAAATAAAAGGGCCAAAAAGGGTGTTTGAAAATGGTAGTCTTGGAAATGAGGGTAAGAAAAATTTGGCTTATGTGTGATGAATGGTATGTGAAGGAACTTTATATCATAAAAAGAACCTTAAGAAAAGATGTGATCTTTTTCTTTTTTCTTTTTGTGGTGTTTGGTTGTATTCAATGGGAGAGCAAAGAGAAACAGGAAATAAACATGAAAATGTAATGTTTTTGGGTCTTTTAAAGAAGCTGTACCCTTACCACCTGCAGTATCTTCATAGTGCAACACTTTTTATTGCATTGGGAGACTCAAATTCCATGATCCATAGAAAGAAAAAGAGGATTCTTTAGTGTGGGGGGGTGGGGGGGAGGGGTAAAAGGCTGTGGGGAAGAGAGCCCACTACATGGTGATATCACTATCAAATTGTTGCATGGAAAATGGCTTTAAAAAAATGCTACTAACTTATTAGAAATAACTCAAAAATGTCCTCCTTTTATATTATTATATACATATTGTGTATAAATAACACATTCAACTATTATTAGTTTAAGGGTGTGTTTGTATGAAAGGAAAATAATTTTGAGAGATAAGTGATTTTCTTACTTATTTTTTGGTTTTCGATTAGAAAGAAGAGAATAGTGCCCAAGAGCATCTATGTATAATCTGAGCAAATATTATGACAAGAAACACATATATCGACTCAATGTCCCGACCCCAATATCAACTTGATACACGACCCTATCCCTATCCCCGACTTCAGACCTAATCCTCGATGCTATTCTTGACCTCGTCTAGAACTTGTTCCTCAACCTAGCCTTGGGCTAACCATAACACGAAACCTGACAATCGACCTTAGCCGCAACGTCGACTCACGACCTAATCCTTATTTGAGATCAACACTCAAACCCGAGCTAGGACCCGACTTTGACTCTGGGTAGGGGTCGAGATCAGAGTCAGAGTTGGTTGAGTTTTGAGTTGGGGTCAGGGTTAAGATCAATGTCGAGAGTCGAATATCGAGTTAGGGTTTAGTGTCAAGTGGGGTTAGGGTCAAGATCAGAGAGTCGAATCTTGGGTCAGGGATCAGGAATCAAGTCCAGGTCATGGTCAAGGTTGGGAGTCGAGTCTAAAGGTTGACGACAGGAGCTGGGTCTTAGGGTTGGGGTCGGGAGTTGGGTCAGGGTTGAGATAGGGAGTCAAATATTAGGTCAATGTCAGGCTCGAGTCTTGAGTTAGACTTCGAGCTTGGGTAGGGAGTTGAGTCCTTGATCAATCCTCAGTTCCAAATAGAGGTCAAGAGTCTAGTTGGGTCCCAAGTCGATATTAGTATCAATTTCATAGTCAAGAGTATATATGGTCCCGATTAAGGGTTAGGGTTGAGAGTTGGATCTTGGGTCAGGGCCGACGGTGAGGTTGAATGAGAGTTTTAAATCTTTACCTTATATAGAAAAAAATACTTTTCTTAAATTAAATCCAATTAAGTCCAACTGAAAAAACATTTTCCGAAATATTTGTGCCAACCCAAATATGAAACTAAAGTCCGTGATTTAATTCTTGGAAATTAGCCTGCAATGGAATAAGTGGAGGATAAGACCCTCATTGATCCATCAAATCAAAAGAAGGTCTATTTTTGTTGAAACTCCAATTGTCTCCACCAAAAGGCAATCTTGTATAGGGTATAAATTTGTGTTTTTTCTCTTACTTATTGTCTTCATACACAAAGTTACTTTAAACTTTTTCTACATTTTCATCAAAATTCCTTTCCATTTTGGCCCATCCTACCTCATGGGCCTATGTGAGTTAGTCCACTATTTTGTCTTTTGATATTGTCATCACTTGTAATTTACATACTTTAGGTGAACTTTTGGTATTGGTGAAAATTTCATGAGATTGTCTTTGATATTGTGATGGTAACATAGGCGAAATCAGGATTTGAATTCATAACTCGTCATAATTTTTAAGTTTGTAAATTAAATATTTGTATAGATTTAAAATATTTTTTAAGACAAATACATGATCTACCTAATATTGTAGCTTCGCTCTAGGTGATGTGTAAATGTTGAAGAAAAAAACCCTCAAGAGTGCGATATATGCACAAATAGTATGATTTGAGGCAAATATTTACATTTTATACGAGTTTCAGGATTTTCATTAAAAAAATTAAGTCTTATCGTTACTTATCCGAAACAACTCTAAAAAATCATGCCTTTTCAATTGTTCACAAGTATCTTTTGTCAAGTGGACATGATTTGATTACTATCTTAAATTTACCTATTTGTTAATTCATTATTAAATTTATTCGCGATTTTGTTCTCTTGGGCTTTAATCCAAAAGACGCCTCAATAATTTAATTCTAAATCTGTCTTAGTACCCCCTAACTTCCATTTCCAATTTCAATATGAATTTACTTAAGACAAGCTTCATGGAGAATGCAACTCCTCTTGAGTTCAAACGTCGTAATGACAAAAATCTTATGGTGAAATAAAAGAATTGAGCTTAAATCAAATACAAACAAATAATAGAATATCCAGTGTAATCGTCTAGTAAAGATGAAATGTACACAATTCATAAAAAGATAAATAAATTATTTTTGATAGATAATCAACTCAAAAGGACAAAACATATATATATATATATGTTAGATTTAAAATTCTAGATTCCCTTTGGATGAGTGCTTCTTACTTACAATTGGCCATTGGACTGAGATTGGTCAGACTCACCAGCCCACTTTTAAAGAGATAAAAAGGCTTATTAATTACAAGTCCAATTAATGGTCAATTTTCAGCCCACTAAGAAAATCTTCTCACAAAAAAATGGATTTATCTTCTTGTTATTTTCCTATGTAGCAGTAATATACTTTTCTTGTGATTTGAGATTCTTTTTTAGTAGTACAAAGTTTTTGGAGGAACTAGAAAGTTTGATATTATTTGGAGTCTTGACGTAACTAGAAAATTGATATTATATGATAAAGAGGTTACAAGTTTAAGATGTGAGGAAAAACTATTGAGTTTCGCCAAATTCGCTACTATAATGGTGATTGAGAATTGCAGATAACGATCTATAATATTGCTTAATTACTCGATCACGTGAACTCAATAATTGGTCATTATACTTTAGTTAGTTACACACTCACACTACTACAATTTGTTTTAATTGAATATCTAAAACCATAATAATGTGTTTCTGTTAGATATTTGTCGCTCAGAATTTGAAAATAAAGCTTATTCTTATGTTTTCAAAGTGTACATTACTAAAATAAATTAACAAATTCAAAATATGTCACCTCTTTTAATTAATTAAATTTCTTTATATATAAAAACGATCGTAAGATTTAATATTTGTTTCAGTTCATGTGAATGATGTGTATAGTTTAAAAATATAACATATTTTATGTGGTCATTATATTTATGTATTAGACGCTTGAAAATCTTCAAAACTTTACCTGAGATTACTGTCTGATAAGAACATTTTAATAACTTACTTTAAGAGCTCGTTTGGTTGCAGTTGAAGTTATTTCAGGATTAATTATCTAAAGATTAGTTATCTCACTTTTGATATAGAATAAAAATAACATAACAATCTCGAGATAATTAACTCCACAATTTTATCCCAATAATATATGAATAAACTCATCCTAGAATTAATTCTAAAATTAATTATCTCTTATTTCTCGTATCAAACGAATCGTAACAGATTAAAAGTCGAAACTACTTTGAAGAAAATATTTAACACATTACTTTGAACCTACTCAAACTTAAGGGACCATTTTTTCTCAAATATATATTAGGTGAATATATTAATTAGACTTTTTCCTTGTCTTTGTTTATGACTGCATAACAAAAGAAGATAAAAGCAGATTTTTATTGTTTGTACTTTAATTAATTAAGAAAGAATAAAGCAGCTTTTTTTCTTGATAATTGCAAAATATTTTAGTATAAATATAATATAATTGTAAAGTGCTGAATTTATGCTTGGCTCGATGAGAATAATGTGAGATTCTCACATGTAAATTGTAACAGACAGACTGATAATATCAGCAGATTTTAGAGTATCTCATTTGGATTTGCTCCCTTCACCTTTTATTATTTTTTATCAATTGATCGATATTTATTGATTTAATTAATTGAATTTGTGTAGTATATGATGTATCAAAAAAAATATTTTCTACTAAAGAAGTTTTATTTTTAAGATTTTAATTTGAGATCTTTGATTAAGAGTGAAATAATTTTATCTATTAATAGCGGTGAAGTTAGAATTTTCATCAAGTTCACAACAGACGAAGAAGTAAACAGAAGAAAAAAAAGAGAGTAAAGGATTCAATATCTACTATATGGATAACGATTCGGTCAAGTAATATTAGGTCAAGTAGTGTTCAATGATCTTATAGATTCATGACATGTGTAATATAGAATAATTTATGATTGAGATTCATTTAAATTATATACTCATTATAATAATAAAAACAATAAAGAACATGATAAAACATTCTTTTTTTAAAAAAAAAACTTATTTAGAGATTTTCAAATAATTATAAAAATATATTTAATCAAATTCTTTAAAAGTGTCGGGTTCTTCAAAATTCATATTAATTTTAAAAAATCCAATACAAGTACGAGGTTTCGCATGTAAAAAAATCGGAAAGTCCGCATATTGCCGCTTGTCTTTTTTTTTCTTGAAAATATTAGGTAGGATACACTTAATTATTTTATTTGATAGTTTTTTAAAAAAATTATTGATGATTTTGTTGTTTTTATTATTATAATGAGTATATAATTTAAATAGATCTCAAACATAAGTTATTATATAGTACACGTGGCATGAATCTATAAGACCATTGAACATTACTTGACCTTATTATACTTGATCGGATTTTTATCCCTATTATATATATATCTATATATAAAGAAAAATAACTTTAATTGTGAATATATAGTATTACTTTTCATCGAATGGTTCGAATAAATGAATTTTTTTATTTGGATTTTATTTATTTAGCAGATTTTAGAGTATCTTATTTGGATTTGCTTCCTTCACCTTTTTAGTAGCTTTATCAGGAGTCATATAGACACTATAATAGTTAAAATTGATAATTAATTTTGTTATTCTTTTGGAATTTTTAATTATTTTTTTTTACCTTTTTAGCTTCGGACTCCACTATATATATCCCTAAATATAATATTTTCTTCATTTTTTATTAATTGTTCAAACTATTAAAATTAATTATTAAACTTATTTAATATTAATTTTTCTCATTTTATTCTTATAATTAATTCTTTTTAAAAATATAAATAAGTTTGTAAATTTCAAAAATATTTTATAAGAAGTAAATTAATAAAATTATTCTTCAATTTATGATTTTTTAAAGAAAGAAAATAAATAACTAATATTAAGTTGACATAATAAATAATTTGTGAGGCTACATTAATTCTTGCTTATCAAGTTCTTTTGTACTCCTATTTTATGGTTTGAATTAAGATTTATTGTACTAATTATACTTAACTATAATATAAAATGCTATTACTATAATATAGCAGGCTATATACAATATGGTGCATAAAAATTGCAAGCAAGCAAACTCATGTAAGATGTAACACATGATTAATAGCTTAGGTTTGAGATAGACAAGAAAAGATATTTCGTAAAAAATTAAATTTAAAATCTCTAATTAATGATGAATGAATACATATAAAAGCAAAGTGCGCTTACATTAAAAAAAAAGTAATATAAATAATCTATGATTTATTTAACTGTTTTCACAGCTCGAACTCATAATCTATAAGTATTTCGAAAATAAAACTTTTACTAAAATGTGATCTTTATAATATATTTTATTTTAATATTGTATGTAGTTAATTTCCTTGCTTTAGAATAGAATATTAGGTGACATTCATTATTGCCATTTGACTATAATTATGTTGTTTTTCGTATTGTTTTTCACTCATTTCATGAATCTAGTGAGATCCAATTGTTGTTTCCTTTTTTGGTTCAAGTCCCTCATTCCTTGGATCTTGCCCAACTAATTGAGGAAAATAATAATAATGCTATACTCGTTTTAATTTATTTGTTTTATTTTAATTTAATATAAAATTTTAAAAGTACAATTTCTATAAATTATAATCTTAAATTTAAAGGGAGAATGTACAAGTCAAAACGTGTTAAACTAAGGTTCTATTACCTTTCGGACCTTTTTTTTTTTGTAATTTTATACACTTTTTTGACATATGTGGCATCTAATCTCCCGTACACCTCAAATGCGTGGAGTCACGGAGTGTGTCACGTAAGACAAACGGTGTACAAAATTATAAAAAAAAGTAAGTTCGGGGAAGGGGGATAATATGACTTTAGTTTAGTTAATATGTGTGTCTGAGATTTCTATCATAGTCTAGAGAAGTACTTGTGCATTTTCTCTAAATTAAATATATATCAAATATATCAAAGATAATCTTATGATCTTAAATATTTCATATAGAAAGTTTGAAATAATAAATTTAAAAAAGTATAAAATAGACTAAGAAAGAAAAACATTACAAACAAACTTACAAACAATATTAATTAAACCCAATAAAATAAATATTTTCTATATGTATCTAAGATCTAACAAGAACATAAATAATATAAATATTTAGGTCAAATTTTATCACCAATAAAATTTTTGATAAATTAATAAATACTTTTTTTTAATCATAAATCTTCGATTTTAACCCTCGAATATCGAACATCTTAAAAAAAGAGAGGAGGGGAGGGGGGGGTTGGTGTTTACATTTCAACAACAGTTTTTGCTTTGCAGCTTCTTCTATTATTATTAACATATACTACCTTCGTCTGAAATTGTTTGTCATTTTATGCTTATCGAAAGTCAATTTGACTAATTTTCAAAAGTAAATTAGATCACATTAATTTGATATTTTAAACAAAAAAATTAGATATTCTAAAACTATATGAAAAGTACTATAAATTACAATTTTTTGCATATTAATATGATGAAAAAATAAATCTTAAAATATTAATCAAAGTTTTTATAGTTTGACTCTAAAAATAAAAACCATGATAAATAATATTGGACGGAGGGAGTATTAAATTTAAAAATAGTCAAAAAAACAATTATATTTAATCATTAAAAGAACAGACTTTATGCTCTTTCATCTTAGCCTCCACCACGTGAAACCTTCAATTACTAATTATAACTCATGAAGAGTCTCACACGATCCATTAGGTCCACAATAAATATATTTAATATATAATTTTACATATACCAATTTTTATTTTTGTTTTGTAAGATAAAAAAATTATTCTCGATAGATCTTTTATTCAAGGAAATATCTTGTATTCGTGTGCAATTCAGGGGCGTAGTCAACTTGAGACTAGGGGATTCATTCAATGAAAATGAATTCCTTCCGATAAAAAGTTATATTCTTCATTCATAATTAAAATTATTTTTTTAATATATGCAGTAGAAGTTCAATATCTTTTGATAAGTATATGTATCTATATTTTTATATTTTAAACCTTCTTATTGAAAGTTTTTGATAAATCCGCCATTGACGTATACATATCTAATACTTATTTTTATAGTAGAATACACTATATTCATTCTTAGCAACAAAACTAGAATTTCAACCAAGATTATGTTTTCTCTTGATTTTTCAAACTGAACAAGTATTGCTTCTCCGTTCACTTTTATTTGTCATATTATGTTTTTTGAAAGTTAATTTTATTAATTTTTAAAGTTAAATTAGATTACATTAATTCAATATTAAAACTATATGAAAAGTCATAAAAATTGTAATTTTTTGCATATAAATATGATGAAAAATAGATCTTAAAATATTAGTCAAATTTTTATAATCTGACTCTAAAAATATAAATCATGACAAATAATTGTGAAGAAAAGAGTATTAGATAACTAATTTTTGACAATGGACAAATAAAGATAAAAAACGTATATCTTAGTAAGGACAATGCGTAAATAGGAACGGATGATGAACACTATAATCATGCACATAATAAGGACCTGTTTGGTAGGAGGTATTAATCAAAAGAATCCATGGATTAAACTTTAGTCCAACAAAAATATTGTTTGGTTACTTTATTTAACTTAATCCATGGATTAGTAATACCTCATACAAGGTCTTATTTTATCCCTAGAATGGAGGGATAGTTAATCCAAGGTTTAGCTATCCTTGGATAAGACCCTAAATGACTAAATTATCCCCAAATCTTTTTCCTATTTTTTTTTCTTTTTGTAATTCATGTTCTTTTTTATTTATATTAGAATATTTATAAATATTCATTTAAATTCTCCAAATTTATTCCATGTAATTTGATGATTTCACAAACTAATATTTTTTTCTCCATGTTTGAGTTGTTATATTGGATTGATTTTTTTGGTTTTTTTAAGAAATGTAGTTCGTCGATTGACCACTTGAACTATTTTTTTTATTTTTAAAATAAGCTTCGTGTATTTGAACAAGTCAAGTAGCCTTAAATCCATGTTAAGTTCAAGATATATTTGACCAACAAAAAAAATAGAAATATACCGTGTGACATATCACACCTCAAAATTAATAATATTTATATATATATTTTTTAGTATTTAACTTGATTAGTTAAATAAAATATAAAATCTCACAATAACCAAGGGTATAATAGGAAATAAACTTTTTGTAAAGTTTTAAACCAAACATAAGATTAAGTAAGAAAACAATGAACCAAACACTGATAAAAATTCATCCCTGCATTACTAAATTCTGCATTACTAATCCATGCATTAGTAATCCCTGCATTATGCATCTTTGTACCAAACGACCCCTAAGTGTATTTGCGTGTATACAATATAACGGAAAAAATAAAATCCATTGAATTTCAAACGCAAACACACGCGATCTCACGTTAATTGACTGTTCATTTTGCATGCGCGTTTGTGTTTTTTTAATTTTTGACTAAATTGTGTCGTTGAATTGACTCGTGGACCAAGATGATCTAACGGTGGATATCGCACAACAAAAAGTACTGTGAGTAATCGTAGCCGTCGACATGTTGAGATTTGTGTGTCCCTTAAACCTGGGAAATCCGACAATAAGATGACATGTCGGGTAGTAGGCTAAGAGATGACATAAATTAGAAAATTATAAGTACACTTTTATTTATCATATTACGACATTAAAAAATCAATTTTAAAATTAAATTAGCTTATATTATTTTGATATTTTAAATAAAAAATTTAGATATTTGAAAATTATACGAATTATAATTTTTTACATATTAATATGATAAAAAATTTACACCATAAAATATTAGTAAATTTTTTTATAGTTTTACATTAGAAAAAAAATGATGACAGTTAAAAGTTGACGGAGGTAGTATAATTCCTTTGTTTCATATTAATTAATTATTTTATTATAAATAGTTGTTTCGTAAAATTTGTTCACCTCACTAAATCAAGAAATGATTAATTTAATTTTTTATGTATTAAAAATTAATTCTTTTTTAAAATATCCATACTTTTTTATAAAATTTTCAAAAAGTTTTTAGGGGTGAATATTATCAAAATACTTAATATGTGCATAAAAAATAATTAACTAATATGAAACAGAGTGAGTATTATTTACCTTGTTTATTAATAATTTAATAATTAATGAAGGTGTAAGAAGTTACTTAGTAGGCGTGAGAAGAGATATTAAGGTGAAGAATATCGGGGCAAGACAATAAAATAAGACATGACGTGAATCAATGATATAATCTTAGATAGCTTAAGAGTAAAGAGTATGATCAAGATCATAAATCAGAGTAAAAAGTTAGTAGGTAACTAAGAGTTGTTTCGCTTTTCAATAGAATTAGGCTTCATGAGACTTGAGAGTGTGGAGCACAACGTTTGTCGCAATATTAGTCTTATTCTTAAAGTTTCTTAATTGCTTTTGATATATGTTATCATTTTTTATTTATTATATTTCATATCACATTATTTTATTGTTCGTATTCATCATAACATGTACATTGATCTAATACAATTAGATAAAAAATCTTTCGAAAATAATTATCATATTATTACGGAGTACACATATAATTTATATACACTCCAAACAAAAATTGATTGGACTCCATTGTTTCTCAAGTCTCAATCCCTTTTTGAATAATTTATTTAATTACTTTTTGTGAATTGAAAAAATAGTTCAAATGTCGTTATAGTAATGCAACCAACCAAACGACAAGCATACTATTTAATTTAAAATGCATGCATTATATTATTTATTAATTTGAGTAATATGTTAAGCTAGACAAAAACAACTCATGCCACGTGGATAATGATGAGCTGGAGGACTTTTGACACGTGTCATGTGGGACCTGTGAGAGAGAATTTGGTTTTTAAAAGTTTAAGATGGAATAAAATATTTATTTTTAGCACTATGGTTGAAAATACAAATACTTTAATAGAGGAAAAATATTTGGTAAAAAAAAATTATATTTTAAAACAAAAAATTTTAAAAACCTCTTACTTCATTTTTTTTTTTAAAAATAAGTTTAAAATATTTTAAATAATTTAATACTAAGAGAGTAATTTTAAGGAAGAATTTATTGAAAGGTGTACCTAAGGGGACCAAACTTTAGGTTTTTGATTGCACAATATAAAAGGGACCACTAATATAATATATGTAGAGATAATATAATAAATATATTGAAAAATAACATTTTATAAATAGATTAAGAAGATTAAATTTAATTGAGAGTGTTTTTTTTAAAAAAATTATAATAAATCTAGATTGTCAAAAAGAACTTCTAGAATTATATATACTTAGTTCATTTTGAAAAATTCAAGTCCTTTCAAATTAATTTACAAAAATAGTGAATAAGAAGAGGAGGCTATTCAAAGTTAGACAAAAGCACAAACAGTTATTGGGCTGGGCCATGAGTGATGAACTTTGATTTTATAAAAGTGAACTAATGGGCCCTATTCTAAGGGCCCATTGGCCCCATATCATCACTTGTGTTCCTATCATTTGCAAAGATAAAAAGGGAAAAGTAGTTCCAATGGCTTGTTCAATGGGTTGCCGGAGGCTACCGAGCGTTTATTAGGGGCACGATAATTGATACATAAGAGGTGCGTCCTTTTCGATCCTTCCGTACTAGAGAAAAGTCCTATCAATACTCTAACACACACACAAACCAGATATAGACCGAACTGTCTCACGATGTAAAGCTGGCGAAAAGCATAGAGCGTGTGTGGTACGCTTTTTCCCTTCGTTTGTCCACGAAGTTGAAGTGGCATGAAAATCGTAATGCCTTAACGTTATAGGTTAACGTCAAAGTAATCAATATCTTATTTGGTATAGCTTATAAATGACCCCTTTAACTTGATTTAACCAGTTATCTATGTCCTTCAATTTTGATAGGCAAAAGTAATTCCAATATTGCTTCTTCAATGGGTTAATAAAGGTAAGGCTGGCAAATATATAGAGCTTGCGTGATAAATTCTTACCCTTCGTTTGTCCACGAAGTTAAGGTGGCATGAAAATCGTAATACCTCGATGTTATAGGTTAATATCAAAGTAAACCACAACTTTTTGGCATAGTTTATAAACGAGTCCTTTAACTTGACCTAAACTAATATGTATGTCCTTTAATTTTAGTATATACAAGTAGATACTTAAATTTGTATAAAGTTGAACAAATATATTACATGGCATCCTAACTGTCAATTCACATGAGATACACTCAAATTAATTTGTATTATACCACGGAGAAAACATATGTTTACTTATTCAACTTTATCACTTATCAAGAACAAATATAGGGATAAAACACAAGTACCCCTAAACTATGACATAATCGAGAGACACACTTTAATTAAACAAGTTTCTATTATCCCATAACTTTTTTTTTTTTAATTTTGTACACCTTTTAAGATACGTGGCACACTTCGTGTCTTCACATAGTTAAGATGCATGAGAGATGTTTGGATGTCACATAGGTCAAAAGTGGTATAAAATTACAAAATAAAAGATTGAAGAAATGTTAATATTTTAACTTAATTAAAATATGTTTTTAAAATTTCGATCATATTTTAAGACTAGTTGTGTCTTATCCCACCAATATAAAAGAGCTAAGGAAAAGGACAATCTTGAGACTTGGCTGCTGCAGTGCACTAGTCTTCACACTTCACAGAGTTAAGCTAATTTCAGCTCAAATTTATCTGCTTTCAAATCCCAAAGTTCTCTTTTCTTTTTTCAAGAAAATTCATGTCACCTCTGTCTATAAACTGAAAAAAAAAACCAACCCCTCATGTTTTTTTCCCCTTCTTTTCTTTCTCATTCATGTTTTGACTAGTGTCTAGTACTTTGTTCCCTTTATATAATGGTGTGAAAATCTTGAAAAGCTCATAAAACTAGTGTTTCCAATGTCTTGAGTTTCTTGAAAAAAAAGAAATAAGAGTTAAAAAGACATGATCTTGGTTGTGTTTTATTTTTTTTGGTTGACATTTTAAGTTATTGGTTAAATGGTGTCAAAATCTTGAAAAAATTATAAAACTAGAATCTTGAAAAAATTATTAAAAAAAAAAAGAGTTGAAAAGACTTGATCTTGGTTGCTTTTTTGAACATTTTTAGTTTTGGTTTGGTAATTATAATACCATAACTATCTTCCCAATTTCTTGAAAAAAGAAGAGTGAGAAAGACTTGATCTTGGTATTGTTATTTGACATTTTTAGTTTTTGGTTTTGGTACTTATAATACCATAACTATCTTCCCAATTTCTTGGGGGAAAAAAAGAAGACATGATTTTGGTTTGTTTTTGACATTTTAAGTTCTTGGTTATAAATGGTGTCAAAATCTTGAAAATCTCATAAAATTACCATCAACTGTCTTTCTTATTTTGTTTGAGTTTAAGTGTCTGGTTGAAACTTCGTGTAGTAGAAGGGTTCAGTTGACAATTCGAGCCAAGTATAAGGACCTCCACCAAAAAAGACATGATCTTGATTGCTATTTAACATTTTTAGTTCTTGGTTTGCCTTTACTGTCTTCCCAAATTGTTGAAAAAGACATGATTTTGATTGGTTTTTTGACCTTTTTTTAGGGTTCTTGATTTTGGTATAACAAAAAATAAATAAATGGGAGAAGTGGAGGGGTGGGGTTGGCCATCATCACCAAATGGATCACCAATGTACATAACAAAAGATGATCATTGGACACATTTTGATAATTCTGTTAATGCTGTTTCTTTTGGTTTTGTTGCCACTGCTATTCTTATTTCTATGTTCCTTGTCATGGCTATTTTTGAGAGGTTTCTCAGGCCCAATTCACAAGCTTTATCGACGTCCCGTAGACGGAATCTTGGTGATATTGAGTCTCAGATGAGCTTCAATGGAAAACTTGGTCATCAAACACCTAAAGTAAGTGTCTTTAGCTTGAATTTTTGGTATAAGAAGTTGTTTAATGAGGGTAATTGGTAAATGATATATATGTTGTATCTGTGTCCTTATAATTGTTAATCATAAATGATCACAGTTAGCTCAAAGGCGGAGTTAGGATTTTGAGTTTATGAGATTCTAAAAAATGTAGAATATTGATTTCTTGATAAATTATTTATACATTGAATCAATTTTTTAAAATACAAATGCAGAAAGCTATGAATAGAAATTTAGTTAGTTGTAGTATTACTCTTGTAGTTTCTTGTTTTTCGATTTTTGCTACTATCTGTTGTTTCTTGTACCTCGATTATCGTTGTATATTTTGTTGTAGTTGATGCTCCTTTTGTCGTACTGCTTTGTCATATTCTCTATAGAAATTTGTCAAGTCTGATTCACTTCTGTCATTTCTTTTTCCGAACTGCTTTGAATTGCTTATCTTGAACTGGGGGTCTATCAGAAACAAACTCTCTACCTCCCAAGGTAAGAGTAAGATCTGCGTACGAAGCTCTAGCTCCGGCCCCGGCCCTGAGTCGGGGCTTTTCTAGTATCTATAACACATAGCTAATATAACACAGTCAGGACACTAAAAGCAAAGTAGTAACAAAGTAGTTCTACAGCAGTATCTTAATATCTCTTTGAGCTGATCGTACATTACAAAGAACTGCAATTTACTAAGAAGTTCAGCATTGCTGAAACTTTTTGTTTCGTCGAGTGAGCAAGACTATCTTGGTGAATGCAATTAGAAACGGCTGCTATGCGCCGCCTAAGCACTTAAGGATTCGTGCTTAAATGCCAGTTTCCATTCTTTTCAGCCTAAAAGGAAGGGAAGTGACTATCATCGGATAGTCATGACTCACGAACACTTGGAGGTATATATGAAGTTGAAGCGAATCTTACTATCTCAAGAAGCTTAGCTTCTTAAAGGACTCTTAATAAAGAAAGCAAGCCTTTCTAGTAGGGCTTGAAAGAAGGCTGTTAAAATCCGGTCAGTGTAAACATGATATTAATTAGTCTTTGTTGCTTAAATGTCGAGTTTGGACCGACAGTCTCTGCCATATCTTCGTTGTAAAACAACAATCTTGGAACATTTATGATAATGAAAAAGGAACGCATAGAGAGGAAGGCTCCAACGACGTTTGTTTCTCTTGGTGTCAACATAGAAATGAGAGCAGTTTGAACAAATGCCTTTTTCCGTTATTGAATCAGCCAAGTCAGTAGCCTTTCTTTTTATACGGGAATGCTTTTTAGTATGTCAAAGGTAGATTTATGAATGACTTCTTTAGCTCTATCCGTAGAAGCCTCCACCTAAAGTTTTGACCATTGCTTTAAGCTCTGCAACGGAAGAATGCCCTCACCCGTAATGATCAATCTCTTGTTTCATTTTATGCTTTACACCACATATATAAGTAAATAGATGAGTCTTATCAAACTGCAGTTTTTTCTTAGGTGTATTCTTCACATACTTCAATTGATCTCTTGCTTCCAACTATTTTCCTGACCATCCTGCCTGTTGTGGTTACATGAACCCCAGTGGTTGTTGCATGAATTATTTGAGTAATCACCGGTTTGTCTCCGATTGTGTCTCTACTGCCTACAGGCTTTCTGATTGCACCCTAGAGCTAATTAACGAAGCTACCAAAAATCACAATTGGATTCTTTCTTGGTCTCCCAATAGCATATCCATAAGATGAGTATTGTGAAAAATGCAGAATCTGAGATAGACTTACTGTCATTCAAGACTAGATAAGATTGAAAATGACCACATTCGTCAGAAAGTGCAAGTCGCAACATCTTGATGATAAAATGAGAGAAGTTATGGTTTGGTTCATGTCCTACCTTGAACTATGGACGCCAAAGCGGTCCTTACATGTGACACAATGATGAGTAAAGGTGTTAAAAGGAGATGGAGTATTAATTATCTAAATTACATAGAGGAAAGTTTGTCTCGAAAAACATACAAATCCTTGGAATCAGTACAAACTTGGCTATAAACAGGATATGTTGGAAGAATAAGGCATAACTAGAATAGTTTTCAGTATTCGTCCCTTTATCCTTCACTACTCAAATAGTATAGTTTAATTAGTCTGATTGAAACTCGTGATGTGCCCTTAACTCACACATGCGCTCTTAATACTAAACCAATGCCCTTACGGGAGGGAAAGCAAAGTGTCTTCAGCCATATGCCCCTTGCAATAGTTTTTTGAAAATCTTGCTCCGTGATTTGGCAGAGGTAATATATGGTGAAAGGGGTGAGCCTAATGTTTTTCTTGAGCTGAGGGTCTATCGGAAACAACTTCTCTATCTCACAAGGTAGGGGTAAGGTCTGCATAAACTCCACTTGTAGGATCACACTTGATATGTCGTTATTGACGGGGTCAGCCTACCAACAACTATAGTCCTCCATTTGTGTGCTAAATAAAACAAGATGGCCTCAAATTTTTATCTAGCTATGATTTGTTGTTTCGACACCTAATCAACTCTATGTTTTACTAATTCTGATACATTACATGATCAAGTCTAGCTTGCTTGGTTTGTTCTTTATTAGTTTCTTGAAGGATATATTAACAATGTGGTTGTTGATTAGCTGATGAAGTGACTTTGCTAAATGCTTTAGGTGTCAACGAAGGCTCGAGAAGTTTCTGTGTTGATGCCAGGAGAAGACGTCCCTACTTTTCTAGCCAATCCTGCTCCCGTACCCTGTCCTCCTGAACGCGATCCATGGCCTCTCCATCAACAGAATTCCTTGCCCGGTCTCTTGAACTTGGATTCGAATGCACAATCCTAGCTTAGCTCAATTTAAAGTCAATATAAACATTGACAATACCAAATTGATGGAGTTCACCAATTGGTTTTTTTGTCCCTCCCCTTGGCTCCTTAATGTACATATAGCATTTAGGTATTGGCTTGTTAAAAGCTTTTCTTATCTGTTTAATTGAGCCGAGCGTCTTTGTGAAACAGTTTTTCTATCTTCATAAAATGAAAAGTTGTATACCCTTTTTCAGATTGACGATCGTAATTGTTATTATAATTGTTTTTCTTGTCTAATGACTGGATCCCAAAATTCTTGACCATGTCATTGTATTTGATGCAATCATACAAAAGTACCAATAAGTAGTAGAGGCGAATTGAGGATTTTACGAGTTATGAATTTTAGGAAATGACATCTTATTGGAGAATAAGATTATTTATATATAAAATAATGTATTTTAACAAAAATATGAAATTAAAATTAAAATTATTGAGTTTTATCGAAATCGTAATTGTCTGTTCTTTTTCTTGTGCCATTTTTTATCCTTCTTTCATTAGCTCATTTGAGGGTTGTTGAGATGAATATGGTGGCATAAAAGCTACCAGTCATAGTGTGAACCTGCCCAATGGTGACAACTGACAAGTAACTACTGGTCTTCCTTTCAATTTATATAATACAGTTTAGATTTCAAAAATTAAATAAATCTATATTTTATTGTAATTATTTTTATATTTTTTAAATTGCTAACTATTGTGATTTATAGTATTTTTATGTAGTTTATAAAGATATAAATTTTATTTCAGAAAAATTAAAGATTTTATGAGCAAATTCTTGATCAAATTTAAACTGTTTAACTCTCGAAAAATCAATAAATCAAATAAATTGAGATAAAAGAGTATCTTTTTTGTTTTTTTCTTGGGAGGAGAAACCAAAATTTTAACAATTGAATTTTAGAATACGATATTAAGTGTTATAATAAAATTCTAAATTTACTATTTGTATATATTTAATAACTTTATTTTTAAAATATAAAAATACTTTATCAAATCTATTAATTCGACTTAATAAATATATGTGCTTCTAGCTCTGCTCTATTTGCATATATTTTTCATATCTAATTGTGTGACCTGATTAATATCGATTCGCTTCAAATAAGATTCATCAAAAAAAGAAAGTGCTTTGATTCGATTCTTCACACTCAAAATTGAATTTTAATTTTTTTATTAAAAATAAAAGATAATATTTATTCCACCATAACATCGATACATCGATAATGACAAGCCACAATTTAATATTAGTCAAAGTTTCCCAATGCACAAATTGTGTATCAAATATATATAAATGCGATCTCATTTAAGTTTCCCTTTATTATCTCACATGCATCTCCTTGGTAGATATATCTTTCATTTTATAATAATGTTTAATTGTGCGTACACCTATTTTTTTTTTAAAATAATACTCTTCACACACATGAAATGTGTAATTAATATACTCTATTTATGATCATTTATTAGTTCATGATGAATAAAGTAATAATTTTTTAGTTAAAATAGAATCAATCAAATATATTTTAAAAAATTATTTATTAATATACATAAAAAAAGTGAAAGAATTTTAAAATATTATTCAGAGAAACATAAATTTTAAAAAAGAAAGAGCAATGTATGTTCTTGAAAAACAATGTCATTCATTAGGTCATCACGAATGGAACAAAATTTTAGCCCAAACAGAGTCTATTTCACATATTTCAGAAAAATTCATAAACCAATATACATAAAAATAAAATAGAGATAATTCCTATTTTATGATTCACAAACTCTAAAAAAGCAATGCATGTAGTTTGTGATCTTGAATATATCGTAATACCTATATGTAATATGATTACAAAAATTTCTCGTTAAAAAAATAGAAAAATACGCATTTGTCTTTCTTAAAACGGAATATTAAGAATAATACCAAATAAAATGAAACAGAAGAAATATAACATAAATTAGTTAAATATCCAATCTAACATTATGGTACAATTTTTTCTCAAGAATTATTACTTCCAACTAATTTTATTTTATTTTAAATAAAAATAAAACATTCTAAGGTCACAAGTGGATTTTCAATAGATTCATTATTTCCACTTGTCAAAGACCTCTTGTAATTAATATTATTATTTTCTCTATTACCATTTCCAGCCTCCGCCGGACTCCGGCGCCGGTCACCCAATTCCGATCTCACCCTTCCCGGTGACTTGCCAGATTTCCTCGTAGACGGGCATCGACTTATGCTATTCCTCGTCCCTCCGTTAATTTGATCTCCACATATTACCGGTGACCTTGATTTCCTACCTGAACTCTCACCATTATCTTTTCTCGATAACCCACCTGTATTCTTTCCTGACCCAACCCGACCCGGAGAATGATTCCGGGTATGACCCGACCCGAATAAGTGATCGAATTTTCTAGCTGGGGATATGTTCTGAACCTGACCCGACCCGGATAGGTGATCAGATTTTCTTGCTGGAGATGTATTCCGGATCTGACCTGACCCGGATAAGTTACCGAATCTTTTAACTGGAGATGTATTGTTCCGGTAATTTGCCGGAGACCTCTGCCGGATATCTGTGATCATCTCTTTGAAATCTGACCCGACCCGAATAACCCTACCGAGATCTTTGATAGTCTCTTTCGTTTCTGACCCGACCCGGATACTCTTACTGAGTTCTTCGGTCATCTCTTTCGTTTCTGACCCGACCCGGATGCTCTTACTGAGTTCTTCGATCATCTCTTTCGGGTCTGACCCGACCTGGATGCTCTTACTGAGTTCTTCGGTCATCTCTTTTGGGTCTGACCCGACCCGGATGCTCTTGCTACGCTCTCGGGCTATCTCATTTTGATCCGACCCGACCCGGGAGAATTCGTCTTTGGGCTTGAATATTCTTGCTATTTTGAAAACATGAGTATCATGAATATTATGGGACTGATTTTTTTCGATAGAATTTTTTTTTTCGAGAATATTATTTTTTTCGTCATGAATACTATGGTTTATGGGGTTATTGATAATAATCGGAGTTTCCGATAGAATTTCTTTGACTTCTTCTTCTTGTTCAAGAAATGGAATGGTTAATGGTGGAGATCTATGAGTAGTTGTGGCTTGTAATTCAATGTTAGAAGAATTTGGCGGTATTTTTTCAATAGAACTAAGAACACAACCCATTTTTTGTTGAATGATTGACAAATTAAAGAAGAAAAAAGTTTGACGATGCAAATATTGCTTGAGCTTATAAAAAAAAGTTTGGAGAAGCTAGGTTAAGAATTTCTAACCTAGGAAAAGAACATCGGAATTCGATAGAATGGATATCAAGATATATCGAAAGATAATATCGATATGAAGTTACGCTTTGAAAGTGATGTAGCATAGACTAACACATTAGAGTAAGTGTTTAGATGTGGAAGAATTTTTTGGTTGAACTAGAAATATAACTAATGTTCAAGATAAAAACCCGTAGATAATATATCTATATCTGATCGTCCCATAACTTTGCGATCTAATTTATGAATATTTATAAAATAATGAGTGATGGTCGAATCGAAACTTGAAAGATGAAAGAGTAAAAAACAATTTGGGAGGGAGTGAATGGAGGGAAATGGAGGAGAATTATAAGTCAATGAAGTGTATATATCTATTCTTATATCTATATAATTTAATTAATTATTATTATGTATAGACAGGTAGGATGATATTGATTTGCATTAATTGCATGGGTTGGCTTGTTTAATAATTAATAAATGAATATATAAATAAATAAATAAATAATATAATTTGAAATGAATGTAATTTTATTTCATGTTTGACTTGTCAAAATAGTCTTTGAGTTTTTTGTTTTTTTTAAAGAAAAATAAGTTTTTTTAAGACAATTCAATCAATGTAAAACATTATTTGCATATATTGATTCTATGTTTTCATTATAGATTTTTTTTTAAAAAAAAATTCAAAAATTTAATCTTTTTTTTTTTTTATTGAACTCAACCTTAAATGAAGGGTAGGGGTGGGGAGTGGTGGTAGGGATAGGGGTAGAACCATAGGAGATGGAAAAAGAGAAGAAATTAAGTGCCCATTTAGGGAAATTCAAATTAAGAAATGATTAGGGTTTAGTAATGGTATTTTCTCCGTTTATTATTATTTGTCATATTTTTTATTTTTAGAGTCAAATTATAAGAATTTTGATTAACGTATTAAAATGAATTTTTTCATCATATTGATATGAAAAAAATTGCAATTTATGTAATCTAATTTAACTTTAAAAATTAGTCAAATTGACTTTTGAAAAACGTAATATGACAAATAAAAATGGATAGAGGCAATAATCTTTATAATTATTGCTGCTAGATTAGTAATACGTCCACTAATCACATGCAGAATTTAGAGAACATATACATGTGAAATTATGAAATTGATCGGTATGGATTGTGGTGGAATAATTAGGATTCGACAATCCTTAATTAAAAATCTAGAATTCTAACTCCTTAAAATAATTGAAAGTGCCGCCCTAAAAAATAGACCATATAATTCATAAAGTAAATCTAATTTAATCCTAATATGAATATCAGACACCAAATGATACGAAAAACTACAACAAGTGATACAACAATATGTACAACATTGGTTACTAAACTTTGTTTGGCACAACAATTACAAAAATATCATAATTTTTTGATAAATTTTGAAAATATTAGAAGTAATTTTCTATTAGTTGACTGAAATCATATCGTTATTATTTAGAGTCTAATTCTTTTATCAATATATATATCTCTATTCATGATTAGAAGCCCTAGGTTTGAGCACCGAAAAAGGAAAAAAAACTTGTTGAGTACACCTCTATATTTTTAATCTATTCTCAAATATAAATATTAAACCACGAATAAAAAATTATTAGCTTTGCATAAATTGTGATTGGTGGCACTAGATCTCTCTCCTTATGATATTGTAAATTTAGTGATAGGGGTACTCCATTCTTTTAAATTAAAAACTTTGACTTGGATTAATATAATGGATATAATTAGATCTGATCTAATCCTTTTAAATCTATAAATTTGTATAACTATAATATTTTGAAAGTTTTTAAAAAGTTGGAAAAAAAAAGAGAAGGTGAAATTCCACATGGCTTAATCATATTTGTAAATGTGATTTAAAAAAAAAAATATACACATGGACTGATTCTATTCCAAATCCATTAAAAAAAATTATTTCTTCAATTCCCTTGAGACATTATAAAAATCTTAAATTCGTATATGAAACAATTTATTAATTTATTGAATTTCACTTATCTCTATTATTGATCAGAATTGAATTTTGAACTCTGAGAATAAAGAAATTTTTAAAAGAAAACACTACTTATATAGGCATAAAAAATATAATTTCAAATTTTTATGATCGATTTTTAATAAAACGAAATTCAAATTCTGAATCTCTCTAAGTTTATCTTAGGGTTGCTTGTTGAGTCAATTGGCTATAAATGGTGTGTGACAGAGTATAATAACAACTTCACAAATGAATTAATGAGCTTCTGAATTTCCTCAAACACATGACAATTCAATGAAAAGATTGGTCCATGACACAAACCAATTATTATTTCAGTTCATGGCTTTGTCTTTTGTATAATAATGACTTTTTTTTTAATTCGAGATTTGGTATTTATATTTAACTCGATTAAATTTTGAATTCGCGTACTATATAGTTTATTTTTAAAAGTGACACTCTCAACATAATTTTTTCATGGGAAAAGGGTATGATATACCCCTCAACTTTGTCATTTAGAGCTGATATACCTCTTGTTATGAAAGTGGTTCATATATGCCCCTACTTATAAACAAATGTCTCACATATACCCTTTTCCTAACGGAAAGTGATAATAATAATAATTTTAATCTAATTTTTTATTATTTTTAAAAAAAAATATAATCCCATATGAGTAGATTTAATCCTTGTCAAACATACTTTTTTGACTTTTTTTATTTTAATGACTAATTTAGAATTATTATTTTTGGTGATCAAATTTATTAAAGTTTCACTAATATTCTTGTAAAACTTATTGTAGATGACCAATTTTTTTTCTTCGAATACAAAAATTAAATTACAATATAGACATTAAAAATAGTTTAAAATATTTTTTCTTTACACTAAGGAATGAAAGAAAAAAAAATAAGAATAAGAAACTCAAATAATTCTAATAAAAGAAGTCAAAAAATAATTTATATATGAAAAAAATTAAAATATACCTTGAACTTTGATAAAAGAATCATATATACCCCTAAACAATTTTTAAAAAAAAATTAAAAGTAAAAAATATAAATCTAAAACTAATTTTTTCACTTTCGTTAAATGAAGGGTATATGTGAGCTCATTTTGTAATGGCAGGGGTATATGTGAGCCGTTTGTATAACAGTAAGGGTATATATGAGCCACTTTCATAACGAGGGATATATCAGCTCCAAATAACAAAGTTGAGGGGTATATCAGACCCTTTTCCCTTTTTTCATTTTTAAGAGTGTGATCTTTAGTTAAAAATAGAGAGCTTGGTATGGAGTAAAAATCAGTGCTTAGCTCCATTTTCGCTCCATTATTTTTAAACCTTAAGTATTTATAACGTTATTTGAAAATAAAATTGATTTCACTCTTAATTCTGACAATCAAATTTGAAAACAAAAAAACGGGTCAAAAGTAGTTGATAAATATTTATTTTTTTTCAAAATTATCTAAATTAAATTAGGGTTCAAGACTATACTTCAATTGAGGAAATAAATCATGATGAGGATTTCATTTATTAAAGGAGAGAGCATGGTCCATTAAGTTTCATCATCTAACATTCAGTCCTGTCCATTTTGCATTTAATATATGTCACCTACTAATTTTGTTTGGTTATATGGGATTTTTATTTATTTTCTCTTAATTTATACGGTGATGTTTGACTGATAAATTAAACCCCTTCTCAAAATAAGTGTTTTTAAATTAATTTTTAAATTTAAATTGGATTAAATTGATATAATATCACTATTACTTCAAAAAAAAATTAGAACTGCCATCCGAACAATTCCTAATGATCGAGTGACATTACTTCTTCGGCCCGAACCGAGGAGGCTTAGGGTGAACCATGAGCCCATTCCAATTTCTTGAATTTCTTGGGCCAATGGATATGGTTGGCCCAATGAGAAACATTGAGGAAGAGGATTACAATTATGGCCCAAATAGAAATATTGACATTGAGGAAGAGGATTACAAAAATGGCCCATTTGTGTCCTAATGATGTGTTTTCTTTAAGAATAACACAAATGTAATCATCAATTGTTTGGATAATAAGACACTACTTGTTAAGCAATTTGATCATCACTTCAACATGGTACTTGAAAATGTTAGAGAAATTTGGAATGCAAGATGTTTCTTCACGGAGATCCCGTCATTATGGTATGTTTTCTGCACTCTTTAGGATTCAACTAACCTGAATTAGACAAAAACATAACTTTTACAAAGTAAAACGTTACCTAGTAAAAGCGACTTTAAGGACACTACCCTTTGGATTTGAAGTTGGGGATTTGAACTATCATTCTAACTTAAAATCGAAAGTGCTAGAACTCATATTAACAATTTTTAACTTCTATTCCGCAAATCTAAGTTTAATTTTCAGGGCTTAATTTATTTATTTTTAAAAAAATATAAACTTTGTCTATGATACAATTCCCCATATTTTTTATTATACATGGCTAAGAATTAGATTTATTGGCAGATGAAATATCAATATCTTATCAATTTTTATTTTAGCGTCTGCCTTTTTCCATCTTCAACAATTTCATATTAATTGATTTTTATTCTAAGAATTGCATCCTTGAAATGTATTTTTTTTAAAATCTTACGTAAATACGAGATACTTTGCATATATTTATTTATTTACTATTTATCAGTCAAGAACTCAAGATGATTAGCTATAGAAGAAGTTCATTAATTTACATATTAAAAGTCACTTGTAATATATAGTCAAGGCACCATTTCTAATCTCAAAAATCATGGTTAGGTGTGTTTTGTATTTATTCTTTTTGTCCTATTCTTAATTATTATTGATTAAACATGATTTGGAATTCAAATATTATTATTGTGTCATCATGCATTTGTATTGTTGAAGTGCCTAATTAATTATGGAGCCTAAACTAAACCAACCTAATCCATTTGCTAGAATCTGATTTAGCATTATCACATTTTAGTTCATAACACATATTATTCGCCATAAAAATATATATTTTAACTTATTTCATATCAAACTTAAAAGATATACGTATTATGTAAATTCGAGTGATTTTTACAAAAAAAAAATTATTTTTGAAATATTCGCCTAAGGTGTGATATACATATTATGTAAATTCAAATGATTCCTATATATAAAAAAAAAATTCTACCGTTTCAATATGTAAAATATTCGTCTAAGATGTGATATACACTTCATCATCGGAAACTTTTAAATCATGCTACCCGCCTTTGGACATCATACACATTACAAGTGCATTTTGAAAAAGTGTGCCAAACAAGATACTACTAATACACACACCTAATGCATGCATTATATTTTCTAATACACTCTACCAAACGACCCCTTAATTTCTTTCCGTAATAGTCATAATACAATTGTATTATAATTTCATTAAATCTTTTTTAGATGCTTTAATCACATTTTAAGAAAAAAAATAAAAGAAAAAAAGTTAAAATATTTGATACATTTTTCCTAGATCATAAGAAGATTTCCCATCACATCCAATAATCTTTTCTCCACTTCATCATGGTGTGAAGTGTGAAGCATTTCTCCACTTTAGTGAGTCATGTATGCAATTTTTTTTTTAGTACAAACAAAATTGATTTTAAATTTGGTAAATTAAATTGGATTTGAAAAAAACATCAAACTCAAATTCATAATATTCAAATCAACATATTATATTGAATATAAATGAGAAAAACTTCATAAATAACTATAATTTAAAGCATAATTACGAAAAAACATAATTATTACATCATACAAAAGAATTGTATCAAAGAGTTGTATTTAAAGAATGAATATCAATTGTATCAAGCAGAAATCAGTAAAAGCGCGTGAAAGAATTGTATCAAACACATGTATACTAAATACCCAAATATAGCTACATTTCATATTTTTTTGAATTATTACAATATGTATCAAAATACAATATAAATATTTGTCACGTTTTGTATTTTTTCTTTAAATAATATATATAAACCAACGACCAATGCAACTTTTTTTTTTTTTTTTATATATATATAAAAAAAGGAGAGGCTACAAGAATAAACATGATACCTTTTCATATTCTTGAAAAGCTTCATTGTAAATTTCAATTTTCAGATTTTTTTTTCAACATCTCAAATATTTATTCTTAAATACATTGATAGAAAAAGATAATACATCATAACTTCCTTATTATAGTGTATAACAAGTCTTTATTGATTAATTTTTTTATTATTATTATTCATCTAGTCAGAAAAATAAAAATTAATTTCATCTTTCAATCGAATTATAAGTCGAAAATAAGAGTTCGGAACCTAAAGGGTATAAAATGTTAACAAAAATTCCAAACGGTCTATAAATTTTTATTTTAACCAAAAGGGCAAAATCGCTGGAAGGGCAGCGATTTCGCTCGCGCGGAAAAAGTAAAATCGCTGCCTTGGCAGCGATTTCCAAAACAAATTTTTGTTAATAATTTTTAATAAATCGCTGCCTAGGCAGCGATTTATTTAATTTTTTATTTGAAATTAAAAAATAAAAAATAGGAGCAAATCGCTGCCTGGCAGCGATTTGTCTCCAATTTTTTTTTTATATATTTTTTAAAATCAATTTTTGAAAAATTTTGATTGCTACTTATTTTAAAAATCATTAAAAAAAAATTTATTTTGGAATAAGTAGTAGAAAAATTTAAAATTAAAATTTCTTTAAAAATTTAAATTTTATTTTAAAAATTGTAAGAAAAAAAG
>CM040620.1:1790073-1852478 GCA_022817965.1 Solanum lycopersicoides
AAAGAGAAGAAATTAAGTGCCCATTTAGGGAAATTCAAATTAAGAAATGATTAGGGTTTAGTAATGGTATTTTCTCCGTTTATTATTATTTGTCATATTTTTTATTTTTAGAGTCAAATTATAAGAATTTTGATTAACGTATTAAAATGAATTTTTTCATCATATTGATATGAAAAAAATTGCAATTTATGTAATCTAATTTAACTTTAAAAATTAGTCAAATTGACTTTTGAAAAACGTAATATGACAAATAAAAATGGATAGAGGCAATAATCTTTATAATTATTGCTGCTAGATTAGTAATACGTCCACTAATCACATGCAGAATTTAGAGAACATATACATGTGAAATTATGAAATTGATCGGTATGGATTGTGGTGGAATAATTAGGATTCGACAATCCTTAATTAAAAATCTAGAATTCTAACTCCTTAAAATAATTGAAAGTGCCGCCCTAAAAATAGACCATATAATTCATAAAGTAAATCTAATTTAATCCTAATATGAATATCAGACACCAAATGATACGAAAAACTACAACAAGTGATACAACAATATGTACAACATTGGTTACTAAACTTTGTTTGGCACAACAATTACAAAAATATCATAATTTTTGATAAATTTTGAAAATATTAGAAGTAATTTTCTATTAGTTGACTGAAATCATATCGTTATTATTTAGAGTCTAATTCTTTTATCAATATATATATCTCTATTCATGATTAGAAGCCCTAGGTTTGAGCACCGAAAAAGGAAAAAAACTTGTTGAGTACACCTCTATATTTTTAATCTATTCTCAAATATAAATATTAAACCACGAATAAAAAATTATTAGCTTTGCATAAATTGTGATTGGTGGCACTAGATCTCTCTCCTTATGATATTGTAAATTTAGTGATAGGGGTACTCCATTCTTTTAAATTAAAAACTTTGACTTGGATTAATATAATGGATATAATTAGATCTGATCTAATCCTTTTAAATCTATAAATTTGTTAATATAACTATAATATTTTGAAAGTTTTTAAAAAGTTGGAAAAAAAAAGAGAAGGTGAAATTCCACATGGCTTAATCATATTTGTAAATGTGATTTAAAAAAAAAAATATACACATGGACTGATTCTATTCCAAATCCATTAAAAAAAATTATTTCTTCAATTCCCTTGAGACATTATAAAAATCTTAAATTCGTATATGAAACAATTTATTAATTTATTGAATTTCACTTATCTCTATTATTGATCAGAATTGAATTTTGAACTCTGAGAATAAAGAAATTTTTAAAAGAAAACACTACTTATATAGGCATAAAAAATATAATTTCAAATTTTTATGATCGATTTTTAATAAAACGAAATTCAAATTCTGAATCTCTCTAAGTTTATCTTAGGGTTGCTTGTTGAGTCAATTGGCTATAAATGGTGTGTGACAGAGTATAATAACAACTTCACAAATGAATTAATGAGCTTCTGAATTTCCTCAAACACATGACAATTCAATGAAAAGATTGGTCCATGACACAAACCAATTATTATTTCAGTTCATGGCTTTGTCTTTTGTATAATAATGACTTTTTTTTTAATTCGAGATTTGGTATTTATATTTAACTCGATTAAATTTTGAATTCGCGTACTATATAGTTTATTTTTAAAAGTGACACTCTCAACATAATTTTTTCATGGGAAAAGGGTATGATATACCCCTCAACTTTGTCATTTAGAGCTGATATACCTCTTGTTATAAAAGTGGTTCATATATGCCCCTACTTATAAACAAATGTCTCACATATACCCTTTTCCTAACGGAAAGTGATAATAATAATAATTTTAATCTAATTTTTTATTATTTTTAAAAAAAAATATAATCCCATATGAGTAGATTTAATCCTTGTCAAACATACTTTTTTGACTTTTTTTATTTTAATGACTAATTTAGAATTATTATTTTTGGTGATCAAATTTATTAAAGTTTCACTAATATTCTTGTAAAACTTATTGTAGATGACCAATTTTTTTTCTTCGAATACAAAAATTAAATTACAATATAGACATTAAAAATAGTTTAAAATATTTTTTCTTTACACTAAGGAATGAAAGAAAAAAAAATAAGAATAAGAAACTCAAATAATTCTAATAAAAGAAGTCAAAAAATAATTTATATATGAAAAAAATTAAAATATACCTTGAACTTTGATAAAAGAATCATATATACCCCTAAACAATTTTTAAAAAAAAATTAAAAGTAAAAAATATAAATCTAAAACTAATTTTTTCACTTCCGTTAAATGAAGGGTATATGTGAGCTCATTTTGTAATGGCAGGGGTATATGTGAGCCGTTTGTATAACAGTAAGGGTATATATGAGCCACTTTCATAACGAGGGGTATATCAGCTCCAAATAACAAAGTTGAGGGGTATATCAGACCCTTTTCCCTTTTTTCATTTTTAAGAGTGTGATCTTTAGTTAAAAATAGAGAGCTTGGGATGGAGTAAAAATCAGTGCTTAGCTCTATATTCGCTCCATTATTTTCAAACCTTAAGTATTTATAACGTTATTTGAAAATAGAATTAATTTCACTCTTAGTTCTGACAACCAAATTTGAAAACAACAAAACGGGTCAAAAGTAGTTGATAAAATTTATTTTTTTTCAAAATTTTCTAAATTAAATTAGGGTTCAAGACTATACTTCAATTGAGGAAATAAATCATGATGAGGATTTCATTTATTAAAGGAGAGAGCATGGTCCATTAAGTTTCATCATCTAACATTCAGTCCTGTCCATTTTGCATTTAATATATGTCACCTACTAATTTTGTTTGGTTATATGGGATTTTTATTTATTTTATCTTAATTTATATGGTGATGTTTGACTGATAAATTAAACCCCTTCTCAAAATAAGTGTTTTTAAATTAATTTTTAAATTTAAATTGGATTAAATCGATATAATATCACTTTTACTTCAAAAAAAAATTAGAACTGCCATCCGAACAATTCCTAATGATCGAGTGACATTACTTCTTCGGCCCGAACCGAGGAGGCTTAGGGTGAACCATGAGCCCATTCCAATTTCTTGAATTTCTTGGGCCAATGGATATGGTTGGCCCAATGAGAAACATTGAGGAAGAGGATTACAATTATGGCCCAAATAGAAATATTGACATTGAGGAAGAGGATTACAAAAATGGCCCATTTGTGTCCTAATGATGTGTTTTCTTTAAGAATAACACAAATGTAATCATCAATTGTTTGGATAATAAGACACTACTTGTTAAGCAATTTGATCATCACTTCAACATGGTACTTGAAAATGTTAGAGAAATTTGGAATGCAAGATGTTTCTTCACGGAGATCCCGTCATTATGGTATGTTTTCTGCACTCTTTAGGATTCAACTAACCTGAATTAGACAAAAACATAACTTTTACAAAGTAAAACGTTACCTAGTAAAAGCGACTTTAAGGACACTACCCTTTGGATTTGAAGTTGGGGATTTGAACTATCATTCTAACTTAAAATCGAAAGTGCTAGAACTCATATTAACAATTTTTAACTTCTATTCCGCAAATCTAAGTTTAATTTTCAGGGCTTAATTTATTTATTTTTAAAAAAATATAAACTTTGTCTATGATACAATTCCCCATATTTTTTATTATACATGGCTAAGAATTAGATTTATTGGCAGATGAAATATCAATATCTTATCAATTTTTATTTTAGCGTCTGCCTTTTTCCATCTTCAACAATTTCATATTAATTGATTTTTATTCTAAGAATTGCATCCTTGAAATGTATTTTTTTTAAAATCTTACGTAAATACGAGATACTTTGCATATATTTATTTATTTACTATTTATCATTCAAGAACTCAAGATGATTAGCTATAGAAGAAGTTCATTAATTTACATATTAAAAGTCACTTGTAATATATAGTCAAGGCACCATTTCTAATCTCAAAAATCATGGTTAGGTGTGTTTTGTATTTATTCTTTTGTCCTATTCTTAATTATTATTGATTAAACATGATTTGGAATTCAAATATTATTATTGTGTCATCATGCATTTGTATTTTTGAAGTGCCTAATTAATTATGGAGCCTAAACTAAACCAACCTAATCCATTTGCTAGAATCTGATTTAGCATTATCACATTTTAGTTCATAACACATATTATTCGCCATAAAAATATATATTTTAACTTATTTCATATCAAACTTAAAAAATATACGTATTATGTAAATTCGAGTGATTTTTACAAAAAAAATTATTTTTGAAATATTCGCCTAAGGTGTGATATAGTAAATTCAAGTGATTTTTATAATTTATTTTTTTCTATACGTGAAATATTCGCCTAACGTGTGATATATATCATCAGAAACTTGTAAATCATGCTTATCCCGCCTTTGGGCATCATAGACATTACAAGACGTTCCATTTCCCTTTAATTTCTTTCCATAATATAGTCATAATACAATTGTATTATAATTTCATTAAATCTTTTTTAGATGCTTTAATCACATTTTAAGAAAAAAATAAAAGATAAAAAAAATATTTGATACATTTCCTAGATCATGAGAAGATTTGCCATCACATCCAATAATCTTTTCTCCACTTCATCATGCTGTGAAGTGTGAAGCATTTCTCCACTTTAGTGAGTCATGTATGCAATTTTATTTTTATTACAAATAAAATTGATTTTAAATTTGATAAATTAAATTGGATTTGAAAAAATAAAATTAAACTCAAATTCATAATATTCAAATCAACATATTATATTGAATATAAATAAGAGAAAACTTCATAAATAACTATAATTTAAAGCATAATTACGAAAAAACATAATTATTACATCATACAAAAGAATTGTATCAAAGAGTTGTATTTAAAGGATGAATATCAATTGTATCAAGCAGAAATCAGTAGAAAGCGCGTGAAAGAATTGTATCAAACACATGTATACTAAATACCCAAATATAGCTACATTTCATATTTTTTTGAATTATTACTATATGTATCATATATAAATATTTGTCACGTTTCGTATTTTTTCTTTAAATAATATATATAAACCAACGACTAATGCAACTTTTTTTTTTTTGTATATATAAATAAAAAAGGAGAGGCTACAAGAATAAACATGATACCTTTTCATATTCTTGAAAAGCTTCTTTGTAAAGTTCAATTTTCAGATTTTTTTTTCAACATCTCAAATATTTATTCTTAAATACATATGATAGAAAAAGATAATACATCATAACTTCCTTTATTATAGTGTATAACAAGTCTTTATTGATTAATTTTTTTATTATTATTATTCATCTAGTCAGAAAAATAAAAATTAATTTCATCTTTCAATCGAATTATAAGTCGAAAATAATTATACCACTCTTTTCATATATATATCATTAAAGGTCCGATTTCTTGTACTCTAGTATATTTAAAAATGTCTTATCATAAATTATTAATATTTACCTAAATTACTATTTTATGTTCCCCTTAGAAAAGGTATTACTTAATTAGTACTCCATTTACTTAGCAATAAGGTTATCTTATTTTTAATTATTATTTTTTTATTAAAAAAATCACTTCTTCTTATCTTGTTAGACACATTCAATTGATCTAAATGACTAATATTATTCATAATAAGATGAAATAACATATATAGGAAAAGTGTAATGTGTAATATACAAATATTCCAATAATTTAAAAAAAAAAAAACACGATTTTAAGTACTTTTATCCTTAAAAGGAGTTCGCTGAATATTAAACAAGAATCGAATTGATTAAATTACAAAAATCTATTCACTTATATGATTCACGTAGGAATCGAATAATCAATGACCATTTAATGTTTTATTTAGAAAGTATTTATTTCATTTAATAAATTTTTTTTTAATCTTAAAAAGTGAAATAAAATAAAAAGTGGACCCCACCTCCAAATAATAAAATAAAAATAATTATTTGTTTATGCATGGAAATTCCAACTAAGAATAACTACCAAAGACGTCCTCTTCCACGCGCAAAGATTCCAATATAAAGACACAATATATGATTTTTATTATTCATAATTATTTTATTTTTAAAAGAATATATAAAAAAAAAAGTAGTCCACTTTCAAATTTTCTTCTTCTTCTTCTTCTTCTCTACTTTCTCCAAATATTTGAAATAGAAAAAAAAAGTTTTTTTTTGTTTTTTTTTATAGTTTTTGGGATTTAATTCCAACATGAATGAGAAATCAAGAGTTTCTAAGGAGCTTAATGCTAAACATACAAAGGTAACTTTGAATAATTTGGCCCTTTTTTTTGGTTTTGTTTTGTTTAAGAGATATTCGATGATTTATCAAAAATATTTTCTTCACCTTTAAATAAATAGGATATAAGGTCTGCATACACATTAATCGAGATAACACTAATATGTTGTTTCGTACATATGTTGTAAGTAGTTAGATTTTTTTTTTATTTTTTTGATGATTTGTAATTAACTTGAATTTGATTGTTTAGCTATAGAATTTGTTAGAAATTCAAGAAACCCAATTTTGTTTTTGTCAAGTAAATTTTAATCCATAAATTTAATAGTATTAGATCATATATATTCATAAATCATAACTAATCATTTTTCTTGGTGTTTTCTTTTTCTGGTGTTTGATTGTTTGGATTATGTACCAATAAACTCGTGTTTTTGTGTCAAATCAAATTTCGTCACATAAATTAAATCAAAATTAAAGGGGGGAGGGAATAGTATTTTTTGCTCAAAAACCTGAGTTTTTTTCCTTATTCAAGTAAATTTAATTGTGATTCTTGGAATAATATAGTTCTAAAAAAATTAGGACTTTTTCTGGTTTGTGAAATTCTTCAATTAAAAAAAAAGAAAAGAAAAATATATTAACTTTTTCTGGTATTTTGAAATTTTTCCGTTCAAAAATAATTTTCTATCTTCACAAAATAGGGGTGAAGTTACGTATACACCACCCGATTTAAAATTTTATTTGTCGGATTATACTCGAAATGTTATTGTTTGTTGTTGTTGTTGATATTTGACTTTCTTTGACAAGTAGGTGTTTTAATATTTGGACTTATTATTCCTTGACAGACTGCTACATATATACATGTATTTCAATAGATATTGATTTATTTGACATGTCTGAGGTTGGTTAAGCATGATAGACCACATTATCTGTCCAAAAAAATAAAATATATAAATAAAACTATGTCGAATTCTGAGTTCTTTATCCTTTTTAGAACTTTAAAGAATATGTGTCTGACGATATTTTTGAAGAATTTTGATAATTTTTAATGAATTTGGTGGTATCTACCAAAAATGTTGTGTCAAATTATTATATTGTGGCTGTACACAGCTGTTTATATGTGTTGAGAAGGTCATTGAAAGATTTTCTTTTTTACTTGTTTAATAATAGCAATGTTAGGTGTAAATGGAATTTTAATAATATTCAATTTTTCTCGTGTCCTTTTTTTTATATAGTGCTTAGCTTTTAGTCCTACGTGTGTTGAATCCTTTAAAAATAGTGCATATCTTTAAGAATACGACATGTATGCAATAATATTTTGAGAGAGTCTGAGCAACGTAGCTTATCAAATGTTATGTCGGGCTGTTGTTGGTTTGGGAAAAGGTAGTTCTTTGTAGACAGCACTTAGACATAATTTTGAGGCTGGATATTGATTGAGTTGCTAAGATGATTCTGTTTTAATTTGTTTGTCCGGTTTGGACTTTGCACGTAGTTTAAGAAAGGAAAGAAGACCTTTAAACCCTGTGGTTGTAAACGAAAGATATGTAGAATGTATTAAAATATTCTTTAATCTTATGGTCTTAAACATGTCATATCGAATAGAATCAAAGAGTTGTCAGTTGTCACAAAAGAAAGAAACGTTCTTTTTGAAACAGACTGAAACGGAAAGTAAGACAAACAAACTGTAACGAAGGGAGTAGTAGTCATACATATTCTTGTGATTTTGCAATGTGGTTGTATTAAAGCATTTCTCTATCTTCAAAATAGACAACTTTGAAGGTAGATTTCCGAAAGGTATTGTAGAGAGAAACATGATCAATGTCCACTCCAGTTAGTTTGGGATCGAGGCATAGTAGTAGTAGTTGTTGTATTGCAAAGAGAACATGTACGTAACATGATCTATGTCCACGCTCAGTTAGTTTGGGACGGAGGCATAGTAGTAGTTGTTGTTACATTGCAAAGAGAACATGTACGTAACATGATCAATGTCCACGCTCAGTTAGTTTGGGACGGAGGCATAGTAGTAGTTGTTGTTACATTGCAAAGAGAACATGTACGTAACATGATCTATGTCCACGCTCAGTTAGTTTGGGACGGAGGCATAGTAGTAGTTGTTGTTACATTGCAAAGAGAACATGTACGTAACATGATCAATGTCCACGCTCAGTTAGTTTGGGACGGAGGCATAGTAGTAGTTGTTGTTACATTGCAAAGAGAACATGTACGTAACATTATCTATGTCCACGCTCAGTTAGTTTGGGACGGAGGCATAGTAGTAGTTGTTGTGACATTGCAAAGAGAACACGTACGTTAACATATATTCAGTTAGAAGTGTTCTGTTTTCCCCTTTAAGAAGCTAGCAATGTCTCATTTTATTGCAGATACTTGAAGGACTACTCAAATTGCCAGAGAATCGAGAATGTGCTGACTGCAAAGCCAGGTATGGTTACGAGCATTACTATCAGTAACGTGGACTAGAAATGAAACAGAAACAAATGACACACTCAAACGTCGTTTATTGACTACTTATTGTATGCAGAGGTCCAAGATGGGCTAGTGTGAACTTGGGAATCTTCATATGCTTGCATTGTTCCGGTGTTCACAGGAGTCTTGGAGTGCATATATCAAAGGTGCCGATTTCACAGCTCTGCTTCATTTTGCCTTCTTTAGCTTTATGCTTTCGTCTTGTCATTACGACTGATCACAACCTTTGTGAACAATTATATTTACTGTTTCCACGTCCGTTCATTTGCACACTGAAGTCTTGAGTTCAAATTTTAGTCGTTTTCTCATAACCTGTCGATGGAACTATATGCAGGTAAGATCTGCTACATTGGATACTTGGCTTCCAGATCAGGTTGCGTTTATTCAAAGTGAGCCAACCGTGTTTTCCTCTTCTTCGTATTATATTATCAGCAGTTATTTCTTCTCCTTGAATAACTTAACTTCTTCCTGCTTTTAGCAATGGGAAATCAGAAATCGAATAGCTACTGGGAAGCCGAGCTGCCTGCCAAATCCGACAGAGTTGGTATTGAAAATTTTATCCGAGCAAAGTATGACATCATAGTTAATCGTTCCCCGAATTATCTTACTATTATTGTAGTGAAGTCATTAGTTTCTTAACCTGAACTTGGAAATATTTCGCTTCATGGTCAAGTTCACTAAATACCGCGAATGTGCTAGATATGTGGAGAAAAGATGGATAGCACGAAACGAGAGTGTGAAATCATCCCCTGGTGCCAGAGGGGAACGTAATTCAGCTAGTAAAATTGGGAATGCCAGGGATGCAGCGTATATCAAACGGACCATGTCGTTGTCTCAAGAGAGGAAATCTTCTCCATTACCGAATGCAGATAGAACAACGCTTGCTTTGAGGAACAGATTACATAATGCACCTTCCGAATCACCTAAGCGACTGGTAAATACAGCTTTTAGAATCATTTTGGATTGTTATATACTCCCTTCCTTCCGTTTCAAGTTGTTTATCTTGTTTTGACTTGACACGGAGTTTAAGAATATAAAGAATACTTCTTTTTCAAGGAAAGAGGCTTTCTTTTTTCAAGCAGACTAAAAACGGAAGTAAGACAAACAAATTGAAACGGAGGGAGTATCTAGTATGAATTGATGTAATCTTGGTGTTTAATTTTCCGAGCAGGCTGCTCCTGATCCCAAACCAGAAGTTATTCAGAATGCAAAACCGGTAGCCTCCGTGGAAGAACCAAAGCCAAAAGCTAATGTAATAGAACGATCAATCTCTCAAGTCGCAAGAGCAAAGCCGGAAGCAAATTTCTCCCCAACTGTATCAACCGCTACCATCAACCATGCTGCTAGCGTTTCTAAAAGTTATACAGAAGCCACGAAAGAAAATGGATCAGTTTCCAAACAACAGTGCGTTGCAAGCCCCCAGCGTATGTTCCTCTATCTAAATGATTTATGTGGATTAAAGTGGAAGTCGTTATACAGTCAGGCGGATCCACGATTTGAAGTTTATAAGTTCCTAACGCGATCTCAAATTCATATAAAACACTTATTAGGTCCACAGTCAAATATTTATAGATATCTTTTACCTACTGGTTCCCGTTACTCTCTGGATCCGCGACTGATTATGCTCAACTGCTTACTCTTCAAAACTTTCATCTATATAATAACTTGACTAGAATTATTGATGTAAGATGCTTGAATCTTTCGCCACTGATTTTCATGTCTGACATTTCCAGCAGCGGAACCAAAAGCAGTAATCCAGCAGAATGCTACTATAGAAATAGAAAACAAGAACAAGTTTGATGCTGGAATTGAGGAACTGATCAAAGATTTTCAATGGAATACGCAGCCGGTATCAGCAAACCCCTTGAACAATGTCACTAATGAGGTAATGGATCTCTTCGACGAGGTGTTTCCTTTGTCATTTCTAGTTATAATTGCAAAAATCCATCAGTTATAGCAATCATTACTCGCAAATAATCCCTATTGGCTTGTTCGTGTGTGTTTGTTTCTTTATATTCTGAATCCTCTTACTGAAAATCTTAGTTCCGCCACTAACTACTGTAATAGCACTTAGGCTAATACTTGACAGAATCAATCCTGCCCCTTGTAGACATTGAGTCTCTCGTTAGGTAATCATCTGGTGCGAGTCACTGTTAAAACGTGCAAATGTGCTATTATCCTCTACGCCTTTTTTCCTTTCTCTGCATAATTTCATTTCTTTTTCTGTCCATCAGCAGCAGCAACAAACGTCGCCAGCTCCACATCAGCAGCCTCAGCTCATGCCTGCTACGATGAATCATTTCAGCGGTTCACAAACCACCTATCAATCATCAAACGTTAACCAGTATATTCCTCAAAACTGGGGAAGCATTGGCACTCAGGTGATCCATGGGACTAAACAGGTTAGTCCATTGAATCGAACGAGCTTTTCTAATAATCCTAAATCAAGCATTGTTTCATACTTATCCTCGACGTTTCATCCAGATGAGAGGCACTCAATATATACACGCGTCTACACCACCAGCTTATGCTATGAATCCCAGGTACTCGAAACATTATCTAAGGTTTACAAATTGTTCATGCCGCACATTCTCCTCCTTGTTGAGAGTTGAGACCACGTATAAAGCCTTATAAGGAGTCCACCCATCTCATTAACCACCGATGTGGGACTTTTGTCATTCTTTAATACCCCACCTCACGCCCAGTGCTTAGCATCTGGTGCGTGGGCAATTTTGATGGAGGAGGATTGCCCAAACCTTTTACGGAATCCACTCATCTCATTAACCATCGATGTGGACTTTTGTCATTCTTTGACAGTTCATACATTGACTAGATATACGATAAGTTAATAACTTTTTTTTCGTTTTCTTCGAATTTGCAGCATGTTTTCTGCAATGCCAGTAGTACCAATATTGCATGGAACAACAACAACAACAACAGGAGCTATTAGGCCTTTATCAAGTTTTCCAACAGTTCCTGTTGTTTCAATGCAATCAGGATATAATTACGATTTTTCATCGTTAACACACCAAATGTTATCGAGACGATAAACTATATGTATTGCTCGATTATTTATCTCGATTTTTTTTTTCTCAATTTATTTAGAATCTGCAAATATTGTAAAGGTATACACATTGTTACATAAACTTCTTCAAAAATAATAATCTTATACGTGTTTGAGAATTACAGGGGAACTATACTTGTGTACAATGAATTATTGGTTGGTCAATGTTATATACAATTTTTTTATATTTATGTATGTATATATATATATACTCCTTCCGTCTGGTATTGACATTTTAAGATGTATTTTTCATCATATTGATATGCAAAAAATTACAATTTATAGTACTTTTCATATAGTTTTTGAATATCTAAATTTTTTGTTTAAAATATCGAATTAATGTAATCTAATTTAACTTTGAAAATTAGTCAAATTGACTTTCGAAAAGCGCAACATGACAAATAAAAGTGGACGGAGGAAGTATTAGATAAACTAAAAATATGGTTCTCTACGTCATTGGATAGGGAAAAACGTATTCACAACTGGTATTTACATCAAATCAATCTGATTTTTGATGATTGTGTGTATTTTCATACTTAAATAAAATCATATATGAAAGGCGATTTATCCAAAGTGAAATATATTAGCGTGAATTTGAATTAATCTTAAAAAATAGACACCAAACACTAGATCAGATAAATTTCTTTTGGTAGGTGAGTTTTTAACGAATCTTGAAAATTTGAAAAGGAAGAAAATATTGGACAACAACAAATCACAAATATTTATTTTTCCCCGTCTAAATTTATGTGAGAATGTTTGTTTGGGAGTGAAGTTTAAGATATTTTTAATAGTTATGGATTAAAATAAGTCATACACATTTATTAAATTGTAAGTGTTATTAAAGGTAAAATAAAGTTTTTTAAGCATTAGATTATTCATGACACATAAATTAAAACAGAGAAAGTATTAGATTGGACTTATCTTAAATAGTCAACATTGCATATGATCATCAAATGTTGCAATAGAATCGTAAATACTCTTATATTTTTATTTAAAGATTTTTGAATTCAAATCTTTGAATAAATCGAATTATCTTTAATAAATAACGTTTAACCCTTAAAATAAAAAATTTTTCACATAAATTTAACATAGTTAAACTCAAAACAACTATCAAATATCAAATACTAGGTGAAAAATCAAAAACCTATCATGTATGGATTAGTTGGCCTAATTTGCTACCATCAAACTTTGGACTAAGGTGTCCCATCAATTATTAAGTTCTTATCTAACATTAAACTAATAATTAACATATTCTTATTTGACCTTATCACTTATCTTTCCACATCTCAATTAATGTATTATTTTAATTTGTTTTATGAAATAGAGAAATAACTTCAAATGAATCCTTGACAATTTTTTTATTATTATTGAATTTGAGATCGATAATTTGAATAAGTTTACGTAAATATAGTTAGAATCTTCACAAAGTAACATATTTAATTAATCAATATCAATATATGATTATAGAATATCCCCATAAACAATTAATTAGTCTCAACAATATATATAAGAATACTAGTAGCTAGTTATCAATGAATTAAAAAATTTAAATTTTTTAATATGTTCTACTTTTTTATAATTATTTAATTGAGAGTATATTCTTGATTTTTAAAAATGAACAAATAAAAAGAGATAACAAAAAATAAAAAAAAATGAACAAATACTTGGGAATAGATTACTTTAGGTTTTAAAAAGTTTCTTTTTATTTATATTTTTGTTTTTACATTTCAACTACTTTTGTTATTTTGTGTTTGTTCACAATCATGTTACTTTGTTTTATTTGAATCCAGTCTTTGTTTGTCTAAACCATTCTAGAAGTTTGAGCCAAATGAAAATTATAAAAATTGGTGAGAACTTTAGTTAATATACTTATTAATTAATTATGCATAATTAGTTAGTAATATATAATTTCTTACTTTAATTCGTGGAAAACTTATCTTATATCGTTAAGTGTTACATGTGATGAGATGTTAAGCAACAATAAAATGGACGATATACTTTCTCAACACACATAATGAAATATTATATACAAAAATAATTACGATTATAGTGAGATGAATATATATAAAAAAAAATAATCAGAGATTTTAATTTAAACATAGTATATAAAATCTAATCTTTAAATAAATCTTACGCAATAGAAATACAGATTAAGAGATAAATATAAATGTCAAACGCGGAATGAAAAAAACAATATCATTCACAATTATAAAAATTAAAAGAGAATTAACCGTTAAAATTTGTTTTGAAGGGGCAAAAATGCACATATTTTTTTATTTTTAATTAAAGATCTCAAATTTGAGTTTTAATATGAAGTTATCATTGATAAAAAAAATTTTATCCTCAAATTAAAATTTTCAAATATAAAGTTAAATTGATCGGATTTCAGAATGACGATAAGAGAATATAGAATAGAAGTTACTCCATTAATTAAATTCTTCGTACTTGTTGGACCAAAAAGGTCATCTTCAATATGATTTCTATATAAGTTTCTTCTTTTATTAATTGTACTTTTTCTTCAACTCATTTTTTTTTATTTTTTATTTTTCTATTAAATAAACGTATTAAACATTAATACTGAAGTAATTTGTTTATACATTTAACGGAACCTACAAAAAAATCATATTGATAATAAAATCATTTTTATACAAGAGGTGTCAATCTTTAAAGGGTTTATTATGTATTTTATCTTGTCCCAACATTGTATAAATGGGGAAAATGGAGTCCAGACGTAGTAAAATTGATTTTCTTACGTAAATATCAATTTTATTTGTTTGATTTGCTTTGTTATCAACGATCGATACAATAAATTTGATTTTTTCAGATAAAAATGAAACTAGATTTAATCATGAATATCTTAGTAGCGGAGATACAACCTACCAATCAAAAAGTTTGATATAAGTCAATAAGTTTTTCGAACAACATATCTAGCATTATCCTACAGGAAGAGTAGAGTCAATGTGTGATTATTCCTATCTTTATGGGATAGTAAAATTACTTCTAATAATTAATAGATGATCAACTCAGTTACCTTACTTTTAATTTGCGTTTAAAGTTCATTTACAATATAGATTACTTATTTAAAATCAGTACAATATCCTTTTTATAATTTAGAATTCTTAAAATTAAAATCATATATCCATCACTATCACTAAAATCTATGGAGTTAATGCATAACACCCCCCACCCCCACGCCACCCCATATCCCCAAAACTAATAATATTAATGTACTCAATGAAATTCAACCGAATAAAAATAAAAAAACAATTTCCAAAATAACCTTGACTCGAGTCTAAAGTAAAGAAAAAAAGAAAATAACAAGAAAGTATAGTTATTAATAAAAAAAACAATGCAATCTAGAAAAAATTTACTTAACAAACATCATAATAATTAAAAACATAATATATGATAAAAACTATGAAAAATATGACTAGTACTATGACTACTAACCACAAATACAAATACAAATTAGTATTTGAAACAAGTTAGAACAAAACTAGTTCTTTTATTTTATGTTTATCATTTAACTTTAAAATCTATTTTTTTTAATCAAAACTTTATAATCTAAGTAAATTATATTTAAAACTCAGATCAAGTAGTAGTTGTTTGTATTTTGTTTGACCAATTGTGCACAAAAATGCAAATTGGTCGGCAAGAAGGCAGCCAACCACAAGTCGGTCCACATAATACCGGCGCAGCCATAGCCATTGGTTCCCAAATTTTTGAATTTTGACTTTTTCAATGCTAAATTAATACTAATTATATATAAAATATACTAGTAACTTTTTAATTACAAATAAATAAAACTTAGGTTAAAGTAACATATTACCCAATTTTTTCTAGCTTAGTAGCCATTATACCAAATTATATTTAATATTAAAAATAAGTAATTGTTAAGGTTAAAGTGTATTCGATTGACTATTCTAAGCTCTGAACATGTCAATATAGTACAAAGAAATGAACTTTTTAATTTAACTTATCATTGAAAACAAACACAAAATATGAAATTGCCCAACTTCATGTAAAGATACTTTTTGATCTCTCACTGGCTAATATGAGAAACTTAACAATTGTTATAGAAGAGATTTCAGATTTAAAGTTAATTCATTTAAATAAAGATATAACCTAACCATCACACCTCCCGAGCACAAATATGGCACTTCAAGAACTGAACGTCAACACCGAATGAACAATGAAATGAGTCTAACTTTGATATTAAAGAAATGTACAAGTACTGTTATCGTTATCCCTTTACTTGACCCAATGTTCCGTATCTCATTGTATCCCACATTTCCCTAATTAACCTTCTATCTTTATATAAATACTAGATAATTATATTTTTTATTTTAATTTATATGACATATATAAAATTTGGATAGTCAATTAAATTATTATTAAAAATATTTTGAGTAATTAAATTTTGAAAAATATGAAGCAAGCGCGTGGACCACCTTATTTATAGTTGTTACACCCCTCAATTTCAATCATCTTCACTCTAAATTTTCACACACAATAGTCATTTTTTTTCATCTGCAAAAAAAAAGGCTTAGAATTATCAAACGAAATCGAAGAAAATGGAATCATCAACGAGCAATTTGATGTTAACGGTGAAATTTCTGCTAATTTCAATCGGAGCAGTTTCTTCAGCCATTGCAATTAAATCCTCTGTTCCGTTGATTTTGTATGAATTTGCTACGATTTGGTCCGGTTTGATTTCATGGCTAAAGCCTCCGTATCTCTACGTTTTACTCAACGGTATAATCATTATCATCGCCGCTACTTCTCGATCAAATCGTAAGGAACAACAACAACAATCCGGCGAGCAATCGCGGTCCTTAATTTCTGCCGGAACGCCGCCGGTGTACTCAGATTTGGTAACGATTTCCAGATCTAAAATGTCGGAGTATGCGCCGGAACTGGTTGATGAACCGGAGGTGTTTGAGGTTATGCCGTTGATTTCTGCCGGAACGCCTTCGGTGAACACTGATTTGGTAATGATTTCCGGATCGGAGATGTGTGAGTATGCGCCGGGACTGGTAGATGAACCGGAAGTGTTTGAGGAGAAGACTGAACCGGTAATTGAACCGCCGGAGTTGGTTGAAGTAAAATCAATGGTGACTGTAGTGAATGAAGACGAAGGTGAAAATGATGAATTTGTGAGTTCGAAATCGGTTTTTACGCCGTTGCCGGAAGTAGAAACGGAGCTAATTCAACGGCTAACGACTGAGAAACCGCTAGTTACTTCGAGGTTCAGTCATCGGAAACCGCTGATGAGGACGAGTCCTGAAGGTACGAAAAACATGTTACAGTACTCATTCTGATTGAACATTCGAATACATAATAACTTATTTATTTAGATCAACTTTCAAAAAGATTTCTATATATTTTCAAATGTTATAAGTTAATTACTTAATATCACTTTATGTTTGTGTATGACGTAGATAAGTTAATTATAATATGTTTAGGTTCAAGGTGAAAGGATTAAAAATCATACCCAAAATATCTCAATTTTTTGAATTTCTTAAATGAAGTATCTGTTAACACACGTGAATTATTAGTTGTTAGAAATTTCACAATTGAAATATTCAGATAGAAAAAATGAACAATCCATAATTCATGTGTGTTTCGAGGTATGCTTTTGACATATAATATATAGATATTCAATTGAAATTAGTAATAATTCAAGTATCTAAATAAATATACTCGTTAAAAAGATTGTATGTTTAAGGAATTTCATAAATAATTGAATTTTTCAGGGGTGAAATCACTAAGGGTGGCTAGAGTAAAGAGACAAGAGACATTAGAGGGTACATGGAAGAAGATAACGGAAGGGCGTCACGTGCCTCTCACGAGGCATCTGAATAAGTTAGACACGTGGCAACATCATAGCCAGAACCGAGGAAGTGAATCCCCGGTTCAAAACATTAAAAAAGCACTTGAACCGTCACCGAGTCAAGATGAATTAAATCGGCGAGTTGAAGCATTTATTAAAAAATTCAACGAAGAAATGAGATTACAAAGAGAACAGTCATTACAACAATACACAGAGATGATTAATCGTGGAGTTTAAGTTAATTTAGCAATTTATACTATTTTTTATTTGTTAGAAAAGGTGAGATTTTACTTTATTTTTTGTGAATGTGTGTATATATAAATGGGAAAAAATGGTGCAAATAGGGCTAGAGCTTGTGTAAATAGAAGAATTGTAATATGTTCTATTATTCAGAGGGTTAAACTTGAGATAAATGAAAATTTAGTTAGTTATATTATTTTTCGTTTCAATTTGTTTGTCTAATGTTGACTTGATATGAAATTTAAGAAGTACTAATAAAGATTGTTGAATCTTCTGGTTTGAACTCAATTAAAAAAAATTCGAAAAAATGTATTTTAAAAAAATAAGATAAATAAATTGAAACGAAACAAATGAGATTACAAAGAGAACAGTCATTACAACAATACACGAAGATGATTAATCGTGGAGTTTAAGTTAATTTAGCAATTTATAATATTTTTTATTTGTTAGAAAAGGTGAGATTTTACTTTATTTTTTGTGAATGTGTGTATATATAAATGGGAAAAAATGGTGCAAATAGGGCTAGAGCTTGTGTAAATAGAAGAATTGTAATATGTTCTATTATTCAAGAGGGTTAAACTTGAGATAAATGAAAATTTAGTTAGTTATATTATTCTCCGTTTCAATTTGTTTGTCTAATTTTGACTTGACATAAAATTTAAGAAGTACTAACAAAGATTATTGAATCTTGTGGTTTGAACTCAATTAAAAAGTTTTCAAAAAAATGTATTTGAAAAAAATAAGATAAATAAATTAAAACGAAAGAGTATAAAATTTCTCCATTTTCAAGTCAAAATTTTTGGTACATAAAAAGACTTTGTTACTTCTTGTGCCAACAATTTATCAGTGTCGATGAACAATGATTTGTGTGGTTAGTATGAAAATGGAGGGCCATGGTGTAGGGCCAGATCCGACCCGACCTTGGTGATTTCACAAACAAAAAGTCAAAGTGTTTATTATGAGACATCAATAATTATAAATACTCGGACGAGGTTGGTGACACGTAATAAATTTCTAAATAAATCAATGAATATTGATCGATAAGATGTGATATTTACGTATACAAACAAGACTCTAATATTAATAGTTGAAAAGAAGAGATAACTACACTGTATAAAATATCAAAAACACTTCTAATGACCATAATGATTGTGATGCAATAGTAATATTATTTCAACCTTAAGCAGAGGTCTCATATTTGAGTCCTAAGTATGAGGAAAATCATGTTGGGAATAGGCCGTACAGTATTCTGATACTTCTTTATTCTTTCTTTTATTTACCTTCTTATTATCATAGTATATACATGACTTTGTTGAATCACAAAAAAAAAATCTCCTTCAAGAGAAAAATACAAGCCAAAAAATGTTTTTAAGAAATGATACTAGGAGAAAAAACAGTAGCCAATCCTTGATCTACTTTTATGTGGAGTTTGTCATATGTCATCAATGTCTTGTAATTTGATTTGTAAGTTCCTTTACCTCTTGCAAGAACCTCACCATCTACATCTATAATCCCTTCTTTTGATCCATCATCTAACTGTGTTCCAGGCTCCAGAACAAACGCTTTAACCTGTAGACGTTCAAATTAATTATAAAGTATGCATTTTATCAGTAGTTTCAACACATCACATGCATGGATCGGAGCAGGAAAGAGGTATTATGTCGTTCATATCTCACAGTCGCACCAAAATCAAATGATATTTCATGAGTTTGGTATAGGAAGAAGAATCAGCAAAACACATGATGAGAGGGCGTGTTGAGAGAAAATAATTAACTATTCAAATGAAACAACGTTGATATATTTCACTAAGTAACACAAAAAAAGAGAGTTTGGTTAAAGAGATGAGAGCTTGCAAATGGAAGCTTAAGGATGAAACGATAACTCTACCTTGAAGTACAAGACATGTGGTGATTTTACATGGCTGCCTTTGTTCAACTCGGTCATCAATGATAGCAACGTTAACTTTGGACAGTCCTTTATCACGACCAAGTCCAAGTAACCATCTGAAAACTGCAAAAGTACCAAGGTATAATTTAGGTTTTTCTACAAGTAAAAGATCCAAGTTATGCGTGGGTTTAGGTAAGGGGCGGACTACAAGGGTCTATTGTATGCAGTAGTCTTACCCTTCAACGGTTTTAACCAGTGACCTAATCACATGGCAACAACTTTACCAGTTATGTCAAGGCTCCATCTTTCAAAGTAAAAGATGTACTAATAGGTATCAATTAAGTATATGTTCAAAGTAACAAACACCAACCTTCGCATCAGGTGCCGCGAGAGCATCTTCACCTCCCCAAGGTACATTATGAAGCCAAACTGATACAAAAGGCCCCTCAATCTTACGGTTGAAATCCTTCATGTGCAAAGCAGGACCACAATATCCCTTGTGATGAACTAAACTCGATTTGACTTCACTAATAGTTTCACCTTCCGGATCAGCTGGTTCTCCAAAAGTTTCATAGCCTGGTGCAGCCAGAAATTTTATACAACCATTGTACCTCCTAAGGCAGAATATTCGTTGTATTGCCTGATCAAATAGTATCGAACTAGAGATTAAGAAGCATAATGATGATGCTTTAGGCAACCTGTGTACTTAAAGTACCCGGTACCACTGCCTTAAAGCAGTGTTAGCTGTTATGCCATTAAATATGATGATACGAACAAAATCCAATTAGATATTTAGAGGTAAGAGAATAATCACGAAACTCAAAGGAAACAGAACGTGAAACATACATAATAATCTATTCGAGCACTACCCATCCATCTATACTTCTCAGACTCGATATCAATATCAGCTACAAGACCTGGAAAACAAGAAATCTTAAGAGTCAACATAAATATCAGCTATAATTGTCTATTCTAATTCGTTAAGTACTTAATTATAGGACGAAACTCAAATCAGTGTCAGTAAAACCACAGGAAAGAATGGAAGATGGAATACCCCAGGCGAGCATCAGCACACTGAAAAACCTGTTCTGCCCCTGTGAAATAGTAGCTACATCTAGTGATTGCTTGTGTCCTGCAAGAAACGAAGCTTCTTAGCCATAATTGAGAAGGAAAGAGTAATTGAAACTTCACCATGCAGAAACTACAGGTTTTTTTTCTTCCAAAAGCCTAGTATTCTCCACCTCTAATAATAGCAAGCGTTGCATTGGACGCAGTACAAGATAGACCAACTGCATCTAGAAGAGACTTTGCCATGCCGTTTCCGGTGCCTGTATTAACATTATGACTCACAATTAGAAAGCAGCTGAAAGGGTTTCTACTTTCTACATACCAAGCTTTTCCTACAAGTTACTAACCAACGACCAATGCAAATCATACTGTAAAAAGATCAACCAAAAGCCAATGATATCAAAGGCACACATAAACCAAAATCATTACACACCGAAGTAGCTCTGAGTTCACAAGTTACAAGCCAAATATCTTCAAACAGTTAAAACTAGTTTACCAAGATTAGACATAATGCGTAGCGAAACTAAGACACGTTAGCTTGGTGAATTCCTTTTGTTGGGAGTACAGACCTTGATTAAACGAGAGTTATGTTTTAACTTTTAAACATTGGTGTCCGCACATTCAGGGCATCCAATTATATGTTGAGATGTTATCGTCAATATATTGGTTATGATTACAAACCTTAATTCTAAAATGTATACACATGAAAACAATCACTTAGTACATTAGAAAAACAATTCATAAATCACACGTCTTATTTAATGTGGTTTCCAAGGCCTTAGCAACTTATGGCAAATAAGGAAAACCAGTCCTGATGCCAAAGTAAAAAAATGTTGAATTCCTGTGATAAGAGCAATCTTAAAAACATGGGCCAAACAGTAGCCCATAAAAACTACAATGTTTAGGCAATATTACACTCACTAATTCCACCGGTAAAACTCCCAGTTTATTGCCAAGCCAATCAGGGAGGTCATACAACAGTGTGCATGATGTGATTGAAATGAGAGCTTGGTTTCCCACGAGTTGTCATATAAACTAAAACTAGTATGAAGCAACAGACTAAAGCTTAAAACTGATCCATTCTCATCCTCTATATATGATCGATCGGTTGCACCATCATTTTTGTGCTGGAATGCGTAGCATCTCACTAATCCTACAATGTCCTTAGGTGAGAGGATTGTTTAGTTGACACTAATATTTTCTTGCTGGAGCAAGTTGCATCGTGTCAGGGCTCCCTTACCTTCCGCGGGAGTTCTCTTAATCACTTGTCGCTCATTTAAGAATTCTTTTATATTTGCTGACATTTCATGTGTTACTATATCTATCCTACATGTACAGGTAATAGAAATGCATAATAGCACGTCGTACTTTTCATTACTTGTCTAAAAATTATATGTGAGCAACAATCCAGTAGTTTAGAAAATCATTTTTATTATTTGTATAAACATGTAAGAGAACTGGCTATGTGAGAAACCAAATTACTCGATATCAAGAAGCTAATCAATATATGCAGAATCGGCTTACCGTTAATCGAAAGGAAAAAAAATAAAGGAGACAAACCTGCAGGTACTACTCCAAGAGGCATCTTTATTGCAGAATCCCAATCCTCTCTTTCAAGAAGGCCATTAATTACCTACTAATAAGTTGAAAAAATGCAAAGTGTGACCATGAGGAATCACTGATATGTTTACCATCCATTCACTACAAAAAACGTTTGAGTTTAAATATACTTTTTGCTCATGAACCAGGTACTTTTCCTTTTATGCATCCCTAGTGTCAACAATAACAACAACATACCCAGTGTGATCACAAGTGTGGTTTGCGTAGAGTAGGATATATACAGACTTTACTCCTACCTTCTGTGGGGTAGAGAGGTTGTTTCCAATAGACCGTTGGCTCGAAAGAGAAGAGAATAATTTGACGCATGGCAGCACGAAAACATTTTGAACTTATAAGACTAAGAATCTTGAAATTCAATTTGCTTAAACATCCAGTGATACCCCTTCTCTATATTGATAATTATTTAAAAGTTTCATGTTTGATCTCCGGTTTTGTATTCACAGTGAATCAATCGATGTCTTGAAAAGAACAATCATCACACGAAAGAAAGTATTACATGTATTTATGACACTTCCGTCTTTGACATCTTCTAATGGGAATTGTGTTTCAAATAAAAAGAATCCGTTTAGCTTTATAACTAGAGAGCATAACGCCAATCCACAAGCAAGTAAAGCCCTTCCTTCGACAAGTATACACTGACAGAAGCTCTTGAGTAAAATTGTTCAACTATGACTGTGCAAACGCAAAAAGACAATAGGTTTGACCAACCAATAAAAGAATAATAAACAAAAAGTTGCAATAAAAACCTACCTCAACCAAAATTCCGTCCCCGCTGACACAAACAACTCCATCATATCTCAGAATATCCAATGATTTAGCAACTTCCTTTGCATGTAGCTGATATTTAGTTTCTAAGGACAAAAATTAAGAATAAAAATCACAACACAGACTGAAAAATCATATAAGAAACACGAACTAGAAGTAGATAGCAATCTTATTAAAAAGGAAAACTAGAAGCGGATGGAAAGAAAATTTAACACTGCTAACCTTGCACTGTACAGTCAATATTTGCATCGTCAAGTAGTGGCTTTACACTATCAATAAAAATCTTTGACGCAGATCTCTTTCCGCCATAAGGATTCACAAACACAAAAAGTCGCTTTGGACGACCTGAAATTGCATGAAGTCACATACCCCATATCCATCATAAAAGATCCATGAAAGTAAAAAAATAATTACAAAGGCAGCCATGATAAGGAGAATACTATCAATAGTTATGCTTTTACTAATGTTGAAAGCTACTGAGTCTATCACTCAAACTATAATCAGAGTGAATCAAAGCAACTTAGCTAAAGAGATCGCGGTATGTTTAAGAATAATGCAATAATGAAGAATAAGCTTTTCAGCCTCTTTTCAAACATTAATTATGTCATATTTGCTAGTAGGATATCTCATATTTCATGTTCAATCACACAATGAGATCAAGCGTTGAAATAGAAGGAAACAAAAACCTCAATTGGTAAAAACAGGGCACTTATATAAAAGGGCAGCCCCGTGAACTCAAGCATCCAGCGGACCTGCACGCAGAGGTAGGGAAAGGGCTGCACCACCACTTGCATCTTATAATTTTTTTTTATCTAACTCCAGTTCCCTAGAAATCAATAGTCAATCCTACTTCCAATGATCTCCTTATAACAAACCAGTTTAACAATAGTCAGACATGGTAATGTCTTCAAATGTCAACCAATGAAACATTTTTAAGTCAAAAGAACTCTAATCCTAGAAATGTCTAGAGCTACTCTGAACTTATATCATCATTTTTGTTTCAACGTGCTCATGAGAGTTCTAATTATACAAACTACAATTACATACCAGTATAATTCCACAAATAAGGTCTGACGTGGATAGAATGTACGCAAACCTTACTCCTACGGTCCTACCTCATATAGTAGTTGAAATTATCTGTACATAATTCATATAGTAGTTGTTTTCACTAAAGCAAACAGAGATGCACTCAGATATTTTCTAGATTCACCATTCAGTAATAACCAACCAGATCTTTACTCATATATCCTACATTAAATTTTTACCAATTCTATAGTAACATTTTTAAATAATACAAGCACATACTTTTACCAAAATCATAGCCACTTTCCTCCATGTACAATGACATAAGTTTTGTACTATATGCCTAGTTAATAACCTCATTGTCTGTATACTGAGGAACCACACCCACATGTATTCAAGGTGTCATGGTCAGAAAATTACTCTGGTAGCTAGGTTAAAAAAGTTCTTTCTTTTTATATATACTTTATATTGACTCCCTTCGACTATTTAAGTGAAAATTCTGGTTCTGTCACTACATATAACACCATACTCATAGCTTGTTTCGGTTAATTGGTTTGCAATTAACTATTTATACATATTTTACGGATTTTCTAGTACAAATATAAAGTCTAAGTAAAAGGTATTGGATTCATTGAGTAACTATATAAAAGTTAAAAATTTTAACTTTTTGCATTATTGTGGTATTTTAACCTATTATAGCATGTTATTTACTTTATTCTCAAGCCTTTAGGCATAGTTTGGATAGTTATTACATGTAATAAGTGCACAAAAGTTAGAACTCAAAAAGTTTATTCTGTAGCTTTATTACTCAATAAAGTGGGTTCTCTTTCTAGTAACATATTATTATGTTGCAACTATTAAACAATAAATATAAGACCATCATCATATCACCAGTACGTGATCTAATGGTCAATGAAAGCGGGTTAAGAGCCATATTTTTAGGTTCAACCTCTAGCGGAGGCAAAAACACTTACGAGCAGAGGCGAACCTAGGATTTTAAAATTTTGGGTGCACCAAATAAACATAACTCAAATAAAATAAAAACGATAAATATAAGACCATCATCATATCACCAAGTACGTGGCCTAATGGTCAATGAAAGCGGGTTAAGAGCCATATTTTTAGGTTCAACCTCTAGCGGAGACAAAAACACTTATGAGCAGAGGCGAACCCAGGATTTGAAGACTTTGGGTGCACCAATATAAAGCGGGTTAAGAGCCATATTTTTAGGTTCAACCTCTAGCGGAGACAAAAACACTTACGAGCAGAGGCGAACCCAGGATTTGAAGACTTTGGGTGCACCAATATAAAGCGGGTTAAGAGCCATATTTTTAGGTTCAACCTCTAGCGGAGACAAAAACACTTACGAGCAGAGGCGAACCCATGATTTGAAGACTTTGGGTGCACCAATATAAAAATAACTCACGATTTGAAGACTTTGGGTGCACCAATATAAAAATAACTTAAATAAAATAAATACGACTTTAAGTGGGATTTGAGCCCTAGTCCAAAGGGTGGTATCTCTAGCTTCTACCAATTGCACAAGGATCCTTCTATGATTTTTATGGGTACACTATTAACTATATCTTAATTTCTACCAGTTCTTCAAAATAGATATACATATATACGTATGGTTTTTTTGGAAGTTACAGGGTGCACGTACACCCCCACCGTATGGTGTGGGTCCGACCCCGCTTACGAGTCGTTTGGTATTTTGGATAAGTATATATAGACCTAACTCCTAAGATAGTACTACCTTATCCCTCATTTGCTTACCGGGTTATAACAATGAAAATGACAAAACTACCCTTGAGTCTCCTCAAACTCTCTTTCTACTCCTTTAAAAAATACGAGAAAACTTTGTAATGTTTCAAAATTAAAAAAATAGACCTTAATAGAAGTGGGACCCAACATAGATAAAATATTGATAATATCTTTAAATGTTTGTCAAGTAAGGAATATTTTATTCTTTTTATTTTTTAGAATCATACCTAAAGAAACCGCAAGAGTACTAAAATAAGTTCAAATAGTATTTTTCTCTCAAATAAACAACTTTTAATACAACAAATCAAACTTTTAATAAGACATGAAACAAATATAATTTATCTCAGCATAATTAATCATGATTTTAAACTAAACATCTCTATTATGATCATGAAAGGTATCTCGTTTAATTAGGAGAGATGCAAATAAAACTAATTCAAAAAGTTATAGTAATTTAAAAAAAAATTACCAAGTGAATCAATGAACTCTTGAAGCTTTTGACTCCAAATTCGAAGAGAATCCTCAGTTAACATTTCAAAATTATAACTCCTCCTCATCCTCACAGTACTTCCAGTGTTCCCGCCGCAGCAAATAATTCCACCGCCGTCGTTCTCCTTAATAGCCCTAATTTTAATTTTCGAACCTTCGACGGTAATCCCCAGAACCTCTTTCTCAATCGATAAGCAATTTTCTCTCCATCGGAGTATACCTTCCTCCGCCGTGAACGTCACCGGAGTTTCAACTCCGTTAACCCGAACCCGGTCTGATAGAATCGGAGCTGCAGTAATGGGCTTCGTGTTACCCATAATTTAGCGTTGATTATTCTCACTCTCTGTTGTTCATGGAAGCTCAATTTTTTTATATATTTATATATATAATTTTAAAAAAGCCGGTTTAGAAAAGCTTCTCTTTTGAATTTATCGCATGATTTTTGTTGTTTCTTGCACTCTTTTCTCTTTTCCTTGTTTGGAAAGTAGCCGAGCTAAAAAGAAAATTACTTCCTCCTTCACAATTTATGTAGTATTTTTTGAATTTTGAAATTCGAATAAATCTGTTTAATTTTGATCATAATTATTTTAAATTTGATGATTACAAGGAGTAATACTTTTTATGGAATTTAGATGTATTTCAAAAAAATTAAAGAATTTCACGAGTAAATATTTTATCAAACTTAAACTTTTTTTACTTTCAAAAAAGGGAGAATGTTACATAAATTGGATAATTTGAATGAGTCGTGTTTGTTTTTTTAGGAACCAAATTACACTAATATTTGTGATGTATTTTGTATCCTATTGATATGTAAAAAATTATAATTTATAGTATTTTTTGTATAATTTTTGAATAACTAATGTTTTTTTATTTAAAATATTAAATTAATATTAATATAATCTAATTCAATTTAAAAGATTAATTAAGTTGATTTTTGAAAAATATGATAACAAAAAATAGGTGGAAAAAATATAAATTATTTTTTAATTTCATTGTAGCTAAATATACTACTAGGTATTAGGTAACATCGATTGATGTGATTTTAATTTTTATTGTTATTTTATTTTTAAAAAGTTGGCTATGTATTCAACCATTCATGATCAATTTGATTTGATGATATTATTACCTTATTCATTGAATTGAGCGTGTCGAAAATATATTCTCGTATAATATAAAGTTTGTATATAGTTAAGATGATTATAAGTATATTATTTTTATTATTATTATTATTTTTATCTTAATTTATGTGAGATTCGTGTTTGATTAGATATTAAAATTTAAGAATAAAATTATATTTAAAATAAATTATGCATATTTTTGTAATGATAACTTATCTCATTAAAAATAAATAATAAATAAAGTTAAATTATTCTTAAATAAATATTAGAGAGGAAAAATCCGTCATTTTTTAAGAACGATATACTGAAATAAAAGTGGCATGCCATCCTATGTTACGTATAAGTTAAAGCTTCTCTTTGAATTGCTCGCACAATTTTATTGTTTAAATTCTGTTTTTAGTTGTGATATGTTCCGTATTGCATTAAGATCTTATTAAATTTAAATTGATACATTATAGAGTTTGTTGATTGCTGAGTAGGGTCGATATTTAATTAAGTATGATTTTTTTCAATTATATTGGCCCAACTTATATTGACGTTAGCGGTGATTTTGAATATAATATTTCTTTTGATTATTAATAATATATTATAATTCTTGATTGTTAAATTAATTGTTATGGAATGAAGAAGTGTTTACCAATTAATTTGAATAGCTTTTTGTCTTCTTCTTTTTTTTACTTTTTATTTTGGCCATATTTTATTTTTCCCAATTGCTGTCTTGATTGATGGTCAAGTTTAAAAACAAAAGAAAACCTTTTAAATTTAGAAATTAAAATAAGATATAAATATTTTTATAGCTATAAATAATCTTTCTTACTATGGATAAAATAGCAAGTCCAAAGCAAAAACACCACAAAATACAAAAAATATGTCAAAAATACTAGAGTACATAAATTGAAGTAAAAAGAATATTTAAAACCACCGAATAAAGCAAAATAAGGGAGAAAAATGAAGTAACAAATCAATCACACTAAATTAATTATTATCAAACTTTTTAGGAAAAATACACAAACACCCTCAACCTACGTTCGAAATTTCAGAGATACACGTATACTATAGTAAGGTCCTATTTCCCCCCGATCTTATTTTATAAATAATTTTCTACACTTCTTCGGCTTATGTGGCGCTATCTTGTGGGCCCATCATGTTTGACAATTTTTTTTCAAGCTAGTGTCACGTAGATCGAAAAGAAGTAAACAAATATCATAAAATAAATTCAGAATGGTAATGAGATCTTAGTATAATATAAATATATTGGGCAAAAGTACTTATGTATTTTTCCTTTAAAGATATAATATAATAATAAATATTTAAAATCAATTGATTACAACAAGAAACCATCCAAACAAAGTACAAGAGGTAGATGTTTTTTGCACGATTTGTTGACATGACTCATGAAATATTCCTAATACGTGCAAGATATAACATTTTATTTAATTTGAGCATGATCTTATTGACTTACTATTACTAGATATGAATTATAATGCAATGTATATAAACATATTTAAATGAAGCTAATTGTAATAAACGGAAATTTATAATAAAGAAACTCTTTCATTCACTTGATATATATAATAATAATAGTGATTATTTAATGTAAATATACAAATAATATTCGGAGAGAATAAAGTATATAAATTTTATTTTTATTTTATAAAGATATATAAATTGTATTCAGACTTTAGATTTAAATATATTAGATGAAGCTAGTAATTAATTTGTATGTTAACAACGACTTTGTTTATGTATAACAAGTACAAGTGCAACAAAATTTATCATCCTTATAAATTCATTTATATGTATATTTATTAAAATCATAAATTATGCAATTTTATTATTTTATTAGAAAATAATAAAAGCTTCATTATTTTTTAGCCATATTTCGGAGATGGAATTTGCAATAGGGTTATCTATCAGTTGATCACTTATAAATTCAGATGTAATATAATTGTTTTTGATGTTATTGAAAGTTCTAAAATAATATAACTGTGAAATGATAATTCATTACATTATGAGAATACTCTTAATATGTTTTTTTCATACTTAAAATTCAAACTCAAAACTCTTAATTAAGATTGGACTGTAAAACTCATTCAAGGGGCACTTACAATATAATATTTTCTACTTATAGCAACCCAAAACTTTTAATTAACGGTGAAACGATCTGCACCATTTGCCTTAAGTTGAAAGCATGTTACCTCATCATTTACCTTTTTGGGTTAATAAAAGTTATATTTGGTGTAAAGATGTCTCTCTGACACAACAAAAATAAAGTATAAGATAAAATAGAACATGGATGAAATTCAGTGAAGGTTCAACCAATAGAAACTAGAAAAGAAATATTAAGAAATATTATTCTTCGAGGTGAGATCTACTGATTGATTTTATATTAAAAAAAAATTATATTATGACTGTATATTAAAAGAAAATTATATTATGACTGTTCGAGAGATTAATAAACTATTCAACATTAACAAATAATAGAATGGATTTATATATATATATATATATATATATATATATATATATATATATATATATATATTAATGACGTACGTAAAAAAATTAATAAGCAGTGTCACTTTTTAAAATGAGAAAATGAATAAATTAATATAGACCATATTCTTTTTTGAAAACACACATAATTAAAACATAATTCATGTATATTGTTATAATTTTTTCTTAAAAAATAAAATAAAAAAACACATTTTTCATAAGTTTCTTTTTTATGAAATGTATCCAAATTAATTTCCTTAACCATAAAAAATGTGACTATATAGAATTGAACATGCAACCTAGCTTAAGGAATTTCTAACACCTAAGCAACGTCACTTTTATTATATAGACCTTTTATATTTACTTTTGTTTCATAACAATACGTACAATTTAATTATTTTTTTTGATAAAGCAGTGCCACGCGATATTCCTTTCTAAATTCGCCCGATATAATACAAGAATGAATTGTCTAAAGGGAGGAAAAAAATATATTATGTTATAATACGCTAAATACAAAAGAAAAATATTATTAAAAAAAATATGACTCACCATTATACTACGATAACTGTATTTTTATTGGTATTTATTGAAATTATTTGTGAAGTAGTTTAAATTTTAACAAGCTTTAACCATTGAAAAATATAAAATTCCCTACTAGTGATTTTTTTAGTATTCAACGGATCAATTTCGATTCCTATGAAATAATTTAAATTGTTGCGAAATTTTCAAAAGAAATGATATTTTTTTAAAAACAAAACACTATGTTATAATATTTATATGATTATAAAAAATTTAAATTCGTGATTTAAGATTTATCATGTTTGTCTTGTTTAATTGGCGCAGTTAATATATAATTTGTTATTTTAAGTTTACGTAATTAAAATGTATCATAAAATTATGTGATTTATAATTTTTTTAAAACTTGTCATATTAAATATATCGTGATCTTAAACATTGTTGGATATGGATAAAATAGTTTAAACATTGCTGAATAAGGATAAAATATTTTCTTACCAAATAAATTAAGTCAGTATATTTTAAAATATATCCTGTTTTTTTCTCCTATTTCTCATTATAAAAGGTATTTCCTCCTATTTATATTATTAGTCTTTTTGTTTACATATTCCCTTAAAAAAATTAATTAGGAAGATAATTAAAGTAAATAATTTTTATCTATTTTTAATTTAAAGTTAATATTACTCTATTTTTCACTGTATAATCTCTTTCTACAATTATTGAGTAAGGAAAAAATAAAAATAAATATTTTTTAAAATTTTTAAATATGATAATAATAATTTTTTAGAAGCGCGATGATTAAGATATACCGGGGGATATAGTGATAATTTTACACAAATCTTATAGTGTTGAGAACTAATTACATCGTGTTTCTACTCTTTTCAAATTACAAAAATTTCTTAAATTTTCCTGAACCCGGATACATCACAAAACGTTCCGATACATTGCGTTTTGGTTTTGGATACAACAACATTCTCATACATTGCGTTTCAGTTTCGAATACATCTCGATCAGTGGCGGAGCCAGGATTTTCAATAAGGGGGTTCAAAATTCGTAGAAATAGACACATGGAGTAGTCAAAGGGGTTCGACATCTACTATATATACATAAAATATTATTTTAACCCTTTTACCAAAGGTGGCTCCGCCCCTGATCTCGATACATTCCTATACATCAAGTAAAGGATTGTACCTGACAGATACATCATGTAAAGTGATCTATCAGACTATCAGAGAGTAGGAGAGAATGAATTTTTGCATCTTTTCCAAATGATAGAAATTTTTAATTATATGATATAATAGTTGTTTATTTAGGTATTTTTTCTATAATAGATTATCAAAAGTTAACGGTGACATGCTCAAACACGGCACGTTTCACTACTCTATGTGGGTTACTAGTTGTTAGTATGAGTTGGGTCACTTTATTCGGGCCAGTCTGTATATGCTTTGAAAAATGATAAGCTAGGTTGGGTTGACATATTTTTTTGTGGGTCAGTAAATAGTCAGGTTAACTCATTAGTATGTTGCGGGTAGTGTCAAGTAAACTCATTTTTTAAAAGTATATTTTTATAGTTTTAAAAATTAAGGTATAATTTTAAAAGCTTAACATAAATGTCAATAACACAACACTATATGGTGTTAGAATTACTCTTTTTTAACTAATTCACAAACAAAATAATATTCACAATACTTATTAAGTTTGATTTCTTTAAGTAAAAATATTATCAGCTAAATTGAAAGATTAATCTAGTTGCTTTTCAATGATCACAATAGAATACAAAATATAAAATGACAACATTTCAACCATTAAAAAGTGAATATGAACTCTTTGACATGAAACTTATAGCATCAACATCAACACACCCTCTTCATCAAGCACATGTGAACAGTGACGGATAAGATTTTCATTCAGGGAGTTCGAAAAATAAAAGTATAAAAATGTAAATGGAATTCTTGAATATTTTTAGTTTAAAACCACATTTTTAGCACGTTTTAAAATAAAAAATAAGGCTAAAATAGCTTGAAAACAGAACTGATTTTTTCTTTTAAAAAATAAACTGAACTAAAAAAAGAAAATAAAAAATGTTATCGCAGGGATTGAAACTAGGGGTGTGCAACTTAATATTCAAGGGACTTGCCGTTGAGCCATCTATTTCTATATGTTATTGAGGGGTTCAAAATATATCTATCTACAAAAATACATAAAATTTACCTTAAATATATCATGTATTTTTTTACCGAGGGAGTTCGGGTGAACCCCTGGACCCAACATGGCTCCGCCCCTGCATGGGAATCACTTAAAACTATAAATAAACTTTGAGTTTGGACGTTTGTTATTTTTAATAATTTTAATTAAACTTTATTCAACCTACAGACCCGTCCAAGCTATATTGCTCAAGCTCCACAAATCAGCAGACTTATCCGTCCGTACTAAAAAAATATTTTCTTAATGGGCTTCGAAAATCTTTATCTAGCCCTGTTAAATTTCTAATTGTATCAAACCAGCCCAACAGACCTAGACTATATTAATAACTCTATAATCTCATGCACTAGAAAATAGTTATAAACAAACAATTTGTGGATAATATCAATAACAATACATATTTTACCTGATAAAATATGTTCTCTTTACTTTCCACCGGTGTCATTTGCTAGTTAGTTGGACAGAGTTATATAATAATTAATTATGATTGAATTTATATATTATTTTTGTAGATATTAATTTTGTAGGTTTACATAATTATATATTAGTTATTCTATTTTTTATTTGCATAATTTTTCTCAGAGCTTATATATGTATTAGTTATGTGGTTTCTAAATTATAAATCAAACTCTATATTAATTTTATGTATGAATAACTTTTCTCCTAACCAATTAGATCTAATAATACAAATTTTAATACTATTATAATTCACCTCTAAATCAATTATTATCCAAGTGTCTCATAATTCTTTATGCCTCATATAAAGTAAGAAAATCATAATCAAAGAATTAATGATAAATTTGTTTTAGTCTTAGTTACTTCGACTTTAGAGAATAATGGAGACAGATCTAGAAATTTGATTACATACATGAATAATTGAATTCAATATTGCTCGTCCAAACCTTGTATGTATTCATATTAAGAAATTTACTAGATATTTAATTTTAAAGTAATAATTATTATTATAGAATTAACATAAAATTTATTTAGAACTCAAAGGTTTAATTCAAGTCTTGAGAATAATGGAAACGGATCTAGAAGCTTGACTGATATTTACATAAATTTATTGCTTTATTTATCTAAACCTTATTCTTATTCATATAAGAAATTTATAAAATATTTAATTGTAAAATAATTATTATTATAGAATTAACTTAAAATAATTAATCCAGGACTCATAGTTTAATTTGAGTCTTAATAATGATGGAGACGAATCTAGAAGCTTGCCTACATATTCACATGAATTCAATGCTTGCTTATCTAAACCTTGTACGTGTTTATATTAAGAAATTTACTAAGTATTAAATTATAAATCAATTCATATTATAGAATTAACTTAAAATTAATGTAGAACTCATAGTTTAATTCGAGTCTTGAAAATAATGGAGACGGATCTAAAAACTTGACTACATATTTACATAAATTTAATATTGCTTATCTAAACCTTATACATATTCATATAAGAAATTTACTAAATTTAATAGGAAATTAATCATTATTATAGAATTGACGTAAAATTAATCTAGAACTCATAGTTTAATTCGAGCCTTTAGAATAACGTAGACAAATCTAGAAAGTTGACTAAATGTCCACATGAACTTAATACTTGCTTATCTAAACCTTGTACGTATTTATATTAAGAAATTTACGAAAGATTTATTATTAATTAATTATTATTATTATAAAATTAATTTAAAATATTTATTTAACTCATAATTTAATTTAAATCTTGAAAATGACAAAGACGGATCTAGAAGCTTGACTACATATTTACATGAATTTAATATTGCTTATCTAACCTTGTAAGTATTCATATAAGAAATTTGCTAAATATTTACTTGTGAACTAATCATAATTATAAAATTAACTTAAAATTAATGTAGAACTCATAAATTAAATCATTAAACAATAAAGGCAAGAACCCATTAGAACATTTTTCCCTTTTCTCCATAAAGAGTAATTGCAAAAGTATACTTTTATAATATTTAATAATAAGGTAGTTAAACCAACTCCAATTGATATAACATCTAGGTTTAGTTGAACTAAATCACAACTCAAATTTCTTGACCATATCTTATAATTTTTGTATTTATTAGGACCTAATTGTCATAATTTTAAATGTCATAGCAATATAGGTACTATAATTTATTTAATATTTGAAACATTCCAAAATATTTGACATTATTTTATCGATACAATAATATCTTTAATTTTTACATAATTTTGCGGAATTCAAGTTTATTTAAAAGTCTTCAAATTTTTGATTTGAACTAGCTTTTTAATTATTCGATCGTTAAATTTTAAAATAATCAGAATATACTATATGAATCATCTAACAATCAGACAATTACATTTATATTCAATCTAGTCGAAGTTATTGATACATAATTTTTTAAATTATCATATTGTTCTTTTTAAATCCATATTTTTCAAATATTACATACTAAATCGACTCCTAACAATATTAGGTGTAACGTTCACAATGTTGTTAGACAAGAAGTAATTTTAACTTTAACAAGTTAAGTGACTTAATCTCCATTTAGGGTGTGTTATAAAGAAAAATAAATTCTTTTTAAGTGATTTTTCTAATGAAAAAATTAAAAAAGAATTTATAACATTTTAAATTCGTTATCTCTTTTCTGTCTATTCAACCCTTATTTGTTAACTATCTCACTTCCGAACTCCCACTCTAATCCCCTAATTCCATCCTCATAGTGTTTTAATATTATATATAAATATTATCTGTATAAAACTTTTGTTTACTTATTAAATATTAGAAAGTAAATAAAAATTGATTTATTATTAGTAAAATTAGTACTATTATTATAAATTTTTTTACAAAAATATTTTCCAGCCTACCAAGTACACCTTTAGCTTCTATTTATATTACTTGCACACCTTTTAATAGATCCAATCATGCAATCAAACTTTATCTTATCTTAACTAAAATTTCATATAATAACTATTTATTTTATTTCATATATAATCACTTTATATCTCCCACTCTCATTTTATGGTTGGTATCATAAAATGAGTATCGATTAAGTGATTAATGAAGTAAGTTAAACATTATTGAATTTTAGTAAAGATAAGTTTATATTAACTAACTCCTTTTCATTTATTTTAGTTTGATAATTATGAATACCCAATGGGTATATATTATCGATAGAAAACTATATATATATATATATTACATAAAATTAATTGAGGTATGTGTAAACCGGCAGGGGCGGAGCTACCCTTATTGAAGGGGGTTTATTCGAACCTCCTTCGGCGGAAAATTATATTATTTATATATAGTTAAAATAAGTTTATATGTATATATAGTATATGTCGAACCCCCTTCGGCTATCTATTTCTACAAATTTTGAACCCCTTATTAAAAATTCTGGCTCCGCTTATGTGTAAACGGTCGAAAAATTGATAAAATATTGGGTGGTCATTACCTTGTGGCTGAACTTTTTATTACAATTCCTTTTTTTTTTTCATTTTGCAATTTGCAAATTGATAACTATTTGTCCACCCCTCACCCACCCCACTAGATAGAACCAATCATAACATGGTGTACTTTCAATCACATTGTTTAATTTCATTTTACAAAAAAACAATATAGTCAATAATACATGAACATATAACAAGTTATAAATATTTTAATTTTAAGAATGTATATCTAGATTTTATTTTTAAATGATACATGATAATCATTTAAATATATTATAAAATGGCACACTTTATGAAATAATTTGTAATAATTAATCGAATATATAATTATGAAATAGTTTGTGATGAGTATTTAAATATATACTATGAAACGATATATAATAATTATTTAAATATATTATGAAAAATTAATAACAATGGTATGAATTAAAAAAATAATTTATACCTTTAAGGGTTAAACATTACATGGTAATTATATCTAAGGGTTTTGCACAATTATTACAACAACATTGAATGTACTACAAAGTGAGGTCTTGATAAAACAAATATTATTTGATCTTTTATTTTACTTTTGTTTATTATCTAATAATTAATCTTATTTTAGCTTTTTATTTTAACTTGGTGAAATGTGATATTATGTAATAACGAAAAGTGGTATGGTATAGTGTATATAACATAATACAAGTTTTATAAAATAATCAGTTATAACAATTATGTATGCAGTTATATTATAAATTGATACATAATAGTAATATAAATATATTATAAAATGGTACAAAATAATACATAATAATTATTCAAATATATTATAAAATAATACGTAATAACTATCCAAATACATTATGAAACAGCACATGATAACCATTTTAATGCATCATGAAATGATTCGTAACTATCATCCAAACGAGAAGAATTAAAAATAAAAAATCATACCATCAAAAGCAAAACTTCACATGATATTTATGTCTAAGAATTTTGCACAATTATTACGATAATAATATATTTAATATAATTTTATAAAGTAAAATTGGATCTTACTTTAAAGTTTAAAAAATTAATTTCAATAGATTTTAAAAATTAAAAGAAAAATATTTCACACAATTATGTTTTACCAAAAATAAAATATATTACTAAAAGAGATTTTAATATTTTATTCGAAATTAAAAATATTATTTTTGATATATCCTCGTAAAATCATTTTTGAACAATTATTGAACTTTATATAAAGGGAATTTTTACAACCTTTTAAAGGTGTAGAACATGATAGACGCTACCGACATACCAATGTGGACGGAACAACTCGCCACATCACTTCAAAGTTATTTTATTCGTTTTAATTTATGTGATATCTTTTATATTATGAGCAAATAAATTTTTTATTAATGGTAAATATTTAAATATTTTAAAAATAATTTTAATTGACAATTATTACGAGGTATACTAATGTGTACATGATTTTTGAATATATTAATCTTATTTTAAAAAATTAAAGAAATTAAATTCGAAGATATGGTCAAATTTAAATTATTAGACTTACAGGTGTAATAAATGTCAATAAAAAATCACTTGAAAATTCACTCCTAAATTTTGAATATATAAATTTTATTTTAAAAAATTTGAAGAATTTTAGTCTAAATATTTAGTCAAAGTTAAATTATTGCTAATATAAATTGTGACGAGGTAGTATTAATCACAAAAACAACGCCCCCCCTCCCCCTCTCCCAAAAAAAAAAAAAAAAGTTCACAAAAAAATTCGACTTCTAATTATTTTTAATAATTATGTTCAAATATATAGTCAAATTAAATTGTTAAGACTCTTAGGATCAATAAATGTCACATATTTAATTTCTGATTTTTAATATATAATTTATCTTAAAAAATTAAATTATAGTCAAAAGTAAATTAATAGGCTTGAGAGTAATAAATACCACATAAATTTATATAATTTTATTTTAAATTTTTTAAAGAATTCATGCCAAATATATAGTCAAAATTAAATTAATAGACTTTTGGGTGTAATAAATATCGCATAAATTGAGAGGGCTAGTATTAATCACATAACACATACCCCTCTCCATGAAAAAATAAAAATACCCCATTCATAAGAAAATCACTAAAAAAATTCGACTTCTAAATTTTGAGTAAGTAAATTATATTTATAATTTTTTTCAAAAAAATTAATATACAAATATATGATTAAAACTTAATTATTTAACTTTTACGAGCAATAAATATCATATAAATTACGACAAAATAGTATTCAATAGCATCACAACCCCTCCCCCCCTTCCTCCCACCCAACAACAACAAAAAAAAAAGTTCACATGAAAAATCGATTCCCTTTTCTATATCAAGAATATTTTATTTTTTTAATTTACTTATAAATAGGGAACTTTACCATTTTAAAGAAAATACTCCAAATAATTATAATTTCTTAGAGGCAAAGAAAAACAAAAGGAGGGAAAAATAAAAAAGAAAAAAAGTTTTAATTTTTTCAAGAATCTGTGTGTATATAAGGAAAAAAAAAAGTCCCATTTGAGTGAACTGTCCAACAAGTGGAGGAATTTTGCTGTTTGAGGAAGGTGATTCTTGTTTCCTTCTTCAGAAACAACTGTTACTTCAATTTTATCAATTTAATTTTGCCTTCAATTTAGGGTTCTTTTTACAAGGTTTGATTCCTATATATATTCTGTGGTTAAAGAACACAACTTTGGTGTTGAGACAGAGTATCTTTTAGGTATTGATTGATAGATTGATTATGATTTGATGTTTTTGGTGATTTGGGTGTTTTTAGTTTTGCTTTTATTTTACAAAGATTTGATTTTTATGGTGTTAGATTGTGCTTTTAAGAGTTTGATTGGATTTTTGTTTCTTGATTGTTGGATGTTTTGTTTAGTTTTTGCTGAGTTTGGGGGGGATGGTTTATGTCCATTTTCCAAAGATTTCATTTTTAGTGTTGGATTGTGCTTAAGAGGTTGATTGGATTTTGGCTACTTTGTTCATTTTGCTGAGTTTTGGGGGATGGTGGTCATGTTCATTTTCCAAAGATTTCATTTTTTGTGTTGGATTGTGCTTAAGAGGTTGATTGGATTTTTGGCTACTTTGTTCATTTTGCTGAGTTTTGGGGGATGGTGGTCATGTTCATTTTCCAAAGATTTCATTTTTAGTGTTGGATTGTGCTTAAGAGGTTGATTGGATTTTGGCTACTTTGTTCATTTTGCTGAGTTTGGGGGATGGTGGTCATGTTCATTTTCCAAAGATTCCATTTTTAGTGTTGGATTGTGCTTAAGAGGTTGATTGGATTTTGGTTTCTTGATTTTGGGATACTTTGTTCATTTTGCTGAGTTTGGGGGGGGGGGGTATGTCCATTTTCCAAAGGTTTCATTTTTGTGTTAAGTTTGATTGGATTATGATTCTTGGTTTTGGGGGTACTTTTTTGTTCATTTTTTGCTGAGTTTGAGGGTAGGTTATAATACCTATATCCAAAAGATTTCATTTTTAATGTTTAGAGTTTGATTGGATTTTGGTTCTTGGTTAGTGGATACTGTTTTGTTCTTTGCTGAGTGTGTGGGTTGGTTATGTCCATTTCCAAAGATTTCATATTTAATGTTTAAGAGTTTGATTGTATTAGGGTTCTTGGTTATTGGATGCTTTTTTGGTGAGTTTGGGGGTTGGTTATGTCTATTTACAAAGATTTTGTTTTGAGTTTTTGGGGTCTTTATAGTTTGGTTCATTGACAAAGATTTCATTTTTAGTGTTAGATTGTGCTTACAGTTTGATTGGATTTCTGTTTCTTTATTGTTGGATACATTCTTCATTGTTGCTGTGTTTGGGGGTTGCTTATCTCCATTTACAAAGTTTTGGTTTTGGGTTCTTGGGTATTTATAGTTTGGTCCATTTACAAAGATTTCACTTTTTATTGTTAGATTCTGCTTAGAGTTTGATTGGATGTTGTTCTTTTGGTTATTGGATACTTTATTCTTTTTGCTGAGTTTGGGTGTTGATTATTGGGATAATACTGATTGATTATTCGTGTGGATCTTGCAGTTTTTTTTTTTTGTGAAGACGAAGAAGAAAATGGCATTGGGGAATGATTGTGAGAATTTGGGGTTAGGCATTGTGAGGAGTACCTCAATTGGGCGAAAAAGAGTCACTTTATCAAACACTGGTGATGTCAATTTCGTTTCAACGACACCAACTAAGAGAATCTGCAGCCAGAACTCGGTTTCTACAGACGACAAATCTGATCTTGAGAAGTTGCCTAAAGATATCTTGGTTAGTTCATAATTTGTTTCCTTTTTGTGTTTCTTATATTTCTGTTCCCGCGAGGATCAATAGTATTCCCACTTGCCCTACCGGTTGATTGTGGATGTTCTCAGCCACATGAACAAGCCTCGCTTGTCATCTTTCTTTTGTGCTTTGTGTTATTTACGCCAGTTGTTCATGTTCATATTCATGCTGTCTCAAATGTTATATCGCTTTTATAGTTCAAGATTGTAACAGTATGTGTTTCCTTTTACACATTATTACACAGATCAAAATAGTATGTCGAGCTGATCACGATGATTTGAAGAGTCTGTTTCATGTATCAAGGACACTTAGGGAAGCGGTAAGTTTTAATTATCATTGAAGTAATAGTTATATATTTCGTAATTAATGAAGTGCTAATTAGTTGAATGAAGCATTGATGAACAATTGTTTTTCCTTATGTATGATCAGTCCGTGATTGCAAAAGGGTGGCATTTCGACTTCAGCACTCCAAGAAAGACACTTCCTTTTCGAGATGCTCTTGATGTGGAGGAGTTCGGTGATATCGATGAGGAAGAAAAAGCGCCAAATGCTCCAATGCAGTCGAAAATGGCAAGGTCTCGGTTTAACAGTAAGAAGCTGGCTGACATCTCTGTAGCCTTGTTTACCGACAGTTAGGCCAAGGAAATTGAGGTATATACAAAACTCAAAACAGATTATGTATAGGTATTGTTATAGGAGAAACTCAGAAAGGATATTGTAGACGAACAAAGGGCTTGATCGAATGCCCTTGAAGATCATTTACCGGCTTTGAAATTTGTTTTATAGTAGAAACTCAGAAAGTATATCGTAGACGAACTAAAGGGCTTGCCCTTGTAGATCATTTACCAGCTCTGTAAGTTGTTTTATAGTAGAAACTTAGAAAGGATATCATAGACGAACGAAGGGCTTGCCCTTGAAGATCATTTACCATCATAGACGAACGAAGGGCTTGCCCTTGAACATCATTACATGACTAGAGACTCTAGTAGAAACTCAAAATGGATATCTTAGTCAAGTGAAGGGGTTGATCAGATATCTTAGCAGGAAGAACGGATCGGAAGGTTCCTTTGACAATGACTTAACGAACTCTAGAAGGACACGAGTGGAGAAATGTCATTGGATTTGATCATTGATAAGACGAAGCTCTCTCCTTATCATGCCATTCCCCTCATGTGACTAGGCAACCGCGACTCACATACAACAATGGCTGAAAAGGAGGGGAACGAACGGACCAAGTACGATAGCAAAGGCGAACAATGGTCACAAGAATCTTTAAACCCTTTCATTGAAGATTAGCTATGGCTTGTTTGTTCATTGTTAATGAGTACATTTCATTAGAACTTTTCTTGTTTGTAAATATGATAACTTTAGCCTTTCTCATTTTACCAATGCTACTGTTTCATGTTTAAATGGAATGCAAGTAACTTTTGATCATTTCTTTGCATGTACCTATAGTAGCATTCAAAGTTGTGTGTACCATTTCACCATTAAGGCATCTTGAAAGTGAATCGTATTCCATGAATATGATATCTATGTAGTATGATGTATGGAATATAAGCTGGGCATTCCCGGCCTACCAAGCGAAACTACTGGTTTCTGGTCACGACCATCTAAGGCTGAAGTTTCAGTAAAGAGTGTTTACACATCGTATTCCATGAATATGATATTTATGTAGTATGATATGTATGGAATATAAGTAGGGCATTCCCACCTACCAAGCGAAACTAGTAGTTTCTGGTCACGACCATTTAACGTTGAAGTTTCAATAAAGGGTGTTTACACCGTATTCCATGAATATGATATCTATGTAGCGTGATATGTATGGAATATAAGTTGGGCATTCCCGGCCTACCAAGCGAAACTAGTGGTTTCTGGTCACGACTAGCTAAGGCTGAAGTTTTAGTAACAAGTGTTTACACCTGATAGAACGAATAAAGGAATATTGAAATCAATTTAATTTACCTTCCACTTTCATCATGTTACCTTAAGAAAACCATTTACTTTTCAATATGACTATATTCTATTCGTGAAAAATATCTTTTTCATATCAAACACACCCTTCATTCCACGTCCAATTATATCACAAAAGTGTGCTGAGATCTCTATCAAACAAAGTAACGCATTCAATCCTATTCAGACTTCACGAGATATATCATTGTATTAAAATCGAGTCAAAGGTATATATATTTATAAAAAGTTTTTTCTACCTCAAAAAGTAAAGATAAGATTCATATACATTCGATCCTTTTCAGACTTCACAAGATATATCATTGTTGTTGGTATATAATTATATAAAAGGCATGTGACTTTTGTGTATCCTGTCACGAGAAAAAAAAGGAAGACAAAATTGGGAATCCTAAGCTGAAAAAAAAAAAGACAGACTATTTTTTTCACTGTTCACGTGTGGCACAAATATTTAGGTTGTTATAACTAATAATTGCCTTGGGGAACAAGTTCAATTTTATTTATATTTCTATTCTTTTTTAAAATTAAATTAATTTGTCCTTCGATAAAAAGATAAATATTATTAAGTCTTGTATTTATAGCAAATAGGAGACGATTTGTTAAATATAAAAATATTTAACGTAACAAAAAGATCACTCGCAATAAAGCTTTAATTAACCTAAACCTATTTTGATGATTTTACCATTCGTTATAACAATGATTGTTATTTATCTTTAGTAACATCACTTTAAAAGTTACTCTATCAAAATTAGTAAAATTCAATTTTGTTTATCTAAAACGGATTGTATAGTAGTATCTATTATTAATTTTAATAAATTATTATTTTCATTAACAACATTTAATTAACTCGACAACATTTAAGAATGTAATTTAGTTATCAATATATACTACAATAAAAATGATCATTAGCCGCATTTAATTCTTAATTGTCGCTAAATATGTATTTTTTGCAGCAATTGTCACTCTTTGTATATGTCCCTAAAGTCTTTAGCGACATTGATTCTAATGACACTTAACTAATGCCGGTAAAGATTTTAGCACTCTTTATTAGTGTCAATATTTAATGCCTCTAAAAATTGTTTTTGTTGTAGTGATAGTAAATTGAGAATCGCGAGGATTTAAGTTCAAATTTAAGTAGAGATAAAGAAAAATACTTATATGTTTTTTTCCCAAAACTGCTTACCTTGATAAAATATATAGAGTTAACTGATATATAAGTTTCTGATGAAAGATGATACTGATCACGAAAGTGCAAATATCTCGTGAAACAATAAAAATAATTGATATATATATATATATATATATATATATATATATATATAATAAGTATTTTATTAGTCCACCACAACTTTAATTCCTCATATCCACATGTAATGAATTATTCCTACCACTTAAATTTGATGAAAAAGTTGTATTATTGTATTGTTAAACACAAAAGTATGAGTATTAGGCATGTGGGGTACAACTTGTTATAACTAGTAATAATAATAATTATTGTTTGTAAAGATAATTTGCGGCCTTCATGCCATTTTTAAAGCCTTGATTACCTTTAATCAGTGATTAGTAAAGTATTTGTCAACTTTAATAACACTTTCGGCTGACACCTCTATTTTGTTGGAACCGCACGAGTGGATGTTGACTTTGTGTTACGTGCGTCGATTGATTCAGTTTAATTTTTTATTTTAAATTTATTTATTTAATTTAGTATTAGTTATCGATCTATAGATATCCTAACTGAATCATTATAAGACTATTAAAATATCAGTTTAGAAGTTATTGATGATCCTTACTGATTTAATCGTTGAAATTTCATGCAATTTAAAAAAAAATGTAAATCACTTAAATAAGTTGACAAACCAAATAAACCAAGAATATCGATTGATAGATAATTGTATCTTCTTAAAAGCAAACATTGATATCTTGTACTTGTAGAATAACAACGGGAAGGGTTGAGGGAAAAAAAATGAGAGTATGAAACTAAACGTTAGAAAAGAACTTTATATGTTTGAAAGATATAAGTAATAAGTATAATTTGCTAATTTTCTATCGGAATAATGGTTAACTCATTAAGAAATATACCAAACTGTTAAGAACCAATAACCCGATATAAAAAATTAATAAAATAGACTTATAGGGTCAAATATATTCTCGTCGTTATTAATTAGTTGGAGTCAAATTTTTAATAGAAATATCATATCAAGTGGGAATTAATCTCTAGTTCTTTAAGTAAATAATTCAAAACACCCATCAAAAAGTGCATTGTTTAATTTGTTTTTTTATAGTATGAGCGTCAACTATAATAGTATATCCATTTTATAAAATATATATATAATATCTAATTTTACAAAAAATTTGCAATATTACGTATCTCATAATAAATTTGTCCATGCTTTCCACCATCATTATGTTGTCATCATCACCTCCATCATAATTTCGATCTATCCTATTTATTGGGAGGCTTAAAAGATCCTTCGAGGCTCATCAATGACTTGGCTTCAGGTCGCAAATAAAAGTGCAACGCTCCCTACTTTTCCTATCATACAATTATATCAAACAATTATATTTCATTCATTCTTCATTCTATTAAAAAAAAAATGTTAAAAGGGATACTTTGTTTCCCTTAGGTCGTCGGGCTCACGCAAGAACAAAAGAACACGGTCAATCTCATTCGATTTCTAAGTAGTGACAATTGTCCTATAAAGACTCATCTTTTTTTCCATTTTCTTTCTCCTTCCCATTTTCATATCACCACCTACACTACTAAAAAGAAAATGAAGTAAACGACCTGAACATGCAATGTGGATTATTTTTTAAAAGGTAAATTATATAAATTTCATACTTTTAATATGAAATTACAATTTATCCCAAATAAGTTTCTAATTAATTCCTTAAAAAATAAAAAATTCGGGTACAATAATTGAAGCTCGGATACATTAAATATTATCTCGAATACATTAAATATTGGTTCGGATACATTAATATGTAGCTCGAATACATCAAGAACTACTCAGATACATATTATGTTACTCAGATACATTAAATATTGTTCGGATACATTAATATTCACCTCTGATACATTAAAGAAAAAAAATAGAGATTTTTAAAAGTCATAGGAAATAATAGAAATAAGTAAAATAAAAAATGTGTATTTCTGTAAAAAGTTTAATGCAGATAAGTAAATAGGCCCAAAATATTACTTAAGTAGCTTTGTAATCTGGGCCTGATTAAGAAAATAGGCCCAGATAGTTTTATTTAGACAATATAGGAGAAATAGATAGGCTTCGTAATTGTAAAGACAACGACTATGTATCTTACTACAAATTAAGAGTTGCCTATTATTTTTATTTAAAACAAATAAAAATAAGAAAAAATCTTAATAGATATATATTCATAGATGTATATTTATATCATATATGGTGCTTTATTTATACTTTTAAATAATTATGTATCTTGCTACAAATTAAGAGTTTCCTACTATATATTGAGAAAGATACACCTAGATACATGAACTTTTGTTATCAAATACATTAAAATAGGGAGAGAGGTGAGCAAGATTGGGAGGAAGATGAACGAGATGGGGGAGGGAGATAGTCATGACTCCTAGATGCACACGAATCACACTAGATACATGTATTTGTATGTATCTAGTGTGATTCACATGCATCTGGAATACTAGATATATAGGAGAGTAGCGAGCGAAATGGAGGGATGCCAAGGAGATTTGTCCATGTATATATCGCAAATACATGAAAACTTACTTGAATATAGTGTATCTAGAACAAATTAAACCTAATTTTGACATTATATATCCTGATATACATGTATCGATACGTATCTAAACGCACAAAAATATGATAAGATTTGTAAGATTGCAAACTAAAGTATATCTAAGTAATTAACTCCTAAAATAGTGAAAACTCCGTAAGGCTTAATGGGTAAATTTTCTGATAAATAAATTTTTTGAATAATTTCTTTTTTGACTCTATAGATATTTTGTCTAATTTTCTCGAAAGAGTTTTTGTAACTTTTTGAGGGCTTATTTATGCAAATATCCATATATGTTATTATTCAGATTATATTTTTCCTTGAAAAATTACGCAAGTATAACTCTGAAAAGTTATCCTTTTAGATAATGATATATACTAGAAATATTGTTTGCTCATATATTGTTTAACTTTATAAATAAAATATTCATGAAAAAATGACTGAAATCTCATTTTAAAGTTTTTTTTATTATTATTATTCTTATTAGTTTTGTAAATTCCCAAAAATTCTTATTTTTACGCATTAGATTAATATATCAATACATCAAATTAATGTATCTCATTCATCAGATTAATATATCTCACACATCAGATTAGTGTATCATATATAAACTGTAATGTATCCCGTGCATCAGATTAATATATCAATGCTTATATTATTGTATCAGTTTGAGAGAATTCTGTAAACTTATAAAAGACAAATGATAATTTTATCTTAAAAATACGTGATTTATGTCCTTTATCTTTAAATTATTTTGTCTAACGTTTACTCAAACGGATCTTTAAATGGTTGTGTAAAAGATTATTGTTATAAAAAAAAAAGTTCATTTGTTAAACAATTATCATAAAAAGAGACAGTCTGCAAATTAATTTCTAAATTATGTAACCTTTACAGTTTTATTATTACACTTTTAAAATTATGAATCGAAAACTAAATATTAGATTTTTTTATTATATGATTATTTATATTCAGTATTAATAAATCATTTTTGCTTTTACTCCTAACTAAACGTATGCTACTACATTTAAACCTCATCATAATAGTTATTTGTTATAATAACATTTGTGTAAATAACCTGTTTAAGGATTATTTTTTCACGTTACTCTATATATTTTTATTTTTATATAACAGGATTCTACCTATAACAACAATTTAACACTTATTAATATATCAATACACTCTTTGTAAAACAATTACCTTTTTATAATAACATATTCAACTTTTTTTTTATAAAAAATATATTACGTATAAAAATTAAATTCTATCCTTATAACGAGGTTTGACTGTATTCGACTTCCAACTTTGACAAACTCGAATTTATAAAATATTAACCTCTTAACTAATTAAGGTAAGTAATTAACTCAAATTACTAAATTGGATATTGACGGTGGATCATAAATTCATAATTGATACTTAATATTGCTAGGACGGTGGTAACGCGTCTAATATTATTAGTACGTAGCTTTAAAGATGGTAATGAAATGACAAGCAGGACAATTTAAAAGTCGAATCGAACTTAATTATTTATCTCGAAAAAATATTATTGATTTTATGGTAATAAGTTATTCGTTAATGGTTTCACTAGAAACTTATTTTTATTGAGTCATTAATTTTGTAATAGATGTTTAAGCTTTTTTACTTAACGAGTTAATTGATAATTTGATAAAGTAAAATTCATTATATATTACTACTCAAATTAGTCAAATAATGTGAAAATTAATTGATTCAGTTTGCATCATATATATTACTTAGATAATTTTTGAATACGTATTTTATTTTTGAGTTATCACATTGTTTGTAAGTAACTTTTAATGAAAGAAATTTTTTCACATGTTAACTCAATAACCAAATCGATAACAATTCATAAGCAATAACTTATTGTCCTTTAGCGATATTGACAAATATGCACGAATCGATGACTTAAGTTGAATTAATAACCTTCAAAATCAAATCAAATCAATCAATAAACCTTGGTTGATAAATATTCCCCCATTCTTAATCAGATGTTTTAAATTCGACCCTCGAATATAAAGTCGCTTTTGATAGTAAATTTTTACGACACAAATATGGATTAGCTGAGTTCCAAAAAGAAATACCGAATATCATATGAAAAACCAGAAAAGACATATTCTTTGAAATAATCTATATTTATTAATGCACTACAACAACAAAAAATATGTTTAATATTAATTAAGCCAATATCATTGCATACAAAATCGCTAAAGCGTGAAATTACATTTATATAGAATGTTTAGTATATTATTATTGCAAAATCCTTTATAGTGATGTCATAACTCATGCCTAATGATGTATCAATGTTTGGTTAAAAAAAGAATTATTGCCACGTAGGTGACAGTTCACTACCCAAAATATTAATTAAAAAAGATAAGGATAAATTTTTATTAACTAATTGCTGACGTGTAGTGTTAATTCTTTTGTTTGACTTAATTAAGTACTTCTTATCCCAACTACAGAACCCAATAAAAATTATTGGATAATCTTTCAAACATTTAAATTACTTAAAAATTAAATATATAAATATATAATTAATTTAAAGGTAGAATTCTTATACAATATGTAATGTTATATTGATTACGTACAAATACTTTACATTATCGATATATATAAAGTTAAAATATATTTTCTAATAATGTGGTTAGTAATATTCTAGTAATCACGTTTGTAATAGTTTAGAAGTATATTTAAATTTTTTTTCTTAAAAAGGAAATACTAAATATATTTAGAGCGATATAATAATAACAATACAATAAAAAGAATAATATAGAAAACAATATTAGTTTCATCAAGAATTATTTTGTGAAGTGAATAAAGTTTATCATCTTTCATAAATATTTTTCCTATATTATTTTCATATATCTTGATATTTATAGAAAATAAATACAATATTTTTACGAAGTGCATCATTACTTTTTTGGTAATTGGTTCACTGTACAATTTTTTTTGACAGCTAATAATAAATTTAAAAATAAACTTGACAGCTAAGTAATAAAATTTGAATATATCTGAATATATATTTTCTATATATATATACTCCTATATTGACTCTTCATATTCTCTATATTCTTACTCTTTTCTCGTATTTTTCTCTCTAAAAAAATATAATTCTTAGTACTATAGTTTTTATTATTTGTTGAAAAATAATAATATGGCTGGTGGTGGTGGAATTAGTAATGGAGATAATGGAAAAGAATATCCTGGAAATTTAACTCTTTATGTTACTGTTACTTGCATTGTTGCTGCTATGGGTGGATTGATCTTTGGTTACGATATCGGAATTTCTGGTACGTGTGAGAATTTAAAATTTAGAGTCAGTCGATTTAGAATATGTGTATATAATATCTCTCTCTTTTTTTTTTTTATGGATATGTTATTTTGTTTGTTAACTTTAGAGTCAGTAGATTTAGAATATATATACCTCTTTTTTTTTTAATGTATCGTTGTTTTAAAAATTTATATCTATATTCTATCTTGAAGAATATGAACTCACAAAATATTGGATTATAAATTTTGCTTTTGTGTGTATCAAACATTAGTGTACTTATATGCTATATTATTAGAGAATTCGAATAACATAACTTGTATTATGAAAAAAAATTTGTCTCATATGTATTTGATTCTCCAAAATATAGAAAATTATCCATATATATAATTGGAGAATTTGAATAACATAATTCGTGTTATATGAAAAAATAATTTGTGTACTTATAGTCTAGTTTGCGCGGATTATCGCTCATCTAGATAGACATTATCAGGAGAATTCAAGCAACATAACTCGTTATATTAAAAAAGAGGAGAAATTGCGCACCATATTTTATGTTGCGCGGATTCACACACATCTAGATAGACATTATCCGGAGAATTCAAGCAACATAACTCGTGTTATGTGAAAAGACGAGAAGAAATTGGTTACGATATTCTATGTTGCTCGGATTCTCACACATCTAGATAGATAATGATAATTCGAGCAACATAACTTGTGTTATATGAAAAAAAGAGAAGAAATTGCACACTATATTCTATGTTGTGCGGATTCTCTCTCATCTAGATAGACTTTATCAGGAGAATTCAAGCAGCATAACTCGCTCTTATATGAAAATAAGAGAAGAAATTGCACACTATTTCTATGTTGCTCGGATTCTCACGCATCTACATAGACATTATCTGGAGAATCCGAGTAACATAACTCGTGTTATATGAAAAAAGGAGAAGAAATTGCACACTATATTCTATGTTGCTCGGATTCACACACATCTAGATAGGCATTATCAGGAGAATTCGAGCAACATAACTCGTGTTACATGAAAAAAGAGAAGAAATTGCTTACTATATTCTATGTTGCTCGGATTCACACACATCTAGATTGACATTATCTGGAGAATTCGAGCTGAATTAAAAAAAATGATGTACTTGTGTTCAATGTTGCTTGAATTTGGTCATACATCCTGTAAACATTATTGGAGAATCCGAGCAAGCGTTTGATGATGTTTGTGTGTTTTTGGAACAGGGGGTGTGACATCAATGGACACATTCTTGGGTAAATTTTTCCATTCTGTTTACACAAAGCAAAAAGCAGACACATCAACAAACCAGTACTGCAAATTCGATAGCCAAACACTAACTATGTTCACATCATCATTGTACCTTGCTGCACTATGTTCATCGGTTGTTGCATCGACTGTTACAAGAAAATTGGGAAGAAAACTTTCAATGTTGTTTGGTGGTATCCTGTTTTGTGCTGGAGCTTTGATCAATGGTCTTGCTAAGGATGTTGCTATGCTCATTGTTGGAAGAATTTTGCTTGGTTTTGGTATTGGTTTTGCCAATCAGGTCATTTTTTCGCGATTTCTCTAGTAATTGCTTTTGATATCTATCATCATCATATGTTGTTTATTGTGTTTGGATTATCACATAATTTTGCTGGTGTTATTGTTCTGCACTTCTTGCTCTTTATTGTGTTTTTCCTTACTTTACTTGTATTTGTTGCACTTGAATCGCGTTCTTTCAAAAGCAACATCTCTACCTCCACGAGGTAGTGGTAAGGTATGCCGTTTGACGTTTGACCCCAGGATATGTTGTTGTTGTAACATGTTTTTGGTAAATTTGTTATGCAGTCTGTTCCTTTGTACCTATCTGAAATGGCACCATACAAGTACAGAGGAGCACTTAACATTGGCTTTCAATTGTCAATCACAATTGGCATACTTGTAGCCAATGTGTTGAACTTTTTCTTCGCGAAGCTTGAGTATGGATGGCGTTTGAGTCTAGGTGGCGCGATGGTACCTGGATTGATCATAACAGTAGGTTCCCTCCTCCTCCCAGAGACTCCAAACTCCATGATTGAACGTGGAAACAACGAGGAGGCTAAGATGAAGCTCAAGAGGATTAGGGGTGTTGATGATGTAGACGAAGAGTTCAATGATTTAGTCGTGGCTAGTGAAGCCTCGAGGAAAGTTGAACATCCTTGGAGGAACTTGTTGCAAAGAAAGTATAGACCACATCTCACTATGGCTATTGCCATTCCATTTTTCCAACAACTTACTGGGATCAATGTGATCATGTTTTACGCCCCCGTCTTGTTCAAGACTATAGGTTTTGGTGCTGATGCTTCACTTATGTCTGCTGTTATTACTGGTATAGTCAATGTTGGTGCTACCATTGTCTCGATCTATTATGTCGATAAGTTGGGAAGAAGATTTTTGTTCCTTGAAGGTGGAATTCAAATGCTCATCTGTCAAGTAAGTTTTCATTGAAAAATCGACTGTTTCCATAGCTTAAACATGTAACATTTAGTCACGTGACAACGCGATTGTCTATTGCAGATTGCAGTGGCAGTATGCATTGGAACAAAATTTGGAACAGATGGTTATGCAGGGGAATTACCAAAGTGGTATGCAACATTAGTAGTAATATTTATATGTATTTATGTAGCAGGATTTGCTTGGTCATGGGGACCTTTAGGATGGTTAGTTCCTAGTGAAATTTTCCCACTCGAAATTCGTTCAGCAGCACAAAGTATCAATGTATCTGTCAACATGATCTTCACATTCATAGTCGCGCAAGTGTTCTTGACACTATTGTGTCACTTGAAGTTTGGATTGTTCATCTTCTTTGCGTTCTTTGTATGTGTTATGACAGTTTTTATCTACGTCTTCTTGCCCGAGACGAAGAATGTGCCTATTGAAGAGATGGTTGTTGTGTGGAAACAACATTGGTTTTGGTCTAGGTTCATGACTGAAGTTGATTATCCTGGAGCAGCAGCTGATGTTGAAATGGCAAAAGGGGACAATGGGAGCAAATTAGTATAGACATATTTTTATAGTTATATTATATAGTAAGGTATTAATTTGACAAAAAACAATATATGTAATGTTTTGTTACTTTAAACAACATATTTTGGAAGTAACACTGAATTTTGTAGTTTGAATCACTTCCTCTACTCTTGATCCATTATATTTGAGTCAACTTGTCAGTAGAATTGATCTGTTTTCAAGATTATTTAACATATTTCTTTTCTTGATATTCTTTATCGAAACAGTCTAATTATCTTTCCAAGATAAAAATAAATTTATATATACGCTATCATCTTCGATTTATTTGTAGTTGTCAAATTGTCATTTGACTTAGTCTCTTCATAAAAACTGTGGGTTTTTGACTTTTTGAAAAACAATAAATAAAATTAAAAAAAAAAAATTAAAAAAAAAAGGCAGAGATATTTCTTGATTTTTTCTTGGAGAGGAAGGCAAGGGTTGACCCCAATCTTGTCTCTAAACATACAAATGAAAAAGTAAGTTTTGTTTTTATAATATATGGAAGAAATATTAGGTTTTATTGATGACATATATAAATTAATTAATGAGCTATTTGTTTTAGTTTTTTATTTTAAAAAAAGTATAATATTTAGTTTTATTACATTGAAACAGATAACTTTTAAAATTTTGAAGACATACATACTTTTTAAAGTCAAATACGTGATAATATAATTCACATATTTTTTTAATTTAATTTAAAACAAGTTATATATTATAAACTCATTCACAACATATATTATAAGTTCATATTTATAAACATATGAATAAATCTGTTTATATTTTTTTGTATTTAAATAAAAGAAAAATACTCCTACCAAGATCTCTTATGCATTACTTTAATTTTTGGCCTTAATTTTTTTTTTTGTGCAAGAATACAATTTCCATAATTAATTTGTTACTTGTCATAAAATCAATTAATCCCAAATATTGAGGAATAAGTAAACATAATCCTTTACTTGTCATAAAATCAATTAATCTCAAACATTGAGGAAATTAAAAAAAAAAATCGTTTGCAATTTAAATTTAAAAAATATCAGCAAAGATTTTTCGCGTTATTTCAGACTTTTTTATTCATAAAATTAAAAATCTTTTAATAAACATTAAATTTTAATAAAATATCACAAAACGAAACAAATTCCATCAATTTTCCCTTATCAAATACAACAACAACATATTCAATATACAGAAATATAACAAAATTACTGAAGCAACAAAAACAAAGATAAAAGAAAAATAACTTTAATCAAACATATATTATTATTTTAAAAAAAAAACTATATATAATATTGTATAAATGGCTAATTTCAAATTAAAATTGACATGACTTTTTTATTTTTTCAGAATCTCTTGAATCTTCCTTCACCCCATGTGGTGAGAATTGCCCTCTACCCCGAGATCCAAAACTAATTTATTTATTTATTTATTTTTAATTTCCTATTTTCTCATATTTATTTATTTTTAATTTCCTATTTTCTCATATTTATTTATTTATTCCTTCTTCTTCTACGCCGTCTAGGTTTTTAACAAAAAAAAAAAAAAATCAATTTATTTTTCTTATAGCTAAATCAAAATTGTCCAAAGGAGAAGCAAAAAAATTAATAAAAATTCCTTTGTGACAATGGCTTCTTCTTCTTCTTCTTCTTGTTGCTTTTCAACAATAATTTACCCTAAATGTTCTTTGAAGCTGTTGTTCATCACCACCTGCGTACGTTAGCTTCAATTGAAACGACCCCAAACATTCAAAAATAAATCTTTTTTTGCATCGTCATGTCAAGGTTAGTTTTGAGAATAGATGCGGTTTTGATTTCTAATTTTTTTTTTAATGAATTTTGGATTTTTAATTTGTGGGGTTTGGTTATTTTGAGTTTTTAATTTGTGGGGTTTTGTTCTTTTCAATTTGTTGTTGATTCTTGATATTGTTTTGAATATTGGGTATATAAGCAAAGGGGTGGGGTGGGGGTGGGTGGGGATGATATGAACCATAGTCAAAAGTAGATGGGTAAAGTAGAAGTTTTTTTTTTTTTTTTAATGGTGGTGTCTGGGCGAGTTTATGTGTAGCTGGACTGATTCAACGTGCACAGGCAGCTGTGTATACGAAAGTTTGCGCAAATAGGAAGAAATCACCTAGTGTTTTTTGTGTTTGCTGGGATTTGAACATGATGCCTCATGGTTCTCAATACACCTGGTTAAGTAAAATTGGAGTTTTTTCCGCGACAATGACACAGTAGTCTTGCTATAGCTCTGTAGCATAAGGGGATGAATTCATCATAGTTAGATTGTTTTCATCTGATAAGAATGCTATTCGTTATTTGGATGTCTTGGTAGCTATGGTATATTGAGACTCAACTAGTTAGTTACTAGCTGAGGTAGTGATTTTAAGTGGAAAGTTTGTTTTTATTTGAATTTGTGTAGGGAGTTGGTTTTAGAAGAACACCTTCCTTCTATAGTTCTAGGATTTGTATTTGATCCATTTAGCTTTACTGAGGAGAAGTAGGCACCAAAGATGATGCCTGCATATAAGTGAAAGAAGCGAATTTGTTTGGATGAATGAGAAGCACCATAACCAATGTGGTCTGATCACAGCAGAGTCCAATTGTTAGGTCACATAGAAGAAGAAGAGAAATGAGTGGAGTGTATGGAATTACTTTAATACCAAATCTCCACTGCACTGCAAAAAAAGAATATGGTAATGTAGAAATGTAAAGGTAAGAAATGGAAGAGCAAAATTCTAAAATACAATGTTGTTCTGGAATTCCTGTTTTCTCCCTAGACAAGTCCAGACCCTTAAATAACAGAAGCATAACCAAGGTAAGTTTGTCAAACTATGCGGCGTGTTGCAGAAAGATTTTTAGCAATCAATCAGTTGACCCTATATACTAGTTATTTATCAAAGGCAATAAAATTGAATCCTTATGTAAAACTTATTGGTCATTATTTGCTAAAAAATCCACGCTTTTGTATGGCATAGCTTTACCTTGTTTTCAGAGTAGAGCCTACAAGACCACAAATGTGTGTTTGACCTGGATAGGAGGATAGGAGATTTGGGGGGGAGGGAGGAGGGGGACCATAAGAAGGGTTGATTGACAACAACAACAACAACAAACCCAGTGCAATCTCACAAGTGGAGTTTTGGGGGGGGGTAGGATCTATGCATACCTTACCCCAACCTTTATGGGGAAGAAGGGTCCTGTGACACTGTCAAATATTTTAGAGAAGTTAAAACGTGGAGGGAGCATAGGTGTTCTTGAATTATTTTTTATTCCATTGGTGATATCCTAATGGATGTTGTTCTCGCGTATTGATTATTTTGATAGTACTTAATTTATTTTTGAATGCCTTGGTCTTTTGTTATCTCTGAATGCATTTTGTAACTCGCAATTGTACTTTTGACTGTTAATGCAGATTCTTTAGAATAGCTAGTATTAAAAGAGTTGCACAATCCCTTGAAAAAAGTCAGAGAAGCACCTATTTAGGAGAAAAACATGGATTGCTTGTTAGGTTTGGGATATGTTCTTCAAAGTACAGATTTTATGGACAACACACATCTTCTGCTAGAGGATATGCTTCATTTACTGGGCAAAGAGTGCAGAACAGTATGTTAAACAATTTTCACAAGATACAGTCAGCCACTTTGTCGAGCAATCCTAAAGCACATCATACCCGACTTGCTTGGAGGAGGTTCTTACTGATTTCTTTTTACAGGGGAAGAACTTCTATTCCATTAAGTAGAATTGCTCAAGCATTTAGTTTGGCACTATGCCGCTCTGCAGTTATTGTTCCTGGTATATTTGCCTTAAGATATGGAAAGAATGTAGCAGTGGCAGAGGCAGAGGCCATGCCGGTTGTGGACCTTTCCTCGCCAAGGAATACATTTTATCTACGTGCACAAGATAGTCATGTCTTATTTACTCGACTAATCCTTTCAGCATTTGAAGGTGCTGTTCTTTTGGTGAGAGCTTTTTATTTGGCAATCCTGTTTTCTCCAAGCATTGCAATGGCTCCATTTGCAGAAGTCCTGGGACCCAGGTACAGGAAAATATGGCTTCAGGTTGTTCACCGGACTCTTGAAAGAGCAGGTCCAGCATTTATAAAATGGGGCCAAGGGGCGGCTACACGGCCGGATCTGTTCCCAAGAGATTTGTGTGCTGAGCTGTCAAAGCTTCATTCAAAAGCTCCTGAACATAACTGGGCCTACACAAAAAAAGCTGTTGAAAAAGCTTTTGGTCGCAGGCTTTCCGAGATTTTTGACAATTTTGAGCAGACCCCTGTAGCATCTGGAAGTATAGCTCAAGTGCATCGTGCTTCCTTGAAGTCTAGATATCCTGGTCGTGAGAACAAGCCCATAAAAGTGGCAGTGAAGGTTAGACACCCTGGAGTTGGTGAATCAATAAGAAGAGACTTTGAGATTATCAATATAGTTGCAAAATTGTCAGGGTTCATACCATCACTTAAGTGGCTTAGATTGGATGAAAGTGTCCAGCAATTTGCTGTCTTTATGATGTCACAAGTTGACCTAGCAAGAGAAGCTGCCCATCTTAGTCGTTTTATTTATAATTTTCGAAGATGGAAAAATGTCTCTTTCCCTAAGCCTGTTTATCCATTAGTACATCCTGCCGTGCTGGTGGAAACTTTTGAGGAAGGAGAAAGTGTCGCCCACTATGTTGATGAACTTCAGGGTCATGAGCGACTTAAGAGTGCTCTTGCTCATATTGGAACTCATGCCCTTCTCAAGATGCTTCTGGTATGTTTTTCTTTGATGTACTTCGAATTACTTATATTATCATGGATTTGTTTATGGCTCATCATATAGTAATTGGTTCCTTAAAATTTGTCTTTTTTTTATTTTAATTATGTGCCTGCAACAAAGCGTTTATCTTTTTTTTTTCTTTCAAAAAAAAGCAACAACGTACCTGGTGAAATCCCACAAGTGGGGTCTGGGCCTCTGGGGTTTCCAAAAAAGCAAGAAGCTAAAATTTTAACCCGTGATTGGATCCAAAATAGGTTCTACATCTTGTTACTATCAATTGATCCTTCTTTTGTTTCTACTAATATAATGTAATTGGATTTACTCAAAATAAAAATAAGATTCTCAAATACTTCTTCACATGCTGAAGACTCCGTTAAAACATGACATAAATAAAGCTAATTTGATAATCCTTAGTATTATTGATTCCTTTTTTCCTTTTTTCTGTATACATGTATACATAACTCTGAGATGAGTATTGGACTCAGATATGGGTCTATGCACTCCAAGGGGTTGTTTGGTAGGGTGTATAAGTATACTACTCAATATGGTGTACAATTAATGTTGGAATTAGTTGTGGATACATGAACTCAATAAGGTGTGGCCTAGTGGTCAATGAAGTGTCTGAGAGCCATGAAGTTTCAGGTTCAAATCCCAATAGAGACAAACACTAGGTGATTCTTCTATTATGTTCTAGCCTTGGTGGACAGAGTTGCTTGGTACCTGTAGCTGGTGGGAGGTGATACGTATCCCGTGGAATTCGTCGAGGTGGCTTCGTCACCACGGGCATCCAAAAAATTTTTTACTTATGGTTACCTCCATCTCAAAAAGTAATGCTGAGATTAGTTGTGTGGGTATCATTTTTTATTGATTGTTTGGGTTGTATGAAATGACTAGGGTGTATTAGAATTGGAAAGTATTGAATAGTCCTATTAGAATAGAAATTATCCCCCATATTGTTGTTGTCATAGTTTAGTGTATAAGAATAGTATGGAATAAAGTGTGTATTAGTTATACATTGGTTGAAGACACTACCAAAAAAGGGATTGGATAAATACCGAAGCTGATGAGTGTATTATTTTCTCTAATACCTCCTACCAAACGACCCCTAAGACAAAATAATGTGATATGTTTGTGCAAAGATACCCTATATGCTTTTGCTTGATGTCTCCATTCATTATGCATGTGCATATGTTATTGGTTGTTCAGATATATTCCTTTTTGTTCGTCTCCCGTATCGTCTGCACAAGATACTGAACAACTTTTGTCTTCACATCAAGAAGTTACTTTCTTCCAATATGTTCAGGTGAAGAAGCAGCTCACTAGTAACTGGCTTCACTCTAATGCTCTCAAAGTTCTTTCAATTAAACACACTTTGATATATGTGCTTTAGCTTGTACACAGGCGCAAGTGGCAACCTACTAATTATTGAGAGTGCGCAGAGCACTGAGTCTTTACTATTTTGTTGCTCGTCACGTGGTTTCTTTCATGCTAGTATATTATGTGAAAGCTTAGATGTAAAACCGACATAATAAATGGAAAGCGGAGATGTGTGTATGTGTGTGTGAGATATTTTACTAGTGTACCTAAGTACGCTTCTTTCTTTCAGGTTGACAATTTCATGCATGCAGACATGCATCCAGGAAATATTCTTGTCCGTGTACCACAGCACAAGTCCTCTCAGAAACGGATATTTAAGTCAAAGCCACATGTGATTTTCCTTGATGTAGGCATGACTGCTGAACTTTCTCAGACCGATAAGTTGAATTTGCTTGAATTCTTTAAGGCTGTTGCTCGTCGAGATGGTTCCACTGCAGCGCAGTGCACATTAAATCTATCAAAGAAGCAGAATTGCCCTAATCCAGACGCCTTCATTAAGGTGAATATCTTACTCATTCAAAATTCCTTTTCTATTTCAAGGAAATTCTCAAAGACATGGATTAGAAACTTGGATATGCTTGTTTCTATTTACATAGTGACATTTGTTTTTGGACTGGTTTAACCAAAGTACTTTGACTAGTTAGCTACCCTTAAAAATAAAGTTCAATGAAGCAATACCATTAGAATTGTTCTGCTGGTTATTACTTTATGAGGAATTGGGCTGAATCTCCAATCTACTGGTGTGGGGACATGGTTTCCCTGTTCTCTAAATGGCTTTTTCTGTTTTAAGAAGTTCATCAATGTGCCTTCTGGGTGTCAGCCTGACTGTTTACCCTTGGTAGATGAGCATGCAAACTTCTTTTTTGTTTTGTTTTATTGGTAAATTAAGAGCATGCTATACTAATTAAAAGAGAAAAGTCAAAGGGATAAGGAAAACTAGGATGCAATGCGTCAGAACCTTGACATTGCTTTTCTTGCCATCATGAAATCCTCATCTATTCCGGGTTATGACTTTGCAATCAATTAGTCCTTTCCTTGACACTGGTGTCAAAGGAAGAGCACAACCTAGAAATATATATGGAAGATCATGGTTACTGGGCATTGGAGTTAATGTCATATCCATCTCCTTACAAGTGACAACAACTAGTGTCCACATAAGCGTCCCGCAGAGCTACATACGATTATATTCTCTCTGTGTTCATGATGTCTGGAAAGCCAGATGCACAGAGATAGTGGCAACTTTATCAGTTCACCTACTGGTGTAGATAGTTTTGAAATCAGCTCTCTTGCTACTTATCTCTTGGAATGCTCTGGTTATAACGATCGGTGAAAACATGGTTTTCTTATAGCATCCTTGGACAGCTAAAATGTTACTTAAAAAAATGACTATTTTTTTCCAAAAACTTCCTACATCATTGAGGAAATTGTCGAAAGAGAAGTTTATGGGGAGTAAAACCTTTTGGCTGACAGACTATTTCAGATAGAACTAAACTCTGCAAGTATGGATGCAAATACGCTAACAACTTTTTGAGCTACCTCCGTCGTTGGTGTCTACTTCTCTAGGGAATGAACCTGGACGGATCTGTTAAAGATCCGTCTTTGAACAACTTGAAGCTATCAAAAACTCCATCGAAGCTCGCCTTGTCACTGGTTCAGAGCTGCTGGTGGTCTTCGCTGCTACTGCCGATTGAAGTTGCTGCCTGTGCTGCTGGTCGGAGCTGCTGTTGCAGGTGTTTCACTGGTGGCAGGCTGCTGGTGGTTTTGCTTCTCACCGCGGCTGCTTGGTGCGCGGGGCTTTGCTGTCTTCGCAGGAGAAGCAAGCGACTGCTGGCGCTGATGTTTCCGGCGGATGCTGCTGCCTGCAAAGAGAAGAAAAAGAAGAAGGAGAAGAGGAGAGAGGAGAAGAGGCGATGGGAGAGGAGAGGGGAAGAGAAAGGGAGGCGGAGAGATGGAAAAAGGGAGAGGGAAGGGGAAGAGATTAGGGTTGTTTTCCCCTCTCCCTCAAATTTATTCGCCAATTTTCTTTATTCACCATCCTAAATAAATAAAATATAATGGACTCAAATGTGTGGACTTGAAATTGTAGGCTCAAAATTATTAATAGAATTTCTAATAATACTTTTTTTTTGTATTTGACTAAATTTTAGATTGTGTTAAATTTAACATAAATATTAACAAATGTAACAAATAAAATGAATATTAAAATAATATAATGAATGCAACTAATGACATGTGAAATACAATTTTAAAAATTAACTAACAAAAAAGAAAATCCTAAATTTTGATAAATAAAGCTAGTTATCGACAAACTTATTAAAAATTATATAAAAAAAAAATTTTGAACTATTAAATAAATAAACTTAAAATTACGATTTTTAAAATGTTAGGCCAAAATTGGGTGTCAACAGTGGTTCCACACTACCTTGGAGTTTTATTTATTCAACTTTCTATCTTATCGAGGCATTCAATCGGTCAGTGACATTCAAAAAAACAAAGGATGTAGTGAAATGGTAAGTACTGTACTCAACCTTAATCAAACGTTTGGGGTTCAAATATTGGGTTGGAGACAATGAATTACCCCTCAAAGTAGGATGAATCTATATTAATAAAATATTAATGAAATAATTACCTCCGTAAAAACTTTAGATTAAAAGTCCCGAAAAAAATAAAGGTTTAACCATATTGATCGAAACATAAACAATAAAATATATCTTTTGTCTATCAAAGTAGTGTCATCGACTGTGTATGATTTTGAACAAGGGACTAGCCAAGACATCATTTAATCCAAATTATTGAGCAACATACGTTATTTCATTGAACTCCAAGAGATGTGTTTTTATATTTTAATTAACCTATCAAGTACAAAACTAATTGTATAAGATGTATAATATTTAGATTTTGTTGTTGCGGCCTTGAGTAGGAGAAAAACTCTCGGAATCGATGAATATAATCTTTGTACAACTTTTTGGAAATACAAATATAGACACTAAAACTATTACATATCTTTTGTAAAGACTTTGATGATGAACAACTACAGTAAAATGAAGAATTAATAACAATATTCATAGACACTTATAATCAAATCTTTTTCGTTTTAAGATTAATAAAATTATTTCATTTCATCTTTGGATAAAATATTCTTGACAATTTACCATAACCCACTCAAAAACACATGTATTATCAGATGTTTTAACCACCGCGCGAAGCGCGGATACTTTACCTAGTATATGAGATAAATAAATATCATATATGAAAATAGGAAATTGAATTATATTGCATTGTTTAGACTACTAACTGTGTTGTTGTCAATCACATCTTTGAAATCTTCAAATGTTCCATATTCTGCTAGGTTCTCCCGAATCTTTATGCATTTTCACCACGTATTTACCCATCTCTTGTATTAAGTCATGCATTTCAATAGTATTGTTTATAGAGATGAATGTAAGAGATTTGTCAATTAGAACACGCAATCCAATGTTTGCTCCAGAATAACAGCTCTCAAGAATTTCATGATGTAATCTTTATCTTTCCCTCGAAAGAAGCATGCTATATCTAGAAATATGTCTCTTTGTATGGCCTCCATTCGATCATAGTTAATTCTGATCTTTCCAACAATTTCTGAATTAGAGCTATTCTTCATTTCCTCTATAGCACTTCTCCACTCTGTTATGTCCCTCTT